>JAZKLR010000283.1:651242-1302484 GCA_037103525.1 Ganaspis brasiliensis | reverse complement strand
TAAATGTTTTTTATTATGCCTAAGTAGCAAAAAATCCAATTAAGATCCAAATCTCTAAAAGACATATTTATTTCCTTTTAAAATATAAAATGGTACTAAGTGGTATTAAGAGGGTACTAAGGGGTACTAAGGCGGTACGAATAATTCAGATCGTCTATGACGTTTTAAGTGGCAGAAATACTTATTAAACTTTTTTCAACAAAAATTTAAACATTTTACGTTTCTACAAATGTGAAAAAATATTAAATTTATTTGTTTTTCGATTTTTCAAAATTTTTCTTTCCAAACATATTTCTCTTTCTAAATGGTCAAAACAATTTTTCTAATACATTTTATAAATGTTTTTTATTATTTCTAAGTAGCAAAAAATCCAATTAAGATCAAAATCTCCAAAAAACATATCTTTTTTCTCTTAAAATATAAAATGGTACTAAGTGGTATTAAGAGGGTACTAAGAGGTACTAATGCGGTACGAATAATTTAGAACGTATATGACGTTTTAATTAGCAGAAATAATTTTTAAACTTTTCTCAACAAAAATTAAAACATTTTACGTTTCTACAAATGTGAAAAAATATTAAATTTATTTGTTTTTCGATTTTTTAAAATTTTTGTTTTCAAACAAATTACTCGTTGTAAATGGTCAAACCAATTTTTCTAATACATTTTATAAACGTTTTTCATTATCTCTAGGTAGCAAAAAATCCAATTAAGATCAAAATCTCCAAAAAACATATCTTTTTTCTCTTAAAATATAAAATGGTACTAAGTGGTATTAAGAGGGTACTAAGTGGTACTAAGGCGGTACGAATAATTCAGGTCGCCTATGACGTTTTAAGTAACAGAAATGATTTTTAAACTTTTTTCAACAAAGATTAAAACATTTTACGTTTCTACAAATGTGAAAAAATATTAATTTTATTTTTTATTCGATTTTTTAAAATTTTTCTTGCCAAACATATTTCTCTTTCTAAATGGTCAAACCAATTTTTCTAATACATTTTATAAATGTTTTTTTTTATCTCTAAGTAGCAAAAAATCCAATTAAGATCCAAATCTCTAAAAAACATATCTTTTTCCTTTTAAAATATAAAATGGTACTAAGTGGTATTAAGAGGGTACTAAGAGGTACTAAGGCGGTACGAATAATTCAGATCGTCTAGGACGTTTTAAGTAACAGAAATAATTTTTAAACATTTTTGAACAAAGAGAAAAACATTTTACGTTTCTACAAATGTGAAAAAATATTAAATTTATTTGTTTTTCGATTTTTCAAAATTTTTGTTTTCAAACAAATTACTCGTTGTAAATGGTCAAACCAATTTTTCTAATACATTTTATAAATATTTTTCATTATCTCTAAGTAGCAAAAAATCCAATCAAGATCAAAATCTCTAAAAAACATATCTTTTTACTTTTAAAATATAAAATGGTACTAAGTGGTATTAAGAGGGTACTAAGAGGTACTAAGGCGGTACGAATATTTTAGAACGTCTATGACGTTTTAAGAAGCAGAAATAATTTTTAAACTTTTTTCAACAAAAATTAAAACATTTTACGTTTCTACAAATGTGAAAAAATAATAATTTTATTTTTTATTCGAATTTCAAAATTTTTCTTTCCAAACATATTTCTCATTCTAAAAGGTCAAACCATTTTTCTAATGCATTTTATAAATGTTTTTTATTATCTCTAAGTAGGAAAAAATCCAATTAAGATCCAAATCTCTTAAAAACATATCTTTTTCCTTTTAAAATATAAAATGGTACTAAGTGGTATTAAGAGGGTACTAAAAGGTACTAAGGCGGTACGAATAATTCAGGTCGTCTATAACCTTTTAAGTAACAGAAATAATTTTTAAACTTTTTCAACAAAGATTAAAACATTTTACGTTTCTACAAATGTGAAAAAATATTAATTTTATTTTTTATTCGATTTTTTAAAATTTTTCTTTCCAAACATATTTCTCTTTCTAAATGGTCAAACCAATTTTTCTAATACATTTTATAAATGTTTTTTATTATCTCTAAGTAGCAAGAAATTTAATTAAGATCCAAATCTCTAAAAAACATATCTTTTTCCTTTTAAAATATAAAATGGTACTAAGTGGTATTAAGAGGGTACTAAGAGGTACTAAGGCGGTACGAATAATTCAGATCGTCTATGACGTTTTAAGTAACAAAAATAATTTTTAAACCTTTTTTAGCAACGATTAAAAACTTTTACGTTTCTACAAATGTGAAAAAATATTAATTTTATTTTTTATTCAATTTTTCAAAATTTTTCTTTCTAAACATATTTCTCATTCTAAATGGTCAAACCAATTTTCTAATGCATTTTATAAATGTTTTTTATTATCTCTAAGTAGCAAAAAATCCAATTAAGATCCAAATCTCTAAAAAACATATCTTTTTCCTTTTAAAATATAAAATGGTACTAAGTGTTATGTAGATTTTTACCTAGAAACTAAATTTAACATTTAACCCCAAATTAAATTTTAATACCTGAAAAAAAAATAGAATTAAATTAAGTCTATACTTACTATATCTGCTAATATAAGAAAAGAAATCCAAAAATTACAAAAGCGACAAAAGAAAGCAAAATATGGCAACAAAAGTTCGAAATCAAAGAAAGTCACGCCTAGAATCTACATCCAAATTAAGATCCCAGCTTCGAGATCTCCGAATCGCTATAAATGTTCAAAACTTTATAAATCTTTTATGTTGAGCGCCAGTTCGTTGCAAAAAAATTTTTTTTTAAAAATTGATCTATAATCAATATCAAAAATCCACGGAATTAAGAATAACGACTCGACGAGGAAGCCGTTAAGCGGTTAATCAAAAAAAAATTATTAATCACTAAGGTTGTTACGGTCCCGACGTGACATAATCATACGTGACGGTTGTTACGGACCCGACACGGTAAACCAGCCAAACTGGTTTACCGTGTATATTTAATAAAACAATTGTGCGCTTATAAACTCAACCACAATATACAAATATCTCGAGTTAGTTTGATTTGTAAAATTTTCTGAATTTGAAATTTATATAAAATTACCTAATTGTCCTAAAACGAATTTAAACATGATAAATAATTAGTTAATTACAATAATGTTAATTCATTACAATCGCTGAAAATAAATTTTTAGAAATTAATACCATATAAATTTATCCTGTCCTGCCACAACCATTATTTGGCAAAGCTGTACTCTGCGAAGAGTACAGTCTACCACTTCAAACCTTTACAACATTTTTTTTTTAATTTCAGTATTAATAAATTTTAATTAATCATTAGATAACTTATTGTTAATACCAGCCGTGACCGCATCTCTCTATATTAAATAAATTATTCGCACATTACAAAAGAAAAGCTATGATAAATTACAACATCAATATATCCTTTAAGTTACATTAATATCGCAATAAAACTTTCAAGAAAATTTAAAAAATTTCATTAATTTTTATTATTAAATAAATTAGTGGAATTCAATCTTTTTTTTTTTTTTTGAAAAATACCACGTGTGACTCTATGCTCTACTCTCAGAAATAATAATTTATTTATACATCTCAAGCACTCATGTTAAAATAATTGCATATTTAAATTAAGAAAATTCAAAACACTAAATCATTGCAAATTTAATTTAATTGATTGATATACTTAGTCTTTAAAGTTTAAACATAAAGTTTTTAATCTGTTACAAGAGCACATGGCGAGCGACGCTAAATTCCGTTTCCGGTCAATCAAAATTCTAATTGTTTATCAAAATCATATATAAAAATTCACATGATAAATATAAATAATGCGATAAAATTTAACACCAAAATAATAGTCGCTTGATAATTATAGTTTTAGTTAAAATGTTTACAACCGAAAAAAATTTTATTTTCCTAGAAGAAAAAAGATTTTGCCTATCCTAAATATAAAAGACCTACTTACTTGAAATTTTCGATGAATATCTAATTTCAATCGCAGACAATTTTGTCAATCTATCAATACTTTTTTTTTTTTGTTTCAACAATTAATAATTAATATAGGTCCAAATTGAAGAAAATCCAGCAGAACCTAGCACACACCGACCTTCCGACTTCTCTTTCCTTGAGCAGAACACAGAGTGATTAGACTTCCTTTTTGCTTTCTTTTTCGTCCGAGCACATTTCTTTTCTCCTCTTCTGTCACATACGTCTGTCCACTGTTAATCCTAGAGTGACTCCAGTGGTTATCGGTAGCTCTCTCTCATATCAGGATCGTAATGTTTGTGGTAACCCTCAGCTATCATCGATTTTAAATCTTTATATCTAACTACGCATAAAACATGAATAAAACCAGAGTCATACACTCTCAAAACCCGTCTTTAACGAGACCAGACTCTCACAAGGTCCAGGATGGCTCGGCAACCTCTACTTGAAGTCAGGAAACACGTTCAAAAACGGCAGGGCCCAGGCACCAGTGCTTCGGATCAACAGATCGAATTTTGACTCTGGAGTTTTCCCCAATTAATTTTATAATATTTTACGCTATAATTGAGCTATCGGGTTGTCAAACCAGCTGATTAATTTAGAGAATTTTGACAGATTCTCTAAAATAACTCAATATTTAGTTTCTAATATCAGAAACATGAAATGGGGTTTGAGTCTGCGCAGCTGTAATATTGAGTACCGGAATTGATTCCGCTTGAAAAGTCGATGATATACGGGTAGGTGTCGACCTCATTCGAGATTCATATGAGCTAGTATAAGAACTACCGTGTCGGCTGAGTCTTGAGATGGAAGGGGAGTTGGGCAGATAATTCAAATCTTGGACAATGATCTCCTACTGCTAGATCGATAACCCGTCAAGTGCTGCGAACGAGTGGCGAAAAGAAAAACCAAGAAGCGAATTCGATGTAAGAAGACAGTTGGTCGATATGCTAGGACTTTGTTCTACTATATGTGGTGATGTAGTTGATCCCAGCAGACGATGTTTCAGCCTCGTGGAATCGGTCGACGACATGAAAACAAATAATTGTGGTTCGCGCGGTTAACAATGTTGTTTAATTAAAAAGTGCGGATTCGGTACGGCTGGTTGAGTTTTGTGGAAAGTGGGTGTGTGAATAGTGCTAATTAATCATAGGATTTACATCAACTGGAACCGGTAAAATTTACCGCGTTACAACACCCCTCTCCTTAGGAGAGGCCTAAGCAGGCCTTTTGGTTTTGGCAAGCAAAACTCCTCTAGGAAAATGTTCTCAACCAACCATACAGAGTTCCGAATAAGTAATAATTCAAAGCAAAGATATATTAAAGAAAACAACGATAACTTTCTTATCAAACATCATGTGTATTTTGCATATATAATTCTGTATTACAAAACCATAAGAAAATTAAAATTATATAACAACGTGTAACGTAGCCAAAAAAAAAGGATAGTAAAGGAATTAAATTTTCTATTCCCAATTTAAAAGATAAATCTTTAAAGTTTCTGGTTTCACATGTGCCGAAAATAAGAGGAGCGTTACGTACAGCATGTTTTGGCCGAATGTAGCCGTTAATAACAGTAAAATAAAGTTAAACCACCTATACTGGCAAGCGTAGCCAGTGTTAAGACAAAATTAAAGTATCAAAAATATTAATTTCTTTGGTTGTGGCGAAGCGTAGCCAACGACAAACAAAATTAAAAAAATAACAAATAAACAAAAAAGTGTGGCGAAACGTAGCCAACGATAAAACAAAATCAAAAAAAAAGAATAAATAAAATTGGTATGGCGAAACGTAGCCAACGACAAAACAAAATTAAAATTAACAATCAAACAAAACTTCAACCAAGTGATTTTCTTGGTTCGGCGTCGCGTAGCCAACGGGGTATAAACTAGAACATAAGACTTAAATTTCTCCTACCGTACTCAACCCGAAAAATAAATAAAAAAATGGTTCCTGTCGTAATGGCCAGGTGAGAGGGGATTCGGTAGGGAATTCATCTCCTTTGTGTCTCATCAGTCCTACGGATAGTCTGAGGACAACTAGGGCAATCTCGTAGGGTGTGGTCCGTCCTACCACATCGTTGGCAGTAGGTCCTTCTAGCTGCTCTGGCACAGGACGTGTATTTGTGGTCTGGTGCACCACAACTCCAGCACTTGGGACCAACTGATGGTCGAGGCTCCATTTTATGCGTCGTCATGGGATAAGCGGGTGCCGATAGGGATGATAATATACTTTCTGAAAATAAAGAAATTATAAAAGGAAAAGTAAAAAAAATTAATACATTCAATTTTCACTTTCAGAATCAACCAGAAAAAAAAATTAGTTTTTAAGTAATAAAAAAAAATAATTTTTGGGACTTTAGCGGTGGGCCTCTTGATTAATTTGTTGGGTCTGTTTGCAGTAACTGCAGTCATTGACGGTGACACCTCTTTGACCACAGCGCTTGCAGAAAGTGCGTCTGCGTTGACTGTCACACTGAGAATAACGGTGATCAAGAGAATCACATCTCCAACATGCTGGGCGATTTGGTCTTCGTAGCCACTCCACCGTGACTTCGTCTACGATTTCGGGTGTCGGTAGGGTTATGGACATAAGGGAAGGGAGGGAACAAACGGATCCTGAAGAACTAGGAGTATTTGACGCCCATGAGTCCTGCGGAAGTTCAGGATAATTGCTCCTTGTCCAGATGTCTTTAGGCGGATGAGGATGGTCATAATTTGGTTTTTGAGTGGGAGGAGGAGGACAATAGTGTGGGCGGTTACGTCGAGAGGGGAGAGGACCGGAAACTACCGACCATGAATGGTCATATTCAACATATTCCTCTGGGTGAAATCTCGGAAAGGCAGATGAAGTAATGGAAGGAGAATCGAAATAAGGCCCCGTAGGTAAGGGTGGGGGAGCTGTCACGTTGAGGATACGTTTCTCTAGGGAAGGTCTATCACGGACATCCCTTTTTAGTTGCTCTATCTCTTCCTCCAAAGTCTCTACATTGGTCACGTGCTCCAAGACCATAGTCCTCAGATAGCCCAATTGTTTTTCTAGGCGTTGATTCTCCGCCTCCAACTCGCCCAAGCGTTTATCTTTTTCCTGGACCAGAGTTTCTAGTAACGCGAGGCGTTTGTCCTTATCCGTCGACATCTTATTCGGACTAGGGACTTGTCGTTAGGGTCAAGGACGATAGGGTTCTAAAATAAACATTGAATAAAATAAAAATTTTTTGACGAACTTCATTAAATTCGATGTATAGTAATGATTTATCATAAACAAAAAAAAATTCAAAATTTTCTAGATAAAGAAAAGGTTTAAGAATCACTATCAGGGGGGACGAAAGGCTTTAAATCTGACACGGAGTATTTCCCTATTCGGTTCAGTGACAAATCACTCAACTCATAGACTGCCGGAGACAACACTTTTGTTACTCGATAGGGACCTTCGAATTTCGGATACAGTTTGGCAGAGACCTGTTTAACCTTGGAAGACAAGTTTCGGCCACGCATTAACACGAGATCTTCAACCTTGAAACTACGCGGTCTGTGTCGTAGGTTATAATATCTGGCTTGTTTCTGGAAGGAGTCTTCTAGATTTTTGGACACCCAGTCCTGTAGGGCCGAAAGCTTGGTTACTCTCTCTTCCCACAACTTTGGTTTAGAAGGTTCTATCTCGAGGTTTCCTTCTCTCCTTTTCTTAAGAGAATTGATCGGTTTGAGATTCCTTCCCGAGTTAAGGAACGCCGGAGACGTTTTCAAGGAAGAGTGGTGAGCAGTGTTGTAGGCGAACTGAAATTCTCCGAGATGTTGATCCCACATCCGATGATCTTCGTCAATATATGACACGATCATGGTCTTAAGAATACGATTAACTCGTTCCACTGGGTTTGCCTGAGGATGGTACGGAGGCGTGGTAGAGTGATAGATGTTAAATTCTTGGGCCAAAGATCGCAGAGTACCATTAACGAATTCTGTACCGTTGTCGGTGAGGAGGACTTGTGGGGTGCCCCATCGGTGAATAATGGAAGCCAGGAAAGCCTTCTTAACTAATTTGCCATTAGCAGATCTTAGAGGAATGATTTCGACGTATTTAGTAAACAGATCCTGGAACACAAGAACGTACTGAAAGGCTGACCGGCTTCGAGGTAACGGACCCATTACGTCAGCGGCGACAACTGCCCAAGGTTCTTCCACTACTCGTTGTCCCATATAACCAGAGGGGCCTTGTTGTTCTACCTTGCACAATTGACAGGTTTCGCATCGTTTTACATAATCAGCCACTTCCTTGTAGCAACCAGGCCAATAGTAACTCCTAGCAATTTTCACATAAGTCTTATCAGTACCGAGATGACCAGACTGAGGATCGTCGTGAGCCTCTACAAGGATTTCCTTTCTTTCATGATCAGCTGGGACTAACTTCCATCCCTCTAAATCATCCATAAACACAGACACGATAGGATCAGGACGATATCGATAAAGTCTATCGCCTACTATCTTCCAGTTTGGGAATTTTAGTGGAAATTGTGTAACGGCTAGAAAGCGTTTTAAGTACCAGGATGGATTATCCACATTTATCATAAACAGAGTTTCTCCCTCAATAAACCCTGACTCCACATTCCTGTCCTCAAATCTTCGGGATAGAGCATCTGGCACATGGTGGTTGGCTCCTTTGCGGTGAATGATGGTAAAATCATACTCTAAAAGGGAGAGAGACCACCTTGCTAGTCGACCTGTTCGAATGGTTTCTCGAAGTCGGGACAAGAAAGGACAGGAGCTTCCGTCAGGCGACGTCGAATCTCTTGAAATGCCTGTTGTTGAGCGTCTTGCCAGATCCACTTTTGCTTTTTACGAAGTAGTAGCGTGAGAGGAGAAGCTATGGTCGCATAATCGGGAATGAATTTACGATACCACGAAGTCATACCCAAAAAGCGACGTATCTCTTTCAGGTTTCGTGGAGCTGGATATTCATTAATAGGAGCAACTTTTTCGGGGTCGACCTGTAAGCCTTTCTCGTTTACAAGGAAGCCTAGGTAGTGAACTTCAGAAGTGCAAAACTCACTCTTTTTAGCGTTAATTTTCAAACCGGCTTCGATGATGACTTGTAACACCTTATTCAACCAAAACAAGTGTTCCTCGAATGTAGATGTGACGATTATTATATCGTCTAAGTAGGTGAAGACGTAAGGTTCCATTTCGGGGCCAATTAATCGATCCATCATTCTCTGGAACGTTGCCGGTGAGTTTGTTAAGCCGAAAGGCATTCTTTTAAAGTGAAACAATCCACGACCGGGTACCGTGAAAGCAGTATATTCTTTACTATCCGGGTGGAGGGGGATTTGCAGAAAACCTTTATGTAAGTCAATCTTGGAGATATAACGCGCTTGTCGGAGCTTTGAGAGAATCGATTCCATTTTCGGCAGCGGGTAGGCGTCCCTCTTAGAAACTTGGTTTAATTTCCGGAAATCGAGACAAAATCGGTAGGTCGAATCGGGCTTTCTTATCATAACTATTGGTGTAGACCAACCGCTATTCGATGGCTCGATTATGTCGTCTTTCAGCATTTCATCCACCTCACTCGATATAGCTTCCATTACTTTTGGAGAGACCATGTAGTGTCGCTGTTTGATAGGTGTATGACCGCCGACATCTATTTTATGCTCGATGACATTAGTTAAACCTGGTTTCTCGGGTACTTCGGGAAGCTCTTTCGCTAGAAAATCTTGTAGAATGTCTGCTTGGGTCCTCGTTAGTTCTCTAAGACCATGACATTCCTCAATGTCGGGTTCTTCTTCTTCGAATTCGTAAATTTCTGAAGGTATATCCCTGAAAGACCAAAGACGAGTGCCATATTGAATTTGGATATCAAAATATGCCATACTATCAAGACCTAGGACTAATGGTACTGGTAGTGGTTCGAAGATTCGAGTTGGTATGGTTCGAGTCTTGTCCTTTAACTTTATGGGCAAGAAAACTTCCTGTGAGACCACTCTCACTTCTCCATCACCTGTTCGGAATCTTCCGTTTCGAGTACCAGTAGTTAATTCGTGATTCTTTAACAACTCTAATCCCTTAGGACTAATAAAGGACCTTGTCGCGGCGCCATCTGTTACTGCCTTTATTTTAACTCCATTTATCTCGACGAAAACGGACATCAATGGTTGTTGGCCCAGGAATCCAGGAGGATAAGGAATCTCGGACAACTTAAAAAAGGTGTACACGTTATCTTCTACTCGTGCATCCGATATCTCAGAAGATTCGAGAGGGAGGTTGTCCATCGGTTCAGGGCAAGCTTCTAGTAATGAAGTTATACTTCTTATGGTCTCTGTTGGACGATTCTTCTCTGAATTTGGAGTAATATCAGGCGACGAGGTTGTGATTTCGGCAGACTTTAAAGATGAATTATTTTCGGATTTTAAGAGAGTCTCAGGCAATGGAACTGGATTTTCGCAAGATTCTATTGGGACATTAGTTAAAGGAATCAAACTAGACTCAAACAAGGAAGTTAGGTTTTCACCAGTTACTACGAAAGGATCATTTTCGGATTCCAGGATGATTTCAGGTATCGGGATTAGGCTTTCGATAGGCTTTATTTGGATATTATTTCTAGTTTCTGTATGGATTTTGTTTTCAGATTCTACATGAATTTTATTTTTAGGTTCTAAGGGAGTTTTATTTTCAGGTTCTACATTGATCTTTAATAAACGGGTATCGGTAAGGACGGTTTGGGGACTTTCATCAGGCAAGTGAGCGATTGACTGGGAACATGAGGTCGGAATTATGGAAGGAAGTGACACTGGTAGGGAGGGTTGGACGTCTGTCGAAAACTCATTGTTTTCGATCACAGCCTGAGCGGCATACGTGGATTGTGGTAGGTCGTAGGGCCGTTCAGGTGTAGTAGGAGTCGTCTGGGCCCTATTCAGCGATCCTTTTTCTCGTTTCCCGAGCATTTTTGACAATTTAACTTGGTTACATCTTTTGCTCCACAGGTATAACAGAAAATGTTACGAGGTTCTGTACAGTGTTGAAATCGGTGTCCATCCTGTTGGCAATTCCAACACTTTAATGTAGACGATCTTTTAGGACTGGTAGAATTCTTACTCTGTTCTGGAGTTGTAGGAGTTGTATTCGCAATGGAGGGGTTGGAATTTTCCTTCATTCTAGTTCTATTTGTCTTAGATTCCTCGGAAGATGTCTCTTTGGGTCTTTCTCTCCTATCCTGATGACTATTTGAACTTCGTTTCTGTGGAACCTTGTTCTTAGTATCGTGTACGAGGAAGAGGTCGTCTACAGAGCTTTGTTCGCTGGAACTTTCCGAATCATAACCGATTAGATTCAATTGTTCCTTACGTCGAGTTGGACCACGATTGGTGGGCTCGTGATACGCTAGTTCAGGAAGCAATGACCTATCTGGCCTAGGAGGTGGTTTGAAGGATCGTGCCACCCGGAAGGCTTTTTCCGAAGCTATAGCGACCTGTTCTAATTGCGTAAAGCTTCTGATGGTTGCCCTAGATATATTCAGGTGTAATCGCGGGAGCATGTTTCTATGTGCATAAGTTACTTCGTCACTCTCAGACAAGGGTGGAGAGAGCTTCTCAAACATGGACAACATGCAGGTTAAATAATCTGCTACTGGTTCATGTTCGCCCTGTGTCCGGCGGTAAACTTCTTGCATCAGTTCAAACTGGAAATCAGCATCACTGAAACGTTCCCTAAACGCGATAGCAAAATCCTCATACGAATACCAATATCTTTTATGGCCGTCGAACCATCGGGCCGCGATTCCACTGATTCTTATAATAAAAATTAACATTGAAAAATAAATATTGAAACTTTATAATTTTTTTATTTTCTTAGTTAATAATTTATGCTAAAAAAATTTTTTTTCTTTAATAAAAGTTAAAAACAATTTAACACTTGAAAATTTTTTTTTTATTTCTATTTTTAATAATAATATAAAGTTAAACAAAATTACGGGGATAAAAAATGGTTTTCTGAAAAATTGTATACAAAGAGATTTTATTACTTTTTTACAATATATTTTCTTAATACTTAGTTTAAAAATTAAATTTTTAATTTTATAATATTTATTTATTTATATAAATAACTGATTATAATGTTACAAATAAAAGAATTTTTTTTTTTGTTTTTGAAAAAATATATATATAAATAATTATAATTATTTTAATTATAATATTTAAAATAAAAAAAATTATAGTAAATATAAAAAGATTAAAAATAATTTTTTTTCGAACAACATCATTATTCTATTATTTTATCTTTTTCTGTTGGCTTGATTTTCACTAGCAGGTCAAGAGG
Source organism: Ganaspis brasiliensis (assembly GCA_037103525.1). Lineage (NCBI taxonomy): Eukaryota > Metazoa > Arthropoda > Insecta > Hymenoptera > Figitidae > Ganaspis > Ganaspis brasiliensis. Next base: position 1,290,225 of record JAZKLR010000283.1, on the reverse strand, counting down.
GTCTACGTCTTTGACGCCTTCCACTTTCTGCTCCCCCTTCTGCTTCTCTTGACTTCCCCCTTGGATTGCCGAATCTCCAGCTGCATCCTGATCGCGTTGCCCGTAGAAATTTACTTCCAACTCTGAATTTGTTTCCATATCAGACTCGTCTACATCTGCAGCATTTTCTTGAAAATTTACCTCCTGTAGATCATCCTGATTATTAATTATATCAAAATCAAATCCATCTCCCAAAAGCGTTTTTATATCGGGTCTGCGTTGCAAGAAGAACGCAAAGCCTTCTATCTGTTTTACTTCAACAACGATCCCTAGATGCTCGAGAAAGTACTCGTCCTCACGAGATGGTGTTTCATTGAACAGACCATATTTTTTAACCCCTGCCGCCAATGTTATGAAATCTGTGAGCCTTTGTAAATCAATGCAATTATTGACCCATTCAATTGGTATATGGAAAATCATTTTGAAGCCTGAATAGTTATTTTCATTCTGCAACAAACGAATAATCCAAAAATTATTTATATAATTTGTTTAAAAAATTAAATAGTTTAAAGCTATAACTTTAAAATTATTATCATTAAAGAAAATTAAAAAATAATTAAAAAAATTTAAAATTTTAAATATTAACATTAAAAATTTAATAAATTAAAAATTAAAATACTAAACTCATTAATATTGCTAAATAAAAAAATAAAAAATAGTTTAACTTGAATAAATTAAATTTATTTTTTAAAATATTTATAAAAATCGAATAAAAATATAATTAATATATATAATTGGTGAATAAATAAAAATTGTTTAACTTAAATAAAAATTAAATTTATTCTTAAAAAATATTTATAAAAAATTGAATAAAAATATTATTAACATTAAAAAATTTAATAAATTAAAAATTAAAGTACTAAATTATTATTATTATTATTGACAAATAAATAAAAATAGTTCAACATAAACAAAGTAAAAAAAGATTAATATTAAAAATTAAATAATAGAATAAATTATAACTTAAAAAAGTTTATTAATAAATTATTATTATTAAAATTAAATTAAAGTTAAAAAAACACTAATTTAAAAAATTAATTACCAAAATTTCATTGAATTCAAGATCCACTCTCCTTATCCTATATCCACTGACCATGCCGTGAACTTTTGCTCGCACCGCGTTGAAGTTTAAAATAACAGGTGAAAATGGATCTACAGCCTCATTGAAAATATCTCTCGATCGAATGGCTAATCCAGTGATACACAGTTCTTTGAAGGATTCAATGTTGCTATCTTCCAGCCATTTCCTGGGCGCTTGTACAAGTACTATCATTGTTGCGTACCCGTTCATTTTTTCTGTATCGCTTTAACATTCAAGATTTCAAAAAATAAATTTAAAGAATAAAATTTGCAAAAACTCTAATTTAAAAAATTTATTCAAAACGTTATTTATAAACAATGTAATAAATAAAGTTTTTTTTTAATAAATTATAAATGACAAATAAATATTTTAATAATTTAAAAAGTAAATTTAAAAAAAAAAATTTAATAATGAATATATTTAAAAAAAAAAAAAAATGTTCAAGTAAAAAAATCATAAAATAGTTTATAAAAAAAGAGTCAATAAAAACTAAAAAAAATCAAAATGTGTTTAAAAAACTTTAGTAAAACTGAAAAAAAATTTTTAATTAGGATTTATTAAACTAGTGAAAAATTTAAAAAAAAGTTTGAATAAAATAATTAAAAAAACAATTTTATTTTATACAATATTCTTTTTTTAAATTGATTAAAATGTTTTTTAATAATCAAAAATATTAATACTTTTACTCACTTTTTTTTCACTAAAATCGAAAAAGAGATCACCAAAATACACCGCACTATGCTCGTGTCAATGATCCAATTAAGAGGTCACTTTTAATTAATATGAGCCTCCCATAGAGCCAGCCGCTTTTTATAACCGGTCCCATAGTTTACAAATTGAGGAACAAGGATGGAAGTATATATTGAAAGGAGAGGGAAAGAGTGTTAACGCACACATCAAAGCATGGTGATGACTAAAATAAAGACACTATGAGAAATAGAAGTAGAGAGAAAAAGAAGAAAGATATATTTTAATGTATCCAAATCTTTCTTTTTACTTCTTTAAAATCAAAAAAACCTTTTCAATTATTTGACTTATTTTTGTAACCCCAAGGAAGAGTATCTGTACTTTTTGGTAAAAGAATGCGTTTATCATCAAACCAGCTTAAAGCTTCTTTTCTTTGTTGCACAGTGTAAACTTGATGTTTGTTACTGCGAATTAAATATTGGTTTTCTACTAAGTTTTCGTAAGAAAAAAGTGTTTTTTTATAGTCCTCAAAAGTAATTTCTTTTAATGTTGATGATCCAACCCCTTTAGCTCTTTTCTTCTCGCGATCTTCGTTTAATATTTTATAAGAATATAATTTCGATCTTAATCCAATAAATTCAGTAATAATTTTTCCATCGTATTCGTCTTTCATTAAACCCAGCACTTTCTTGTTTTTTAATTTTATACCATAACAATTATTTTCTGGATAATTGGAAGTATCGAAAAATTGGGAATCTCGTTTAATATAATCATATATGTTTGCAATTTTAATATGATAAATTAAACTATCAGTGTCTGTATACATTAGTTTTGACTTATCAGTAAAAGTTTTTTTAATATAGTTATAATGAAAATCATAAAGAAAGAGTTTTGATATATCAAGAATGCTAAATCCAACGTAAATCGGTTTATTAAATTTAATTTGAACTTTATTCATTTTAATTATAACTAAATTTTCGTCAAAAATATAACAACTGTTAAAATTTGGTTTACTAATAAGAGCTTTAGCTCCAAATCTACCTTCCCATTTCGTGATAATTCTAATATCTTTATGCTTTCTTCTATTTTCCATGGTTTTGCCAAAAACAGAATTGTTCATTAACTTGTAGAAATTTTTTTCAAATATATTTTCAGCCTTTTTTCGGAATTCTTTATTTAAGTCAATATATTTTTTTAACCATTGAGATTGCTTAAATTTTAATATTCTATGAATTTTCGTTAATTTCATTCCATGTTGCAAATAATATTTTAAATTTTTATAATGAATTACGTATTTTGTTCTTGAAAATAAATGTGGTATTAATTTAGGTAATTTGCTCCCTTTAGCAGGGGGAATAAAATGTTCAGGGCATAAGGGCAAATCCTTATGAAAATCGTGAAGTTCTTCAGGATAATCTAAATCCACTTCTAAAATATATCCATAAGGAGAATCATCCTGAATTTTATTCACATCAAATCCTGATAAATTAATTTCCCATTCAAAATCAGAATAGGGTAAAAAATCACTCATCGCAGCGCCATATAAATTATTGACGTCAAAATATATTATATAAGATTATTCAATTTCTGAATTAAATTCTGGCCCCATAAATCGATTGTTTGCTTTCGCATATCTATTTGAGCATTGGGAAATTCCTCCTCTAATCCCTTTTTCAATGAAAATTATCATTTCCATATCCTGTAATAATTCTAATTCAATTTTTGTTAATTTTAACATTGCATCAAATGCAAGTCCTGGGGCTGTAAAGTAGTGCAACGGGTCTAAATTATATGCTGATAGGCACGTTTTTCGAAAATTTTCGAAAAGATCAGCTAAAAGTAATACGTCGGTTTTTAAATATAAATCGGAATATTCCCCCAAGTTCTTTATATTAAATATATTCCATACTTGATGAGCATGCTCATAATCTTCCTGTGATATGTTTGAATTATTTAACTTTGAGAAAAATGCTTCGATTGGTGGCAATTTATTTTCCTCCAATTTTTGCCAACTATCAATATATTCGTAAGGGAAAACCCCTTTTCTGACCAGTAAATTAAATTCATTAATATTATTGCAATATTTTGCAGTTATTTTTTTTTCCTCATTATTTAAGAATCCTGCTAATTTTTCTAAACTGCTAGGCATAAATCTAAACGAGTCTAAGAACTTAAAACATACACTTTTACCATCTACATATTTAGTAAATGAGATATATTTTTCTTTATTTATAGGTAAAAGTTTTACAGGTCCCTCAAAACTAGTGCACAATTCTTTTATAAAGAAATGAGCATCATAACCTGACAAATTGTGAAACACTACAGGAATCGTATGTGAATTTTTATAGTTAATATTGCAACCCTGATGAGCTGCACCCCTAAATTTTCCAGTGAAATGACAGTGATCTCGATGTTTCTGATCATTATCTTCATATACATTTTCACAAATATGACAAATATTTGCATTTTTAAATTCTAATTCTTGCTGAAAAGTTAAAGTTTCCATTGGCACTATTTTTTTTAAATATGAGTCAATTAAATCAGCAATACTTGTTAATTTTTTCATAAACCATGAAATGCAATCCTCTCCTCTATAAGTTTCAAATACTGATAGTGAATCATTAAAATCACATTTTAAATAAAATGCAACGCTTGTCGGAATATGTTTCTTATATGCCCCACATAATATTTCATTATCATAAAAAGGTTCCAAAAGGCTTTCAGTATCCGCATACAGTACAAATGGCACCTTTTCTTTAAATCTAAAATTTTTAAATTTTAAAATATTTTCCTCATCTGTCGGTAAAATAACCTTACACTCATTTAATTTCATACAATCGGTTTTATGTCTCAAAAATGATTTCTTATAATTAAAATGACATAAACATCTATCACATAACCAAGTGCGATTTTTATGTTTTGTGATTTGTGATTTCAATAATCGTGATAAATTGCGAATCTACGCGAAGTGATAATTATTATTATTATTTGTAAGATTATTTAATTTATCATTTTCATTTATTGCAGAAAAAATGCCTTCTTTTTTTATCATTAATAAATGAATAGTATCTTTTTTAGAGAAATTATCACTTAAATAAAAAGGAACAATTTCTTCTTTATTTTTACCAACTTTTTCCAAACCATAAATATTTATTTTCAAACTATTCATTTTTTCAAATTTAGACACATCTTTTAAACGTATAGGAAAATTTATACCCTCATATTTTAAAACATTCTTAAAATCAGGATAAGAACTAGTTAGACATGGGTTTTTTTTAACTGGAAACAATGCTGCCATTACTGACCAAAGAAAACAGTACTCATCTTTATTTTTGATATTTACAACAGCCTTTTTATCAGTTATAAATTTTAGCAATTTCGTATTTTCAGAACAACCCACTTGAATTGGTGCATGTCTATTTATATTTACCATTAGATTTAAAATTTCCTTTAATGACCAACCTGATTTGTTCTCATTAAATTCCTCAACTTCTTTAAGGATATATTCATTTATTTCATTAAGAATTGAATCCAAGTCGGAAAAGGGGAAAATAATTTCATTTTTTGTATTAAAAGATTTTCTTTCTTGTATATTTTCACCGCTTTCAATAGTTGTAAAATTTCCTATTAACACAAAATTTACTTTTACGCTACTATTTTCTTTTAATGCTTTTTTAAGACTACCAATTTAATTCATTTTTCCGATTCAAATAATAATCTTTTTCTACTCTTAATATTTTTCACTATAACATAAGCATTCTCCGTAATTTTAATAAATTTTTCAAAATCTATAGAATCCATCTTTTTTACGTTCTTCTTTCTTTGATAATTAAAACGAACTTATTTCTTGTTTAATAATCACACACAACCTATCAAGCGATTTGTTTACTTGTAACTAATAATTATAACAAGCGTATCTTCACTTTTATATTGCTTTTACAAGGTCAGATGAATAAAATATGTAATTGTTGAAAATAATTCCAGGAAATAAATTAAATAAACATTTCTCTTTTCTCACGATCTAAAAAATGAGATCATGCAATGACTAATATCCTAATCAAAAATATCTAAATACTGGCACCTAATTAAGATATAAACCTATAAATCCATTCACACTTCAAAAAATCTAAACACATTTTGTCAGCTATTCTCCAAAAAATGTAATATTATACTTCCTGCTCATATCGAAAGAGATTGTTTATAAACATTTTAAAATCGTGCTAAGATGAATAAAAAGAATTTGATACCCGAATTACAAAACATATCAGTACTGAGAATTTGCATATTAAGAGAAAAAACAGGTAAGGCTTGCAGGAAGTTATAAACCTCTCAAAATGTAGTTCATAAGAATTTTAATATCAATAATGTCAAAACAATTTCTCACACCTTAAAACAAAGAACCTCGTCATCCTCAAGGAATGCACCCTCCACAAATCATTCTTTCAAATTGCGCAATATGCCGCAATCTTAATTTTTGCTGAAAAAAATGTCGGTAATGCCGGTAACAGATTCCTGCTATTCAGAAACCTCTCAGCCTATCTACTAAATCTCTAAAAAACATATCTTTTTCCTTTTAAAATTTAAAATGGTACTGGGTGGTATTAAGAGGGTACTAAGAGGTACAAAGGCGGTACGATTAATTCAGATCGTCTATGACGTTTTAAGTAACAAAAATAATTTTTAAACTTTTTTTAACAAAGATTAAAAACTTTTACGTTTCTACAAATGTGAAAGAATATTAAATTTATTTGTTTTTCGATTTTTCAAAATTTTTGTTTTCAAACGAATTACTCGTTGTAAATGGTCAAACCAATTTTTCTAATACATTTTATAAATGTGTTTTATTATCTCTAAGTAGCAAAAATTCCAATTAAGATCCAAATCTCTAAAAACCATATGTTTTTCCTTTTAAAATATAAAATGGTACTAAGTGGTATTAAGAGGATACTAAGAGGTACTAAGGCGGTACGAATAATTTAAAACGTCTATGACGTTTTAAATAGCAGAAATAATTTTTAAACTTTTTTCAACAAAAATTAAAACATTTTACGTTTCTACAAATGTGAAAAAATATTAAATTTATTTGTTTTTCGATTTTTCAAAATTTTTGTTTTCAAACGAATTACTCGTTGTAAATGGTCAAATCAATTTTTCTAATACATTTTATAAATATTTTTTATTATCTCTAAGTAGCAAAAAATCCAATTAAGATCCAAATCTCTAAAAAACATATCTTTTTCCTTTTAAAATATAAAATGGTACTAAGTAGTATTAAGAGGGTACTAAGAGGTACTAAGTCGGTACGAATAATTCAGATCGTCTATGACGTTTTAAGTAACAGAAATAATTTTAAAACTTTTTTCAACAAAGATTAAAACATTTTACGTTTCAACAAATGTGAAAAAATATTAATTTTATTTTTTATTCGATGTTTCAAAATTTTTCTTTCCAAACAAATTACTCGTCCTAAATAGTCAAACAAATTTTTCTAATACATTTTATAAATGTTTTTTATTATCTCTAAGTAGCAAAAAAATCCAATTAAGATCCAAATCTCTAAAAAACACATCTTTTTCCTTTTAAAATATAAAATGGTACTAAGTGGTATTAAGAGGGTACTAAGAGGTACTAAGGCGGTACGATTAAATCAGATCGTCTATGACGTTTTAAGTAACAAAAATAATTTTTAAACTTTTTTCAACAAAGATTAAAAACTTTTACGTTTCTACAAATGTGAAAAAATATTAATTTTATTTTTTATTCGATTTTTCAAAATTTTTCTTTCCAAACATATTTCTCATTCTAAATGGTCAAACCAATTTTTTTGATACCTTATATAAGTCTTTTTTATTATCTCTAAGTAGCAAAAAATCCAATTAAGATCAAAATCTCTAAAAAACATATCTTTTTCCTTTTAAAATATAAAATGGTTCTAAGTGGTATTAAGAGGATACTAAGAGGTACTAAGGCGGTACGAATAATTTAGAACGTCTATGACGTTTTAAGTAGCAGAAATAATTTTTAAACTTTTTTCAACAAAAATTAAAACATTTTGCGTTTCTACAAATGTGAAAAAATATTAAATTTATTTGTTTTTCGATTTTTCAAAATTTTTGTTTTCAAACGAATTACTCGTTGTAAATGGTCAAATCAATTTTTCTAATACATTTTATAAATGTTTTTTATTATGTCTAAGTAGCAAAAAATCCAATTAAGATCCAAATCTCTAAAAGACATATTTATTTCCTTTTAAAATATAAAATGGTACTAAGTGGTATTAAGAGGGTACTAAGGGGTACTAAGGCGGTACGAAAAATTCAGATCGTCTATGACGTTTTAAGTAGCAGAAATACTTATTAAACTTTTTTCAACAAAAATTTAAACATTTTACGTTTCTACAAATGTGAAAAAATATTAAATTTATTTGTTTTTCGATTTTTCAAAATTTTTCTTTCCAAACATATTTCTCTTTCTAAATGGTCAAAACAATTTTTCTAATACATTTTATAAATGTTTTTTATTATTTCTAAGTAGCAAAAAATCCAATTAAGATCAAAATCTCCAAAAAACATATCTTTTTTCTCTTAAAATATAAAATGGTACTAAGTGGTATTAAGAGGGTACTAAGAGGTACTAATGCGGTACGAATGATTTAGAACGTATATGACGTTTTAATTAGCAGAAATAATTTTTAAACTTTTCTCAACAAAAATTAAAACATTTTACGTTTCTACAAATGTGAAAAAATATTAAATTTATTTGTTTTTCGATTTTTTAAAATTTTTGTTTTCAAACAAATTACTCGTTGTAAATGGTCAAACCAATTTTTCTAATACATTTTATAAACGTTTTTCATTATCTCTAGGTAGCAAAAAATCCAATTAAGATCAGAATCTCCAAAAAACATATCTTTTTTCTCTTAAAATATAAAATGGTACTAAGTGGTATTAAGAGGGTACTAAGTGGTACTAAGGCGGTACGAATAATTCAGGTCGCCTATGACGTTTTAAGTAACAGAAATGATTTTTAAACTTTTTTCAACAAAGATTAAAACATTTTACGTTTCTACAAATGTGAAAAAATATTAATTTTATTTTTTATTCGATTTTTTAAAATTTTTCTTGCCAAACATATTTCTCTTTCTAAATGGTCAAACCAATTTTTCTAATACATTTTATAAATGTTTTTTTTTATCTCTAAGTAGCAAAAAATCCAATCAAGATCAAAATCTCTAAAAAACATATCTTTTTACTTTTAAAATATAAAATGGTACTAAGTGGTATTAAGAGGGTACTAAGAGGTACTAAGGCGGTACGAATATTTTAGAACGTCTATGACGTTTTAAGAAGCAGAAATAATTTTTAAACTTTTTTCAACAAAAATTAAAACATTTTACGTTTCTACAAATGTGAAAAAATAATAATTTTATTTTTTATTCGAATTTCAAAATTTTTCTTTCCAAACATATTTCTCATTCTAAAAGGTCAAACCATTTTTCTAATACATTTTATAAATGTTTTTTATTATCTCTAAGTAGCAAGAAATTTAATTAAGATCCAAATCTCTAAAAAACATATCTTTTTCCTTTTAAAATATAAAATGGTACTAAGTGGTATTAAGAGGGTACTAAGAGGTACTAAGGCGGTACGAATAATTCAGATCGTCTATGACGTTTTAAGTAACAAAAATAATTTTTAAACCTTTTTTAGCAACGATTAAAAACTTTTACGTTTCTACAAATGTGAAAAAATATTAATTTTATTTTTTATTCAATTTTTCAAAATTTTTCTTTCTAAACATATTTCTCATTCTAAATGGTCAAACCAATTTTCTAATGCATTTTATAAATGTTTTTTATTATCTCTAAGTTGCAAAAAATCCAATTAAGATCCAAATCTCTAAAAAACATATCTTTTTCCTTTTAAAATATAAAATGGTACTAAGTGTTATGTAGATTTTTACCTAGAAACTAAATTTAACATTTAACCCCAAATTAAATTTTAATACCTGAAAAAAAATAGAATTAAATTAAGTCTATACTTACTATATCTGCCAATATAAGAAAAGAAATCCAAAAATTACAAAAGCGACAAAAGAAAGCAAAATATGGCAACAAAAGTTCGAAATCAAAGAAAGTCACGCCTAGAATCTACATCCAAATTAAGATCCCAGCTTCGAGATCTCCGAATCGCTATAAATGTTCAAAACTTTATAAATCTTTTATGTTGAGCGCCAGTTCGTTGCAAAAAAATTTTTTTTTAAAAATTGATCTATAATCAATATCAAAAATCCACGGAATTAAGAATAACGACTCGACGAGGAAGCCGTTAAGCGGTTAATCAAAAAAAAATTATTAATCACTAAGGTTGTTACGGTCCCGACGTGACATAATCATACGTGACGGTTGTTACGGACCCGACACGGTAAACCAGCCAAACTAAATCCAAAAGAAAAGATTATTCGCGAAAATACGCAACATAATCTTCATTTCCAACACACCGAGCCGTGTATAGAAATTGCCAAAACCAATATCACCAAATTAATTAAAACAATCGAGACAGTAACGAACAACTGGCTGCGATTAAGATAGTTAAAAACAAGCTTTACTTGAAATTAATAATAAATTGCGCGTGGTGACTGTTCACCTGATGGTAATTCGCAATTCTCCGACCGATAAAAGAATCAAAATTTACAAAGTTAACACGAAAGATCTCGAAGCTGTAGGAAATGCTCGGCTCTCAGTAGTGTAAAGGAGAGAGGGGAGGGTTCCGGATTGTCTACAAATTATCAGAAAGAAAACTCAACATTTAAATTTTATAAAATCCAAAAATATAATTTATTCAAAAGAAGTGACTCGATATAACAAAATGGGAAACGATAGGGTCAAAAGATAACTAAATAAACCAAAATTAATAATCAATACTATAATAGTAACGGGAATCGATAGGGCAGTACATAACCTGAAAAGGGAGAAAAACTGACTAAATTATAAAAACTATGACTACTCAAAAAAAAGGGGGACGAAATTTATACCAACTATTAATCTCAACATATTTTTCATAGTGTGGAATATACATATTATAACCACAAATAGTACGCAGCAAGGTATATTTTACCATGCTGGACGGTAAACGTGTTCTTTTATTATAGAGTGCGACAGGACATACTGAGTTGAGTTTACAAGTCACACAAAAAATTATAATTTCAAGAAATTAAGAATCAATATTAATTAGTGTCAATTAATTAATTGTATGTATATAACATCAATGACATTTTAAATTGAATAGAACATTTGAAATTTCTCAAAAAAAAAAAGGGTTTATAATTTAATAAAAAATTGTGCGCTTATAAACTCAACCACAATATACAAATATCTCCAGTTAGTTTGATTTGTAAAATTTTCTGAATTTGAAATTTATATAAAATTACCTAATTGTCCTAAAACGAATTTAAACATGATAAATAATTAGTTAATTAAAATAATGTTAATTCATTACAATCGCTGAAAATAAATTTTTAGAAATTAATACCATATAAATTTATCCTGTCCTGCCGCAACCATTATTTGGCAAAGCTGTACTCTGCGAAGAGTACAGTCTACCACTTCAAATCTTTACAACATTTTTTTTTTTAATTTCAGTATTAATAAATTTTAATTAATCATTAGATAACTTATTGTTAATACCAGCCGTGACCGCATCTCTCTATATTAAATAAATTATTCGCACATTACAAAAGAAAAGCTATGATAAATTACAACATCAATATATCCTTTAAGTTACATTAATATCGCAATAAAACTTTCAAGAAAATTTAAAAAATTTCATTAATTTTTATTATTAAATAAATTAGTGGAATTCAATCTTTTTTTTTTTTGAAAAATACCACGTGTGACTCTGTGCTCTACTCTCAGAAATAATAATTTATTTATACATCTCAAGCACTCATGTTAAAATAATTGCATATTTAAATTAAGAAAATTCAAAACACTAAATCATTGCAAATTTAATTTAATCGATTGATATACTTAGTCTTTAAAGTTTAAACATAAAGTTTTTAATCTGTTACAAGAGCACATGGCGAGCGACGCTAAATTCCGTTTCCGGTCAATCAAAATTCTAATTCTTTATCAAAATCATATATAAAAATTCACATGATAAATATAAATAATGCGATAAAATTTAACACCAAAATAATAGTCGCTTGATAATTTTTGCTTTCTTTTTCGTTCGAGCACATTTCTTTTCTCCTCTTCTGTCACATACGTCTGTTTACTGTTAATCCTAGAGTGACTTCAGTGGTTATCGGTAGCTCTCTCTCATATCAGGATCGTAATGTTTGTGGTACCCCTCAGCTATCATCGATTTTAAATCTTTATATCTAACTACGCATAAAACATGAATAAAACCAGAGTCATACACTCTCAAAACCCGTCTTTAACGAGACCAGACCCTCACAAGGTCCAGGATGGCTCGGCAACCTCTACTTGAAGTCAGGAAACACGTCCAAAAACGGCAGGGCCCAGGCACCAGTGCTTCGGATCAACAGATCGAATTTTGACTCTGGAGTTTTCCCCAATTAATTTTATAATATTTTACGCTATAATTGAGCTATCGGGTTGTCAAACCAGCTGATTAATTTAGAGAATTTTGACAGATTCTCTAAAATAACTCAATATTTAGTTTCTAATATCAGAAACATGAAATAGGGTTTGAGTCTGCGCAGCGGTAATATTGAGTACCGGAATTGATTCCGCTTGAAAAGTCGATGATTTACGGGTAGGTGTCGACCTCATTCGAGATTCATATGAGCTAGTATGAGAACTACCGTGTCGGCTGAGTCTTGAGATGGAAGGGGAGTTGGGCGGATAATTCAAATCTTGGACAATGATCTCCTACTGCTAGATCGATAACCCGTCAAGTGCTGCGAACGAGTGGCGAAAAGAAAAACCAAGAAGCGAATTCGATGTAAGAAGACAGTTGGTCGATATGCTAGGACTTTGTTCTACTATATGTGGTGATGTAGTTGATCCCAGCAGACGATGTTTCAGCCTCGTTAAAACATTTTACGTTTCTACAAATGTAAAAAAATATTAATTTTATTTTTTATTCGAATTTTCAAAAATTTTTCTTTCCAAACATATTTCTCATTCTAAATGGTCAAACCAATTTTCTAATGCATTTTATAAATGTTTTTTATTATCTCTAAGTAGCAAAAAATCCAATTAAGATCCAAATCTCTAAAAAACATATCTTTTTCCTTTTAAAATATAAAATGGTACTAAGAGTTATTAAGAGGGTACTAAAAGGTACTAAGGCGGTACGAATAATTCAGGTCGTCTATAACCTTTTAAGTAACAGAAATAATTTTTAAACATTTTTTAACGAAGATTAAAAGATTTTACGTTTCTACAAATTTGAAAAAATATTAATTTTATTTTTTTTTTTGATTTTTCAAAATTTTTGTTTTCAAACAAATTACTTGTTCTAAATGGTAAAACCAATTTTTCTAATACATTTTATAAATGTTTTTTATTATCTCTAAGTAGCAAAAAATCCAATTAAGATCCAAATCTCTAAAAAACATATCTTTTTCCTTTTAAAATATAAAATAATACAAAGTGGTATTAAGAGGGTACTAAGAGGTACTAAGGCGGTACAAATAATTCAGATCGTCTATGACGTTTTAAGTAACAGAAATTAATTTTAAACTTTTTTAACATAGTTAAAACATTTTACGTTTCTACAAATGTGAAAAAAAATAATTTTATTTTTTATTCGATTTTTCAAAATTTTCCTTTCCAAACATATTTCACTTTCTAAATGGTCAAACCAATTTTTTTGATACATTATATAAGTCTTTTTTATTATCTCTTAGTAGCAAAAAATCCAATTAAGATCCAAATCTCTAAAAAACATATCTTTTTCCTTTTAAAATATAAAATGGTACTAAGTGGTATTAAGAGGGTACTAAGAGGTACTAAGGCGGTACGAATAATTCAGATCGTCTAGGACGTTTTAAGTAACAGAAATAATTTTTAAACTTTTTTCAACAAAGATTAAAACATTTTACGTTTCTACAAATGTGAAAAAATATTAATTTAATTTTTTTTTTGATTTTTCAAAATTTTTGTTTTCAAACAAATTACTTGTTCTAAATGGTAAAACCAATTTTTCTAATACATTTTATAAATGTTTTTTATTATCTCTAAGTAGCAAAAAATCCAATGAAGATCCAAATCTCTAAAAAACATATCTTTTTCCTTTTAAAATATAAAATGGTACTAAGTGGTATTAAGAGGGTACTAAGAGGTACTAAGGCGGTACGAATAATTCAGATCGTCTATGACGTTTTAAGTAACAGAAATAATTTGTAACTTTTTTCAACAAAAATAAAAAGATTTTACGTTTCTACAAATGTGAAAAAATATTAAATTTATTTGTTATTCGATTTTTAAAATTTTTGTTTTTAAACAAATTATTCGTTCTAAATGGTCAAACCAATTTTTCTAATACATTTTATAAATGTTTTTTATTATCTCTAAGTAGCAAAAAATCCAATTAAGATCCAAATCTCTAAAAAACATATCTTTTTCCTTTTAAAATATAAAATGGTACTAAGAGGTATTAAGGCGGTACGAATAATTCAGATCGTCTAGGACGTTTTAAGTAACAGAAATAATTTTTTAACTTTTTTCAACAAAGATTAAAACATTTTACGTTTCTACAAATGTGAAAAAATATTAATTTTATTTTTTATTCGATTTTTCAAAATTTTCCTTTCCAAACATATTTCTCTTTCTAAATGGTCAAACCAATTTTTCTAATACATTTTATAAATGTTTTTTATTATCTCTTAGTAGCAAAAAATCCAATTAAGATCCAAATCTCTAAAAAACATATCTTTTTCCTTTTAAAATATAAAATGGTACTAAGTGGTATTAAGAGGGTACTAAGAGGTACTATGGCGGTACGAATAATTCAGATCGTCTATGACGTTTTAAGTAACAAAAATAATTTTTAAACCTTTTTTAGCAACGATTAAAAACTTTTACGTTTCTACAAATGTGAAAAAATATTAATTTTATTTTTTATTCAATTTTTCAAAATTTTTCTTTCCAAACATATTTCTCATTCTAAATGGTCAAACCAATTTTCTAATGCATTTTATAAATTTTTTTTATTATCTCTAAGTAGCAAAAAATCCAATTAAGATCCAAATCTCTAAAAAACATATCTTTTTCCTTTTAAAATATAAAATGGTACTAAGAGTTATTAAGAGGGTACTAAAAGGTACTAAGGCGGTACAAATAATTCAGATCGTCTATGACGTTTTAAGTAACAGAAATTAATTTTAAACTTTTTTAACATAGTTAAAACATTTTACGTTTCTACAAATGTGAAAAAAAATAATTTTATTTTTTATTCGATTTTTCAAAATTTTCCTTTCCAAACATATTTCTCTTTCTAAATGGTCAAACCAATTTTTTTGATACATTATATAAGTCTTTTTTATTATCTCTTAGTAGCAAAAAATCCAATTAAGATCCAAATCTCTAAAAAACATATCTTTTTCCTTTTAAAATATAAAATGGTACTAAGTGGTATTAAGAGGGTACTAAGAGGTACTAAGGCGGTACGAATAATTCAGATCGTCTAGGACGTTTTAAGTAACAGAAATAATTTTTAAACTTTTTTCAACAAAGATTAAAACATTTTACGTTTCTACAAATGTGAAAAAATATTAATTTTATTTTTTTTTTGATTTTTCAAAATTTTTGTTTTCAAACAAATTACTTGTTCTAAATGGTAAAACCAATTTTTCTAATACATTTTATAAATGTTTTTTATTATCTCTAAGTAGCAAAAAATCCAATTAAGATCCAAATCTCTAAAAAACATATCTTTTTCCTTTTAAAATATAAAATGGTACTAAGTGGTATTAAGAGGGTACTAAGAGGTACTAAGGCGGTACGAATAATTCAGATCGTCTATGACGTTTTAAGTAACAGAAATAATTTGTAACTTTTTTCAACAAAAATAAAAAGATTTTACGTTTCTACAAATGTGAAAAAATATTAAATTTATTTGTTATTCGATTTTTAAAATTTTTGTTTTTAAACAAATTATTCGTTCTAAATGGTCAAACCAATTTTTCTAATACATTTTATAAATGTTTTTTATTATCTCTAAGTAGCAAAAAATCCAATTAAGATCCAAATCTCTAAAAAACATATCTTTTTCCTTTTAAAATATAAAATGGTACTAAGAGGTATTAAGGCGGTACGAATAATTCAGATCGTCTAGGACGTTTTAAGTAACAGAAATAATTTTTTAACTTTTTTCAACAAAGATTAAAACATTTTACGTTTCTACAAATGTGAAAAAATATTAATTTTATTTTTTATTCGATTTTTCAAAATTTTCCTTTCCAAACATATTTCTCTTTCTAAATGGTCAAACCAATTTTTTTGATACATTATATAAGTCTTTTTTATTATCTCTTAGTAGCAAAAAATCCAATTAAGATCCAAATCTCTAAAAAACATATCTTTTTCCTTTTAAAATATAAAATGGTACTAAGTGGTATTAAGAGGGTACTAAGAGGTACTAAGGCGGTACGAATAATTCAGATCGTCTAGGACGTTTTAAGTAACAGAAATAATTTTTAAACTTTTTTCAACAAAGATTAAAACATTTTACGTTTCTACAAATGTGAAAAAATATTAATTTTATTTTTTATTCGATTTTTCAAAATTTTCCTTTCCAAACATATTTCTCTTTCTAAATGGTCAAACCAATTTTTTTGATACATTATATAAGTCTTTTTTATTATCTCTTAGTAGCAAAAAATCCAATTAAGATCCAAATCTCTAAAAAACATATCTTTTTCCTTTTAAAATATAAAATGGTACTAAGTGGTATTAAGAGGGTACTAAGAGGTACTAAGGCGGTACGAATAATTCAGATCGTCTAGGACGTTTTAAGTAACAGAAATAATTTTTAAACTTTTTTCAACAAAGATTAAAACATTTTACGTTTCTACAAATGTGAAAAAATATTAATTTTTTTTTTTTTTTGATTTTTCAAAATTTTTGTTTTCAAACAAATTATTCGTTCTAAATGGTCAAACCAATTTTTCTAATACATTTTATAAATGTTTTTTATTATCTCTAAGTAGCAAAAAATCCAATTAAGATCCAAATCTCTAAAAAACATATCTTTTTCCTTTTAAAATATAAAATGGTACTAAGAGGTATTAAGGCGGTACGAATAATTCAGATCGTCTAGGACGTTTTAAGTAACAGAAATAATTTTTTAACTTTTTTCAACAAAGATTAAAACATTTTACGTTTCTACAAATGTGAAAAAATATTAATTTTATTTTTTATTCGATTTTTCAAAATTTTCCTTTCCAAACATATTTCTCTTTCTAAATGGTCAAACCAATTTTTTTGATACATTATATAAGTCTTTTTTATTATCTCTTAGTAGCAAAAAATCCAATTAAGATCCAAATCTCTAAAAAACATATCTTTTTCCTTTTAAAATATAAAATGGTACTAAGTGGTATTAAGAGGGTACTAAGAGGTACTAAGGCGGTACGAATAACTCAGATCGTCTAGGACGTTTTAAGTAACAGAAATAATTTTTAAACTTTTTTCAACAAACATTAAAACATTTTACGTTTCTACAAATGTGAAAAAATATTAATTTTATTTTTTATTCGATTTTTCAAAATTTTCCTTTCCAAACATATTTCTCTTTCTAAATGGTCAAACCAATTTTTTTGATACATTATATAAGTCTTTTTTATTATCTCTTAGTAGCAAAAAATCCAATTAAGATCCAAATCTCTAAAAAACATATCTTTTTCCTTTTAAAATATAAAATGGTACTAAGTGGTATTAAGAGGGTACTAAGAGGTACCAAGGCGGTACGAATAATTCAGATCGTCTAGGACGTTTTAAGTAACAGAAATAATTTTTAAACTTTTTTCAACAAAGATTAAAACATTTTACGTTTCTACAAATGTGAAAAAATATTAATTTTATTTTTTTTTTGATTTTTCAAAATTTTTGTTTTCAAACAAATTACTTGTTCTAAATGGTAAAACCAATTTTTCTAATACATTTTATAAATGTTTTTTATTATCTCTAAGTAGCAAAAAATCCAATTAAGATCCAAATCTCTAAAAAACATATCTTTTTCCTTTTAAAATATAAAATGGTACTAAGTGGTATTAAGAGGGTACTAAGAGGTACTAAGGCGGTACGAATAATTCAGATCGTCTATGACGTTTTAAGTAACAGAAATAATTTGTAACTTTTTTCAACAAAAATAAAAAGATTTTACGTTTCTACAAATGTGAAAAAATATTAAATTTATTTGTTATTCGATTTTTAAAATTTTTGTTTTTAAACAAATTATTCGTTCTAAATGGTCAAACCAATTTTTCTAATACATTTTATAAATGTTTTTTATTATCTCTAAGTAGCAAAAAATCCAATTAAGATCCAAATCTCTAAAAAACATATCTTTTTCCTTTTAAAATATAAAATGGTACTAAGAGGTATTAAGAGGGTACTAAAAAGTACTAAGGCGGTACGAATAATTCAGGTCGTCTATAACCTTTTAAGTAACAGAAATAATTTTTAAACTTTTTCAACATAGTTAAAACATTTTACGCTTCTACAAATGTGAAAAAATATTAATTTTATTTTTTATTCGATTTTTCAAAATTTTCCTTTCCAAACATATTTCTCTTTCTAAATGGTCAAACCAATTTTTCTAATACATTTTATAAATGTTTTTTATTATCTCTAAGTAGCAAAAAATCCAATTAAGATCCAAATCTCTAAAAAACATATCTTTTTCCTTTTAAAATATAAAATGGTACTAAGTGGTATTAAGAGGGTACTAAGAGGTACTAAGGCGGTACGAACAATTCAGATCGTCTAGGACGTTTTAAGTAACAGAAATAATTTTTTAACTTTTTTCAACAAAGATTAAAACATTTTACGTTTCTACAAATGTGAAAAAATATTAATTTTATTTTTTATTCGATTTTTCAAAATTTTCCTTTCCAAACATATTTCTCTTTCTAAATGGTCAAACCAATTTTTCTAATACATTTTATAAATGTTTTTTATTATCTCTAAGTAGCAAAAAATCCAATTAAGATCCAAATCTCTAAAAAACATATCTTTTCCTTTTAAAATATAAAATGGTACTAAGTGGTATTAAGAGGGTACTAAGAGGTACTAAGGCGGTACGAATAATTCAGATCGTCTAGGACGTTTTAAGTAACAGAAATAATTTGTAACTTTTTTCAACAAAAATAAAAAGATTTTACGTTTCTACAAATGTGAAAAAATATTAAATTTATTTTTTATTCGATTTTTAAAATTTTTGTTTTTAAACAAATTATTCGTTCTAAATGGTCAAACCAATTTTTCTAATACATTTTATAAATGTTTTTTATTATCTCTAAGTAGCAAAAAATCCAATTAAGATCCAAATCTCTAAAAAACATATCTTTTTCCTTTTAAAATATAAAATGGTACTAAGAGGTATTAAGAGGGTACTAAAAAGTACTAAGGCGGTACGAATAATTCAGGTCGTCTATAACTTTTTAAGTAACAGAAATAATTTTTAAACTTTTTCAACATAGTTAAAACATTTTACGCTTCTACAAATGTGAAAAAATATTAATTTTATTTTTTATTCGATTTTTCAAAATTTTCCTTTCCAAACATATTTCTCTTTCTAAATGGTCAAACCAATTTTTCTAATACATTTTATAAATGTTTTTTATTATCTCTAAGTGGCAAAAAATCCAATTAAGATCCAAATCTCTAAAAAACATATCTTTTTCCTTTTAAAATATAAAATGGTACTAAGTGGTATTAAGAGGGTACTAAGAGGTACTAAGGCGGTACGAATAATTCAGATCGTCTAGGACGTTTTAAGTAACAAAAATAATTTTTAAACCTTTTTTAGCAACGATTAAAAACTTTTACGTTTCTACAAATGTGAAAAAATATTAATTTTATTTTTTATTCAATTTTTCAAAATTTTTCTTTCCAAACATATTTCTTATTCTAAATGGTCAAACCAATTTTCTAATGCATTTTATAAATGTTTTTTATTATCTCTAAGTAGCAAAAAATCCAGTTAAGATCCAAATCTCTAAAAAACATATCTTTTTCCTTTTAAAATATAAAATGGTACTAAGAGTTATTAAGAGGGTACTAAAAGGTACTAAGGCGGTACGAATAATTCAGGTCGTCTATAACCTTTTAAGTAACAGAAATAATTTTTAAACATTTTTTAACGAAGATTAAAAGATTTTACGTTTCTACAAATTTGAAAAAATATTAATTTTATTTTTTTTTTGATTTTTCAAAATTTTTGTTTTCAAACAAATTACTTGTTCTAAATGGTAAAACCAATTTTTCTAATACATTTTATAAATGTTTTTTATTATCTCTAAGTAGCAAAAAATCCAATTAAGATCCAAATCTCTAAAAAACATATCTTTTTCCTTTTAAAATATAAAATGGTACAAAGTGGTATTAAGAGGGTACTAAGAGGTACTAAGGCGGTACAAATAATTCAGATCGTCTATGACGTTTTAAGTAACAGAAATAAATTTTAAACTTTTTTAACATAGTTAAAACATTTTACGTTTCTACAAATGTGAAAAAAAATAATTTTATTTTTCATTCGATTTTTCAAAATTTTCCTTTCCAAACATATTTCTCTTTCTAAATGGTCAAACCAATTTTTTTGATACATTATATAAGTCTTTTTTATTATCTCTTAGTAGCAAAAAATCCAATTAAGATCCAAATCTCTAAAAAACATATCTTTTTCCTTTTAAAATATAAAATGGTACTAAGTGGTATTAAGAGGGTACTAAGAGGTACTAAGGCGGTACGAATAATTCAGATCGTCTATGACGTTTTAAGTAACAAAAATAATTTTTAAACCTTTTTTAGCAACGATTAAAAACTTTTACGTTTCTACAAATGTGAAAAAATATTAATTTTATTTTTTATTCAATTTTTCAAAATTTTTCTTTCCAAACATATTTCTCATTCTAAATGGTCAAACCAATTTTCTAATGCATTTTATAAATGTTTTTTATTATCTCTAAGTAGCAAAAAATCCAATTAAGATCCAAATCTCTAAAAAACATATCTTTTTCCTTTTAAAATATAAAATGGTACTAAGAGTTATTAAGAGGGTACTAAGAGGTACTAAGGCGGTACTAAGAGGTACTAAGGCGGTACGAATAATTCAGATCGTCTATGACGTTTTAAGTAACAAAAATAATTTTTAAACCTTTTTTAGCAACGATTAAAAACTTTTACGTTTCTACAAATGTGAAAAAATATTAATTTTATTTTTTATTCAATTTTTCAAAATTTTTCTTTCCAAACATATTTCTCATTCTAAATGGTCAAACCAATTTTCTAATGCATTTTACAAATGTTTTTTATTATCTCTAAGTAGCAAAAAATCCAATTAAGATCCAAATCTCTAAAAAACATATCTTTTTCCTTTTAAAATATAAAATGGTACAAAGTGGTATTAAGAGGGTACTAAGAGGTACTAAGGCGGTACGAATAATTCAGATCTTCTATGACGTTTTAAGTAACAGAAATAATTTGTAACTTTTTTTAACAAAAATAAAAAGATTTTACGTTTCTACAAATGTGAAAAAATATTAAATTTATTTGTTATTCGATTTTTAAAATTTTTGTTTTTAAACAAATTATTCGTTCTAAATGGTCAAACCAATTTTTCTAATACATTTTATAAATGTTTTTTAATATCTCTAAATAGCAAAAAATCCAAATAAGATCCAAATCTCTAAAAAACATATCTTTTTCCTTTTAAAATATAAAATGGTACTAAGAGGTATTAAGAGGGTACTAAAAAGTACTAAGGCGGTACGAATAATTCAGGTCGTCTATAACCTTTTAAGTAACAGAAATAATTTTTAAACTTTTTCAACATAGTTAAAACATTTTACGCTTCTACAAATGTGAAAAAATATTAATTTTATTTTTTATTCGATTTTTCAAAATTTTCCTTTCCAAACATGTTTCTCATTCTAAATGGTCAAACCAATTTTTTTGATACATTATATAAATGTTTTTTATTATCTCTAAGTAGCAAAAAATCCAATTAAGATCCAAATCTCTAAAAAACATATCTTTTTCCTTTTAAAATATAAAATGGTACTAAGTGGTATTAAGAGGGTACTAAGAGGTACTAAGGCGGTACGAATAATTCAGATCGTCTAGGACGTTTTAAGTAACAGAAATAATTTTTTTACTTTTTTCAACAAAGATTAAAACATTTTATGTTTCTACAAATGTGAAAAAATATTAAT
This sequence comes from Ganaspis brasiliensis, assembly GCA_037103525.1. Lineage (NCBI taxonomy): Eukaryota > Metazoa > Arthropoda > Insecta > Hymenoptera > Figitidae > Ganaspis > Ganaspis brasiliensis. Next base: position 1,268,012 of record JAZKLR010000283.1, on the reverse strand, counting down.
TTTATTTTTTATTCGATTTTTCAAAATTTTCCTTTCCAAACATATTTCTCTTTCTAAATGGTCAAACCAATTTTTCTAATACATTTTATAAATGTTTTTTATTATCTCTAAGTAGCAAAAAATCCAATTAAGATCCAAATCTCTAAAAAACATATCTTTTTCCTTTTAAAATATAAAATGGTACTAAGTGGTATTAAGAGGGTACTAAGAGGTACTAAGGCGGTACGAATAATTCAGATCGTCTATGACGTTTTAAGTAATAGAAATAATTTTTAAACTTTTTCAACATAGTTAAAACATTTTACGCTTCTACAAATGTGAAAAAATATTAATTTTATTTTTTATTCGATTTTTCAAAATTTTCCTTTACAAAAATATTTCTCTTTCTAAATGGTCAAACCAATTTTTCTAATACATTTTATAAATGTTTTTTATTATCTCTAAGAAGCAAAAATTCCAATTAAGATCCTAATCTCTAAAAAACATATCTTTTTCCTTTTAAAATATAAAATGGTACTAAGTGGTATTAAGAGGGTACTAAGAGGTACTATGGCGGTACGAATAATTCAGATCGTCTATGACGTTTTAAGTAACAAAAATAATTTTTAAACCTTTTTTAGCAACGATTAAAAACTTTTACGTTTCTACAAATGTGAAAAAATATTAATTTTATTTTTTATTCAATTTTTCAAAATTTTTCTTTCCAAACATATTTCTCATTCTAGATGGTCAAACCAATTTTCTAATGCATTTTATAAATGGTTTTTATTATCTCTAAGTAGCAAAAAATCCAATTAAGATCCAAATCTTTAAAAAACATATCTTTTTCCTTTTAAAATATAAAATGGTACTAAGAGTTATTAAGAGGGTACTAAAAGGTACTAAGGCGGTACGAATAATTCAGGTCGTCTATAACCTTTTAAGTAACAGAAATAATTTTTAAACATTTTTTAACGAAGATTAAAAGATTTTACGTTTCTACAAATTTGAAAAAATATTAATTTTATTTTTTTTTTTGATTTTTCAAAATTTTTGTTTTCAAACAAATTACTTGTTCTAAATGGTAAAACCAATTTTTCTAATACATTTTATAAATGTTTTTTATTATCTCTAAGTAGCAAAAAATCTAATTAAGATCCAAATCTCTAAAAAACATATCTTTTTCCTTTTAAAATATAAAATGGTACAAAGTGGTATTAAGAGGGTACTAAGAGGTACTAAGGCGGTACAAATAATTCAGATCGTCTATGACGTTTTAAGTAACAGAAATAAATTTTAAACTTTTTTAACATAGTTAAAACATTTTACGTTTCTACAAATGTAAAAAAATATTAATTTTATTTTTTATTCGAATTTTCAAAAATTTTTCTTTCCAAACATATTTCTCATTCTAAATGGTCAAACCAATTTTTTTGATACATTATATAAGTCTTTTTTATTATCTCTAAGTAGCAAAAAATCCAATTAAGATCCAAATCTCTAAAAAACATATCTTTTTCCTTTTAAAATATAAAATGGTACTAAGTGGTATTAAGAGGGTACTAAGAGGTACTAAGGCGGTACGAATAATTCAGATCGTCTAGGACGTTTTAAGTAACAGAAATAATTTTTTTACTTTTTTCAACAAAGATTAAAACATTTTATGTTTCTACAAATGTGAAAAAATATTAATTTTATTTTTTATTCGATTTTTCAAAATTTTCCTTTCCAAACATATTTCTCTTTCTAAATGGTCAAACCAATTTTTCTAATACATTTTATAAATGTTTTTTATTATCTCTAAGTAGCAAAAAATCCAATTAAGATCCAAATCTCTAAAAAACATATCTTTTTCCTTTTAAAATATAAAATGGTACTAAGTGGTATTAAGAGGGTACTAAGAGGTACTAAGGCGGTACGAATAATTCAGATCGTCTAGGACGTTTTAAGTAACAGAAATAATTTTTTTACTTTTTTCAACAAAGATTAAAACATTTTATGTTTCTACAAATGTGAAAAAATATTAATTTTATTTTTTATTCGATTTTTCAAAATTTTCCTTTCCAAACATATTTCTCTTTCTAAATGGTCAAACCAATTTTTCTAATACATTTTATAAATGTTTTTTATTATCTCTAAGTAGCAAAAAATCCAATTAAGATCCAAATCTCTAAAAAACATATCTTTTTCCTTTTAAAATATAAAATGGTACTAAGTGGTATTAAGAGGGTACTAAGAGGTACTAAGGCGGTACGAATAATTCAGATCGTCTATGACGTTTTAAGTAATAGAAATAATTTTTAAACTTTTTCAACATAGTTAAAACATTTTACGCTTCTACAAATGTGAAAAAATATTAATTTTATTTTTTATTCGATTTTTCAAAATTTTCCTTTACAAAAATATTTCTCTTTCTAAATGGTCAAACCAATTTTTCTAATACATTTTATAAATGTTTTTTATTATCTCTAAGAAGCAAAAATTCCAATTAAGATCCTAATCTCTAAAAAACATATCTTTTTCCTTTTAAAATATAAAATGGTACTAAGTGGTATTAAGAGGGTACTAAGAGGTACTATGGCGGTACGAATAATTCAGATCGTCTATGACGTTTTAAGTAACAAAAATAATTTTTAAACCTTTTTTAGCAACGATTAAAAACTTTTACGTTTCTACAAATGTGAAAAAATATTAATTTTATTTTTTATTCAATTTTTCAAAATTTTTCTTTCCAAACATATTTCTCATTCTAGATGGTCAAACCAATTTTCTAATGCATTTTATAAATGGTTTTTATTATCTCTAAGTAGCAAAAAATCCAATTAAGATCCAAATCTTTAAAAAACATATCTTTTTCCTTTTAAAATATAAAATGGTACTAAGAGTTATTAAGAGGGTACTAAAAGGTACTAAGGCGGTACGAATAATTCAGGTCGTCTATAACCTTTTAAGTAACAGAAATAATTTTTAAACATTTTTTAACGAAGATTAAAAGATTTTACGTTTCTACAAATTTGAAAAAATATTAATTTTATTTTTTTTTTTGATTTTTCAAAATTTTTGTTTTCAAACAAATTACTTGTTCTAAATGGTAAAACCAATTTTTCTAATACATTTTATAAATGTTTTTTATTATCTCTAAGTAGCAAAAAATCTAATTAAGATCCAAATCTCTAAAAAACATATCTTTTTCCTTTTAAAATATAAAATGGTACAAAGTGGTATTAAGAGGGTACTAAGAGGTACTAAGGCGGTACAAATAATTCAGATCGTCTATGACGTTTTAAGTAACAGAAATAAATTTTAAACTTTTTTAACATAGTTAAAACATTTTACGTTTCTACAAATGTAAAAAAATATTAATTTTATTTTTTATTCGAATTTTCAAAAATTTTTCTTTCCAAACATATTTCTCATTCTAAATGGTCAAACCAATTTTTTTGATACATTATATAAGTCTTTTTTATTATCTCTAAGTAGCAAAAAATCCAATTAAGATCCAAATCTCTAAAAAACATATCTTTTTCCTTTTAAAATATAAAATGGTACTAAGTGGTATTAAGAGGGTACTAAGAGGTACTAAGGCGGTACGAATAATTCAGATCGTCTATGACGTTTTAAGTAACAGAAATAATTTTTAAACTTTTTTCAACAAAGATTAAAACATTTTACGTTTCTACAAATGTGAAAAAATATTAATTTTATTTTTTATTTGATTTTTCAAAATTTTTCTTTCCAAACATATTTCTCTTTCTAAATGGTCAAACCAATTTTTCTAATACATTTTATAAATGTTTTTTATTATCTCTAAGTAGCAAAAAATCCAATTAAGATCCAAATCTCTAAAAAACATATCTTTTTCCTTTTAAAATATAAAATGGTACTAAGTGGTATTAAGGGTACTAAGAGGTACTAAGGCGGTACGAATAATTCAGATCGTCTATGACGTTTTAAGTAACAGAAATAATTTTTAAACTTTTTCAACATAGTTAAAACATTGTACGTTTCTACAAATGTAAAAAAATATTAATTTTATTTTTTATTCGAATTTTCAAAAATTTTTCTTTTCAAACATATTTCTCATTCTAAATGGTCAAACCAATTTTTTTGATACATTATATAATTTTTTTTTATTATCTCTAAGTAGCAAAAAATCCAATTAAGATCCAAATCTCTAAAAAAAAATATCTTTTTCCTTTTAAAATATAAAATGGTACTAAGTGGTATTAAGAGGGTACTAAGAGGTACTAAGGCGGTACGAATAATTCAGGTCGTCCATAACCTTTTAAGTAACAGAAATAATTTTTAAACATTTTTTAACGAAGATTAAAAGATTTTACGTTTCTACAAATTTGAAAAAATATTAATTTTATTTTTTTTTTGATTTTTCAAAATTTTTGTTTTCAAACAAATTACTTGTTCTAAATGGTAAAACCAATTTTTCTAATACATTTTATAAATGTTTTTTATTATCTCTAAGTAGCAAAAAATCCAATTAAGATCCAAATCTCTAAAAAACATATCTTTTTCCTTTTAAAATATAAAATGGTACTAAGTGGTATTAAGAGGGTACTAAGAGGTACTAAGGCGGTACGAATAATTCAGATCGTCTATGACGTTTTAAGTAACAGAAATAATTTTTAAACTTTTTTCAACAAAGATTAAAACATTTTACGTTTCTACAAATATGAAAAAATATTAATTTTATTTTTTATTCGATTTTTCAAAATTTTTCTTTCCAAACATATTTCTCTTTCTAAATGGTCAAACCAATTTTTCTAATACATTTTATAAATGTTTTTTATTATCTCTAAGTAGCAAAAAATCCAATTAAGATCCAAATCTCTAAAAAACATATCTTTTTCCTTTTAAAATATAAAATGGTACTAAGTGGTATTAAGAGGGTACTAAGAGGTACTAAGGCGGTACGAATAATTCAGATCGTCTAGGACGTTTTAAGTAACAGAAATAATTTTTAAACTTTTTTCAACAAAGATTAAAACATTTTACGTTTCTACAAATGTGAAAAAATATTAATTTTATTTTTTATTCGATTTTTCAAAATTTTTCTTTCCAAACATATTTCTCTTTCTAAATGGTCAAACCAATTTTTCTAATACATTTTATAAATGTTTTTTATTATTTCTAAGTAGCAAAAAATCCAATTAAGATCCAAATCTCTAAAAAACATATCTTTTTCCTTTTAAAATATAAAATGGTACTAAGTGGTATTAAGAGGGTACTAAGAGGTACTAAGGCGGTACGAATAATTCAGATCGTCTAGGACGTTTTAAGTAACAGAAATAATTTTTAAACTTTTCTCAACAAAGATTAAAACATTTTACGTTTCTACAAATGTGAAAAAATATTAATTTTATTTTTTATTCGATTTTTCAAAATTTTTCTTTCCAAACATATTTCTCATTCTAAATGGTCAAACCAATTTTTTTGATAAATTATATAAGTCTTTTTTATTATCTCTTAGTAGCAAAAAATTCAATTAAGATCCAAATCTCTAAAAAACATATCTTTTTCCTTTTAAAATATAAAATGGTACTAAGTGGTATTAAGAGGGTACTAAGAGGTACTAAGGCCGTACGAATAATTCAGATCGTCTAGGACGTTTTAAGTAACAGAAATAATTTTTAAACTTTTTTCAACAAAGATTAAAACATTTTACGTTTCTACAAATGTGAAAAAATATTAATTTTATTTTTTATTCGATTTTTCAAAATTTTTCTTTCCAAACATATTTCTCTTTCTAAATGGTCAAACCAATTTTTCTAATACATTTTATAAATGTTTTTTATTATCTCTAAGTAGCAAAAAATCCAATTAAGATCCAAATCTCTAAAAAAACATATCTTTTTCCTTTTAAAATATAAAATGGTACTAAGTGGTATTAAGAGGGTACTAAGAGGTACTAAGGCGGTACGAATAATTCAGATCGTCTATGACGTTTTAAGTAACAAAAATAATTTTTAAACCTTTTTTAGCAACGATTAAAAACTTTTACGTTTCTACAAATGTGAAAAAATATTAATTTTATTTGTTATTCAATTTTTCAAAATTTTTCTTTCCAAACATATTTCTCATTCTAAATGGTCAAACCAATTTTTCTAAAACATTTTATAAATGTTTTTTATTATCTCTAAGTAGCAAAAAATCCAATTAAGATCCAAATCTCTAAAAAACATATCTTTTTCCTTTTTAAATATAAAATGGTACTAAGTGGTATTAAGAGGGTACTAAGAGGTACTAAGGCGGTACGAATAATTCAGATCGTCTATGACGTTTATGGTAACAGAAATAATTTGTAACTTTTTTCAACAAAAATTAAAAGATTTTACGTTTCTACAAATGTGAAAAAATATTAAATTTATTTGTTATTCGATTTTTCAAAATTTTTGTTTTCAAACAAATTACTCGTTCTAAATGGTCAAACCAATTTTTCTAATACATGTGCAGGGTACCAGCGGGTCTTGTATCTACTCTTGCAACAATGTGTGTGTCACGTGCCATGATGGTGTCTGTGCTTGTTTACATTTTGAAGTTTATTATCAAAATGTCAGAGGACTTCGTACGAAATTATTGGATCTAAAAAAAACAGTTCCGTCTTTTTAGGCCGAGGTTGTTATCTTAACAGAAACTTGGTTATCTAAAAATATAACAAATTCTGAGTTGGGTTTTGATAGTTACATTATTTACAGAAATGATAGGAATAATTTAACCAGTGATCGTTCTCGAGGGGGGGGCGTTTTGATTGCTGTCAATAAACGCTTTTCCAGTTATCAGGTATTTTCTGTCATAAATTCAATTGAAATTCTTTTTGTTGAAGTAATTATTTTTAATAATAAACATTTATTCTGCTCTGCTTACATTCCACCTAACTCAGAAATTAGTAAATATAGAGATTTTTGTCTTGGTCTTGAGGAGGTTTTACAAAATTCTTTAAATACTTCTTTTCATTTCATTGGTGATCTAAACATTCCTTTTATTGATTGGTCACAAAATAATTTAAATAATCTCATTTGCGTAGCTAAGCCCACCTCAACGCTAATTCAATCTGAAATTGCTTCTGTTATTTCTGATTCTCTAGAGTTTCTTAATCTTAAGCAGAAAAATTATATCTTAAACGATTTTGGCTCATTGCTGGATATTATTTTATCAAACTCAGCGAATAGTTCAGCCTCTCTAGCCCCTGATTTTTTACTACCATGTGATAAATATCATCCTGCACTTTTGTATGAATTTAATGTTCAAAAGAAAAGCTTAAATAGTGAGTCATCAAATTTTGCTAATTTTGTTAATTATGATTTTAAAAAAGCTGATTTCGTCTCGATTAATTTATATCTTGGCTGCATTGAATGGGAGTTTTTGTTTTCAACTCATATTGAAGCTTTAAGCTCTAGAGATTTTCATAATGACTCTCTTGATGCATTTAAAATAATAGATAGTATGATCGAGGATTTATATTTGCAAATTAATTTTGTTTTCTCTACTTTTGTTCCACAATTTTGTATTTTTAATTCTAATTTTCCTAAATGGTTTTCTACTGATCTAAAAAAACTTGTAAGAGAAAAAAAACTTGCGCATGCTATTTACAAACGGACTAGAGAATTATCGGATTATGAAAAATTTTCTGTACTACGAGCCCAATGTAAATTGCTTTCAGAAAGATGTTTCAATGAATATACACTAAAGGCTGAACGTAATATAATTGAAAATCCGAAATTTTTCTGGTCTTATATTAATAAATCAAAACAGGGATCTGCGTTACCAAATGTAATGTATTTAGATGATGAAAAATCTTATACTAGTGAGAGCACTGCTAACTTATTTTCTCGTTATTTCGAATCTACATATCATGAAACTAATAACAATTTGTACAATTTCGAATTCAATGATATTATAAATATTAATTTCTCAGACATTTCTGAACGAATCATAATTAATAGATTAGCTAGGTTAAGTGAACACAAGGGTGCTGGACCTGACGGAATACCACCTCTCTTTCTTAAATCATGTAGATATTCATTAGCTGCTCCTTTGTCTCTAATTTTTAATGCTTGCGTCAAGTTTGGATATTTTCCAAATTGTTGGAAAAATGGAATAATAGTACCGATTCATAAGGAGGGTGACCTCTCTAACATCGCTAATTACAGACCAATAACTATACTTGATTCTATACCTAAAGTTTTCGAGAGCATAATTAGTGATAGACTTTATGATGCTTTCAAGAGTTTTTTTATTGATGAACAGCACGGGTTTAGACGTGGTCGTTCAGTTGATACAAATCTTTGTATTTATGCGCAGTATATTGCAAACAACTTGGAAAAAGGTAGTCAAGTAGATTCTATCTACACAGATTTCTCGAAGGCTTTCGACAAAGTTGACCACAATATACTGCTGGAAAAATTAAGAGCTTACAGCATCGAAGGAAATGCGCTATCCTGGTTCACTCACTATTTAACGGGTAGAAGACAGTATGTCAGGTGTGATGGCCAACTCTCGCGTATGATTAACGTATCATCTGGAGTTCCACAGGGTTCTCATCTTGGTCCTCTTCTTTTCATGATTTTTATAAATGATATTAAAATTAATATTCTGCATAGCAAATTTTTGTGCTATGCAGATGATCTTAAACTGTTTAACAAAATTGATTCTCTAACAAATGCTCTTGAACTTCAGAGTGACCTTGAAAGAATACTGTTGTGGTCCAAATCTAATAACCTACCGCTAAATATAAAAAAATGCTTAATTATCACTTTTACAAAAAAAAACAAAGTTGTTAAATTTTATTACAACATTCAATCTTTAATACTTCCACGAGTTTTTAGCATGAGGGATTTGGGTGTCACATTTGATTCTGCTCTTACTTACTCTGAACATTTATCTAATATAATAAATAAATCTGTAAGAGCTTTGGGTTTGATTATCAGGGCCTCAACCGATTTTTATAATCCTCTCGTTCTAAAAGTCTTGTACTTCTCATTAGTCAGGCCCCACCTTGAATTTGCGGCTATTATTTGGACTCCATATTACGAGTGTCATAGAATTAGGATCGAAAGAGTACAAAATAGATTCCTTAGATTTGCTGCATATAAACTCAATTTACCTTACGATAGATTTTCACATGACTATCAGAACCTAAGGATTGCTCTTAATATTCCTTCGATGCAATACAGACATCTTTTCTTGGAATTAAAATTTTTGTATCTTATTCTTAACGATAGAATAGATTCTCATGAAATTTCTGCTAACATTACACTATCTGAACTTACGATGATTACAAGAGGGTTCACCATCTTTAGAGTTCCGTCACATCGAACTAATTACGGGGAAAATTGCCCAATTTCGCGTATTTGTAGAGAGGCCAACAAATACCAGCAAATTGACTATTTTAATTCTTCTTACTCTGTTTTTAAAAACCAATTACGAAACTCTTTGAAAGGTATTTTTTGACATCTCAATAATTAGTTTTTTGACGCTATTATGTCTAATCTCTTGTATACTTAATTTTTTACTTAAATCTTTTTGATTGTAATAAAGGGTTTTTCTACCCGTTTATGTTTGAATAAATAAATAAATAAATAAATTTTATAAATGTTTTTTATTATCTCTAAGTAGCAAAAAATCCAATTAAGATCCAAATCTCTAAAAAACATATCTTTTTCCTTTTAAAATATAAAATGGTACTAAGTGGTATTAAGAGGGTACTAAGAGGAACTAAGGCGGTACGAATAATTCAGATCGTCTATAACGTTTTAAGTAACAGAAATAATTTTTAAACTTTTTTCAACAAAGATTAAAACATTTTACGTTTCTACAAATATGAAAAAATATTAATTTTATTTTTTATTCGATTTTTCAAAATTTTTCTTTCCAAACATATTTCTCTTTCTAAATGGTCAAACCAATTTTTCTAATACATTTTATAAATGTTTTTTATTATCTCTAAGTAGCAAAAAATCCAATTAAGATCCAAATCTCTAAAAAACATATCTTTTTCCTTTTAAAATATAAAATGGTACTAAGTTGTATTAAGAGGGTACTAAGAGGTACTAAGGCGGTACGAATAATTCAGATCGTCTAGGACGTTTTAAGTAACAGAAATAATTTTTAAACTTTTTTCAACAAAGATTAAAACATTTTACGTTTCTACAAATGTGAAAAAATATTAATTTTATTTTTTATTCGATTTTTCAAAATTTTTCTTTCCAAACATTTTTCTCTTTCTAAATGGTCAAACCAATTTTTCTAATACATTTTATAAATGTTTTTTATTATCTCTAAGTAGCAAAAAATCCAATTAAGATCCAAATCTCTAAAAAACATATCTTTTTCCTTTTAAAATATAAAATGGTACTAAGTTGTATTAAGAGGGTACTAAGAGGTACTAAGGCGGTACGAATAATTCAGATCGTCTAGGACGTTTTAAGTAACAGAAATAATTTTTAAACTTTTTTCAACAAAGATTAAAACATTTTACGTTTCTACAAATGTGAAAAAATATTAATTTTATTTTTTATTCGATTTTTCAAAATTTTTCTTTCCAAACATTTTTCTCTTTCTAAATGGTCAAACCAATTTTTCTAATACATTTTATAAATGTTTTTTATTATCTCTAAGTAGCAAAAGATCCAATTAAGATCCAAATCTCTAAAAAACATATCTTTTTCCCTTTAAAAATATAAAATGGTACTAAGTGGTATTAAGAGGGTACTAAGAGGAACTAAGGCGGTACGAATAATTCAGATCGTCTATGACGTTTTAAGTAACAAAAATAATTTTTAAACCTTTTTTAACATAGTTAAAACATTTTACGTTTCTACAAATGTAAAAAAATATTAATTTTATTTTTTATTCGAATTTTCAAAAATTTTTCTTTCCAAACATATTTCTCATTCTAAATGGTCAAACCAATTTTTTTGATACATTATATAAGTCTTTTTTATTATCTCTAAGTAGCAAAAAATCCAATTAAGATCCAAATCTCTAAAAAACATATCTTTTTCCTTTTAAAATATAAAATGGTACTAAGTGGTATTAAGAGGGTACTAAGAGGTACTAAGGCGGTACGAATAATTCAGATCGTCTATGACGTTTTAAGTAACAGAAATAATTTTTAAACTTTTTTCAACAAAGATTAAAACATTTTACGTTTCTACAAATGTGAAAAAATATTAATTTTATTTTTTATTCGATTTTTCAAAATTTTTCTTTCCAAACATATTTCTCATTCTAAATAGTCAAACCAATTTTTTTGATACATTATATAAGTCTTTTTTATTATCTCTAAGTAGCAAAAAATCCAATTAAGATCCAAATCTCTAAAAAACATATCTTTTTCCTTTTAAAATATAAAATGGTACTAAGTGGTATTAAGAGGGTACTAAGAGGTACTAAGGCGGTACGAATAATTCAGATCGTCTAGGACGTTTTAAGTAACAGAAATAATTTTTAAACTTTTTTAACACAGTTAAAACATTTTACGTTTCTACAAATGTGAAAAAATATTAATTTTATTTTTTATTCGATTTTTCAAAATTTTTCTTTCCAAACATATTTCTCATTCTAAATAGTCAAACCAATTTTTTTGATACATTATATAAGTCTTTTTTATTATCTCTAAGTAGCAAAAAATCCAATTAAGATCCAAATCTCTAAAAAACATATCTTTTTCCTTTTAAAATATAAAATGGTACTAAGAGGTATTAAGAGGGTACTAAAAGGTACTAAGGCGGTACGAATAATTCAGGTCGTCTATAACCTTTTAAGTAACAGAAATAATTTTGAAACATTTTTTAACGAAGATTAAAAGATTTTACGTTTCTACAAATTTGAAAAAATATTAATTTTATTTTTTATTCGATTTTTCAAAATTTTTCTTTCCAAACATATTTCTCTTTCTAAATGGTCAAACCAATTTTTCTAATACATTTTATAAATGTTTTTTATTATCTCTAAGTAGCAAAAAATCCAATTAAGATCCAAATCTCTAAAAAACATATCTTTTTCCTTTTAAAATATAAAATGGTACTAAGTGGTATTAAGAGGGTACTAAGAGGTACTAAGGCGGTGCGAATAATTCAGATCGTCTAGGACGTTTTAAGTAACAGAAATATTTTTTAAACTTTTTTCATTAAAGATTAAAACATTTTACGTTTCTTCAAATGTGAAAAAATATTATTTTATTTTTTATACGATTTTTCAAAACTTTTCTTTCCAAACATATTTCTCTTTCTAAATGGTCAAACCAATTTTTCTAATACATTTTATAAATGTTTTTTATTATCTCTAAATAGCAAAAAATCCAATTAAGATCCAAATCTCTAAAAAACATATCTTTTTCCTTTTAAAATATAAAATGGTACTAAGTGGTATTAAGAGGGTACTAAGAGGTACTAAGGCGGTACGAATAATTCAGATCGTCTATGACGTTTTAAGTAACAGAAATAATTTTTAAACTTTTTTCAACAAAGACTAAAACATTTTACGTTTCTACAAATGTGAAAAAATATTAATTTTATTTTTTATTCGATTTTTCAAAAATTTTCTTTCCAAACATATTTCTCTTTCTAAATGGTCAAACCAATTTTTCTAATACATTTTATAAATGTTTTTTATTATCTCTAAGTAGCAGAAAATCCAATTAAAATCCAAATCTCTAAAAAACATATCTTTTTCCTTTTAAAATATAAAATGGTACTAAGTGGTATTAAGAGGGTACTAAAAGGTACTAAGGCGGTACGAATAATTCAGATCGTCTATGACGTTTTAAGTAACAAAAATAATTTTTAAACCTTTTTTAGCAACGATTAAAAACTTTTACGTTTCTACAAATGTGAAAAAATATTAATTTTATTTTTTATTCAATTTTTCAAAATTTTTCTTTCCAAACATATTTCTCATTCTAAATGGTCAAACCAATTTTCTAATGCATTTTATAAATGTTTTTTATTATCTCTAAGTAGCAAAAAATCCAATTAAGATCCAAATCTCTAAAAAACATATCTTTTTCCTTTTAAAATATAAAATGGTACTAAGTGGTATGAAGAGGGTACTAAAAGGTACTAAGGCGGTACGAATAATTCAGGTCGTCTATAACCTTTTAAGTAACAGAAATAATTTTTAAACATTTTTTAACGAAGTTGAAAAGATTTTACGTTCCTACAAATTTGAAAAAATATTAATTTTATTTTTTTTTTGATTTTTCAAAATTTTTGTTTTTAAACAAATTACTTGTTCTAAATGGTAAAACCAATTTTTCTAATACATTTTATAAATGTTTTTTATTATCTCTAAGTAGCAAAAAATCCAATTAAGATCCAAATCTCTAAAAAACATATCTTTTTCCTTTTAAAATATAAAATGATACTAAGTGGTATTAAGAGGGTACTAAGAGGTACTAAGGCGGTACGAATAATTCAGATCGTCTATGACGTTTTAAGTAACAGAAATAATTTGTAACTTTTTTCAACAAAAATTAAAAGATTTTACGTTTCTACAAATGTGAAAAAATATTAAATTTATTTGTTATTCGATTTTTCACAATTTTTGTTTTCAAACAAATTACTCGTTCTAAATGGTCAAACTAATTTTTCTAATACATTTTATAAATGTTTTTTATTATCTCTAAGTAGCAAAAAATCCAATTAAGATCCAAATCTCTATAAAACATATCTTTTTCCTTTTAAAATATAAAATGGTACTAAGTAGTATTAAGATGGTACTAAGAGGTACTAAGGCGGTACAAATAATTCAGATCGTCTATGACGTTTTAAGTAACAGAAATAATTTTAAAACTTTTTTAACATAGTTAAAACATTTTACGTTTCTACAAATGTAAAAAAATATTAATTTTATTTTTTATTCGAATTTTCAAAAATTTTTCTTTCCAAACATATTTCTCATTCTAAATGGTCAAACCAATTTTTTTGATACAATATATAAGTCTTTTTTATTATCTGTAAGTAGCAAAAAATCCAATTAAGATCCAAATCTCTAAAAAACATATCTTTTTCCTTTTAAAATATAAAATGGTACTAAGTGGTATTAAGAGGGTACTAAGAGGTACTAAGGCGGTACGAATAATTAAGATCGTCTATGACGTTTTAAGTAACAGAAATAATTTGTAACTTTTTTCAACAAAAATTAAAAGATTTTACGTTTCTACAAATGTGAAAAAATATTAATTTTATTTTTTATTCGATTTTTCAAAATTTTTCTTTCCAAAAATATTTCTCTTTCTAAATGGTAAAACCAATTTTTCTAATACATTTTATAAATGTTTTTTATTATCTCTAAGTAGCAAAAAATCCAATTAGGATCCAAATCTCTAAAAAACATATCTTTTTCCTTTTAAAATATAAAATGGTACTAAGTGGTATTAAGAGGGTACTAAGAGGTACTAAGGCGGTACGAATAATTCAGATCGTCTATGACGTTTTAAGTAACAGAAATAATTTGTAACTTTTTTCAACAAAAATTAAAAGATTTTACGTTTCTACAAATGTGAAAAAATATTAAATTTATTTGTTATTCGATTTTTCACAATTTTTGTTTTCAAACAAATTACTCGTTCTAAATGGTCAAACTAATTTTTCTAATACATTTTATAAATGTTTTTTATTATCTCTAAGTAGCAAAAAATCCAATTAAGATCCAAATCTCTATAAAACATATCTTTTTCCTTTTAAAATATAAAATGGTACTAAGTGGTATTAAGATGGTACTAAGAGGTACTAAGGCGGTACAAATAATTCAGATCGTCTATGACGTTTTAAGTAACAGAAACAATTTTTAAACTTTTTTAACATAATTAAAACATTTTACGTTTCTACAAATGTAAAAAAATATTAATTTTATTTTTTATTCGAATTTTCAAAAATTTTTCTTTCCAAACATATTTCTCATTCTAAATGGTCAAACCAATTATTTTGATACATTATATAAGTCTTTTTTATTATCTGTAAGTAGCAAAAAATCCAATTAAGATCCAAATCTCTAAAAAACATATCTTTTTCCTTTTAAAATATAAAATGGTACTAAGTGGTATTAAGAGGGTACTAAGAGGTACTAAGGCGGTACGAATAATTCAGATCGTCTATGACGTTTTAAGTAACAGAAATAATTTTTAAACTTTTTTCAACAAAGATTAAAACATTTTACGTTTCTACAAATGTGAAAAAATATTAATTTTATTTTTTATTCGATTTTTCAAAATTTTTCTTTCCAAACATATTTCTCTTTCTAAATGGTCAAACCAATTTTTCTAATACATTTTATAAATGTTTTTTATTATCTCTAAGTAGCAAAAAATCCAATTAACTTCCAAATCTCTAAAAAACATATCTTTTTCCTTTTAAAATATAAAATGGTACTAAGTGGTATTAAGAGGGTACTAAGAGGTACTAAGGCGGTACGAATAATTCAGATCGTCTATGACGTTTTAAGTAACAAAAATAATTTTTAAACCTTAGTAGATAGGCTGAGAGGTTTTTGGATAGCAGGAATCTGTTACCGGCATTACCGACATTTTTTTAAGCAAAAATTAAGATTGCGGCATATTGCGCAATTTGAAAGAATGATTTGTGGAGGGTGCATTCCTTGAGGATGACGAGGTTCTTTGTTTTAAGGTGTGAGAAATTGTTTTGACATTATTGATATTAAAATTCTTATGAACTACATTTTGACAGGTTTATAACTTCCCGCAAGCCTTACCTGTTTTTTCTTTTAATATGCAAATTCTCAGTACTGATATGTTTTGTAATTCGGGTATCAAATTCTTTTTATTCATCTTAGCACGATTTTAAAATTTTTATAAACAATCTCTTTCGATATGAGCAGGAAGTATAATATTACATTTTTTGGAGAATAGCTGACAAAATGTGTTTAGATTTTTTGAAGTGTGAATGGATTTATAGGTTTATATCTTAATTAGGTGCCAGTATTTAGATATTTTTGATTAGGATATTAGTCATTGCATGATCTCATTTTTTAGATCGTGAGAAAAGAGAAATGTTTATTTAATTTATTTCCTGGAATTATTTTCAACAATTACATATTTTATTCATCTGACCTTGTAAAAGCAATATAAAAGTGAAGATACGCTTGTTATAATTATTAGTTACAAGTAAACAAATCGCTTGATAGGTTGAGTGTGATTATTAAACAAGAAATAAGTTCGTTTTAATTATCAAAGAAAGAAGAACGTAAAAAAGATGGATTCTATAGATTTTGAAAAATTTATTAAAATTACGGAGAATGCTTATGTTATAGTGAAAAATATTAAGAGTAGAAAAAGATTATTATTTGAATCGGAAAAATGGATTAAATTGGTAGTGAAAAATATTAGTCTGTTAAATAAACTTTTAAAATTAACAAAGGAATTGATTAGCGTAAGTAAAAGAAAAAGAATTTTAACAACTGTTGGGATTTTAAAAACTATTTGCGAAAGATTCAAAGACATTCAGAAAACTGGTGGAGGTAAATTGACAGGAAAAGAAAAGAGAATAAAATGGGAAAATTTAGAATCAGCCTTTGAGAATAGAATTAGAACAGGAACAGTGATAAATTTAAAACATAAAGATTTATTTAGCTTTTTAAAAGAGTCGAAATCTTTAATAAAATCTCGTCTTAAAAAAGCATTAAAAGAAAATAGTAGCGTAAAAGTAAATTTTGTGTTAATAGGAAATTTTACAACTATTGAAAGCGGTGAAAATATACAAGAAAGAAAATCTTTTAATACAAAAAATGAAATTATTTTCCCCTTTTCCGACATGGATTCAATTCTTAATGAAATAAATGAATATATCCTTAAAGAAGTTGAGGAATTTAATGAGAACAAATCAGGTTGGTCATTAAAGGAAATTTTAAATCTAATGGTAAATATAAATAGACATGCACCAATTCAAGTGGGTTGTTCTGAAAATACGAAATTGCCAAAATTTATAACTGATAAAAAGGCTGTTGTAAATATCAAAAATAAAGATGAGTACTGTTTTCTTTGGTCAGTAATGGCAGCATTGTTTCCAGTTAAAAAAAACCCATGTCTAACTAGTTCTTATCCTGATTTTAAGAATGTTTTAAAATATGAGGGTATAAATTTTCCTATACGTTTAAAAGATGTATCTAAATTTGAAAAAATGAATAGTTTGAAAATAAATATTTATGGTTTGGAAAAAGTTGGTAAAAATAAAGAAGATATTGTTCCTTTTTATTTAAGTGATAATTTCTCTAAAAAAGATACTATTCATTTATTAATGATAAAAAAAGAAGGCATTTTTTCTGCAATAAATGAAAATGATAAATTAAATAATCTTACAAATAATAATAATAATTATCACTTCGCGTGGATTCGCAATTTATCACGATTATTGAAATCACAAATCACAAAACATAAAAATCGCACTTGGTTATGTGATAGATGTTTATGTCATTTTAATTATAAGAAATCATTTTTGAGACATAAAACCGATTGTATGAAATTAAATGAGTGTAAGGTTATTTTACCGACAGATGAGGAAAATATTTTAAAATTTAAAAATTTTAGATTTAAAGAAAAGGTGCCATTTGTACTGTATGCGGATACTGAAAGCCTTTTGGAACCTTTTTATGATAATGAAATATTATGTGGGGCATATAAGAAACATATTCCGACAAGCGTTGCATTTTATTTAAAATGTGATTTTAATGATTCACTATCAGTATTTGAAACTTGTAGAGGAGAGGATTGCATTTCATGGTTTATGAAAAAATTAACAAGTATTGCTGATTTAATTGACTCATATTTAAAAAAAATAGTGCCAATGGAAACTTTAACTTTTCAGCAAGAATTAGAATTTAAAAATGCAAATATTTGTCATATTTGTGAAAATGTATATGAAGATAATGATCAGAAACATCGAGATCACTGTCATTTCACTGGAAAATTTAGGGGTGCAGCTCATCAGGGTTGCAATATTAACTATAAAAATTCACATACGATTCCTGTAGTGTTTCACAATTTGTTCGGTTATGATGCTCATTTCTTTATAAAAGAATTGTGCACTAGTTTTGAGGGACCTGTAAAACTTTTACCTATAAATAAAGAAAAATATATCTCATTTACTAAATATGTAGATGGTAAAAGTGTATGTTTTAAGTTCTTAGACTCGTTTAGATTTATGCCTAGGAGTTTAGAAAAATTAGCAGGATTCTTAAATAATGAGGAAAAAAAAATAACTGCAAAATATTGCAATAATATTAATGAATTTAATTGACTGGTCAGAAAAGGGGTTTTCCCTTACGAATATATTGATAGTTGGCAAAAATTGGAGGAAAATAAATTGCCACCAATAGAAGCATTTTTCTCATAGTTAAATAATTCAAACATATCACAGGAAGATTATGAGCATGCTCATCAAGTATGGAATATATTTAATATAAAGAACTTGGGGGAATATTCCGATTTATATTTAAAAACCGACGTATTACTTTTAGCTGATATTTTCGAAAATTTTCGAAAAACGTGCCTATCAGCATATAATTTAGACCCGTTGCACTACTTTACAGCCCCAGGACTTGCATTTGATGCAATGTTAAAATTAACAAAAATTGAATTTGAATTATTACAGGATATGGAAATGATAATTTTCATTGAAAAAGGGATTAGAGGAGGAATTTCCCAATGCTCAAATAGATATGCGAAAGCAAACAATCGATTTATGGGGCCAGAATTTAATTCAGAAATTGAATAATCTTATATAATATATTTTGACGTCAATAATTTATATGGCGCTGCGATGAGTGATTTTTTACCCTATTCTGATTTTGAATGGGAAATTAATTTATCAGGATTTGATGTGAATAAAATTCAGGATGATTCTCCTTATGGATATATTTTAGAAGTGGATTTAGATTATCCTGAAGAATTTCACGATTTTCATAAGGATTTGCCCTTATGCCCTGAACATTTTATTCCCCCTGCTAAAGGGAGCAAATTACCTAAATTAATACCACATTTATTTTTAAGAACAAAATACGTAATTCACTATAAAAATTTAAAATATTATTTGCAACATGGAATGAAATTAACGAAAATTCATAGAATATTAAAATTTAAGCAATCTTAATGGTTAAAAAAATATATTGACTTAAATACAGAATTCCGAAAAAAGGCTGAAAATATATTTGAAAAAAATTTCTACAAGTTAATGAACAATTCTGTTTTTGGCAAAACCATGGAAAATATAAGAAAGCATAAAGATATTAGAATTATCACGAAATGGGAAGGTAGATTTGGAGCTAAAGCTCTTATTAGTAAACCAAATTTTAACAGTTGTTATATTTTTGACGAAAATTTAGTTATAATTGAAATGAATAAAGTTCAAATTAAATTTAATAAACCGATTTACGTTGGATTTAGCATTCTTGATATATCAAAACTCTTTCTTTATGATTTTCATTATAACTATATTAAAAAAACTTTTACTGATAAATCAAAACTAATGTATACAGACACTGATAGTTTAATTTATCATATTAAAATTCCAAACATATATGATTATATTAAACGAGATTCCCAATTTTT
Organism: Ganaspis brasiliensis; assembly: GCA_037103525.1. Lineage (NCBI taxonomy): Eukaryota > Metazoa > Arthropoda > Insecta > Hymenoptera > Figitidae > Ganaspis > Ganaspis brasiliensis. The sequence continues at coordinate 1,248,457 of JAZKLR010000283.1, read as the reverse complement.
CGATACTTCCTATTATCCAGAAAATAATTGTTATGGTATAAAATTAAAAAACAAGAAAGTGCTGGGTTTAATGAAAGACGAATGCGATGGAAAAATTATTACTGAATTTATTGGATTAAGATCGAAATTATATTCTTATAAAATATTAAACGAAGATCGCGAGAAGAAAATAGCTAAAGGGGTTGGATCATCAACATTAAAAGAAATTACTTTTGAGGACTATAAAAAAACACTTTTTTCTTACGAAAAATTAGTAGAAAACCAATATTTAATTCGCAGTAACAAACATCAAGTTTACACTGTGCAACAAAGAAAAGAAGCTTTAAACTGGTTTGATGATAAACGCATTCTTTTACCAAAAAGTACAGATACTCTTCCTTGGGGTTACAAAAATAAGTCAAATAATTGAAAAGGTTTTTTTGATTTTAAAGAAGTAAAAAAAAAGATTTGGATACATTAAAATATATCTTTCTTCTTTTTCTCTCTACTTCTATTTCTCATAGTGTCTTTATTTTAGTCATCACCATTAGTCCAGTCAAATTACACATTCAACAAAACAATAATTCCGATATGGCCAATTTTTTTTGGATTCGATAGGGGCATGTTTGCTGAGCTTAAATCCAAGTTTGTGACCTCTGGGGGAGGTAACTTTGTCCGCCATCTTGAAAAAAGGGGTGAAAATTTGTTTTCAAAATATTCCAAAATCTATGCGATTAACGAAAAAAAACTAAGAATACAAATTCATAGTAAATAAAATTGCCTATCACTTTTGTTTAGAACATTTTTTTCTAAGACTTTTATTTCTCGCTAAATATTGCAAAAAGTGAAAAAATAAGAGTTTAAAAAATTAAATTTTGCATTTTTATCGACTATTGTTCAATTTGTTGTAAAAAAACTTATTATAAAAGATGAAGATAACTTAAAATTGAACAACTTTCGATTAAACTTTTTTTAAATAAAATTAATAGTTAAGGCTGGAGAGCGCAGCAAAGAGCGCAAATGCCTAAATTGCAATGCATAACCGTCTTACCAAGTGGATCTTTCAATCTCATTTTTGAACGGAATGCATTATTTTAGATCACAATTTTATTTTTTTATTCGATAGGGGGATGTTTATTGGGCTTAAATCCAAGTTTGTGACCTCTGGGGGAGGTAACTTTGTCCGCCATCTTGAAAAAAGGGGTGAAAATTTGTTTTCAAAATAATCCAAAATCTATGCGATTAACGAAAAAAAACTAAGAATACAAATTCATAGTAAATAAAATTGCCTATCACTTTTGTTCAGAACATTTTTTACCAAGACTTTTATTTTGTCGCTAAATATTGCAAAAAGTGAAAAAATAAGAGTTTAACAAATTAAATTTTGCATTTTTATCGACTATTGTTCACTTTGTTGTAAAAAAACTTATTATAAAAGATGAAGATAACTTAAAATTGAACAACTTTCGATTTAACTTTTTTTAGATAAAATTAATAGTTAAGGCTTGAGAGCTGTTTGCTGAGCTTAAATCCAAGATTGTGGCCTCGAGGGGTGCTAACTGTTCCGACATATTAAAGAAAGGGGCGAAATTTTTTTCTAATAATAACTAATAATCTATCGCATTTATGAAAGAAATTAAAGAATATAAATTAATTTTAAGACCAAAATTTTTATATAAATAATTGTCTCGCTTTTTCTACGTGCGTACCAACAGCAATGCTAACAAATAACTCTCTTTTTTATTCCAGAAATAAAAAGTCGAATAAAAAACAATTATTTCTATAATATCTTATCGATTTTATTCTACTAACATTAAATATAACTTTTACATAAATTAGTTTTCTAAAGTAACGCATTAAGACAAAAATTCTAAAAAAAAATAATTGATCAGTCGAAAAACATTGCAATTGTATTTGCGTTTGTGGGTATAGTATTTCCACAGTTAGGAGAGCTCTCCAGTCATAACTGTCTATGTTATTAAAAAATTTTTTTGATTTAAAGTTGTTTATTCTAAGGTTAAGTTCATTTTAATAAAAGGATTCTTTACAACAAATTGAACAATAGTCGATAAAAATGAAAAATTTAACTTTTGAAACTCTTATTTTTTCACTTTTTGCAATAATTAGCGAAAAATAAAAGTCTTGGAAAAAAAAGTTTTGAACAAAAGTGATAGGCAATTTTATTTAATATGAATTCGTATTCTTACTTTTTTTTCGTTAATGGCATAGATTTTGTATTACTATGAAAACAAATTTTCACCCCTTTCTTCAAGATGGCGGACAAAGTTACCTCCCCCAGAGGTCACAAACTTGGATTTAAGCTCAGTAAACATCCCCCTATCGAATAAAAAAATAAAATTGTGATCTAAAATAATGCATTCTGTTCAAAAATGAGATTGAAAGATCCACTTGGTAAGACGGTTATGCATTGCAATTTAGGCATTTGCGCTCTTTGCTGCGCTCTTCAGCCTTAACTATTAATTTTATTTAAAAAAAGTTCAATCGAAAGTTGTTCAATTTTAAGTTATCTTCATCTTTTATAATAAGTTTTTTTACAACAAATTGAACAATAGTCGATAAAAATGCAAAATTTAATTTTTTAAACTCTTATTTTTTCACTTTTTGCAATATTTAGCGACAAATAAAAGTCTTGGAAAAAAATGTTCTGAACAAAAGTGATAGGCAATTTTATTTACTATGAATTTGTATTCTTAGTTTTTTTTCGTTAATCGCATAGATTTTGGATTATTTTGAAAACAAATTTTCACCCCTTTTTTCAAGATGGCGGACAAAGTTACCTCCCCCAGAGGTCACAAACTTGGATTTAAGCTCAGCAAACATGCCCCTATCGAATCCAAAAAAAATTGGCCATATCGGAATTATTGTTTTATTGAGGCTTTTTGAACGACAATTTGACTGGACTACATGCTTTGATGTGTGCGTTAACACTCTTTCCCTCTCCTTTCAATATATACTTCCATCCTTGTTCCTCAATTTGTAAACTATGGGACCGGTTATAAAAAGCGGCTGGCTCTATGGGAGGCTCATATTAATTAAAAGTGACCCCTTAATTGGATCATTGACACGAGCATAGTGCGGTGTATTGTGGTGATCTCTTTTTCAATTTTAGTGAAAAAAAAGTGAGTAAAAGTATTAATATTTTTTGATTATTAAAAAACATTTTAATCAATTTAAAAAAAGAATATTGTATAAAATAAAATTGTTTTTTTAATTATTTTATTCAAACTTTTTTTAAAATTTTTCACTAGTTTAATAAATCCTAATTAAAATTTTTTTTTCAGTTTTACTAAAGTTTTTTAAACACATTTTGATTTTTTTTAGTTTTTATTGACTCTTTTTTTATAAACTATTTTATGATTTTTTTACTTGAACATTTTTTTTTTAAAAAAATATATTCATTATTAAATTTTTTTTTTAACTTTACTTTTTAAATTATTAAAATATTTATTTGTCATTTATAATTTATTAAAAAAAAACTTTATTTATTACATTGTTTATAAATAACGTTTTGAATAAATTTTTTAAATTAGAGTTTTTGCAAATTTTATTCTTTAAATTTATTTTTTGAAATCTTGAATGTTAAAGCGATACAGAAAAAATGAACGGGTACGCAACAATGATAGTACTTGTACAAGTGCCCAGGAAATGGCTGGAAGATAGCAACATTGAATCCTTCAAAGAACTGTGTATCACTGGATTAGCCATTCGATCGAGAGATATTTTCAATGAGGCTGTAGATCCATTTTCACCTGTTATTTTAAACTTCAACGGGGTGCGAGCAAAAGTTCACGGCATGGTCAGTGGATATTGGATAAGGAGAGTGGATCTTGAATTCAATGAAATTTTGGTAAGTAATTTTTTAAATTAGTGTTTTTTTAACTTTAATTTAATTTTAATAATAATAATTTATTAATAAACTTTTTTAAGTTATAATTTTTTCTATTATTTAATTTTTAATAATAATCTTTTTTTACTTTGTTTATGTTGAACTATTTTTATTTATTTGTCAATAATAATAATAATAATTTAGTACTTTAATTTTTAATTTATTAAATTTTTTAATGTTAATAATATTTTTATTCAATTTTTTATAAATATTTTTTAAGAATAAATTTAATTTTTATTTAAGTTAAACAATTTTTATTTATTTACCAATTATATATATTAATTATATTTTTATTCTATTTTTATAAATATTTTAAAAAATAAATTTATTTTATTCAAGTTAAACTATGTTTTATTTTTTTATTTAGCAATATTAATGAGTTTAGTATTTTAATTTTTAATTTATTAAATTTTTAATGTTAATATTTAAAATTTTTTTAATTATTTTTTAATTTTCTTTAATGATAATAATTTTAAAGTTATAGCTTTAAACTATTTAATTTTTTAAACAAATTATATAAATAATTTTTGGATTATTCGTTTGTTGCAGAATGAAAATAACTATTCAGGCTTCAAAATGATTTTCCATATACCAATTGAATGAGTCAATAATTGCATTGATTTACAAAGGCTCACAGATTTCATAACATTGGCGGCAGGGGTTAAAAAATATGGTCTGTTCAATGAAACACCATCTCGTGAGGACGAGTACTTTCTCGAGCATCTAGGGATCCTTGTTGAAGTAAAACAGATAGAAGGCTTTGCGTTCTTCTTGCAACGCAGACCCGATATAAAAACGCTTTTGGGAGATGGATTTGATTTTGATATAATTAATAATCAGGATGATCTACAGGAGGTAAATTTTCAAGAAAATGCTGCAGATGTAGACGAGTCTGATATGGAAACAAATTCAGAGTTGGAAGTAAATTTCTACGGGCAACGCGATCAGGATGCAGCTGGAGATTCGGCAATCCAAGGGGGAAGTCAAGAGAAGCAGAAGGGGGAGCAGAAAGTGGAAGGCGTCAAAGACGTAGACCCTCTTGACCTGCTAGTGAAAATCAAGCCAGCAGAAAAAGATAAAATAATAGAATAATGATGTTGTTCGAAAAAAAATTATTTTTATTCTTTTTATATTTACTATAATTTTTTTTATTTTAAATATTATAATTAAAATAATTATAATTATTTATATATATATATTTTTTCAAAAACAAAAAAAAAATTCTTTTATTTGTAACATTATAATCAGTTATTTATATAAATAAATAAATATTATAAAATTAAAAATTTAATTTTTAAACTATGTATTAAGAAAATATATTGTAAAAAAGTAATAAAATCTCTTTGTATACAATTTTTCAGAAAACCATTTTTTATCCCCGTAATTTTGTTTAACTTTATATTATTATTAAAAATAGAAATAAAAAAAAAATTTTCAAGTGTTAAATTGTTTTTAACTTTTATTAAAGAAAAACAATTTTTTTGGCAAAAATTATTAACTAAGAAAATAAAAAAATTATAAAGTTTCAATATTTATTTTTCAATGTTAATTTTTATTATAAGAATTATATGAAAAACGCATGCTTCAACAAGGAGAACCCGAATGTTCATTGACTTCAAGAAGGTATGTATACAATTTCTTTTTTTTACTTATCACATTATTTTTGCAATAAAAGGAAAAAAAAGAGAGACAGATGTTTAACATTGAGATAAATTTTACTAATTTTCATCCCATAACTTTTTTAAATAAACATGTAACTTTTGAGTGTGAAATAAAAAACGCTAAAAATACAGAAACATTTAAATTTATTTGAAATAATCATAAGTTACAATTATTACAAAACCAATTTTTCAATTTCATAACATTTTGAAGAGCGCAAGTAAATGTTTTCTTTCTAATTGAATGTTTTGTACAACTTTTTGTGGATGCTGCATCTATTAATTTTTTAATGGAAGGACAATTCAAATCATCCATGTCGACGATTTTAGAACTTTCATCAATGAAACTTTGTAGCCATTTTTTTTTCTCGGAACCTTTAACATAAATTATTTTTGCTTCTTTCAATATACTGTTTAACATTACATTCATAAAAGAATAAGGTATATCACCGTCATTCCAAGAAATACAATAAAAATTCTTTTCTAACCAACGATTGACACATTTATATTTATTTGAGATACAATCCCATGCACACGGGGGTTGAAATACTATATTAAATGGTATCACATCATCATTTACGGAAACTACAGCTAATTCTTTTAAAACAAATTTATTAACTGGTAATTTAAATCCTTGTACATCTATTACATACTCCATTCTTTGAGGGCACTTTAATTTTTTCTAGTAGAGAGTTAAATATAGCAAAGTAAGGCTATGCGTAAGCGATGAGTTTTTCATGCAGCTAGATAACTGGCTTCTAAGAGTCTTTCCACTTTCACGTGCGCTTATGTAATAACAGATGTTTTCTTAAGTGACCCCCTTATAACTGACCTGCGACAAATTCCTCACAAGGTCCAGCGTATTGCAAAGCTATTAATCATGTCTTTCTTCAAAATAAAAATTCATTAAATTAAAAATTATTTTATAAATTACAATTTAACAGTGAATATTTAATAATGATTAATAATAAATAATTGTTATTATTATTAACAGTTACATTATGATTAACAAATAAAAATGTACACAATTTTTTCACAATTCCGCTTATTGGTTTATATTCAATAACTCTATCATGTAAAATTAAACAATAAGCTGAAGTATTTGCAGGGAAATTTTCTTTAGATTCAAATTCCAATCGAATGTCAACTGGTCCACTTTATAATGACTCATTTTGTTTTAAACAGTCAATTACAATCAATGGGCGTATGATAAAAATTCTCTTTTTGTTAAAATTGGTTGGGATTCTTTACCATAATATGATGATTGAAAATTAGTAAACATTTCATACAAAGTAGAATATTGATTTTTATCAACATTAAGGTTCATATTTCCATATGGGTAACATTGAGAATTTAAAAATAATTTAACGTCTGATATTTTACAGTGATCAAATATACTGGAATTGTTTACAGTTTGATTCTTTCTGTCTGTTTGAAATCCTAATACAATAAATCTAGGTTTTTCTAATTGCGTTGAAGTTTTAACACTCCAAACATGTTTAGGAGTTATAGGTAATAAAGGATATTCATATAATTCCCAAGTACGAAAACTTATTGGAATAGATGGATCCTTTTCAATATATTTCAATAATTTAAATTTTCGAGCATCTGATAACTTTATGTACGGCAATAGCCATTCAAGTTTTTCAATTATAATTCTAAAATCTTCAATAGGCGCTGTCTGTAAAACTGCATTAGAATCTATTCTAGATCTCGTGAGAATGAGCTCATGTTTAGCGTTTACAATAACTTTTTGATAATCTTCAGCAAAGCCAAAAATCATATTTAACGGTATACAAACATCAAAATAACCATCATCATTAGTTAATGTTTGTTCATTATCAAATTCTAACCAACCAACATTTTCAAGAAATTTATTTTGACTTGCATCAAGAGAAATATAATTTTTTATTAAACTTGTAAGACCGACATTTTTATTTTTGTCAATCTCTACGCCATTAAGCTCATATTTTGCTTCTTCGAATAAATGACAGACACTATTAGAAACTAAACTTGTGCGTGCTAGAGCTGTTCCATCGGCTTTCACGAGTTTTCCACTCACATGAATCGAACTTTTGCTGGGAAATAGACAGTGATCTTGATTCTGTACTGTGATTCGAATTTCGTCACTGTTATTGTACGTTGACGAGGTATACGGATGTTGCGCATGCACCTCATAATTAGCAATTGATTCATCAAAAATTATTGGTGAATCAATGTTTAAAATTTCCCCTTCCATAGCAAAAAATAATTTTTCTAAATACAAATACACAGATACAGGTGCAAAAAATCTTGAATGTTTTTATCTTCTTTTTTTTACGATCTTGAGACCGAGATTTTTGAGCAGCTGCAGGTTTTGAGGTGTTAATCTCTTCAGAATTCGTCGTTGACTGATTTGAATTTGGCATGGTGTTTTCTTTTTATAACCATAACCAACTTTTTTTCCATTGTAAAAAACAATACCCATTATTTCAGAGATTTGATGTGCAGTCTAATTGTTATAGTCTCTCCTCTAAAATTAACTGAATCTCCGTCTTGATCAACAATTCTTAACTGAATATGATCTATTGTCTTCACAGCGACTGGCAGGTATATGACGTGATTTGGCACTTCCACTATTTTATATCCTGGTGGGACAGTAGGAAAAAATTCGTGGATTGTATGCACTTTTTCTCCATCGATATATGCCCCTGTAATGATGTTACACTCTACTCTTAATGAATTCATTTTAATAATTGACACTGGTTGATCTCATTCATGGTATTCTTGAGCTTTTAATTTTCGTGGAGAGAATCCTAACAAACTGCCTATAGAGTCCTTGGGTAAAAAATCAATTTCTTTATCACAAAAATTGTACACTTTAAAGTATTATTATTAGGTTTTATTTTAAAATTAATTCCTTTATTTTTCAATATAAAATTCAAAATTTGATGAATGTCGTTAATTACATAACTTCCTGTGGGTATAATAATTATTTCATCCCCTACATAAAGTTTATTTTTTCCAATGTCAACATTAGAAATTGAATGAAAACTTAAAAATTCAACAAGTCCAAGAGCGTAATTTTTAAACTGAGACAACTCAATAGGTGGAAAAAATTGAGATTCCAAGATGGAAGAATTTCCAGAAAGCGTTAATATAAGTGAATCGTCCATGTTGAGGTCGAATAATTAACTAACATTGAAATAGAAAATATCATTTATTTATATTCAAAGAATACATGTCAGGAAAATTCAACTGATTACATAGAAATTTTAGACATAAAAGACCACATATAAATGAGTCATAATTTTGATATTTTTCATAATTATACATTATGCTACCAGCACCAAAATACTTAATAAGATCTAAAGGTGGTCTAAGATTTCCAAAACTATCAAAATAAATTATTTCATTTTTATTTTTTTTATAAGCACACCAATGTGTACCAGGACCATCTTCATCATCTAAATTTACAATTGCTGATTCTTTTTTAATAGGACCAAGTGCAGGGAGTTCGTTTCTCATAAAAACTCCTCGAAAATGTGGAATTTTCAAACGCTTTGCAAATTTATTTAAATCAAAGTCTGAGAGGGCTCGGTGAGGTAGCTTCACTTTAAGTTTTTTGAAATGCATCCTTGTCCTGTTTTGTATGGTTTTAAATAGAGTCCGAGTCCAGTTTTATATGGTTTCAAAAAAAGACCTTTTCCTACAGCAATAGATTCCATTGCCGCATTATGACGTTTACTTTCTTCGAGTTGACGTTTTGCAGCATTTGCGTCATTCACAGCTTTTGCAATGCCAGCTGCCCCTCCAGCTAGTGCTCCTGTAGCACTTAAACACGCAAATAAGGGAATAAGAAAAGGTTAAACACCACCCACCTTTGATGGTATTGGTAAAATACGAGGTTTATTTATATTTCTCTTGCCGCCAACATTTTTTACTGCTATGCGTGCACCCTTAAGAGCTGATTTAATACTTGATTGTGCATCTGTACCTACTTTCACTGATGCTTTAGCAGACTTTACAATTTTTCGCAATGTCGATTTCTTCTTTCTATTTTTTCGCTTCTTTTTCATATTTTTCTTTGTTCTAATTCCCATTCTAAATTTTGATTTTACCTTCATTGCACCAGCTATTGCAAGAGCAGCAGCTTTTTCACCAAATTTTGCGTCTGAAGCACGTACACGTTGCCAAGCTTTTTTAGCAAGAACTTTATCAGCGGCGTTCCTTGCTTCTATATTTTCCCTATTTTTTGAATATGAAATATCATGCTCTTTGCAAGCTGCGTCAAGAGGGTTAATTCCAGGATCACCTCGCTCTACTCTTTTTGCTAATTTTGTCCCCGGACCACAATATTGATATCCAGGAATATGTAATTCTACTGGTAAATTGTTGATAATTCTATTCAAAATACCTTTACCACGGTTAACAGTTTTTTTACAACTGATTAAATTTCTCCTTATTTCTAATTTTCTCCATATTTATACTACCTTTGAGACACTTTTCAAACTGAGTGAAAAAAGTATAAAAGGGAGGTATTTATACCTATTTGTGTCAGATGACCACGAGCTTTTGAGAAAGGTAGTAAAAAATGTACGACAGTAATAGTCAATTATGCAGTTGATTCATAATCATTTGTATACTCAAAGCAGCTAACGAAAGTCCCCCTAAGCCAAAGTCTAAGTTTTTAAACATCACCGTGGAAAAATTGGATACGTGTTAACTAATGAGCGACTTTCTATGAAATGACAAGGAAACAAATAAAAGCATTGCATTTATAGCTTTTGTCTCAGTATTTATCAAGATGGAGTTTCAAGCACAGTCTATTAAACTACCTGTTTTTAATTTTGATGAGCTTGCTCAAAAATGTGATCAAAAACGAGAAAATCGTCATGGTGATTTACTACCAAACAGTGTACGTGCGATATTTTGTGGACCATCTAATTGTGGAAAAACAAATGCGTTGCTTGCATTATTAACACATCCAAACGGTTTAAGATTTGAAAATGTCTACGTTTATTCAAAATCATTATATCAACCAAAGTATCAATTTTTAGAAAAAATTTTACAACCAGTAGATGGTGTTGAATACTTTGCATTTAATGAACATGCAGATGTTATAACGCCAAACGATGCGCGACCTAACTCAATATTTATATTTGATGACGTAGCTTGTGAAAAACAAGATAATATCAAGGCTTTCTTTGCTATGGGTCGACATAAGGCCGTTGACTGTTTTTATCTATGCCAGACTTATGCGCGCATTCCGAAACATTTAATACGTGACAATGTTAATTTATTAGTATTATTTAGGCAAGATGAAATGAATCTTAAGCACATTTACGATGATCATGTAAATAGTGACATGACGTTTACGCAATTTAAAAAAATTTGTACTTCTTGTTGGAAAAATAAGCACGATTTTATTGTAATTGATAAAGATCGTGAACTTAATGAAGGTAGATATAGAAATTGCTTTGATTGTTTTATAAAATTAGAAGAGTAATACAACAAAACGACAGTATAATTTGAAACATTGAACAAACAACATGGCCTCTACACATGTAAAACATTTGAGGCAACAAAAAAATATTCTTGGTGAAATTGCTAAAGCAAGTGAAGCGATTCGTCGAAAACATAGAATATTAAAATTGGGCAGAGAACAAAGTGAACAATTTTTGAATGATACTTTTAAGCCTGTAGTAACACCAATGCAAAAAATAATTGATGACATTGAAATAGTTAAACATATTCGTCCAGCAAAAGCTGAAAAGAAAAATCAGTATAAAGAAAGATTAAAACTGGAGAAAATTTTGATCTTAACGATATTTCAAAAAATGACAATGATTTTTATACATATTCTCAAATAAAAGACGATTCTTATGATGATAATGCTTCATTTAGAACAGCATCGTCAGATGAAGATATTACAAAAATTAAACATAATAGTTCAACAGTTTTGGATTCACCAAATACTTTAAGAGAAAATATTATAAATGTGTATCTGCAATTATTAGATGTGAAAAAAAAGGACGTAGACAGTTTATATGGTGTTAGAAAATTATCACAAGGAAAATTAATGTTTGGTGATTCACCAATAATTTTTGAAGAAAATGATATTTTAATCAACAATTCAAGTTATCCTGCCACTGAAGGTTTACTTGAACTTTTATTTAAAAAAAACACCTGAAGAAAATTTGATAAGCTTAAAAGATCGTGAAAATTATAAGAATCTTGTTATTTCAACAAATGCTCATAAAAAATATTACAAAGTAGATGGCGCTGTTCGTGATAAAAATTTTTAAATATCAAAACTATATAGCAACACATTCCGGTAAAGGCTTGATTCCAGAATACATGATTGATCGAAAAAATAAGAATATGGATTATGTATACTGGGATGACCCTAATGAATTGGTTGATCGTTTAAGGTTACTTTTAGCATCTCAAGCAGCTGGTAATCCTAGCCATAATAATGAGATATTATCAATTATTGAAGAATTGCGTGAAACAAGAATTATTTATTAATCAATTGCTCATTACAATTTTTATCATTTGCAAGATGAGTATCGACATATTCGGACGTTCATTAAGGATCACAGAAACTCCAAATCGCGGTCCTCCAGGGCTTGGATTTAAGCTTACATCTGAAGGAGATTTTAACATGGAAAATAAAAAATTGTGCAACATTGCCGATGCTCAGAGCGAAGGTGATGCTGTAAATTTAAATCTTGTTAACAAAATTATAGAAACTAAATCCAACGCCATATACGATGTAATAGAAGCATTAAAAAAAGACAATCATGCAAGAATTAGAACTTTGGAAGATACTGCAACAAGATTTTTTGAGAATTTTGAAACGCATATTGAAAGAAATATAGAGTTGTTGTCTATGAAAGATGTCATTTCTCATTTGGACACTAGACTGCAAGCACTTGAAAATAAGCAACCTTTGTAATAAAAATGGATGATAAAAAAGAATATGTGGTGAAAGAATTACATAAACCGGCTAGAAGAAATTATAAACGCAGAAAACTTGACATTCGAGGCATTGATGAGACTTGGCAAGCTGATCTCGTTGAAATGCAACCTTATGCGCGAGAAAATAAAGGCTACAAGTACATGTTAACAATCATCGATATATTCTCCAAGTTTGCCTGGGCTGTTCCAATCAAGTCCAAGAAAGGTGAAGATGTCACTGCAGCAATGGAATCTGTTTTCAATAAAAAACGCGTACCAGAAAATTTACAAGTTGATAGAGGAAAAGAATTTTATAATAAACATTTTGAAAATCTCATGAAAAGTTTTAACATCAATTTGTACTCTACTTATAGTAGTTTAAAAGGGTCAATTTGTGAACGATTCAATCGTACCTTAAAAAATAAAATGTGGATAAAATTTAGTTTACGAGGTAATTATAAATGGATAGACATTTTAAGTGATTTAATGTTTGAGTATAATAATACCAAACATCGAACTATCAAAATGAAACCGAAAGATGTAACTGTCAAAAATGAAAGTGATTTGTTGTCAAATATTTTCAAAAAAGTTTCAGTTAATAAACAATATAAGAAATTTAAGATTGGTGATAAAGTGCGTATAAGTAAATATAAACATGTTTTTGAGAAAGGTTATACACCAAATTGGACTACTGAAATTTTTACTGTAAAAAATATAAAAAATACAAAACCAGTTACTTACCTTCTTAAAGATTACCAAGAAAATCCAATTAGTGGTAGCTTTTACGAAGAAGAACTTTCCACAGTTAAATATCCAAATATTTATTTAGTTGAAAAAATAATTAGAAAACAAGGTAAAAAAGGATTTGTAAAATGGTTAGGGTTTGATAGTACACATAACAGCTGGATAAATGATTCAGATTTGTAATTTATTTTTAAAATTTCTGAAAAATAAATAAAGGTTTCAAAAAATAAAAACTCGAATTGCCTCTTATTACAACATTTATTTTTTCTTACCTTTACATCACTAAATGTTTTTTTTTTACAATAATGTAATTTAATTTACTTTAATTTTGAAGCTAAGTCTTCATTTATATCTTCATATTCGAAACAACAAATTGGTATCCAATCAAAAATATCTTGAAAAAATGCAATAAAATCATCAGGAAATCTATAGCCATTATATCTTAATGACCAAATACGATTACGGTCCCCTGTCATTGCTTTTATTATATTTAAATCCGATTCCAAATAAGGTAAAGAAAATGCTTCAGATAGGTTACAATAATCTATTAACGCTAACAAAAATTTATCATCATCTTCGTCGTTACAAAGATCTAGATTTAAATCAATTAATTTTTCTCGAATTATGTACAGTATATCTATATTATATAATGACGTCATCGCGGATATTATTTCACACATCTAACTCATTTGTTTTTCTTCGCAGACTACCTTCACACAAAGTAATTGTTTATATTATACTAGTTCCGGCGCTACTAAGTCTATGAAACATTTCGAAAATTGTTTTTGATAATTGTTTCAAATTAAAAGTAATAATATCAACAAATACAGTCTTAAATTCTAAACTAGATGTAAAATCACATTTACTTTCAAGTTTTATCAGTAACTTTTTATAATTTTTATTAATAAAAACTTCAATTTCTTTTTCATTTAAAAAATGTTGTTGAAACAAAATTTCCACAATAGATTTTATAATTAAATTGTACACTTTCTTTAAATGCATAGAAAATAAATGTTCGAACCGTTGGTCAACACAAGAAATGAGATTCTCAAAAATTTTAAAAGATGCTTCTTTTAAAATAAACGGATAGTAAAAATGTTTGTCACGTCTATCCTCCAGTGAAACTGCATTTTCTCCATACAAAATTCCAAATCGTAGATAAAAATTACCGCACTTTATTTCTCGAGGAGTTTTTTCACCTTCAAAATATGCTCTTATAATCGTGATATGATCTTTTAAAATATTCCAATCCTTAAAACCAAGAGAAATATTACTTCGTGGATGACTTGACACAAATTTTACAACACTGGTTAATTTTCTATTTGATGACAATTCGGCTCCTATTGTAAGTTGTTTTGTGAAAGATGCATTTAGATTAAATGAACTTGAGAGAATTAGATGATTTTTTGGCATACAATTCATATCTCAAAATTCAACGAATTCAATAGAATTATATTCTCCGCCTAAATATTTAATAGCCAATTTTTTTTGTGAGGTTAATTCTTTTAAATGAGGTAATAAATTGTCGTCTTCACTAATCACATCCACAATTCTCTTCGGTAAAAACACTTGATACTGCTTCTCAATTTCTGCAACAACCCTGGGTCCAAATCTGGTTTTTACAGTCTTCACGTTCGAAATGTTATACAGTTGATTCTCTTCTAATTCACTTAATTTCTTTGTTGTAAGAAAGCTTGTTCCTTGGCCGGCTTTGTTTAATTTAGCAAAACTCATTTTTTACTGATATTTAATTTTTTTAAATCTTGAATTAATCTCCGAAAATTTTGCACACTTTCAAGACTGCTCTTTATTTCTTGAATATTCTTTAACAAACTATTAATACGACACTGTAACTCTACTCTCTTAGCTTTATTTGACATATGAATGGTTTCACCCAAAAAATTTTTTTAGACTGACTTAAAAACTGCGAAGAATTCTGCTTATATGCTTGAAAATTACTCATAAAAATAACAAAATGGTGAAATAATATATATTTTTAACTCTTATGAATCATAATATTCTATGAAAAAATATATAGTAGACTAAACAATTACGTAATACACACTACTTTAGGCATATAAGAATTTTCTCAACAACAATTCCACGAATTAATTGAATTAAACAAAACAGATAAGACTTGCCGGAAGTTATAAACCTGTCAAAATGTAGTTCATAAGAATTTTAATATCAATAATGTCAAAACAATTTCTCACACCTTAAAACAAAGAACCTCGTCATCCTCAAGGAATGCACCCTCCACAAATCATTCTTTCAAATTGCGCAATATGCCGCAATCTTAATTTTTGCTTAAAAAAATGTCGGTAATGCCGGTAACAGACTCCTGCTATTCAGAAACCTCTCAGCCTATCTACTAACCTTTTTTAACAAAGATTAAAAACTTTTACGTTTCTAAAAATGTGAAAAAATATTAATTTTATTTTTTATTCAATTTTTCAAAATTTTTCTTTCCAAACATATTTCTCATTCTAAATGGTCAAACCAATTTTCTAATGCATTTTATAAATGTTTTTTATTATCTCTACGTAGCAAAAAATCCAATTAAGATCCAAATCTCTAAAAAACATATCTTTTTCCTTTTAAAATATAAAATGGTACTAAGTGGTATTAAGAGGGTACTAAGAGGTACTAAGGCGGTACGAATAATTTAGATCGTCTATGACGTTTTAAGTAACAGAAATAATTTTTAAACTTTTTTCAACAATGATTAAAACATTTTACGTTTCTACAAATGTGAAAAAATATATTAATTTTATTTTTTATTCGATTTTTCAAAATTTTTCTTTCCAAACATATTTCTCATTCTAAATGGTCAAACCAATTTTTTTGATACATTATATAAGTTTTTTTTTATTATCTCAAAGTAGCAAAAAATCCAATTAAGATCAAAATCTCTAAAAAACATATCTTTTTCCTTTTAAAATATAAAATGGTACTAAGTGGTATTAAGAGGGTACTAAGAGGTACTAAGGTGGTACGAATAATTCAGATCGTCTATGACGTTTTAAGTAACAGAAAAAAATTTTAAACTTTTTCAACATAGTTAAAACATTTTACGTTTCTACAAATGTGAAAAAATATTAATTTTATTTTTTATTCGATTTTTCAAAATTTTTCTTTCGAAACATATTTCTCATTATAAATGGTCAAACCAATTTTTTTGATACATTATATAAGTCTTTTTTCTTATCTCTAAGTAGCAAAAACTTTAATTAAGATCCAAATCTCTAAAAAACATATCTTTTTCCTCTTAAAATATAAAATGGTACTAAGTGGTATTAAGAGGGTACTAAGAGGTACTAAGAGGTACTAAGGCGGTACGAATAATTCAGGTCGTCTATGACCTTTTAAGTAAGAAAAACATTTTTAAACATTTTTTAACAAAGATAAAAACAATTTCTGTTTCTACAAATGTAAAAAAATATTAATTTTATTTTTTTATCGATTTTTTAAAATTTTGGTTTTCAAACAAATTTCTTGTTTAAATGGTCATGAAAATTTTTCTGATACATTTTATAAATCTTTTTTATGACAGGATGTCTAGCAAAATGGCAATTTTAAATTCCCGGCAAATTTCCGGATTTCCCGGATCTTAGAGCACAATTTTCCCGAATTTTTAAAAATGAAAATTATAGATACGAATTTTAAAATAATATATTATAATGTAGTTGGGTAGCTTCTTTCTTGTTTTTATTACAGGTCTAATCAAAATCATGAATTAAAAAAAAAAAGATTTTTTTTATTATATCGGACTTTTTTTTATTTAAATAGTTTTTTTTTTAATTTTATCAGTATATAAAAGCTCAAAATGCTTATTTGTATTAGTTTATTTTTTTACAGGGAAAAAAATTAATTTAAATAATAATGAAGTATCAAATATTTAATTAAAATCAAATAAATTATTTTGAATAAATGAGAAAATTTAAAAGAAATATTTCTAAATCCATATGATCGCAAAATTAAGTCAATTAGTTAAGAGCAGCAAAAGAATAACAAATTATCAAAAAGAACAAAAGCGTAAGAAGATGAGAAAACAGTCTATTTAAAAAAATGTCATGGACATTATTAAAGAAATGTAGAAAAAATTAAGAAAACAACATAAGAATAAAATAATAGCATAAAAATATATAAAAAGTAGAAACTCTTTTAAAAAAATTAAACTATTTACAGACATTTTTTTAAAATTAAAATAAAAAAAGGAGATATTTAAAAAAACTTTAAAATACTATATTACTAAAAAAAAAAAAAAAAATTTAAAAGAAAAGAAATTTTATGAAATATAAGAACGATGTTAAAATGAGAATATTTTAGTACAAGATTAAATTTACATAACATAAAATAAAAGAATCAAAGTTTTCAAAAAAGTTGAAAATTGAGAAATTTAAAAAATGTAGATAAAAGCATTGAATAAATGTGTTAAAAAATTCGTAATTATGAGATCAAAACTAAACAATTTAAAAGAAGAAAAAATGTTTCTACGAAGTGGAAAAATGATGACAAAAATTAAAGAATTAATTAAAAAGCAAGCAAGGACAAAAAATAGTGAAAAATCAAGAAAATTCAATAAATAGCAATAAAATGGAGAAATGTTTTTTCTTTAATCCAACCGACTGTAAAAAAATGTAAAAAGTACAAAAAATAATAAATTTTGTTTTAGAATCTACTAAAAAATTAGAATTAATAAAAATAAAATAAAAAGAAATTTACAAATCTTTTAAAAATAAAAAAGTTTAGGCAAATTAAACCAAAAACATTTTTATAATATTACACACCCTGTCGATAACAACTCACTGAAAGCTCATTAAAAACTCACTGAAAACTCACCTGTAGAGCGAGTTTTCAGTGAGTTTTTAGTGATCCTTCAGTGAGTTGTTATCGACAGGGCAAAACCTAAAAATTTTATGAAAGAATTAGTAAATTTGAAAGAAATCTTGCAAAAAATAGACAAGATGTGAAAAAAAATTGAATAAATTTTTAAAACAATGGGCGTATTTACTTTTAAAAATATGAAAATAATTATGAAAATCATCGAAATAATAAGTTTAGTGAATATTATAATAACAAAATTGTGTAGGGGAAACTGCCCTATGGTGGGTAGCCGTTCCAACAGTGGATAGCTATAATGATCCTACTAAAAAAAAGCATGAAGGCATGGGCAAGATCGAATATCGAAATAATCGAAGTGCGATTATTAGGATTAGGCAATAGAGAAAGGCATATGGCCTAAGCAGATAGAAATACGGTTACGGGACCAGAGCATGAGACAGAAAAGGACAGAAATAGTCTCTGTCCTTTATTATCTCATCCCCTGCTCCCGTAACCGTATGCGTTGTGCTTTGGGCTATACTCGCAAGGCTAAAATGGGCACGTTGTAGATGGCGCTGTCCATCTATTTGGCGCTAACTTTTAAACAAGAATGACTGTTTTTTTAGAAATTGATTTAATTGTAAAATTTTTGTACAAAATAGGTATTATCTTTTCCTTAAACATTGTTTTTCGAATTTATTTTATTACTAGCAACATTATCGATCGCCCAAGCGCGCGGCAAACTTTGCAATAATTTTATGCAAATTAAACAAAATAGTTGAAAAATTACAGGAATAACAGTTGGAGATAATTGCAAATTGAACATCTAAATTAAAAATCAGAAAAGATAATTGAAATTGAAGAAAATAAAAAATTAGGGATATGAATTGAAAATTAAAGAATTAAGTTAAAACTTAAAAAAATATTTGATAATTGAACAAAAATTACAAAATGACGAAAATAATTGACGATTAAAAACAAAATTAAAAAAAAAGGCTAGAATAATGTACAAGCGAACAAAATAATTTAAAAAATTAAAGAATAATTATAAAAATATAAGATAATAATTGAACATTAAAAAAATGTAGACAACAATTAAAAATTGCGGAAAACAATTAATAATTGAAATAGTTGAGAAATGACGAAAATAAATGAAAAATTGAAGAAAATATGTGAAAAATGACAAAAATAATTGTCAATTGAAAACAAAATTCGCAAAATGACTAGAATAATAGGGAACTAAAAAAATTATTTGAAAAAATTAAACAAAAAATATTAAATTTAAAGATATTTATTGCAAATTGAAAAATTATAGGAATAATTGTTGGAAATAATCGCACATTTAACAATTGGATTAAAAATTAAAGAAAGCAATTAGAAATTGAAGAAGGGAATTAAAATTTAAAGTATATATCTCAAAATTGAAAAACTGTTACTGAAAAAAGCCGAGAAATAATTAATATAGTAAAACCTAACTACAACTAACTCACAAAACTATGTTGACTTTGTATCAATTGATAGTTTTATCAGTGTTTGCGGAGGGTATAATATATGTGTCTGACTTTAATTATGTGATCTGTATGGAGCCTGAAGTTTAAATTTTAAATAGAAAATAATATTGTTGATTAAATTGCAGATTATATTATATTGTATTTTGATATTGAATATTTCATATTAATTTCAGCACCTACGCGCGAAAGGGCATTTTTTTTGTAGCCAGTACACTGCATTAAATAAAATAAATAAAATAAAAAACAATTGAAATCTGAAGAAAGGAAATAAAAATTGTAGAATAATTATGGAATTAAAAATTAAAGAAAATAATTGAATAATTGAAAATTAAAGAAACTTAATGATAATCGAAAAAAATAATTGAAAAGAGCGATAATTTTTTAATATTGAAGAAAATAATTTGAAATTGACAAGTGGAATTTATATTTAAAGAAAATAACTGAGAATTGAAGAGAATACTTTTTGAATTGAATAATTGATTTAAAATTTTTAAAACAATTTTTATGAATGAGAAGAATAATTGAAAAATCTGAGAATTATTGAATACTCAGGAATTAATTGAAAATCGATAAACATAATTGAAAATTAAAGAAAATGTTTGAGAATTGAAGAATGTAATTAAAAATTGAAGAAATAAACTGTAATTTAAAGAAATAAATAATGGAAATTTCAAGAAAATAATTGATATTTAAAAGAAAAATTAAAATATGACGAAAATAATGAAATATTAACGAAAATAATTAATTATTAAAAAAAAGAATTAACAATTGAAAATTGATGAAAATTATTGAAAAAATTGTAGAAAATAAATGATAAAATTGAAGAATTGTATTGCAATTTTAAGAAAAAGAATTGATAATTGAGAAAATACGGGAATTATTAAATATTAAATAAAATAATTGAAAAACGTAAAATGTAATTGAAATTTGAAGAAAAAACTGAAGAAAAAATTACGAATTGAAGAAAATAACTAAAAATTAAAGAAATAAATTAAAGATTAAAGAATTCAATTGAAATTTTAAGAGAATAGTTGATAATTGAAAGAAAAATTAGAAAATGACTATATAATTAAATATTATGAAAATTTTCCCGGTTTCCCCGTGAAGTGGCCACCCTGATTATTATATTACTTATTATTCTACTTTTTTTTATAATAAAAGGCAATTAACAATTAGATACATAAAATGAAAACTCATATAATTTTTAAATAATTTGAAAATATACATTTCTTCCATGTAATCTTGTGGATTATTATTACCTGTAGATTTCTATTAGAAAATACAATATTTAATCAATTTTAAAATGTGGACTGTAAATTGTAAATAACGAACAATTTTATAAAATTGAATAATTAAATTGAAAGCAATAAGAGAAATGACTCCTTCATCTAATGGACCTAATTATTTTGGTCTTCTATCTTTTTCTATCTTTTTTTTAGCGCACGTAGTGACGTATGAATTAGAAAAAGACGGAAAAACAAAATGCAAAGATCTATTATATAGAAGAGTATTTTACTGAAAATTTGAACAAGAATTGACTAAAGATTAAAGGTGATCCCAGAATGCAAGTATTTTGAACGTCGACGCGTCGATAGCGACGCGTTGATCCATTGTTGAACAATAGACCGACGCGTCGCTATCAACGCGTCGACGTTTAAAATACTTGCATTCTGGGATCACCTTTAAGGTGATTTAAAATAAAATTTCAGTAAGAAAATTACTTGCTTTACTTTTTAAGAAAATAAAGGTAGAAAAATTGACAGAAAAATAGCAGAAAATTTTAAAAAGAAAATAAAATTAAGAAAAGGCAAAGAACAGCAAAAGAGACGTCTGCGCTAGTTTTACAAATTATTCATTATACCGAAACAAATCTTAGAAAACTATAATGAATATTAATTGCTTAATGTTTCAATCATTATTATCCCGGTAAACGGGGAGGAATAGAAGAAAATTAGAAAGTTTGAAATTTTGCTAGAAATACGGGAATACTCAATTATTTGGAATGCGCGATTTTTCCATTTTTAAAATATCACTTCCCAGCAATAGAATTTTTGAAAAATGAATTTTTTTCTATTAGTAGGAAGATACGAGACATTGAAAGTAATTCAGAATCTGAATTATTTTTAATGCGCGAATGTGTCACCGATACAAGTAACTGCAAAGAGTTCGAAATGAAACTTTAAAAAGTAGAAAATTGTATAGCTTTCAATTGACTACAGAAATTATGAAGAAGCGAATTGGAGGCCATTGAAAAAATGGAGAATGTGAATAGGAGATTTTAGTGACTATCAGTAGAGACCACGAAAAATCGACAATTTCTATTGCTTTCAATTGACTACAAAAATTCTTAAGAAGCAAACTGAAGGCAATTGAAAAGTTGAATAAGTTGAATATGAGGGTCCAATGACTACCAGTAGAGACTACAAGAAATCGACAATTTCTATTGCTTTCAATTGTCTATAGAAATTTTCAAAATGCGAATTGAAGGCAATTAAAAAGTTAGAGAATATGAGAATAATAAATGTTTGAATTTCTATTGCTTTCAATACGCGCGTGAAATTTCCTGAATATTTACAATAA
The DNA here is from genome assembly GCA_037103525.1 of Ganaspis brasiliensis. Lineage (NCBI taxonomy): Eukaryota > Metazoa > Arthropoda > Insecta > Hymenoptera > Figitidae > Ganaspis > Ganaspis brasiliensis. The sequence continues at coordinate 1,226,312 of JAZKLR010000283.1, read as the reverse complement.
GTTTAACTAATAAATAATAATTATTAATAATAATAATAAACAACTTAATTCATTCATTTCTTCAATTTGTCTACACTTAAAGTTCGGCACTATAGATGTTTTTTTTGTTTTTAATTAATAACTTTTAAAAAAATGTATTTTTAAATTAAATTTAAGATTTCTAATTTTACTTAATTAAACTTTATTTTAATTTTAAATCAATTAACAAATTTATATTTTATTTTCAATAATAGTGAATTAAAATACAAATCTACTTTATTGCTTTTAATAAAAATTTAAACAAAATATGTAAGTTAATGAAAAAATATGTATAAATAATACAATTTAGTACCAGACCTATTTCGAGATTTTAATAAGTGTTGTAAAGTACAACATAATAAAAATAAAAAATTTAATTAAATTAAAAAAAGCGAGCACGTTTTCCAACATTTTTTAAGGTTTATGAATGCTTTCTTTATAATTTGTTCCTATTTTTAAAATAATTAAAAAATAACTAGAAGAATTAAAAAAAATTATTCGAAAAATGATGAAAATTGAAAACAAAATGAGAAAAATGACTAGATTAATAAACAGCTGTAAAAAATTATTAAAAAAAATTAAACAAGAAATATCAAAATATAGGAAAATAATTGGAAATTGAAAAATTAAGAAAATTATAGAAATAATTCTTGGAAATAATTGCAAAATGAACAATTGAATTAAAAATCAAAAAAGATTACTTGAAATTGAAGAAAATAATAATATAATTAAAAGCAGAGAAATATTGAATATGGAAGGAAATAATTGAAAATTGAAGAATGGAATTGAAATTGAAAGAGAATTATAATAAAATGAAGAACCAAATTAAAAATTTAAGAATTAAATTCAAATTTTAGAAAATAATTGATAAGTATAAAAAGGCGAGAATTATTGAATATGAATGAAATAATTAAAAATTAAAGAATGGAATTTAAACTTGAAAAAAATAATTCAAAAGTGAAAAATTAAAAACTAATATTACATTTTAAGGAAATAATTTCAAATTAAAAATTTAAGAAAATTATAGAAAGAATTGTTGGAAATAATTGTACATTGAACGACTTTTGAAAATAAAAAAAAAATCATTGAAATTGAAGAAAATAATTAAAAACTTGAAAAATGTAATTAAAATTTGAAAAAAATTTATTTTTGACGAAAGTTAGTAACCAATTGAATTTAAAATTAAAGAAACTTATTGTGAATCGAAAAAAGTAATTGGAAAAAGAATGGAATTGAAATTAGTAGAAAATAATTGAGAATTGAAGAAATAAAGTAAAGATTAAAGAATTAAATTGAAGTTGTAGGAAAATAATAGATAATTTCAAAAAACTTTTTAAAATGACTAAAATAATTAAATATTACAGAAAATAATTTACAATTGAAAATAAATTTCGAAAACTGTCGAGAATATTTGACAATAGAACAAAATAATTTAAAAGGTTAATAATAATAATTATAAAATCGTCGGCTAAGAATTATACTGCGTCGTGGCCATTTTTTGAAAATTTATTCTATAGTATTGCATATTTCACAGGTGTTGAACTTGATTTTTTATAAAGAGATATACTCAAAAACTGCTTTTAATTCATCATAATTATAAATTAAAAATTTTGTGTAATCAAAAGATTAGAATTATATGTCTACGATTTCGTGTGTTTTACGTGATAATGAAAACTTTAAGCCACAAAATTTATATGTAATTAACTTTTAATATAAACGTTGTGGTAATTTGCGTGAATTTAATTAAAAAAGAAGCATCTTTTATAATCAATAAATACTTTTTAATTTTAAGAAAGCTTATAAATGAGTATGAAGTGAGTAAACTTTGAACCTCTTTTTCTCGATTTGACAGAAAGTGGACATGGCACACTATAATTTTAAGCCGATGAAATGTTAAAAGAATAAACGAAAATTCAAAAAATTGTAGTAAATAATTAAAAATTAAAGAAAATGATGAAGAATTGAAAGAAATAATTGGAAAATAATCTAAATAATTGCAACATTGTAGAAAATATCTGAAAAGTAACATAATTAATTGACAATGGAAAACAAAAATGGCTATATTAATACACAATTCGTTAAAATAATTTTAAAACAGTACTTCTTCTATGGGGAAGCAAAATTAAACAATAAATATTAAATTTAAACTGAATAATTGCAAAATGAAAATTTTAGGAAATTATAGTAATAATTTCTGGAAATAATTGCAAATTGAAGAAAAGAATTGAACAATTCAATTTAAAATTAAGGTGACTTATTGATAATCGAGATAATAAACCATTGACAAAAGGTAAGAATTTTTTAATATTAGGTAAAGGAAATAATTGAAAATTGGAAAATGGAATTGAAATTTGTAGAAAATGATTAAGACTTAGAGAGAATAATTAAAAATTAAATAAATAAATTGAAGATAAAGAATTAAATTGAAATTATAACAAAACAATTGATAATTAAAATAAAAATTATTAATAATGACGAAAATAATTAAATGGTAAAGAAAATAATTCAATTGAGTTTAAAATTAAAGAAACTTATTGATAATCTAAAAAAATTATTGTAAAAGGTCAAAAATGTTTGAAAACTAAGTAAGTAATTGCAAATTGAAAAATGGAATTGAAATTTGAAGAAAATAATTTAGTTGTAGAATTGAAGAAATAAATTAGAATTTTAAAACAATTATGTTAAGATAACACAGCCCCACAAAAAAAAGTGTCATGTACTTTTGACCGGAATACCCTAGCCCTATGTATTTTGACGCGCTGAACACGAATCCGAAGTCTATTTTGCTCCATCACGTCAGGATTTTTTTCTAACCTCAAAAAACATGTCGAATTTTGAGAGGTAGGCGATTTTTTAAAAAAATTTATGGATTTACTTCAAACTTGGTATCTGGGGGTTTTTTGGGTCGCTGATTACGAATCTGAAGTTAGATTTTCAAAATTCAAAATGGCGGATCCAATATGGCGGACGAATTTTGAAAAAATTTGAAGATTTACTTCAAACTTGGTATCTGGGGGTTTTTTGGGTCGCTGATTGCGAATCTGACGTCATATTTTCGAAATTTTTATGAAATTTGGTATCTTCAGGTTTTTAAGTTGCTGAGTGTGATTTCGAAGCGAGTTTCTCACATTTTCAAATATGACTTCTATTACAATTTTATCATAAAATATTCCTTGGTAACAGATTGGATATGTTTGGTGCAGAAGCCAAATAAGAAAGTACATTGTTCCATTCTGCATCTTATTCCTGATAAATCTTCAAATTTTTTAAAAATTTGTCCGCCATATTGGATCCGCCATTTTGAATTTTGAAAATCTAACTTCAGATTCGTAATCAGCGACCCAAAACACCCCCAGATACCAAGTTTAAAGTAAATCCATAAATTTTTTTAAAAAATCGCCTACCTCTCAAAATCCGACATGTTTTTTGAGGTTAGAAAAAAATCCTGACGTGATGAAGCAAAATGGACTTCGGATTCGTGTTCAGCGCGTCAAAATACATAGGGCTAAGGTATTCTGGTCAAAAGTACATGACACTTTTTTTTTGTGGGGCTGTGTAATAATTGATAATTGAAGGAAAAATTACAATATGATGAAAATAACTGAATATTAAAGAAAATAATTAAGAAATGAAAAAAAATTGACAAATGACAATAAATTTGACAAATGTCGAGAACAATCCTGCCGTCCTTTTTAAAAAAGGCACTATCTCACTAATGTAGATAGTGCCTTTTTTAAAAAGGACGGCAGAATCAACAACAGAACAAACAAATTAAAGAATACTTATAAAATTTAAGGAAAACAATTTTATTTTAAAAATCGTTCCCTATTCATAACTTCAATCAATGAAATTTTGTTGAAAATCAGTTGGAAATGAATAAATTGTCAGAAAAATTACTGACAATTTAGTAACTGATAAAAATTTTTATTTTTTTATTTATTTATTTTATAAATTGTTTTTTCAATTTTTCACTGATTGATATAGATGGAAATAATTTTCAATTTCAGTAACAGCACTGAAAATTTCAGTTATTTTCTATTGATCAATCAGGTAAAAGTCATTTATTTTAAATGAAAAGTCACTAATTGAAATCATAAAAAGACAAATTAATGTAATTAATTTTTTAAAACAATATTTTATAAAATTCCCTGATTTTTTAGGGTTTTTCAGGTTTTCCCTGACTACAAAAAATTCAATCAATACAAAAAAATTCTGATAACAATTAATTTAATCTAAATAAATTCGTAATTTATTTTTTGTATTTAAACTATATACTGGCCAATGAAAAAATGCAAGGGAGCATATATTTTGTTAGTAAATAAATAAAGGACAGGTTAGAAAACTGAATTTTAGCATTTTAAATTAAAAATGCAATTTCAAATATACAATTTTTTATAGGATCTGTAGGAAAAACGATATTCTTGAATATGAAATATGAAGGAACATTTTCATAAACTATTAAATAATTGTGAGACGTTGTGATGGTCCCTATTCAATATTTGTTTCTTCGAATTAGTATTTATAAAAACGCGTAGTTAGACGAAAAGTTTTAAAAATGAATTATCACTTATTATAATTTTTGTTAAAATTAATTTGCAAATACTAGAAATTGAAGTTTAGAATTTTTTTATTAATATGACTTTTTATTAAAATGAAGTTGTTTAAAGAGAAATCTTTTGTTCACGAATTTGCTTTTAACAGAATTACCGTTTAATGTAAACGTCAGATAACCTGACTTTCGTGTGCCAGAATTTTTACATAACCTTATTTACGTATTTTGTAATTTTTATTCCAATAAATTATAATTTGTTAGATTCTAGACACCACAGACATTTAATTTGATAAAATATCCACTAAGCCGAATTTAAATATGACAGAATTACAATTTAACAGAAATACTAATAGGCGGAATTTTTATTTAACACAATATCTATTTAATAGACAGTTTAATTATTCGAATCTTTGTTCGGAATCATTTCTATATTTTAGAAATGTTATTTAATAGAATTTACAATTGTTAGAAATTGTGTACTGCAAACTTTATATTTAAGCAGATTTCCATTTACCTTGACTTTTATGTAGTAGAATCTCTATTTAGCAGAACTTTTATTTAACAGAATTAAAATATAACCTATAATTCATGCAACCAAATTTGCATGTGACAGACTGTTTACGAACCCGAATTTTAATGTGATAGAATCTCTACATATCCAAATATTTATTATGTACAATCTCCAAGTGATAGAACTTTCAACTGTCTGGAAATTCATTTGGTCGAACTTTTGTTTGGCAGAACTTTAATACAACAGAACTTTTAAATAACCGACTTTTCTTGCAAGCGAATTTAAATGTGACAGACTCTATATTAAACAGAATTCTTATGCAGCTGAATCTCTACATAACCGAATATTCTTTATACAGACTGCCCACCCAACATATCTCTTAATTAACCACACTTCATATCGCTGAACTTTCGTTTGGCAGAATCGCTAAATGACAGAACTTCCAATTGGCCGAATCGTTAGCCAATCAGATACAACTATGTACTTGAACTTAAATCTGATTGGCTAACGATTCGGCCAAATAGAATTTCTGTCATATAGCGATTCTGCCAATGAAAGTTCGGCGATATAAAGTGTGGTTAATTAAGAGTTGGGTAAGAATTCCTGAAGTGGGCCCCTAAATTTTTTTGGGTCTGTGAATTTTTTTCATTCTTATATGTTTCGATAGCCAATGATGGTATAATAAAAACCTGTAAATAGTTTTCCGAAATTCGAATATTTGCAAAAGTTATTAAAGGTCAAAGTTTTTTGCAGCGTTTTAGTAAATAACCAATTACTCGCGAGTGGATGAACCGATTTTAATAAAAATTGGAAGGAAGCTTAATGAGGAATTGTACTTACGATAAATCATCAAAATTTCAACTAAAAATAATAATTTGTTTAAATAAATTAAGTTTTTAATTTTTTAGGTTAAAAAACTATGTGTTCTCCCTCTTTTTTTTAATTTGTTTTTTAAGAATCAAATAGAGAATACTTTTAAGATTTTATTTGAACAATAAAAAAGTAGGATTCTCAATAACTTAATAAAATACAATATTTTATAATAAAGTTTCCACAGCCTTTTTATATAGGTTTTTAACTATCGCTCGTCTTTTGTTTTCTTGTGTATTGTAACAAGTTTCTACAACATATTTTAAGTCTTCAGAGTATAACATGCAAACCATTTCATTTTTGATTAGTGGAGCGTAGAAATAATATTTTCTTGTATTTTTAATCAATGGCGCTTTCATAACGAAAAATTCTCCGCGAAAACATTTAAAAAATTACGTATTTTTTGACAGTTGTGGAGCGCAGTACAAAAACAAATTTTATTTAGTCAATTTAATCGAACATGAAAAATGAATTTAATGTGAAAGCTGAGTGAAATTTTTTTTGCGACCGGAGACGGTAAAGGTGCACCTTTACTTACACATATTTTTTACATATTAATTTTTTTGCGATGGGTTGCAAAAAATTCTACCCAGCTTTCACACCAAATTCATTTTCATGTTTGATTAAGTTGACAAAATTAAATTTGTTTTTGTACTGCGTTCCACAACAGTCAGAAAAATACATAATTGTTCTAATATTTTCGCGGCCAATTATTCGTTTTGAAAGCACAATTGATTAAAAATACAAGAAAATATTATTTCTACGCTCCACTAATCAAAAATGAAATAATTTGCATGTTATACTCTGCAGATTTTAAATATGTTGTAGAGACTTGTTACAATACACAAGAAAACAAAAGACGAGCGATAGTTAAAAACCTACATAAAAAAGCTATGGAAACTTTATTATAAAATATTGCATTTTACTAAGTTATTGAGAATCCTACTTTTTTATTGTTCAAATAAAATCTTAAAAGTATTCTCTATTTGATTCTTAAAAAACAAATTAAAAAAAAGAGGGAGAACACATAGTTTTTTAACCTAAAAAATTAAAAACTTAATTTATTTAAACAAATTATTATTTTTAGTTGAAATTTTGATCATTTATCGTAAGTACAATTCCTCATTAAGCTTCCTTCCAATTTTTATTAAAATCGGTTCATCCACTCGCGAGTAATTGGTCCTTTACTAAAACGCTGCAAAAAACTTTGACCTTTAATAACTTTTGCAAATATTCGAATTTCGGAAAACTATTTACAGGTTTTTATTATACCATCATTAGCTATCGAAACATATAAGAATGAAAAAAATTCACAGAACCAAAAAAATTTAGGGGCCCACTTCAGGAATTCTTACCCTAATATTTTTTCAAATTTATAGAAACGCAAAATCTTTTAATCTTCGTTGAAAAATATTTAAAAATAATTTTTATTATTAAAAAGACCATAGACGATCTGAATTATTCGTACCGCCTTAGTACCTCCTAGTACCCTCTTAATACAACTCAGTACCATTTTATATTTTAAGAGGAAAAAGATATGTTTTTTAGAGATTTGGATCTTAATTGGATTTTTTGCTACTTAGAGATAATAAAAAAGACTTATATAATGTATCAAAAAAATTGGTTTGACCATTTAGAATGAGAAATATGATTGGAAAGAAAAATTTTGAAAAATCAAATAAAAAATAAAAATAAATTTTTTTTCATTTTTAGAAACGTAAAATGTTTTAATTTTTGTTGAAAAAAGTTAAAAAATTATTTCTGTTACTTAAAACGTCATAGAAGATCTGAATTATTCGTACCGCCTTAGTACCGCTTAGTACCCTCTTAATACCACTTAGTACCATTTTATATTTTAAAAGGAAAAAGATATGTTTTTTAGAGACTTGGATCTTAATTGGATTTTTTGATACTTAGAGATAATAAAAAACATTTATAAAATGTATAAGAAAAATTGGTTTGACCATTTAGAATGAGTAATTTGTTTGAAAACAAAAAGTTTGAAAATTCGAAAAAAAAAATAAAATTAATATTTTTTCAAATTTGTAGAAACGTAAAATCTTTTAATCTTCGTTAACAAATGTTTAAAAATTATTTCTGTTACTTAAAAGGTCATAGACGACCTGAATTATTGGTACCGCCTTAGTACCACTTAGTACCCTCTTAATACCACTTAGTACCATTTTATATTTTAAGAGGAAATATATATGTTTTTTTAGAGATTTTAATCTTAATTGGATTTTTTGCTACTTAGAGATAATAAAAAAGACTTATATAATGTATGAAAAAAATTGGTTTGACCATTTAGAATGAGAAATATGTTTGGAAAGAAAAATTCTGAAAAATCGAAAAAAAATAAAATTAATATTTTTTCACATTTGTAGAAACGTAAAATGTTTTAATCTTTGTTGAAAAAAGTTTAAAAATTATTTCTGTTACTTAAAACGTCATAGACGACCTGAATTATTCGTACCTCCTTAGTAACTCTTAGTACCCTCTTAATACCACTTAGTACCATTTTATATTTTAAAAGGAAAAAGATGTGTTTTTTAGAGATTTGGATCTTAATTGGATTTTTTGCTACTTAGAGATAATAAAGAACATTTATTAAATGTATTAGAAAAATTGGTTTTACCATTTAGAACGAATAATTTGTTTGAAAACAAAAAGTTTGAAAAATCGAAAAAAAATAAATTTAATATTTTTTAACATTTGTAGAAACGTAAAATGTATTTATCTTCGTTAAAAAATGTTTAAAAATTATTTCTGTTACTCAAAAGGTTATAGACGACCTGTATTATTTGTACCGCCTTAGTACCTCTTAGTACCCTCTTCATACCACTTAGTACCCTTTTATATTTTAAGAGGAAAAGGATATGTTTTTCAGAGATTTAGATCTTAAATGCATTTTTTGCTACTTAGAGATAATAAAAAACATTTATGAAATGTATTCGAAAAATTGGTTTGACTATTTAGAATGAGAAATATGTTTGAAAACAAAAAGTTTGAAAAATCGAAAAAAAAAAAAAATTAATATTTTTTGAAATTTGTAGAAACGTAAAATCTTTCAATCTTCGTTTACAAATGTTTAAAAATTATTTCTGTTACTTAAAAGGTCATAGACGATCTGAATTATTCGTACCGCCTTAGTACCTCTTAGTACCCTCTTAATACCACTTAGTACGATTTTATATTTTAAGAGGAAAAAGATATGTTTTTTAGAGATTTGGATCTTAAATGTATTTTTTGCTATTTCGACACAAAAAATTAAAATTTTCTTCATTTTTATAAAATAATATTTAATTTTCTTTTTTACCTATTATTGTATATTTTAAAAGTTATATTTCTTATTATATTTTTCTTATTTAGGCAAATTTGCGTATTTTTGTCTTTTTTTATTTAAGATAGATATATTAATAAATAATAAATTTGTTGAATAGTGTGATTACAATTTATAATTTTCACACAGTTTCGTTATCTGATTTATAATATATACATCATAATCCAATTTTTCTTTTTTGCAATGTTAAACATTGTCAAAATTTGTACATACGTTGACCGTATTGTATCAGATTTTTTTTTGTATGTCAGGATTTCTTCGAAATGATTTACGAGTTGCGCCATCTGTTGGGTGCGGTGTGCAGCAATATGCGTCTTTATCGACTCGCTTGGATGTGGTGACTTTTGTTGCTGTGGTTGTCTAGTAACTCTGCTTGTGGTCAGCATGGATTTCGCGCGCCGGCGCAGTGAATCAAATTAATGACAAGTTTTTCTTTTTCTGTTTTCACATTAATTTTTGCTCTATTTTCAGTTTTTATACCATTTATCGATGCAAAATTAAATGCCGATTCCTAATTATAACATTAAACTTTGAAACTTATGCTTATTTTAACATAAAACATAAAATAAATTAGGATGGTACTAAGAGGGTACTAAGTGGTACTAAGAGGGTATTAACTAATACTTACTAATACTGGCTGTCTCGCTAGGGTTGTTAACAAATTTTTTTGTTTAATTTACCATAGACTGTTTTTTTAAAAAAAGACTGCTAAAAACTTTGATTGTATATTTGTAATAAAAGAAAATAATTCCTTTAATTTTTAACAATTCTTTTTTATTATGATTTCAATTATTTACTATAATTTTTATCTATTTTTATCATTTTTCAATTTTTTTTCCAATTTCTAATTAATTTTATTTTTTTTTAATTTCCCCTATAATTTTTAAATTCAATTTTTGCAAGTTTCAATTATTTTCTTTAATTTTTCCAAATAAAACTTTATCATTCTTAATTATTTCCTTTAATATCAAATAAAAAAAATTTTTTTTGTTAAAAAACGCTGATATTTATTTTTATTTATTTTTTCTAGTGGCAAAAAAATTCTTCTAAGCACAGGGTTATTAACAGGACTCCATATGAAGCATTATTTGGACCAATCGCATTTGATTTGCACAGTACTGGCATTCCACAAAATGTCTTAAAAAATATAACATCTGAAGAAGATCTGGAGACTACTCTTTTACAACTGGGTCAATCTGCAGGGAATAATGATTGGTATTTTTCTTTTTTTTTAAGGTTCAATTTCAATTTCAAACTTTTTGCATCACATTATCGAAATTTTTGACCTAAAAATAATAAAAAAAAATTCTTTTACTACACTGAGAAAAAAATTAAGTAAAATTGTCTGTGCTTTTTACTATAATCTACTTATGTCGCTTTTATAGTGAACAGCACAAAAATTTTTACCAGAATTTTTTCTCAGTGTCTGTCAATTTCGTCAGTAGTACAATATCTTAATTTTTTTGTAGTCAACTTGAAGAACATTCGCTTCTCGATCATAGTTCGCCTTCTGTCTCTTTTGCCTTAATTGAGAATGAGAATATACAATCGCAAAAAGATGTCTGCTCATTTTGTGAAGAGGTACTGCAATTAAGTGACGTTATTTGCTGTGCAAAATGCATGGACAATGTGGAGAGTTGGATTTGGGTACTGAAGCTGACATGATTTGTCCCTTATGTGCCAGAGGAAATCGTTTAAGCTACGTCCAGAATGACTGTCACTTGAAGCAAAAAGAACAAGCTGGGAAAATGGTTACTTTTTCCGAACAAAGTTTTCAACCACTGATTATTGGAGAAAGCGTTTTACTTACAGTTCCTAACGTAGATCGTGGGCCACTAGATTTTAGAAGTATTTTAGGTACAGTGACTGACATTGCAAACGGTGTCTATAAAATTGGAACACAAAATGGACTAATAAATGGCTGGTTTCCGCTAACTGACATCCAGAAGACTGGAACTGAAGTAATTAAGTTGAATGATGTACCAAAAGATATTAGTGTTTCGTTAAGGGAAGCTGCAGCCTTAAAATCTATAAGTGGTGAACAAGGTTTCAAAAAATGCAACTGTAAACCAGCTGCAAATCAATGTGAAACAAATCGTTGCTCATGTTTCAAGGCTAAAATGATATGTGGATCTAGATGCTATAAGGCAGTAAATTGTTCTAATAAATAATATCTCATCATTACTAACTTAATTTTATTGATATGATTTGGGATTAATTTTGTTTATTTTGTAAATGCTAATAATAAAAGTATATTCAATTTCAATATTTCCAGTTACTGAAAATATTATCATATTTTTAAACGCAAAAATAATTTTAAATAATTTAAAAAATATGTAAATAATATTATTGATTAAATTAATATTAATTATTTATTATTTAAATTTATATACCATGGAAATAATACTTTGATTTTGAATGAAAAATATTAAAGACTGAAGTTTTGAATTTCTTATTCTAATTGCCTGAAACGCGTTGGGCAGTTTGCAAACTGCCTAGGTAGTATGCAAACTGCCTAAGCAGTTGGCTTAATGACAGTCAAAATCCATTTTAATATTGTCATTTTACTAACTGTCCGCGCTTTGTGAACTGCCTAGGCACTTTGCAAACTGACGGATTATTCCATCTGCCTACGACATACCCAATGGGAAATTGCCACTACTGACTATTGGCGCGAGAGTTAGCCCAATATCGGCCGCCAATATTTTAGCCTGGCTAAAAAATGGCGGCCAGTATTGGCCCAATATTGGTCAAATCTTGGCATGATAACGATGTTGCCAAGACTTGGCATATGAATAATGGCCCCATATTGGACCAATATTGGCCCAACTTCTTGCCAATCGTAAATTTCTAATTAAATCGAGTCTTGGCAACATCGCCATCATGCCGAGCCGTGACCAATATTGGGCCAATACTGGTTGCCAATATTGGCCCGGGTTTTAAGCATTGGCAACCAAGATTGGCTCAACATTTTGCCAATCGTCAATTTCACATTGGGTATATATTACAGAGATCGTGTACCTATATATATATTATCTTTGACGCGCTGTAGTTGTAGTATTATAGTATTATATGACTGTTACATAGTACTCTAAAAGTACTCTTTTTTGTAAGTGAACTCATACACAAACATCATTGTAAACAAATTGGACTGACTTTAAAGCCGTGTTGCTTACGATACTTTTTATTCCAAAGGCACAAACTTGGTACTTTTGAATGATTGTAGGTTAGGGTCTAAATGCATTCAGTTGTTTGACCGTATAAAAATGGAGGTCATTTTGCCATTTTTTTTGTGGTGAAAAAAATGCATGGATTAAATGTTTATTTTTTCCCTAGGGAAAAAATAGAAGCCATTTTCACCCGGTCGAACAAATGAATGCGTTTAGACCCTGCCTACAGGCATCTAAAAGCGCCATGTTTGTGCCTGTGGGATAAAAAAAATTGTTTTAACCTTTGCAGAAATTTCGAAAACTCACATGTTTCGTCGTTAGTTTATTTTGTTTGCTAGATGAATAAAATCAAACAATCACAGATCGTGTTCGAAAACTGCAATCATCTGATCGGTAAAATCTATTTTATTTCAGTGTTTAACCAAGTTGGGAGTGTCGACTGAATGCCTATTTAATTGTTTTGCTAGGATGTAATGTAAATGTTTAAAAACGTTAATAATGTTTACTTAACTGAGTTCAAACTAAAAATTATGTGTGTACGTCCGCATGAAACGGGCCCACTTTGACACTATTGGACTTCTCTATATGACCATACTCTTAATTAAATTTATAAAATTTTAAAAGGTCTTGGATGCCTTTAGTAGAAACTTAAACAAAGTTATAATCATTGAAATTTAGAGTGTCTAAGTTCTGGTTTTTAGAAAAATGAGTTTAAAGTTGGAGATTACCATTAGCGCCATACACTTTAAAAATCAAATATAAGATTATCTTGTATTTTGAATTACAAGAAAGTTATAATAAACGCATGATCCTTTGTGGGTCATTACGTAGTTTGTTTTTCAGAAATAATAAAAATCGGAAAATCTGAACATTGTTTAGAGAAATGCAAATATCTTGTAAAATAAAATCGACAAAGTGAGCTCCTTTCATGCGGACGTACACATATATTTATTAAAAGAAAGTCAAGGAATTGATAAGTAGATAAGTACTTTTTCTCGCATATGAAGAAAGATTTACAAATCAATTATTATGTACACTTGTAAAATTAGTACGTAGATCATTAGATTGTGAGAGGAAAATTGTCAAAATTATAAGAAATTTAATATTTAAGAATTTACACAAAACCTAAAAAGCTCAAAACGTTGCATAATGATACCGTTTTTTCGATTTATTTTAGAAATTGAGCTAAAAAATGGCATTATTATGCAACGTTTTGAGCACTTCAGGTTTTGGGTGAAACTATTTTATTATAAAAAATTAAGTAGGGGAGAGGGTCCCAAGTTGGACACCCTATCAATTTATTGCTGTAAAATCCAAACCGAATAAAATATATTAAAATGTTTTATACCGGATGAAAGTACAATTTATAAGGTAACTTATGGCTACAGAGATAAAATTTTATTTTGAACATAAACATTTTTTAAAGCATTTTTTCTGATTGTTAAAATTTTCGGTCTAAAAAAAAGTGGCCCCAAGATGGACACCTTCTTAAAAGTCTCTAAAAATGGTAGTAAATAAAAAATTAACATCGTGTAACAATTCTTGAACTAAGTTTTAATCATTTTACGGAATTTATCAAGAAATAAAATTTCTAAAAATTTCAATTTAATAGCTTAACAGTAAAAAGTAATAAAATATCGAAAAATATCAATATAATAAATTCTCTAACGATAAAATCACATTTTATGGTAAAAAATAAAAAATGTTAATTAATTGGCTCAAAAAATTATTGAAAAAAGTATAAAATCGAAAATATGCAAAAAATACATTGAGATTTTAGGCCTGCCCATCTTGGGGTACATGACACCATTTTTTAATCCCCAGTAAAAATATATATATGAATACTGAATTAGTAAAATCATTTTAGAATATTATTATACGATAAATAAAGAATATTATAACGTTCAGTACTTATTCTAAATCATAAATTTAAATAACTTTACCAACTTGAGAAAAAATTGTTACAAATCTTTTTTTTTTAGACACAAAATTACGTGGTATGTGTAGAAGAAAAACCAACTGGTTTTTTTTTTCTTCAAATGTGCATCAAAATGTTCGTCTATACAAACAACAAAAATGACAGAAAGCATAAGGCGCTGTCACATTAAACAAAAATTTTATACGAAATGTCCATCTTGGGGCCCTGTCCAACTTGGGGCTCACTCCCCTATATATTTTATATTTCAAGGATTGTGGACCCATACCAGGGTATAAACGGTACCAAGGGAGATAGGAGCCCCGCGAGAGGGGGATGGGCACTGCCTTCCCCCCTCACGCGCCTATCACTGGGATTGGATTCTTGGTGGCAGTGGTTACAGCCCAATGCTTGGGCTAGCGGTTGGTAGGAGTGACGGACCCTTTGCATGTTATATAACATGATCGGGGTACCAGAACTCCTACCAGTCACAACGTGTGAGTTGCGGTCTCAACTCGGGTAGCGGCCTGCATAGCCGTTAGGGATTGGAAAGGTCCCGGCCCCCCGTGACAGGTGCTTTGCCGGTGTCGATGTAGAGTACCTGTTGATGATGGGAACCGAGGGTCCGCAGGTCTTACTACCTGTGGGAATCGGTAGACTTGGGAAATTCCCATTTCGCGTTGGTCGAGCGTATCTCGACCCCTATGCGTGCTAGGGCACGTGGTGTTGGCATACCCTTATGGGGAGATCCGGCACCTAAAACTTAGATAGTATTTCAAGGATTGTAAAAATCCAGTCAGCTGAATAATGATAAATTTCATTTGAAAATGTGTTATAAAATTCTTTATTTAATAAAATCACCAGATATTTTTCTATCTCTCATCGCAACGCAGGCAAAGTTGACGCGTCAATTTTTAGCGGGATTCCACATTTCAAGGTAAAATGTGCCGTGTGCGTCGACGCGCTGTCGCGCGATTCAGTTTAGGCGCGGGACACGTGAAACTTGAATTGTTACCAACTGTCAGCAGTAAAAATAAAAATTCCCAGTTTTATTTACAATGTCTGTTACTTATTCATTTTATTTTTATAATAAATAAAATTAAAACTTTCTTTTTATTTTAACAATTATAAAACTTATCACAGAAGTCAGTATGTTTTAATATGAAATTGTAATATTTTTATAGTTAATTAATTTGTCCACCTTCAAGTTTAAGTTTTATTATAAAGAAATTGTTAAGCCCTAACTATTTTATTTTTAGTTATAGGGCATGCCTACTGTATTTTCTATGACAATATTATCTAATTATGTTTATACCGTTTGTATAAATTTTATGCATTTCTCAATTCTGGTTTCTTGATGGGCTAATTAAGTCTAGGGACTTTTGATTATTTTAGTAGTGAAAATAAATAATACATCACAGTAACAGTTTAGAATCCTTACTTGACATTACGTGATATAATTCATTGTAAGAAAAAATTTTTTTTTTAAAGTTAAAACTGAATAATAATTAATTTTTGGAACGATTAAAAAATGTTATGCAACACATAACATTTTTGTTCTGATATGTACAAAAAGACAGCTTTTGTACACTGAGAAAAATCTGTTGCTATTATTGCATGGCAGATGCTAGGAATATAGCATAAACACTAATTGTACCAAAATTATACAAATCCGCCTAAATAGTAGGCCAGAATGCCTAGTATTCAGGCCAAGCCCGAGCAATAACTATACGTCCTGTTAGAAATATAGCATCAATGGAATAATAAAAAAATGCACAAATGATTTCAAGCAATAATTATTAATTAATTCAATAATTAATTTGTACGAAAATATTCTACAAAATATAAAAATGTCATTTGTTAGATTTTTATAACAAATTAATTTTGTGAACAAATTGATTTGTTTAGACAACAGTCAAATATTTGTACATTTTAATGCAAAATATTAATTAGTAGATATCGCCACAGTTTTGCCCTACTTACAAACGGGCGCCATACATGGCGGCCAACGATGGGCCATCCGAGTTTTGTAACATTGCGCCGCAGTTTTGCCCGACATTCCTAATTTTAAAGAGATTGCACATCCTAGTAGTTTCTAACGTTTATAGTCCATCCTGCATTGTCCAGGTACTGAGAAAAGCATTTTTTAAATAAATATAGAAAACCCTGATCAGGGTACTATGCACTTGGTACTAAAACAACATCTTCTTCTGGTATTTCCTGTTAAAAAATAAAGAAAAAACAACATCCATTAGGTACCAGATGATGCCGTCATCCTAACAAGTATTTCAGGTGATCTAGGTATCAAATTAACATCTTCAAGAATCTTTTTAGGAAGTTGAAATTTTTTATCCTTTCTAATATATTAAAGAAGATGCCGTCATCCTAATACATACATACGTCATCCTAAACTATACATTGCTCTAGGTGTGAAATCAACATCTTCTGCAAGGAATTTTTAAGAAGACAGAAATTTTACATCCGTTTTTGCATTTTTGACAGGACGTCGTCATCCTAACTAACTATTTTGATAAACTAGATAATAAGAAAGTAATTTCTCCTGGGAATTCTTGATGAAAATTAAAAATGATATATATAATTTATCATATACAAAAGGTTTCCGCTATCCTAACAAACCAGTCAAGTAATCTAGGTGTAAAGTCAAAATATTTTTCCAGGAATTTTTTGGGAATAAAAATTATTTCTGTTTAACATAAATCTATAATTAATTCTTAAAATATATAATTAAACATCACATCAAAGAAGCATAATTTGAAATAGTAATCTTTATAGAAATAGATTTGTTAACATTTAGTTGTCAAATAGAGGGTTATGTTGAAGGGTTATGTTAATTGTTAATTTATATTTTCTCTTTTCTAGCTTGTACAACTATTTTTGAAAACAATAATGTCAAAATACGGTTATTTGCTTTATTTTTCCATTGACATTGATATTTTTTTAGATTTATTTACGTCCAAGGAATAAAATAATAAAGAAAAAGTAATATCTTCCGGGAATTCCTGTAAAACATTTTCATTTATAAACGATCCACTATTGTAAAAAGGTAATCCTCAGAGTTTATTCTTAATATCTAAACATGAAATAATTATATTCTCCATGAAAACCTAAAAAATATTATCATTGTACTCGTTGCAGTGATGTACAACGACAAGTCAGAAACACTTTTTACAGAAAAGTCGTGGATTTATATTAACCGGCGCCGACATCTAAAAAACAATTGTTGACATTGATGCACTACAAAATAGAAAATAGTTTTTTAACTGTATTTTTATAAAAATTTATTATTCAACTTAAAAATAAAAAAATAAAATTAACATAACACTCTATTTGCCAACTCAATGTTTACAAATCTATATCTATAAAGATTACTATTTTAAATTATGCTTCTTTGATGTGATGTTTAATTATATATTTTAAGACTTAATTATAGATTTATGTTGAACAGAAATAATTTTTATTCCCAAAAAATTCCTGGAAAAATATTTTGACTTTACACCTAGATTACTTGACTGATTTGTTAGGATAGCGGAAACCTTTTGTATATGATAAATTATATATATCATTTTTAATTTTCATCAAGAATTCCCAGGAGAAATTACTTTCTTCTTACCTAGTTTATCCAAATAGTTTGTCAGGATGACAACGTCCTGTCAAAAATGCAAAAACGGATGTAAAATTTTTGTCTACTTAAAAATTCCTTTAAAAAGATGTTGGTTTCACACCTAGAGCACTGTAGAGTTATGTATTAGGATGACGGCATCTTCTTAAATACATTAGAAAGGATAAAAAATTTCAACTTCCTAAAAAAATTCTTGAAGAAGATGTTAATTTGATACCTAGATCACCTGAAATACTTGTTAGGATGACGGCATCATCTGGTACCCAATGGATGTTGTTTTTTCTTTGATTTTTAACAGGAAATACCAGAATGTTACGAATATACTTTTCATAAAATAGTTAAAAAGATTTTGGTTCTTTGGTTTACATGTTTTCACACATTAATGTCTTAATTTCTTTCTAAAACTGAAAGGAAGTACATTTTATAATTTCACAAGAGGTGCAACATAACCTTAAAATACCACTTGTATTGATATTATTATTTACATGGTTTTCGAGTTAATTTAAATATTTTATTATATAAGGTAACGGAAAATGCTATTCTTAATAGAATTAAATTATTAATATCAATTAATAAAACAAGTACAAATTTTTAAAAATTTCATTATTTAACTTTCTATTTTGGAATATATTTTTTATAATAATTATTACTTTTTGGCGATTTTCTAGAAATTGGTCTCTAGAATGTCTAGTAAAAAGTTATTATATTTAGTTAAATATAAAAAAAATTTTACTTCATTTTATAAGCAAACAAACATTTTGTACTTCTGTATTTAGCTGAAAAGAATTCAAGAATACTAATAAAATTATATGTGTGTGTATGTCTCTCCACAAGAATATTGTGCCTACTAGGTAATATCGTAACTATTTTCTTATCAGAAACTACGTAAATAATAATATTACAATTTACTTGGAGGAGATGTTTGGTATGGTCCAAACTAAGAAAGGTTTTTTTTTATATTTCTCCTAAAAGTAACTACACGTTTTTCAGCACTGTTAGGTAGCGAACCAATTGAACGCGTAGGTCAACATTGAATTGACGTATCTTACTTTTAATGGACCCCGTGCTTCCTAATATTTTACTACAGTATGCAGAAATATGTCAGTTACTTTATTCAATAGTTCAAACCTTTAAGGCCAGGTTCATCCAAACAATTTTTTAAAAAATCTAAAAAATTTTTCGCCCTTAAATTGCTAGAAAATACTCTTAGAAATAATATAGAATTAGTCCCGAAGGTACGCACGACCGAGAAGTAGATATACAAGAGGGGAGAGCGGTGCGCGCTAAGCGGTAAATCCGGCCGCTCGAGCGGCCACAGAAGCGTCTAAAGATTACAGGATTGCTGCAAGAAATGCAAAAATTCTTGAAAATGACACCTATGACGACCAGGAAGAAGTTCTGTACGCAGCCGGATTAGATACATGTGTAAAATTCACTTTTTTTACGATTTTTCACGAACAAAAACTTTAATCGCTTTTTTCTCAAAACCACGTTTTTCTCAAAACAACGTTTTTTGAACTGGGTGTCACTCATATTTAGAAACTATTGCACTTATCAATATGAACCAAACGTCATTTTACTCTTCAAATGTCTCTCTATGGTGTGAACTAGAACCAAAAATATTCATCATTACTTAAAAAAGTTATAAACAATTAAAAGTGAAAAAAAAAGGGTTAAAAACTGAAAAGTCCCGCCATTTTGTTTTTTTTTTGGTCAAAATGTTTCATTCTAGTTCACACCATAGCCAATGTCATACAGAATAAGAAACCATTTTGATTTTTGCTTTCAATTGAATGGATTCAGAGATATCGTGATACCCACCAACAAAAGGGATTTTTTTGAACAGCCATTTTCGGTGTCGCTATTTTGAAAAAAAAAATAATAATTTTTTACAATTAGTATTTTTATGTGTCTTTGTATATGAAAAAAGTTTGATTAAAAAAAATTTTTTGTAATATCAATAAAATAAGTTTGAAAAAAACACATTTTTTGGAGGAACCTGGCCTTAAATTAAAAATTTTTTTGGGGGGTTTTGGCCAGGTTTTTTGCAATCTTTCCCACTGTGGAATACCGTCATCCTAATAATCAATTTAAGAGATCTAGGTAGGAAATACACGTCTTCTACAAGAATTTTTCACGAAAATCTGAATTTTATATTTCTTTAA
The DNA here is from genome assembly GCA_037103525.1 of Ganaspis brasiliensis. Classification (NCBI taxonomy): domain Eukaryota; kingdom Metazoa; phylum Arthropoda; class Insecta; order Hymenoptera; family Figitidae; genus Ganaspis; species Ganaspis brasiliensis. The sequence goes on along the minus strand of JAZKLR010000283.1, from coordinate 1,206,131 downwards.
GTGTATTTAAGTGGCTGCCGACATCCTGACATATTACTTTGGTGCTCAAGGTAAGAAAGTATAACATCTCCTAGATTTTTTAAAGAAAAGTGGATATTTACATACCTTTTGTGCTATTTGGAATGTTGCCGTCATCCTGACTTATTAATTTGGTGCTCTAGGTAAGAAATCAACATCTTCTAGAATTTTTAAAAGAGAGTAAAAATTTAAATACATTTTGTTATATTTTAAATGTTAACATTTTCCTGACAAACTATTCAGGTGATCCAGACATATTATGTCGTCATCTTCTTAGTAGGGTAAGTTTTAAAAATTCTAAAACTTTGTATCCATGAAAACTCATTTAAACGTAATTATTATCCTGAACATTTTTTTATAAACCTATACGTCAAATAAATTCATTTTTTACGTGAAAGACAAACTAAGTCACTACAGAGATACCAGATATATAAATTTTTATTATGACCCTAATATTTTGAATATTTTATAATAAGCAAATAAAGATAACCCCTAAAGACAGCGATTTGACAATTTTGTTTGCAAAAAATTATCTTGGTGGTTATGCTAATTTTTATGTTTTAATGGAGCAAAGATGCAATATCAAATTTAATGTCTATAAAATAATCATATTAATCATATGATTCGTAAAAAATTCTAATACAACATAAAACTTTACAATTAGATAACAAAAATTGACATAACTCTCCTGCTAAGTTAAACTATGTTAAACTAAGTTAAACTAAGTTATTTTTGACAATTCTTTACAAACCTCTATCTTGAAGAGTTTTCTATAATTTAAACCTTAAGTATCATGCTGTGTTTATTTTTTGATGAAACTACCAAAAAAATATTATTACTTACTTTATTGACATATCATGGAATAAATTACAAATATTCAAAACCTATGTGTAAACCTGAATCACATAAACAGATTATCAGGAAGACGGCAACATTCCAAATAACACAAAAGGTATGTAAATTTCCACTTTCTTTTAAAAATTCTAGGAGATGTTATAATTTCTTATCTAGAGCACCAAAGTAATATGTCAGGATGTCGGCATCTACTTAAATACACTTGAAAAGATATAAAATTCAGATTTTCGTGAAAAATTCGTGTAGAAGACGTGTATTTCCTACTAAGATCTCTTAAATTGGTTATCAGGATGGCGGCATCCTCTTGTACTAAAAAGATGTACTTTTTTTAATTTTTAGCAGAAAGTACCAGAGGAAGAGGTTATTTTAGTACCCAGAGCAGATTTCTTACTCAGGATATTTCCATATTTACTTCAAAGACGTTTTCCTTAGTACCTGGACAACGCAGGATGAAATTTAGTCAAAATAATGTCAAAATTTACCAAGATAAGCATGATCTAATTAAATTTCAGAAGTCGGGCAAAAGTGTGGCGCAATGTTACAGAACCCGGATGGGCCATCGATGGCTGCCATGTATGGCCCCCGTTTGATCATAGGGCAGAACTATGGCGTTTTCTACTTGGGATCTTAACTATAAATTATCAACAGGTAGCGATATTTTTTTACATGAAATTTTTAAATTTTAAGATTGATGCAGATCTTCAGAAAGAGTAAAAGTTTTAAATACAATTTCTATGCATATATGAATTTTTTCCTGCTGTTTAACAAATAATTCATTATTCCCAATATTATTATTTTGTTCACAAAATGTCACACTATCTTTATTTTGACAAATAATTAACAAATAAGGAACCATATTATAATTATCAAATGATCGGAAATAAAAAAGGTTTATAAAAAAACTACAAATCTATATTTACTATATATATATACTATATACTATATACTATATATTATTCTATACTATACTATATACTATATACTATATATATCTATTATTTCTATATTTACACACTAAAATAGAATATTTTCTAAAATGAAAACTTTGAACTGTCACGTCTGCCACTGAAACTGTCACTGAAACCACTGAAATAAACACAAATAAACAAAAAGAAATGTTATGTTAACCTTCTGCTTGGTCTGCTAACCTAATTGCCAAATATTAGGAAATTAAATTTGTTTTACCCTTCCGATCGTTTATAATCGAAAAGAAACAACAGGAGAACAGTTTTTGTTGTTTCCATCTCATTCTCGATCCGGACATCAGGAGGGATCATGAAGTGGAGGGATCATAGTCGATTCTGTTGGGACTTTTACAAATATAAAATTTAATTGATTAGACACCCTCTTGGCGCATCTATCGGCGAAAAATTTCTAAGTAGCAACAATTTCGTGTGCCGATAATCTCAATTACTAGCTACTTAAAAAATAATTATTATTATTTATTATTTTTAAGTATAAATATATAGTTTCTCACTATTTTTATATTTCATTTTAATTAATGTTTCCATTTTCAAATAAAAAAAATAATACTAAATTATGTTTTGTTGATCATATCAACGTAGACATGCCCTTAAACTGTTTGGTAATTCTAGGCCAATAGTAATTTGTTTAATTCTAAAAAAAAAATTAAAGTAAGGAAAGCTTTTGAAGTTTTTTACTAATTAACTAAGATTGTTTAAATAATTAAAAAATTGTTTTTATACATTTTAAATTGTATTTTTACTTTAGGCCAATAGTAGTTAGTTGATTTCACAAAAGAAACGAAATCAAAGTAACGAAAACATTTGATGTTATTTATTTATTAACTAAGATGGTTTAAACAATTTAAAAATTATTTGTATAAATTTTAAACTGTATTTTTACTTTAGACCAATTGAAATTACCATCAAGTGGGGCTATTTTGTGAACAAAACCGCTCTTTTTACACTCTATGCTTCATTAAAATTCAGAATTTGAAAACATAAAGAGTTTATCTATTTAGTTATGTTGTAGACATCCATCTAAAGGTGTCCTATGAGTTAGCCGACAAGGAAAATTTTTTGGCTGAGTTATAGAAACTCAAAGTTGTGCACAAAATAAACCCCATGGTGGGGCTATTTTGTGCATCAAAGTTTGTTTATTTATAAAGTTGTGTAAAACATTTTTTTGACCGTTTTTGCTGTATGAAATATTAGTTCTAGATATTTTAGAGTACAATAAAGAAAAGCAAAGCCAGAAATATTTTTTTTTTAGAAATTGTTTAGCTAATTTGAAAGTAAAACACTAAAATTTCACAAAAATGTAGATTTACAAAACAAGTTATTTCTTTAAGAAAATTTTACTTAAAATAAATTCTATTACACTTCTTGAGTTATTTTAAGTGATAAAGTTTCAAAACTTAACTTGAAAAGCATGTAATTATTAATGTTACTTTTTTGAGGTTTTTAAGACACCATGTGTAAAACTGAAATTTTATGCTTTTTTCTTGTTTTTATAACAAAAATAGGACAAAAATGTTTAAAAACGAAATTCCAAAGTAATTTCTACTAACTACAAAACAAATTATTGAAAAAAACTTGATTTTAAAGAATGCACAAAATAACCCACCAAATCCTGGTTTTTCAGTTTTTTACAATTTTTTCTTAAAATATTCAATAAAAAGTTAGCGCCACACGTATACATCTCAACTAAATTGTCAACATGTCTTATTAATACCTTTAGAAACACTTTTAAACTTCCGGAGATCTGAACAGAATTTTGAGAACTTTGAAATTTTTCAGCTTGATTTTCAAGCAACTGAATATAAAGATTTTATTCATTAAAAACCTCGCGTGCACTTGACGGTATGTAAATGTGTATGTGTGCATGTATTTTCTGACAAAGAATTAAGTACATGCATTAAGTACTCTCTGTAGTCTAGATATTAGAAAGTATTTATACGAAGTAGCAAACTTAAGCAACTGAATATAAAGATTTTATTCATTAAAAACCTCGCGTTCACAAAATAGCCCCACGGCGCACAAAATAGCCTCACTTGACGGTATATAATTTTATAGATGAAACGAAGTCAAAATAGGGAAAAGCTTTGTAGTTATTTATTGGTAACTAAGATTGTTTATACAATTGAAAAATTGTTTATATACATTTTGAACTGTATTTTTAATTGCGGCCAATAGTAATTAGTTGATTTCACAAAAGAAACGTAATCAAAATAACTTAAACATTTGATGTTATTAATTTTGTTAACTAATATTGTTTAAACAAGTTAAAATTTGTCAGTAAACATTTTGGACTGTATTGTAATTTTAAGCTAATAGTAATTTGTTAATTTCACAAAATAAACGAAATCAAAGTAATGAAAACATTTAAAGTTATTTATTTGTTAACTAAGATTGTTTAAATAAATTAAAAATTATTTGTATACATTTTAAACTGTATTTTTACTTTAGACCAATTGAAATTATATAATTTTAGTAGTAGTAGAGCTATGCCGGTTCTGGCTCACTTATATACCTAAAACCTGCAGGAATCTGTTTTACCGGCCGCGAGTAGAAATCTGTTTTACCATGTAGGAATCTGTTTTACCCTAGTTCCCGACCAGATGGCGCTGTGTGGGGGATTCCCCGCGACATTTTGGATTTTTACCCCCACTTTTGCGCGGGGATTTAAATTTTACTCCCACTTTTGAGCGGGAAGTTAAATTTAACCCCCACTTTTAGGTTTTTTAAGCGCGCCATTTTGGATTTTTACCCCCACTTTTGCGCGGTAAGTTCAAAATTACCCCCACTTTTAGGTATTTGAAGCGGGGATTTCCCTACTTTTGAGCGGGCTTTTAGTCTGTTGTAAGTGAGAGTTCTACGTTACCGACAGTGATTTTAGTGAGTTAGCACACCGGTCACTACTGATAGACGGCGCTGCAATCGAATCCCGCCAAGTTTAACTTAAAATGCTAACCCTTTTAATTTGCATAAAGTGTTATGTAAGAACTAATTTGCATATCATTAGTATGCAATACTACCCATGCGGCTAATTTGCATAAACTGCGTATTGTTGTTACCTTTTACCGAAGAACTAATTTGCATATCCTGAATACTACCAATCTAATTTGCATAAACTGGGTATTGTTGTTAACTTTTACCTAAGAACTAATTTGCAAATCCTTAATACCACTAATCTAATTTGCATAAACTGTGTATTGTTGTTAACTGTTACCTAAGAACTAATTTGCATATCCTTTATACCACCAATCTAATTTGCATAAACTGTGTATTGTTGTTATCTTTTACCTAAAAACTAATTTGCATATCATTACTATGCAACCACCCAATTTGTCTAATTTGCATATCACCTACCCCCACCCACCTAATTTGCATACGCTATGTATTGTTTTTAACTCTTTTCTACAACTTACCTACCACCCACCACTATATGTTTCCATTGTATCTACCCTACCCCCTCCCTTTACCCACCCACTCCACCTACCACCCACTGCCTGCCACCCATCTAGTAGATGCTTTAAATATCTCTATTCAATTCTCAACACCACCCACCACCCACAACTCAACTACGAAACTAATGTATTGGGACTTAAATTTTCAAAACACCACCCACTTTTGCATATATGTTATCAAATTTCAAAAATCATAATAAAAATCGTGAGGAATCAAGGGAAGGTGATATTAACGCTCGGACCTAAGTGGGCGACTCAAGTGGGTGGTTGGGAGTGGGTGACGCTAGGACCCAGCCCACGCAACTCAGCGCGGCATGCTGCTGCAGGCTGCGCGCACGCTTCCCAGAGCTATTGAGTGTGGGGGGGACTTGTGAGAGTGGGAGAGCCTCTAATGTATAGGCGTCCGCAAGAGGTGAAATCTTATTTCGCTTCAGAGTTTTGTAGCAGCAGGTTCTCTTCCAAGAGCACCTCCGTAAGTATTTCTAGCTTTACAGATTTTGTATATTTTACCAGTAAAATAACAATTCGTTGTTAATAATAATGTTTTTTAATGTTACAGATACACAGACATAGTTTCTGCCTACTTCTCTAGGAGGTTCACGGTTGTCAATAATAAACTCTGTAAGTAATTCAAAACTTTGTTTATTTACTAATAAAATAACAATTTTTTTTGTTTATTTACGAATAAAATAACAATTTTTTGTTTATTTACAAATAAAATAACAATTTTTTGTTTATTTACAAATAAAATAACAATTTTTTGTTTATTTACAAATAAAAAACAATTTTTTGTTAATAACACCCCCCCTCCTTTTTTTTCTTCTGTTATAGGTACACTTGTTACACTGCCTACTTGGATAGGATATACAAATACACTAGGCATCAGCACTAAGTTCCGTAAGTATTACTATTTTTATTAATTTTGAAAAGTTACTAGTAAATAACAACTCATTGTTTACAACATTTTTCTCTTCTTATGTTTTAGGTACACAGTTCTAGTCTGAGCCTAATTTCCTCTGGTGTGAAAATTTAGCAAAATTCAGCCCGACTTCAGTGAAAACAACGCAGCTCGTTCCACTTCTATTTTTTCAGCTTCTCTTTCAGCCTTCTTTTTCAGCATTTTTTCAGCATTTTTTCAGGCTTTTTTCAGTTTTCTTTTTCAGATTTTAGAAAAAATTTGTCAAAATGCCCCGGTGAAGAAACAGTGTACAAAAACGTTTTGCCTCTGCTGACAGTGTAGATGAAATTTGTGAATGTTCCGCCAATTTCATTGACACTGCTGAATTAAAGTTATGCTCTGTAAAGTCCAAGCCGGCTGACGCTCGTCTTATTAGTGCATTCGAATGGCAGCATAAATGTAAACAGCAATACGCTATTTTAAAAAAATTCTTTAATAGATATAGCTTTACGGTTCCTCAGAAACAAAAAATCTTTAATTTATTAATCAGAGTGCATTACTTGAAATGTCATTTTAATTTATTAGAGAAGAGCGGCGCCGGTCTCAATCACTCAAATGAAACAATTAAGTGGGTTGACACGGATACAGCCTTTAATAATCAATTACAGTCGGGAACAATAGTAAATTTAACGCATATAGATGTTAACCAGTTCTTAGACGATGCCTTTGTTCTCTTCAAAAATCATGTCGAGACTTGTTTGAACACGCTTGGTCCGGTAAAAACGTACACGGTATTGTACGCCAAATTTAAGAAAACCCTACCTGACGGTTCAGAAGAATTTGATTTAAAACACTTTGCAGTTAAAGCGAGTGACATTTTACCTTCAACTCAGTTAGATGAATTTTATAATGTTAATGTTAAACAACTAACACTTAGAAAAATGGAGGAATTTGAGGAAAAAGAATCCAATTGGACTCTTGACTCCATCCATAGACTTGATGTAAATATTAATAAATTCAACCCCTTGAGCGCTAGTTCTTACATTCGTCTGCCAAAAGTTATTGAAAATGAGCATGCCTGTATCAATGTTAGAAATGATCATGATAATCAATGCTTCAAGTGGTCGATTTTATCAGCATTACATCCAGATTCATCTAATCCATGTCGTTTAATGACTTACGACGATTTTAAACATGATTTAGATTTTACTGGGATTAAATTTCCTGTAGCTCTAAATGAGGTTGCAAAATTCGAAACGTTAAATACAATTTCCGTCAATGTATACGGTCTTCAAAAGGTTAATAATGATTTTAGTGTAACACCATTACATCTTACATCACAGAAAAGAGATTCTCATGTGAATCTTTTACGCATTGAAGATCATTACATAGATAAAAGTTTGAATGTTGAGGAAGATACTTCTGCTAATGAAACAATCGTTTCATTAAACTATCATTACGTTTGGATAAAGAATTTATCGCGACTTGTAAGCAGTCAATTGTCTAAACATGATCACAAGACGTATATTTGCGATCGCTGTTTGCATTACTTTCATAGGGAAGAAAAACTTATTGAACATACTCAAGATTGTAACAAATTGAATAAAACTAAAGTAATTTTACCACAGCCTAATAACAACGTAATTCAATTCAAGAATTTCAATAATAAGGAGCGTGCTCCATTTATCATATATGCAGACTGCGAGAGTTTATTACTTCCTGAAACGGAATCTTTAACCTTAGGTGATTGCACAGATGTATTTGAAAACCATAAACTTCTGAGCATTGGATACTATTTAAAGTGTTCTGATGATACTTTATCAGTATACAAAGCATCACCTCAGGATGAAGAAGATCCTGCAAAATGGTTTGCTAAAGAGTTAAAACAGTTGGCAGAGGATATTGAGACTGTATTTATGGTCACCATTCCGATGGAGAAACTAAATGCAAGTCAACAAGCTGCTTTTCGAAGCACTAACATTTGTCACATCTGTAAAAAGTCTATCGCGCATGGGGCTGTGAAAGTAAAAGATCATTGTTATATAACTGGAAAGTACAGTGGGGTAGCGCATCAGGATTGTAACATCAACTATCAGGATTCAAGAACTATTCCTGTAGTATTCCACAATTTAAGTGGATACGATGCGCATTTCATTATAAAATCCATTGCCACTGAGTTTGAGGGTAAAGTTCACCTCCTCCCCGTTAACAAAGAAAGATATATTAGCTTCACCAAACATGTTCAAGGGAGTATCATTAATTTTCGGTTCATAGATTCATTCAAATTTATGGCATCGTCTTTGGATAAATTGGCATCTTATCTTCCTCAACATATATAATAAATTCCGAATTTTCTACCTACTCGAAAAATAACGTAGAACTGTTAACCCGAAAAGGAATTTTTCCATACGAGTATTTGGACTGTAGAGCAAAACTTAATGAGGCACAACTACCTCCAATAGAAAAATTTTACTGTACATTAAACGATTCGCATGTAAGTAATGATGATTATATACATGCGCAAAAAGTCTGGAATACATTTAATTGCAAAAATCTCTGCGATTATGTATATTTGTACATGAAAACTGACATTTTACTACTCGCAGATATTTTTGAAAATTTTAGAAACCGGTGTATTATTGCGTACGGTTTAGATCCAGCTCATTGTTATACAACACCTGGGTTGAGCTGGGATGCTATGTTAAAGTATAGTAATGTAAAATTGGAACTTCTCACTGATATAGATATGGTTATGTTTATTGAACGTGGCATTAGAGGTGGTGTAAGCCAGTGTTCAAATAGATATGCCAGAGCTAATAATCAGTATATGAAAAAATATAAAGAAGAAGAAGAGTCAACTTACATTATGTACTTGGATGCGAACAACCTGTATGGTTGGGCTATGATACAAGCACTTCCCTACGGTGGTTTTTAGTGGGTGCCAAATGTAAATAATAATTTTAATTTTAACGTTGAAGATGATGCTCCTGTTGGTTATATTTTAGAAGTTGATTTAGTCTATCCCGATGAATTTCACAACAATCACAGTGATCTGCCATTCTGTTCAGAACACTTAAAACCACCAGGATCAAAAGAGACAAAGTTACTAACTACCCTTCTACCGAAACAAAAATACGTTATCCATTACCGTGCACTGAAGCAAGCTTTGGCACATGGTATTAAACTTACACATATTCACAGAATTTTACAATTCAAACAATCTGCTTGGTTGAAAAGTTATGTGGATTTTAATACCATGATGCGAACGAACGCTACAAATGATTTTGAAAAAAATCTATTTAAGCTAATGAATAATGCAGTGTACGGTAAGACAATGGAAAACGTACGGAAACGAGTTGACGTTAAACTTGTAACAAAGTGGGAGGGTAGATATGGAGCTGAAGCTCTTATATCTAAACCTAACTTCCACTCGCGAGCTATCTTTAGCGAAACTTTAGTTGGGGTGGAACTTAGAAAAACGGAAGTGCTTATGAATAAACCAATCTATATTGGTCTTAGCGTTTTAGACATTTCCAAAACACTCATGTATGATTTTCATTACGATTACATGCGAAAAAAGTATAATGATAACTGTAAATTGCTCTATACTGACACCGATAGTCTTGTTTATCACGTTAAATGTGAAAATATCTATTCTGATATGAAAGCAGATATTTCTAAATTTGATACTTCTGATTATCCTGTTGATAATATACATGGAATGCCGCAAGTCAATAAAAAAGTTTTAGGTCTCATGAAAGATGAGTGTAGTGGGAGAGTTATTACAGAATTTGTTGGCTTACGGAGTAAAATGTATAGCATTCGAGTAGAGGATCAGGACTTTATAAAAAAGGCTAAAGGTGTTAAGGAGGTAGTTGTGAAGAAGACAATTAACTTTGATGACTATGTCTACTGCTTAAAAAAAGTTGAAATGCTAGCTAGAACACAATATTGTATCCGGTCAAAACTCCATAATATACACACATTAAAACAGACAAAAATAGCTTTAAGTCCGTTTGATGATAAAAGATATTTAATAAAAAATAGCACGGACACCCTCGCTTGGGGGCATTATAATATAAACAATTTAGATTCTAATGATGTAGAAATGACACTAGTTCAAGCAAACTGTTTGTAAATTTATTGTAAATTTATTGTAAATTATCTTTGTTATTATACATTTTATTATTACTTATATTTGTAAATACTTAAAGAAATGAGAGGGGGAGAGAGAGAGCGACAGGACAATAAATGAAAACTATATCTATATTAATTATTGTCTACTTCATTTAATAAAACCTTTATATGCATGCTTTGCAACTCTGTTTTACTTAAAAATTATTTTTTAAACTAAGAGATAAGGTTAATAACAGATACTACATAAATATTTATTTTATGAATTGTTTATTCAAAATAACTTAAATATATTACATTTTATTACATAAGTTTTATATATCCGCAAAGTTTCTTTAACATTACTTTAACATTATTTGAATAAAACAGCTTAACATTATTTTAGTATAAAATTATCTTTTTTGAAAGTAACATTTAACTGTTCTGAAAGTTAACTTTAACTTTCAAAAAGTTACTTTTAACTTTTCTAAAAGTTACCTTTAACTTTTCTAAAAGTTACCTTTAACTTTTCTAAAGTTACCTTTAACTTTTCTAAAAGTTACATTTAACTGTTCTGAAAGTTAACTTTAACTTTCAAAAAGTTACTTTTAACTTTTCTAAAAGTTACCTTTAACTTTTCTAAAAGTTACCTTTAACTTTTCTAAAGTTACCTTTAACTTTTCTAAAAGTTACCTTTAACTTTTCTAAAGTTACCTTCAACTTTTCTAAAAGTTACCTTTAACTTTTCTAAAGTTACCTTTAACTTTTCTAAAAGTTACCTTTAACTTTTCTAAAGTTACCTTTAACTTTTCTAAAAGTTAACTTTAACTTGTATTATATGATTACAGTTCAGATTTGTTTATCCAACTGTTGTGTGAATTATCAAATCCAAGCCACTTTACATAGATTTTATCACTATTCTGCTTAAGAACTTTCTCTACGAGGTAAACATCTGGATATTTCACTTTGGAGATCTCTTCTTCATAGAAGCCGCCTTCGATGGGTTGATTCTGATAATCCTTCAGCTTGTATGTTACTGGGCTTGTTCGTTTCACTTGAGTAATGGTAAATATTTCAGTTGTCCAGTTGGGTGTGTATCCTTTATTGAAAACATTTTTGTACTTGCTTACTCGAACTCGATCACCGACTTTGAATTTTGTCTTCTTAGGTTTAATTTCCCTTTGCTTGGAGATGCGCTTCAATAGTTCAGACTCATCCTCTCTGCTGACATCCTTTGGTTTCATTCCAATAGTACGATGCATCTTATTATTATATTGCGAAACAAGTGATGGTAAGATATGTATCCATTTGTAATTTCTCCTAGCTTGTCTATGTAATTCTGTAACTACTACTAACTTTTTATCAGCCATTTTCAATAATTTTAATGTATCTGAATACATCAATGTTTAACTTGATAATGATCTTGATTTTTATTTCACCTTCTTAATATATGATTTGAGCTTCACGTAATTCTTCAATAATCGAAATAATTTCATTGTTATGACTTGAATTACCAGCTTGTTGGGAAGCCATGAGCAACCGTAAACGGTCTACAAGTTCATTTGGATCATCCCAATAGACGTAGTCTGGATAAGACTTTCTCTTGACTATCATAACTTGTGGTAATAGACTCTTTTTCTTTAAGGAATTTCCAGTTTTTGGGAAAAGCTTCGCAATAATTTTAGTGAATTTGAAACTCGTGCTCATACGCAAAGGTTTAGTTGGACTATAATTTTTTCTATGTGCATTTGTAGAAGTGAGAATTTCTTTATAGTTTTCTAAATCATTTGAACTTATTGCAGTTTCATCAGGTTTTTGTCTAAATAAAAGTTCTAACAGACCATCTGTTTTTGAATATTTTTTCTTTCCCACTAGATTAATGTATGGGCCCTCAAAATCTATTTGTGTATCACCAATTAGAAACGTACCATCAGGAAGTTTACGTACTCCATAAACCATATCCAAATACTGTTTTCTATTTTTATGTAGCATTTGTATAAATTTATTTGTCAATTTATTATAATCTTGATTTGTAGAATCACTATGAAACTCTTCATTTTTGAATTCATTAATCACATTTTCATTTTGCATATTAAGTAGGTTTGCTTCTTGAGCAAAAGGATCCGAAAACTCTATGCTGTTATCATAAGTGGATGTATTGAATGGTATATTTCCACTAATAGCACTCTTAAAAGTTGTTTCAAAATCATCATCTTCCTCTTCTTTTATTTCTTCTTTTTTCTTAACATTTTCAATCTTGATAGGTGTTTGAGTTATATTCACTAATTTCTCTAATGGAGTTACCAATGGTTGAAAAGTTTCTCTTAACATATTTTCTGCATCCTCTCTACCACCTTTAAGTATGCGATGTTTCCGTCGTATAGCTTCACTTGCTTTTGCAATTTGATGAAGTTTTTCCACGTCTTTTCGAAACATGTTTATATATTGAAGTCTAAAATTGCACTAAAGTAGTTGTTTAGAAACATTTGATATTTATAACTGAATGAAGCAATCAAAACCTTTTCTATAACGACCTTCATTTAAATTTCTATCTTTATCTATAACCACAAACCCATATCTATCAGAATTCCAACATGGAGAACATACATCTCTAAATTGAGTGTATGTCATATCCGTGTTTACATGATCATTATAAACATGCTTAAGATTTCTATCATCCTGTTTGAAAAGAACCAGTAAGTTGACATTATCTCTAACTAGATGTTTAGGAATATGGGCATAGGTTTGACACAAGTAAAAACTGTCAACGTTAACATGTCTACCCATACAAAAAAATGCTCTGACATTGTCCTGCTTCTCACAAGCAATATCATCGAAAATAAAGATAGAATTGGGTTCAGCATCTTTAGGTGAAACCACTTGCTCATGTTCACTGAATGGAAAGTACTTTATTCCATCAACATTACTCAATACTTTTTCTAGAAATTTATATTTTGGTTGTTGTAATAACTTTGAATATAAATAAATATTTTCAAAGCTTAAACCATTTGGATGTATAATCAAAGAAAGAAGAGCATTCGTTTTTCCACAATTTGAGGGTCCACAAAAAGCTGCGCGAATACTATGCGAAAAAAGACTCCCATGACGCTTAACCCCACAGTCTTCGGTTTGAATGAGGTTATCGACATTTACAATTGGGAGCTGATCAGCTTGTACTTTAAACTGCATCTTGCAATCGACTGAGAAAAAAACTATAAATACCGTATTTATATATTCTACTTCCATCAGTTCGTTGTAAACCACCGTTGAGTAAAGAATGATTACTCATGATATAATGAAAAAGAAAACTTCTTGTAGAGGTAAAGGGTTTCTTAATAATATAATCAATAAATTACCGTTTGAGCTGCATTTACCTGGATATCAATATTGTGGACCTGGTACTAAGCTAAAAAAACGTTTGGCACGTGGTGATCCAGGTATAAACTTTTTGGATGCAGCTTGCAAAGAGCACGATATAGCATATTCGAAAGATCGGGAAAACATAACAGCGAGAAATTCTGCAGACAAAATACTAGCTGAAAAGGCGTGGCAACGAGTTCTTTCCAAGGACTCTAGCATTAGTGAAAAAGCAGCTGCATTAGCGGTAACCAACATAATGAAAGTTAAATCTAAATTCGGCATGGGTTTAAAAATTAAAGATAAGACAAAGAAAAAGATGCAAAAGAAGATGAAGAAGAAGAAGAAGAAGACAGTTTCTAAGAATAAGAAACGTGTCACATTGAATAAGGTTGTAAATGCTGCTAAAAAGAGTATGAAACCTAACAATAATTCAACAGATACTATTAGAACTGCTATGATTGGTGCAAAAAAAGCAATAAAGAAGTTTGGAGGTAAATCTAAAATTTCATCACCTCGAATTCTTTCCGTGCCCTCAAAAGTTGGTGGTATTTTACCACTTATTCCAATCTTTGCGGGGCTTAGTGCTCTAGGAGCTTTGAGTGGAGGGATCGGTGGTATAGTAAAAGCTGTAAATGATGCTAATGCAGCCAAAAAACAATTTTCTGAAGCCCAACGACATAATCAAACAATGGAGGCTATTGCCTTAGGAAAAGGATTACATCTAAAACCTTATCGCCAAGGACTTGGTCTTTATCTCCAGCTGTATCAAGGAAAAGGATTGAAGAATAAGAAAAGGATTCAAAAAAACTAATATTACAGCTACCTCACCGCGCGCTAACGAACTTTGATCTATTTAAATTTGCTGAAATTATGAAAATACCTCATTTTCGCGGAGTTTTTATGCGGAATAAATTACCCACTGCAGAACCTCGGAAATATGAGTCAGCAATAATTAATCTTGATGACAAGGAAGGATCTGGAACCCATTGGGTAGCTTACAAAAAGATAAATAATGAAACTGAATATTCTGATAGTTTTGGAAATCTTTCACCACCATTAGATCTAATTGTCTACTTAGGTGTTGGTAGCTGTATAAAATATAACCATGTGAGATATCAAAATTTCGATACATTTATATGCGGACACTTATGTCTTAAGTTTCTATGTGGACAACTTAATCTTAAGAATAATTTTAGACTATATAAGAATGCATAATTAACTGTAAGCATCAGTATAAAAATAGATGTCAATCATGACTGACTCTTTCACTTTAACGTTAACGGGGAACTCTTCAGTTCTTGAAACTGCATACTACCCAACAATTGAACTATCAGAAAACAAAAATTATGCGCTTGGACTTGTTGATTTATTTACATATAATTCAATTCCTAATATTGATATTGGTTGTAATAAGTTGTATATAGATGATTTCATAATTGAAATACCTACAGGTAGTTATGAAATTAAAGATATTGAATCTTATATTAAATCTAAGTTACCAAATAACATTGATTTACTTATCACACCTAACAACAATACATTAGGTTGTAAAATTAAATCTAATCGTAACATTGATTTTTATTATGAAGATTCAATTGGTAAGTTATTAGGATTTACTCCTCGTGAACTGAAAGCCGATGAAACTCATAATTCTGATTTACCTGTATCTATATTGAAAGTGAATACTCTACGAGTTGAGTGTAATATTACAACAGGAGCGTATATAAATAATCAAAAAGTGCATACTATACATGAATTTTTTTCTGTTGTTTCACCTGGATATAAGATCACGGAAGTTCCAACTCGAATCATTTACCTTCCAATCACCGTGAAGACAATACATAATATTCAGCTTCGTTTAATTCATCAGGACGGTAGCTTGGTTAATTTCAGAGGGGAAACAATAACAATACGTTTACATATAAAATCTATGTAATGGGTATCGTGTACAATCACAAAAAGAAGGTTGGTGGCAGTTATAAAAGTCAATCAACATGTGCAGAGAAGATCAGTGTGAATGTGACTCGTAGAGTGTTAACACCTCAGAATCAACTATTCCTGAAACAACTCGGTCTACAAGTCAAACCTCAAAAATAAGAAAAAGAAAGAGAAAAAGAAGAGATCAACTTTACCTATTTTTTATGTGCAGCTGTTCTAAGAAAAATGGAAGAAATTCTGAGCATTCCAACAGCAGTGAATTTTGATGAATCTATTGCTAATTATGAAATTTATAGTCATCAACCATATGCATCGTCATCTTTTAATAACAGTGATGAAATCCGAATTGTAGTACAAAATCAAGATTTGTCTATTTTACCAAGTAAAAGTGCATTACATATATTTGGAAGGTTAACTAAGGATGATGGAATCACTCTTACAGAAAATGTCCATCTTACAAATAATGCTATAGCTTATTTGTTTGATGAAATTCGTTATGAATTAAATGGTATTGAGATTGATCGATGCAAGTATGTTAGACACACTACAACTATAAAAAACTTAGTATCTTTAACACCTTCTCAAGTTAACCGTGCAGAAAATGATGGATTTGTGAAGTTTGAATCAACTTCAAGAATGTCATTGACAAATGGATATTTTAATGTAACAATACGACTGAGTATGATTTTCGGTTTTGCTGAAGATTATAAGAAAATTGTTACGAATGCTAAACATGAACTTATTTTAATAAGATCACGTAATGATAAAAATTCTATTATTTATGATGGAGCAGTTGGTATCCCTAAGTTTAAATTTGTAATTAATAAACTTGAGTGGTTGGTACCATATGTATTACCATCTGACAATAATAAAATAAAATTATTGAAATTTATTGAAAAAGATCCATTAATTTTAATAAGTTTTAGATCTTGGGAAATGTATGAGTATCCATTAGTTCCCAGGAGTACAAGAGTTATGTGGCAAATTAAATCTTCAACACAATTAGAGAAACCAAGATATGTAATTGTTGGATTTCAAACTAAAAGAAAAGATAAATTGGGAGTTACTGCATGTTTTTTTGATCACTGTAACCTCACAAATGTGAAACTGTTTTTGAACTCACAATCTTATCCTTATGGGAATTTAAATCTACACTTTGATCAAAATCAGTATTCTATATTATATGATATGTATGCTAACTTTCAATCCTCTTACTATGGAAGAGATTTGGAACCTATATTAAATATGTCAAATTTTAAATCATTGGCTCCATTAATTGTGATTGACTGCTCAAAACAAAACGAGTTCCTGAAGCAGACCTCAGTCGATGTACGTTTGGAATTTGAGTCCACAGATAATATCCCCGATGCAACAACTGCATACTGTCTAGTCATTCATGATCGCATTGTGCAATATAAACCAATCAGCGGTATTGTCAAGAAATTGTAAAAGTGGAGGGGGAGTGACTGAACTGGTATATAAGTTGTGTTCTTGGGATAGAATTTTATTTCTATTCCAGGATGGAGTTCATAGTAGACGTTCAAGGCTTTAAATAGTCCAGCAACGATTTCATTGTCAAGGAGTTGGCTATTCTTCCACTGGAAGCAGATGCTACACCTCAAGTTTATTTCTTTCAACCACCCTATCATTATGATTCACTATCGAAACGTTGCAGAAGTATGAACACATGGTTGACATTCAATTACCATGGACTCCATTGGGGTAAAGGAGAAATACCTTATGATGAACTGCGAGCTATTTTTCAAGAAACATTACAAGGAGCGAAAACTATCTATACAAAAGGCGTTGAAAAGAAAGAGTGGTTAGAAAAATATTTGTTAAATGTACGAAATTTAGAAGATATAGATTGTCCACCGCTTAGAAATGTAAGAAAAGACTTATTGTTAACTACATGTATATACCATTGTATAAGAACTGAAAATTGTGCTGCAAACAATGTAATAGCTCTTCGAAATTGGTTTCTAAATGTAATGTGTGAACCTATAGAATCTATAGTAGGTGCTGATGAATTACATCCTCTGTCTAATAGTTTAAAATCTTATTATGAGCAATGGGAATATGTATTGAAATGAATTTGAACTTTTAATATGAATAAATGAATTGAATAGTTTTAAAAAATCAATGTGTTTTTACTGCTTTACCTAAACCTTAGTATTATAATAAAAAGATTAATGAATAAATTCTTAGAGGATGTTTTTGTTCTCTTTAAGAATCAAGTCGAGACTTGTTTGAACACGCTTGTTCCAGTAAAAATCGTTACTGCTTTATCTAAACCCTTAGTATTATAATAGAAAGACTTTATGAATCAATTCTTAGACGATGTCTTTGTTCTGTTTAAAAAGCAAGTTGAGACTTGTTTGAACACGCTTGTTCTGCTAAAAATCGTATACTGAAGACCAAAGTGTCTTTACCTTATATTTTTTTAATTGTTTTCTCTGTTTTTTTTATATATATATATTTTTATTTTTTATTTTTATTTTTTTTTATTGTTTTCTCTGTTTTCTTTTTTTATTTTCTTTCCTTTTTTTCTTTTTTTATTGTTTTCTCTTTTTTTTTTTTTATTGTTTTCTTTTTTTCTTTTTTTTTATTATATATATATATATTTTTTTTTTCATTATATTTTTTCTCTCTCTTTTTTATTATTATTATTTTTTTTCTTACATTTCTAAAATATAAAGGTAGAATAAAAAGATACAATTTATAAGTAAATTTTTGCATTTATTTACACACATCTCTTGAATATTTACAGTATATTACAATTCTCTTTATTATAATATTTATTAGATAAATTCAAATTCTAGATTATTATATTTTCCACCAATATATTGTAATTTTAATTTGTTGGATTCCACGGCTTCGTCGAGCACCTTGAAGTTGTCTGGCTCCTTCTCAAACAGATTCGTAAATCTTGCTGGCAGGAACGTCCGGAATTCATCATCCAAATCAACTGAAAACTTGAAGCCATACTTGGTTGACATCCTCTTTATACTAGTTACGGTATAGAGGGCGTTGACATCCAACTCAGCAAGCGGCTTCGTGGGTAGTAGATGCTGCAAACGTCCAAGAGAGTTGATTTTGCTTAAGGTGGCGTCCATTCTTTTGAATATCTGTAAGCAAATCAAAATGGAGCTGTTAGATTAAAACATATTAATAAGCTAAAATCAAAAATAGGCTTTAAGGTAGAAGAGGGCTTACCTAGTAGAGGATTCGGAGCTGCTCCTGATGCTGCTTCAGTTGCTGATGTAGTCTGTAACAGATATGTCTCCACTTGGCTTCAAATCCTTCGTATATCTCTTGAACCCCACTCCTTCTCCAATTTCCCACTCTTCTTACCCCCACTTTGTTGTTGCGCGCGCAACTCTATTTTCACTTAGGATTCCCGTTAACCGCACGCGCATCTTTCTTGCGCACCTTTCACTTTTGAGACTGCTAATGATATGCAAATTAGTTCTTACATAACAATTTATGTAAATTAAATTTAAATTAGATAGATAGATGGTATTGCATACTAATGATATGCAAATTAGTTCTTACATAACACTTTATGCAAATTAAAAGGGTTAGCATTTTAAGTTAAACTTGGCGGGATTCGATTGCAGCGCCGTCTATCAGTAGTGGCCGGTGTGCTAACTCACTAAAATCACTGTCGGTAACGTAGAACTCTCACTTACAACAGACTAAAAGCCCGCTCAAAAGTAGGGAAATCCCCGCTTCAAATACCTAAAAGTGGGGGTAATTTTAAACTTACCGCGCAAAAGTGGGGGTAAAAATCCAAAATGGCGCGCTCGAAAAACCTAAAAGTGAGGGTAAAATTTAACTTCCCGCTCAAAAGTGGGAGTAAAATTTAAATCCCCGCGCAAAAGTGGGGGTAAAAATGGCGCGGGGAATCCCCCACACACCGCCATCTGGTCGGTAACAAGGGTAAAACAGATTCCTAAATGGTAAAACAGATTTCTACTCGCGGCCGGTAAAACAGATTCCTGTAGGTTTCAGGTATATAAGTGAGCCAGAACCGGCATAGCTCTACTACTAATTTTACAGAAGAAACGAAATCAAAATAGGAAAAAGCTGTGTAGTTATTTATTTGTTAACTAAAATTATTTGAACAATTTTAAATTTGCCTGTAAACATTTTGGACTGTATTGTAACTTTAAGCTAATAGTAATTTGTTAATTTCACAAAAGAAACGAATTAAAGTTTTGAAAACTTTTAAAGTTATTTATTTGTTAACGAAGATTGTTTAAACAATTAAAAAATTGTTTGTTAAATAGAATACGTACATTTCTGCTACCTAACAAAATTTATTTCAAACATACTTTTTTCTTGAACAACATTGCATCTCAAATTAAAATAGATCTAGCTGTTCCTTACTTTGTAACCAATCTGTTATAGCTTTTTACACATTTTAATAAATATTTACAATCAATATTTTAACAATAATGTTATCTAAGAGTTCATAAATGTTCCCTCTAACATTTCTAATTAAAGTTGCTCAAGTTTATAATTACATTAATTGCGAATTTTCAAAAGTACTCTTTTGGTACGCTTTTGGTATGTTTATCCGTACCAAAAGCGTCCGGTGGGGTCGTCAGGGGCACTCGCCACAAGTCTCTCTTCGATTCAGAAGGCACCCCAATGTTTGGTAGTAGTCGAGCTAAACTTATCGAACACTGTTCGGCCTTCTGACATGCTACGGATAAGTGGTGTTAGAAATTCAAAAATTTCTCCAATTATACACCTAAGTATTTTATATGGTTCCTCCACTGGACCTGGTATAGCAGATTAACTCGTAAGTTATTACAATCAAATTATACAGCATATGTTAACTTTAAACGCGTTTTCCCGAAAGCAGTGTTCTTTTAGCTGCAGAGTAAGACATTTTATAATAATTTTGGTCCGATTTAAATCTTTTTTTTTTTAATTACTCATCAATAATACCTCTATGTTTTTTCGTGTACGATTTTCAAAATTTTATGTTGTTCTATTCTTATAGCCTCTTATGTGTCAAAAATTCGGTTAAAAATGAATTTTTTAACAAAACTTTTCATAAAATTTTAAAAACAAAAATAATAATCTGTCACCCGTAAGAGTAGTCAACTAACCTATGATTACAAAGAAATTCGATTTTTTGATTTCAGATTACTGAATTGGCTAAACTTTTACTTGAGAGAGACCCCTCGAATTTTCAACTTGTTTTTTTCATTGACTTGTTGAGGTCAAAACAATTTTTTTTTCATCTAAAGCAATGAAGTTTCAAAGTTAAAGGATGTATCTTTAAAATAAAAAAAAATTGTCTAAAAATATTCAGTAGGTCCTTCACAATTAATTCCCAAAAAGAAAACCCTGAATTTCGGGCCTCGAGAGTAGAAGACCGCCTTAACAATAATTACTATTTATAAAGAAAAATTTTATATAATTTTTTTAGTTATATTACTCAATGCTTTTCGTAGAAAACGAAAAAACTAATGTTTTAACTTAAAAAACCGATTTTCTCAAAAACGGCTAGATGAAACATTTTGATTTGTTTTTTATGAAACTCAGAGAAGTGCCCAAATTTAAGACATGGAAGAAATTTTACAGTGACAAGACCTTTGGGTTAAAACGTGTTAAGGTCCACCGTGAATACACAATGCTGCACTTAAGGTTTTGTATTATCACATTCGACACCAGTATGGTATAGATAAGGAACCCATCTTGCCGTATGCCGGAGGGAATCAGGAATCCCTACTGAAAAATGATCAGTGTAAGGTTTACTGGAACTTCTCTTTTCCACCACTTATCTTATCAGTGCCAATAAGCTTGATATAATACTCCAAGATCATAAAAGTAAGATCATTTGTGTGATAGAGTTCTCGGCCCCAGCCAAGTGCAATATCAATCAATAGGAGGATGAGAAGCGGACTAACAATAAGTATGAAAATATCATGTTTGAATTGAGTCGAATGCATTTAGGTTATAAGGTCCGATTAAATGTTCTTTTAATTAGTTGTTTAGGAGCAATTAAAGTTTCATTTGTTAGCAAATTATAAAAGATTCCTGGCTTCAAGCGCCAGGCACATACTTTAGCAGCTAGTATGCAGAAAGCTGTTCTTCTGAAGGCTTATTATTAATTACTATTTAATAATGGCTCAGTCCAGCTGAACCATGTCAACAAAATTCCCTTGATTTTCTGAAATGTTAAAACTTTCATGAAAATCTGCAGTTCATAACATAACAAAAAAACACTTTCAACCTTTTTTTTTAAATTCCATGTCTTTGTCAGTTTTTTTGGATTAACAAATTTTAACAACATTTTAAAGAAATATTAATAACTCAACAGTGGTTTGCAATAAATTAATAAAACTTATGTGGATTATCTAAAAATGTTTATTCTTTTTAACAAATATAATTGCAAAATTTTAATATTAAAAATTACATATTTTTAGTAACATTTTTATAAACAATTTGAAATATTTGTGTGTTCTACCCCTACGGTTGAGATCAAACTCATAGAAAATCTACACAGAGATGTCTTCTTTAAGTTTCTAAAAAAAAATTTGTATTTTCAATAAAAAGTGTAGATAATATATTTATTTTTCTCTTCGCATGCCAACTGTTACGCTGCGAGAAGCTCTGGTGCACTGTGGTCAGAATCTGCAATTTACTGTTCAACAAAAAAGTCTACAGCCTCTAAATTTTAACGAAATTGGTTAACTCCATCTTTAAAAGTCAAAAAATGATGTTGCAATGAATAAAAAAATTATTTGTTTAGTTAATAATTGTCACTTCCTCGTGACGTATTATGTTTAAAATCTGACTCATTATAGAAATACGCTTAAAAATGTTTGAAGTCAGTATTGTAACTTTCGTGGAAAAATATATGCACGCTGTGTTTTGTGAAAAACCCACATGAATTTCGGGTACAGAGTTTTAAGTTCAATACCTGTGAGTTAGCTAGCTATTTGACGAAACCAAGAATACTTCCGAAGGGGTGAACTTTCACTTTTCTCTGAGGGAACAAACCCTCGGAATTTTAAGCTATTACTTCACCGTTTCTATGCCAACGAAACCACTAACTATCACTTTTTGACTAGTGTTTTTTGACTATAAAAAGGGTTCCTCAAGCATAGAAGTTCAGTTCTCAATTCGCTACGGTCAGCTCTAGTTCTCAATTCGCTACAGTCAGCTCTGGTTCTAAGTTCCTACCTGTGAAGTGTTGTATGCCAGTATTGGCCCGAAACCTTGTAATACGTGTAAAATCAAGTTTGAACGTGGAACCTTACACTACGTAAAATTTATTAGTACAGAATTCGAACAAGAATTGTCGCAGTCTTTTAACAGTATCCGAGACTAAATTGTATTGTTGTTAAATAAATAATGTTGTCAAAGTGTAAGTGATCTGTGTGTTGAGAACTCCCGGCATAGCTTGTCGGTACAAATAACTGTAAACGCTTCTGAGACATTTCTAAAAAACCATTCCTAAATTTAATCCTTTTTCTTGAAATTCCAAAATCTTAATCCTTTGCTCTCCAAATCTAATACCTCTTTAAATAAATCCATTGACAATAAATCCCAACCCTTGCTTCAGAAAGATAAGAGTTGTTAATCGCCAGCAACTCACGATTGAACAATTCTATCCGGAATCGTCATTTCATCTAATTATTTGGAAGGATACTCATCCACTTGAGTAAAATTGGGATGGCTACGAAAACATAAAATACAACCTGATACCATCACAGAATCAGCCTTCTGTTTGACCCAAGTATCTTTCCGAACTTGCCTGGTCCTTTTGATCCTGCCGTCAACGCATTGTCAAGGAAAACTTCAGGTCATAAATCTCTCCCGCTGCAGTCATTGGGTGCAATTTTGATCCCGCAACGGATATTTAAGGGACCAGGTTCAACCACTGTTTTTTTCATAGTGAGGGTAAGAATCTATGTTTTGAGTATTTTCGTAAAAGTCCCTTATCCTGTCTAATAAATTGTGATTGTTACAGTGTATGAAGATTGCAACCAGGATACAGATAGACAAGGGATTCTTCCTCTCATCTTTCTCTAGTTAATCTCATAAATGTATTGGAAAAAATAAATGTTTAAATTTGTACAATCTATCAGTTGCTTATTGATCAGTGGACTTTCTTTTCCTGTTCCCTTAGTTCAAAGCTTTCCAGCTTTGTAAATAAATCAGGGGTTTAAAATATTAAAATAATTAAATTGTTAATGTCCCTTCCGGGCATAACAATTTTTTTTAATTAATTTAAGTTAACAAATGAATAACGCTCTTATATATAATTGAAATAAATTAGTTTTTTTGCATTTATTTTAGTATTTAGTGACTATTGACAGTTGTACATGAATATTGTTTAAAAAGTGTTATTTGTTATTGTTATAAACAAATTAAATTAACAAATAAACTGCTCTCTTCTTTTTTTATCAAAACTGAATCAATTTTTTCCTTAAATTTTTATAATTCTCTTAAAAGTGACATTCATTTTTAAATATTGTTTAAAAAGTGTTATTTATCATTGTTATAAACAAATTAAATTAACAAATGAACAGCTCACTTAGTCTTAGTAAAAAACAAGTGAGCTGATCATTTGTTAATTTAATTTGTTTATAACAATGACAAATAACACTTTTCAAACAATATTTATGTACAACTGTTAATTGTAACTGAATACTAAAATAATTGCAAAAAACTAATTAATTTTAACTATATATAAGCGCGTTATTCATTTGTTAACTTGAATAAATTTAAAAATTTACTGACTAAATAAACAATTTTTTATTCATCGAATTTTTTATTCATTCTTTGCCTTTTAGACATCAATAGTCAGTCGATTTAATTGATATTCAGCATAAAGACGACTTTTATTTGATAAAATAAAGATATACTAAACACTTTGTCATTATTTTGTTATTAACATTAAAATAATAATAATAAAAGCAGAAATTCAAAAAACTGCTTCCTTAAAGTTGTTAAGAATTTATTCCTGAGTCTTTTAAATCAAGAGTCAACCAATTTCGTTAAAATTTGGTGGCTGTAGACTTTTTTGAACAGTAAATTGCAGATTCTGACCACAGTGCACCAGAGCTTCTCGCAGCGTAACGGTTGTCGCTGCGAAGAGAAAATAAATATATTATCTCCACTTCTTATTGAAAATACCAATTTTTTTTTTAGAAACTTAAAGAAGACATCTCTGTGTACATTTTCTATGAGTTTCATCTCAACCGTAGCACAGTGGGGCCAAAGTCCAAAACGCTGGCCAAAAGTCAAACAATAAAGTTTTATTTTCAGATATTGTATCCAACTAGTTTGATTGAAGAAGAATCAAAGATTATAATGCTGTTGGTCAAAAAACCCTAATGTATTTTTTTGACTCGTACTAAGAAGTTGAATACTGTTATTTTTAAGCATACTATCCGCTTCCTTTTGTTAAAAAAATAAGTGTTTTAGTAATTGTGTATTTAAAAAAGAACATGAAGTTAAAATTAATATCAGTAAAATAGATTCTTTAGGTCGAAGTAAGTACATTCCCAAGTAGCACGTAATATTACGTGAGTATCGCAGTAATATTACATTCAATATTGGTAATATTACGGGTTGATGTTACAGTAATATTAATGTGACATTAAAATGTCCGCGTCAAGGTAATATTACAGGGTAATGTTGAGGTAATATTACGTAGTAATATTACAAAGAAATATTAAGTTAATATTACAGTAATATTACAAATCTCCTTGTAATATTACATTAATATTACAAATATGTAGTACAATATGTAGAAGACTTTCTAAAATATATTCTAAGAGCTAAGTAGCCGAGTGGTTTAAGGCATCTACCTACATGGTCAGCTTACAAGGGTTCAAGACTCAGTCCCCCAAAATTTTTTATTCATTATATTTAATTGTAATATTACTATAATGTCACTGTAATATTACTTTGTAACATTACTGTAATATCACTTTGTAATATTACCTCAATATTACCTTGTAATATTACATTGACGCGGACATTTTAATGTCACAGTAATATTACTGTAACATCAACCTGTAATATTACTAATATTGAATGTAATATTACTGCGATACTTACGTAATATAAAGTGCTACTTGGGTTATATTTTGATATTGTAAGTCCAAAAAAAAAACTTTATTCCGTCATTATTAACTAAAGTTTTTAATAAAAAATAAAGAAAAATAACTTTTAATAATAATATAAATTAAAGGAAAAAGTTAATTGCCCGATGTTGCCCGATGAAGTTTTTTTTTTAAATTATAGATTAGACATTTCTTTAACAGAATTCGTAAAAAAAATTTGCCCAAATCTGCTTTTGCGTATTTTAGACAAATTTTTTTAAAACATTTAAGAATTTCACTTAATCTTTTCACATCTGAGCAAAATTGGGTGTAAATATAAACTAATGCCTTACGATTCTAAGGATTTTCGAGGTCGCTTATTACAAATTTATTGTCAAATTGATAATTTTATAGTTGACAGCAGTCAAATCAACTGTTTTTATGCATATATCAGCATGAAGGTTTTTAGTGTCGATGACTACGAATATATTGTCAAATTTACATTTTGACAATCGAAAACTGTAAATTACCATATTGTCAATATGACTTTTAATTCATTATCAGCAACCCCTTAAAATTCTTTTATTTACTTGACTACTACAGACGTTTCTACAGATGGAGATTAACAATTTTTACATTTTGTAAACAAATAATTTGTCTTTTTCTAAAATATTTGTTTTTGCCAAAAATAAAGTTGCTATTTTAGAGTTTCAAATATTTTTTTTAGTTTAGAAATAAGCATCATTAGAATACATTAGATTTAGACTTTCAAAAAAATTAAACGTTACTTTTATACTAATGCCAGCCATTTTAGATTTTGTAAATCATACTTTAGATTCGTATTTAGAGACATTCAACCCACCCCAGACCCATGAATTTAAAAAAAACTTTTGTAGGTTGACCGCCATATCGGATCACCCTTTTTAATTAAGTGAAACAGACATTAGATTCATGATAAACGACCTCAAAACTCCCTTGAAACACAAATTCATGATTATGAAAAGGAAATTTTTGTAATATTTTAGCCAGATTGGATCTGCCATTTTAAATTTTGTGAAACAGACTTCAGATTCGTAATCAGCGACCTCAAAAACCCCCTGAAACCCAATTTCATAGAAATTAAAATAAAATTTTTGTATTTTGTCCACCATATTGGATCTGCCATTTTGAATTTTGTGAAACCGACTTTAGATTCGTAATCAGCGACCTCAAAAACCCCTTTATACCTGTCCCCCCGAAAATAAGAAAAAGATTTGATATTTTGGCCAGCTTTTTGGCATTTGGCCCCACTGTGCGTAGGGGTAGAACACATAAATATTTCAAATTGTTTATAAAATTGTTATTAAAAATATGTTATTTCTTATATTAAAGTTTTGCAATTATATTCGTTAAAAAGAGTGAAAATTTTTAGATAATCCACATAAGTGTCATTAATTTATTGCAAACCACTGTTGAGTTATTAATATTTCTTTAAAATGTTGTTAAAATTTGTTAATGCAAAAAAAATTAACAAAGACATGAAATTTAAAAAAATGGTTAAAAGTGTTTTTTTGTTATGTTGTGAACTACAGATTTTCATGAAAGTTTTAACATTTCAGAAAATCAATGGAATTTTGTTGACATGGTTCAGCTGGGCTGAGCCTAATAGTAATAAGTCTTATTATGTAGCTCTAAAAAGCATCCAACCACGTTCTTGACCATTGCTTAAGAACACTGGCGGCTATGTCTGAGAACAACAGTGCAAGAAACATGAAGATCGTCTCGAGTAAATGAATCTCTCTCTTGCTTACCTTCCAAGGCGGATGGAGCAGGATCAGACGGAGTAAGTACAGCAAGAATAAAAAAGGTTGTTTTGGTGAAGTATTACCTCAGCACGTGTTAATTACAATTTAATTAATGCTAAAAATAAGTGTACATAATGAAAAACCAA
This sequence comes from Ganaspis brasiliensis, assembly GCA_037103525.1. Taxonomy (NCBI): domain Eukaryota; kingdom Metazoa; phylum Arthropoda; class Insecta; order Hymenoptera; family Figitidae; genus Ganaspis; species Ganaspis brasiliensis. The sequence goes on along the minus strand of JAZKLR010000283.1, from coordinate 1,178,508 downwards.
ACTAAAATGTACTAATTCGCAAGCCAATTTGTATTTTGGCGTGATTTTATATATTTGACATATATCAGTACATCTAAAAAGATACATTTTTTTTACAAATTCTGCTATTTACCTAACTTTATACAATTACTGAAGATTACAAATAACAATGTACAAATTATGAAACATTTTGAAAAATTCGAGTTACTGGGTAAAGTACTAGAACTCTAGTACTTTTTGCGCAATGTGATTTTTTAAATACAATAATATTTTTTTTATAATATCAGTGAAACTGTGATTTTGCGTTTAATGTATTTTTCATTATTAAATTTGCAACAACTATTGCGCAGCCGTATGAGCAATAGAAACTTAGTGCGCAACATGAAAAAATTTTCAACCTTGCGTGGTGTACGAGTTATTGGTTTATCCGAACAGCTTTGCGTAATGCGAATTAAAAAAAAAGAGCCAAATAGTAACGATATGCGGACCTAATAAGTATTTAAATAAACTTACTTTTTCATGTATTGGTTGCTTTGATATTCCTATCCTGGCGAGCTTTATGGATGTCCATTTGGTTTCTTTTGAAAAAATTGTTTACCTATTTAATATAATTTTTCTTTCTTTTGATATAAATATGGCGTGCTTTACTTCAATTTTGTTTTAAATAAAAATTACTGGTTTAAATTTGAATAATATGAATCTTAATAATAATTCTTGTTTTGATATAAATATTTATTTTTTCAGTGGATCAAATTTTTACTTTTTTACAACTCTCTTGTTCAAGTCTTTTTTAATCGAAGGTTTATTTTACTTTTAAGATATGCAATTTTATTTTATTTTATTGTGGTCACAACGTAATGCAGAGCAATGTGTGGCAAATCGCAAAAAAAATATTTTAACTAATGTTTATTTATTTTCTGTATTAATAATATTAAATTGTTACAATCAATAATTATATAAATATTAAATAGAGTAATTTTTTATAAAAAATATACAATCTATTTGAAGAAACTTGAAGAGTTTTAATTAAATAAATTCTCCAATGATCCAATGATAGTAGACTCCTAAAACATAAATAAAAATTTCCATGTTATTGAAAATCCCAAAGTACACTTATTTTAGACACATACTATAAAACTAATAAAATATACAAATGTAACCTCTCATTTGTGTTAATTTTAAACTTCAATATGTTTATTTCCTGAACACAGTGTTTCCCAACGGACATCAAGTTTAACTAAATTATCAAGAAAAACTGCTAGTGCCATCTTTTTCTGTGTGTTTCGTACTTTAAGGATTATTTTTGACTAAAATCCTACCTGTGAGCGTCTTCAAGATACATAAAAAAGAATTAAAATTAAAAATCACATTAAGAGTTTAATGCACACACAAACACACCTAAGCATACATCGCACACCCACACAACAAGAACAGCTGAAAACTCTAAAGCGATACTAATAAATATATCATTGTATGAGCTAATATATATTTTTCATCCCAAATGCACGAACACGACGCTATGTTATGCCTCGAAGTTGGTTTGGACGGAACTCATTTCTTCTGAGCGGTCAAAAATAATTTCATCTTGACTCGAGGGACAAAAAGGAAAATTATTTTAGCCCGCTTAGAAGAAATAAGCTTCTTTTCTCGGCCTAACATGCGTCTTGTTTGTGTATTAGGAATGAAAAGCATCTTGAGCCACAAGGGTTGAAAGTCATCTTAATGTCATCTGCTTAATATACTATTATTGATATTTTTTTAATTTGACATTCAGTACCACAAAGTATCAAATAGAAGGTTGATATCTTCTTTCTAATAATATGTAATTTTATTTAATTGGAAAAACATTTACTTTGATACAATCATCGCCATCCGTACATGTAAGTAATTAATAGATCTTTAACACTATATAGTTTGTTGTCGATTGTCACCACTATGTAGGGTAATTCCGGGAGAGTTGGAACACTGGGAGAGATGGTATTTCGCAAAATTAATCATCAAATAAATTTTTAATTACATACGTAAGAGTCAAACAGTCCATAAACAAAATATAAAATGGTTATTTCTTGCTAGAAAAATTATAAATAAAATTACGTTTCATTGTTTGCAAAACCGAGGTTCGCGAGAATATTTAAATATAAAAGATTAAAGATTGTAAAGATTCGAAAATTTTTGCAAAAAATTGTTTTAAAATGACATAAAGAAAATGTATTTTATTTATTATTTGTCTTCTACTACTCAATTTTCTGTCATAAGCGCATTTACAAAAAATAGAAACACCGTGTTCCATCTCTACCGCAATCGTTGCTTTTATACAAAATTCTTTATAAATTAAGAAGAAATGAAAAAAACTAAAAACCGTTTCACGTGCGAATGTACGAAGTTAATTGTTGAAGTATTTTATAAGAATTAAAATTTTCTGCCAAATTCCTTAGATTTTGCAGTGGTTTTAGAAAAGGTATTCCATCTCTCCCCGACTTACCCTATCGACTTCATTCATAATATAATCAGTACCACATATGATTGCACTTCATCTAATATGTGGTTCATAATATTTTTTCCGCAGACAAGTTTTTTTTCACACAGGGTACAAACTTTTTTTTTATTTTTTTCGTGCCCACTTTTAAGACACATGGCGGATTTCACGGAAAATGTCCTGCCCCAAAAATAAAATATGTCCAATCTATTGCAAATTTTTTTATGAGTTGTTCTATTGGATAGTAATTTATTCTATAAATATTTTGGAATTTGTTAAAAAATTAGGGCAATGGGAGGCGGAGAAAGTTTGGAGTGTTTTGGTAATTCACTCTTCTTTTCATATTTACACTGTTTTAATAAATAATTAAAAAATATTTATGTAACATGATTTTTGTAGATTTTTGCATAAACTTTCGATTGACAAGGTCCATTTTATATTTTTCAAATAGTTTGACCTTGATTTTTCAATATTAAAAACGACTTTGAGTTTTTCTCAAAGTTGGGCCTTTTTGATTTATAAAAAATATTTTTATAATCGAAAGCTGAGATTTTTTTTTTAAGAAGCCAAAATTTCAACAATGTGTTTTTTGTTTTCGAGAAAATAAATAATGAATACAGTGCGACTCACAGTATGACAAAACCGGGCAGGACATTTTCCGTAAAATCTACAACATATTGAATTTTAATTTTAATTTAAAGTTACATACATGAAGTAGGATAAGGAGATGAACGATTCTGATCAGGTTAAAAACCTGATCAGAGAAATTTAATCGACATATCAAATGAAATGCGATCATATGTGGGACTGATTTTATTATAAAGGAAGTCGATATCTAGTGGTGACAAACGACAACAGAGTATGTAGAGTCAAAAAACTATCAATTACTTACATGTACTGATGGCGATGATCTTTTCGAAGTAAATGTTACCCTAATCAAATAAAATTATATATTATTAGAAGAAACGATGTCAAACTTCTGTTTAATACTGTATGTTACTGAATGGTAAATTAAAAAAATATCATTTAAATAAATATTAGCTCATTCGATGACATATTTATTAGTATCGCTTAAGAGTTTGCAGCAGTTTTCCTTGATGCGTCTGTGGATGTGTATGTCTGTATGTGTGTACCGTCCAGTGGGGCTATTTTGTGCACAAAACCGCTCTTTTTTCACTCTATGCTTTATTAAAATTGAGAATTTGAAAAAATAAAATAGCCCCACCATGGGGTTTATTTTGTGCACAACTTTGAGTTTCTATAACTCAGACTAAAATTTTTTTCTTGTCGGCTAACTCATACAGTACCGTCGGAAATTGTCAGTCCACCTATTTTTTAAGGTTTGAAAAACGTCTTTAAACGTACAAAGTATAATTATTAAAGTTTTTCTGTGTTAATTTCCTTAAAGTAGATAAAATTTTAAGGAAAATAAGGCCTGAGTAAAGTGATTTAGTCAATTTTCCATTGAAATATGTTACAAAAAGGTAGAATTTTTAATGTTTTACAAAAATTGAAATTACTCTTGAAATAATAAAGGTTTTTTATAGTTCCTATGCTTGTTTTAAAGGGAATTTACTGGAGAATAACGCTGTTGTTTAAGCATTAATGTGCAATTTTTTTCCAAGCATATGCAAGGCTCGGAAGTTGGACCAAAAAATTTATATAATTTTGAAGACATTATTTTTACATAAAAATAATTTTTAAAATTCCAATATTTATATTATATTACTTCCTTCCGAAAGTTATTGACAATTATGACCTTGGTATATTTTATATAGCTGTATTTGATATCAAGACATAAACAATAATTTTTTTATATTTTTTGTTCCAACCTCCGAGCCTTGCATATGCTAGGAAAAAAATTGCACATGAATGCCTAAGCAACAGTATTATTTTCCAGAAAATTTCCTTTAAAACAAGCATAGAAACTTTAAAAAACCTATATTATTTCGAGAGTAATTTCAATTTTTCAAAAACATTAAAAATTCAACATTTTTTAACATATTTCAAAGAAAAATTGACTAACTCACTTCACTCAGGCCTTATTTTCCTCAAAATTTTATCTACTTTAAGGAAATAAACACAGAAAAATTTTAATATTTGTACTTTGTACGTTTAAAGATGTTTTTCAAACCTTAAAAAATGGGTGGACTGACAATTTCCGACGGTACTGTATGAGTTAGCCGACAAGAAAAACATTTTAGTCTGAGTTATAGAAACTCAAAAAAGTTGTGCACAAAATAAAGGTGGGGCTATTTTGTGCATCAAAGTATGCTTATTTATAAAGTTTTATAAAAATATTTTTTGAACGCTTTTGCTGCATGAAGTATTATTTCTAAATATTTTAGAGTACAATAAAGGAAAACAATGTCAGAAATATTTTTTTTTTAGAAATTGTTTAGCTAATTTGAAAGTAAAACACTAAAATTTCACAAAAATGTAGATTTACAAAAAAAGTTATTTCTTTAAGAAAATTTTACTTAAAATAACTTCTATTAAATTTTTTGAGTTATTTTAAGAGAAAAAATTTCAAAACTAACTTGAAAAGCATGTAATTATTAATGTTACTTTTTTGAGGTTTTTAAGGGACCATGTGTAAAACTGAGATTTTATGCTTATTTCTTGTCTTTTATAACAAGACTAAGACAAAAATGTTTTAAAACGAAATTCTAAAGTAATTTTTACTAACTACAAAACAAATTATTGAAAAAACTTGATTTTAAAGGATGCACAAAATGACCCACCAAATCCTGGTTTTTCAGTTTTTTACACTTTTTTATTAAAATATGCAATAAAAAGTTAGCGCATCACGTATGCATCATCACAACTAAATTGTCAACAAGCATTATTAATACCTTTAGAAACACTTTTAAACTTCCGGACATCTGAACAGAATTTTGCGAACTTTGAAATTTTTCAGCTTGATTTTCAAGCAACTGAATATAAAGATTTTATTTATTAAAAACCTCGCGTGCACTTGACGGTATGTAAATGTGTATGTGTGCATGTATTTGCGAATGTATCTGTGCGTGATACGCATTTAAATTAATAAATTGTATCAATCGCACAAAATTATTTTTGATTTTAATAGTTTTTTATGTATCTTGAAAACGCTATATCAGGTAGAATTATGGTAACAAATTATTGTTAAAGTATAAAACACATAGAAAAAGATGGCACTAGCAGTTTTTCTAAACATTTTTGTTAAACTTGTTAGCTGTTGAGGAACACTGTGTGCAAAAGAATGTGCGATCTGGGTAAGTTATAACGATTATAATAATGAAATAACAATTGTTACACAGGGATACCTTAAACGAAGCTTCTACTACACTTGTGTATTCTAACATGTCAATCTCCGCTCATTTCAAATCCAAAGTATGAATTACGAAATTAAATAAAAGTTTTTATTGGAACTAAAATTCCTTTGAACTAAAACTGATTGAGCCTAAAACACATTTGGCCTAAATGATAGCTGCTGCAAGCTTTCAGGAAGCCTGTTATGGTAAAATGTTTTCTTCAAAAAGAAGTCTAGAGATAAGGAAAATTAAGCATTTCTAACCTAAATAAAAGTTTATTTTCCTGTTATAGATTGTTTTACAAGATTTAAATGTAAAAATTAAAAAAAAGAATCTCACAATTAAGAGTAGTGTCCCTGACTATGGATAGGGACCGATTGCTAAGGAGAATACGAGGAACAAGGGACGCCAGTTTGCCTAGTAGTGCAGGCGCTGGGTGGACTTGAGTATGCAAAATATGAGAGCGGGTATTTGACAATTGGAATATGTAGAGAACCTTCCCCCAAATCAGAAAAGCCATGTTGCCCCTAAAAATTTTGGTCGAGTTAGCCGCCATTTTGATTTAAAGTTTGAAATTTGTTTTTTAAAATATTTCAGTAATTAACAATATAACAAAATTTTTGTATAGACATTTCTTGTAGAAAACAATCTGATATACAACTTTTATAAAAAACTTTTTTTCATAACTCGAATTATAAAAAAGTTATAAACAAAAAACAGGTAAAAAAAAAGGGATGAAATTGTTAAAACTTATTTTACGCTTTTATTAATAATTTTTATAGAAAAATAGTTTAGATAAACTTTAAAGAGTATTTTCTAACGATTCATTTGAGTGATATAGTTTTTAAATATCTTTATTTTTGTAGATTTTACAGAGCCGCAAAGGCAGTTAAGTTTGAAAAAAAAGGCTATCAAAGGCACGTTTGCCCTAAAAGTCTGACAATATACAACGCAAAACGTACGAATATATTTTAATCCAAATATGAGGGTGGATATTTGACTATTGGAATATGTAGAGGACCTTCCCCCGAGTCAAAAAAATCATGTTGCCCCAAAAAATTTTGGTCGGGTTAGCCGCCATTTTGATTTAAAGTTTGAAGTTTGTTTTTTAAATTATATCAGTAATTAATTAATTAATTAATCGAAAAATAGTTCAGATAAATTTTAAAGAGTATTTTCTAACGGTTTATTTGAGTGGTATAGTTTTTAAATATCTTTATTTTTGTAGATTTTACACAGCCACCAAGGCAGTTAAATTGGAAAAATAAAGGCCTTCAAAGGCCGTTTACACTATATGTTCTTGGGCCTTTGTAAACGGGCCTTTGAAACCCCTTATTTTTGCAATTTAACTGCCTTTGTGGCTGTGTAAAATCTACAAAAATAAAGATATTCAAAAACTACACCATTCAAATATATCGTTAGAAAATACTCTTTAAAATTTATCTGAACTATTTTTCAATTAAAATTATTAATAAAATGGGAAAATATGTTTAAAGATTTTCATCTCTTTTTTTAACCTGTTTTTTATTTATAACTTTTTTATTATTCGAGTTATGAAAAAGAGGTTAAAATAAAAGTTGTAAATTACATTATTTTCTACATAAAATGTTTGTACCAAAATTTTGTTTTATTGTTAATTACTGAAATAATTTAAAAAACAAACTTCAAACTTTAAATCAAAATGGCGGCTAACCCGACCAAAATTTTTTGGGGCAACATGGTTTATTTGACTCGGGGGAAGGTCCTCTACATATTCCAATAGTCAAATATCCGCCCTCATATTTGGATTAAAATATATTTGTACGTTTTGCGTTGTATATAGTCAGACTTTTAGGGCAAACGTGCCTTTGATAGCCTTTTTTTCAAACTTAACAGACTTTGCGGCTCTGTAAAATCTACAAAAATAAAGATATTTAAAAACTATATCACTCAAATGAATCGTTAGAAAATACTCTTTAAAGTTTATCTAAACTATTTTTCTATAAAAATTATTAATAAAAGCGTAAAATAAGTTTTAACAATTTCATCCCTTTTTTTTTACCTGTTTTTTGTTTATAACTTTTTTATAATTCGAGTTATGAAAAAAAGTTTGTTATAAAAGTTGTATATCAGATTGTTTTCTACAAAAAATGTCTATACAAAAATTTTGTTATATTGTTAATTACTGAAATATTTTAAAAAACAAATTTCAAACTTTAAATCAAAACGGCGGCTAACTCGACCAAAATTTTTAGGGGCAACATGGCTTTTCTGATTCGGGGGAAGGTCCTCTACATATTCCAATTGTCAAATACCCGCCCTCATATTTTGCATACTTAAGTCTACCCAGCGCCTCGTCTATAGTGCAAGGAGACAAGTTGGAGCAGTGTAAGGAGAGAGTTTCGGTAAATGTTCCTGTATTCTAATTATGTGTTTTATGTATTTATATGTATTATTAAATACTGTTACTCTGTATAATCTTTTGATTAGTAAATACAGAATATTCATTAAAAATATCTTACGAGTCGTTTCTATAGTGTCGACGAGGAAAAAATAGTAAGTAAAAATACAATTCAAATCTCAAACAAAAAAAAACAGAGGTTCAGTTTGATTACCAACGGGGGGCCTAACCTGACAAAATGATTGAAATGGTATTCAATGGTCAAGACCATTTCAATTAATATTACCGTCAAAATAAATATAAATTAATAAATAAAATTAATAAAAATAAAGAATTTTATAATAATTAAATAATAAAATATAAATATAGAAATAAAAAAGTGTTGCTTGCGATGGGGATCGATCTCTCCACGTGTGGGTTTGTGGTCGTTGCGCCTGGCCGCTGAGCCACGGGAGATTGAGTGGGTCGATTTTAGGGAGAAATTATCAGAAATATGATCCAATGGAGAAAAATTAATAATTTCAATAAAATAAAGAATAAGTTTATTCAAATAAAAATATGATATTTTAGTGAATTTAATGAATAGAAAGAATTATAAGAGAAAAATAAGTTAATTTAAGTGTAAATAATAAGGATTTCGTCTAAATTATTAGAAAATTTATAATAAATTAAAAAAAAAGTTGTTTTTAATAAAATAAAAAGAATAAAATCCAAAAAAATAACTAGTTAAATAAAAATTGTGAAAAATTAACAATAAACAACAAATATTAAATTGTTTATTAAAAAATTATTAATTAAGACAAAAATTATTGTTTGATATAAAAATAGTCAAATGATGGTAAATAAAATATGGAAAAGTAATGTAAAATCAGAAATTTTATAAACTAATTATTCTTTGAAAAATTAAATAAATAAGGAAATATTCGTTACAGAATGTTCTAGAAAAAAAAAAATAAATAAGAGCAAATTAAAGTAATAGAAACAGTTTGCGCCAAAATATCCAAGACCCTGGAGATATTTGACTGTTACCATATCCGGGGTCGATAGTATATAAACAGGCGATTTTACAAGGGGGTCTCTCTTCTTCTTCCGATACTTATCTGAAGATGAGGTGCTGCTGAAAAATATTTCGCCTAGAAACATTTTCAAAAAAATAAATCGAAAGAATTACTATTTCAAACATTCAAACATTCAACATATTTCAAACATTTATCGAAATTATTGGATCTCACTGTCTCTTGACAATGTGCATCTTTTATATTTATTAAATATTAATTTCGATTAATATTTAATAAAGAAACAAATTAAATATCCCCTGTTTTGGAGCTTTGTATGTTCTTAGTTAACATACCGGGTAACCATCCAGGATTATTTATTTTGGATTGGATTTGTAAAGATCATTCTAAATTGATACTATTTGGCTAATCGTTGTTTTTATTTTGATAAATTAAGTTAAAATAAGAATAGATACAGTTATAATGATTTTGTTTTGTTTTTGAAAGACATTTAACTTTTCTAATTTTAAATAAAATGAAAATTTCTGATTTCTTAAATTATTAATTTAGAATAAAATATTTAAATTCAATAATTAATTAAAATTTATTATTTATTTATTCAGGAAAATTAAAATTAAAAATTTTATAATTAATTAAAATTATTATTTTATTTGTTTAATTAAATGTTTATTGTTCAGGTGAGTTGAGGAATCAGTGATGAAGCTTGATACAAAATTATAAATGATTAATAAAATCAAATCTGAGATTCCTAATAAAATCAAATTATTTGAACAATAAAGTAATACCGAAAAATAGAATTATTGAATTTAAAATAGAATAAAATTTGAGAAATCAGAATAGGAGAAAACAGGTGGCTAAATTCTTGTCTAATTTCTTAGATGATTAATGGATTTAAATGTCCATTCTTTGAACTTATGTCCTTTTCTCTCTAAGATGCTTTGTCTTTTTTCTGTTTAAGTACAGATTACCGATTCCCCGGTTTAGGAAAATAAGAGAGAGAACGATATATGCTTCATGTTGTGAATATGGACATACTTGGTGACCGTCCAGGAAAAAGAAAAGAAAAGCGAAGCTTCAGTCATTGATAGCTATTATCAAGCAAATACAAAATTTTACAAAATTTTAAAATATGTGACGGTCTAAATATCATAGACAAATCATAGATCATTACACAGCCACACAAAAAAAATTAAGTTCCCTGAGCTGGGTAAGAGAGACACATTTTTCTATGTATTTTGATGCGCTGAATTCAAATCCGTCATCAGAATTGGTCCACCAGATCAAGTTTTGACCCTAACCTCAAAATTAATAAAATTACACTTTTTGAACATTAGAATTTGAACTCGACTGAACCTTAATACATGCCTAGGGCCAATAGAAAGGTTGAATTATTACCTTTAAAACGTTTCCTTAGAAATTGTTCTACGATGATTTTTAACGAATTTATAATGTTTTACTTACAATATGACTTTTTTACATATGTTAAGAACACATCAATTATTTATTGCTGTGTTATTGTGTAATGGCCCTAGGCATGTATTAAAGTTAAGTCGGGTTCAAATTCTAATAAACAAAAAGTGTCATTTTATTGATTTTGAGGTTAGGGTCAAATTGATAGTCAAGTTTTAATCTATTCAAATTTCAGCGAATTCAAAATTAAATTAAGTAAAATTTTAACTTATCCTAACTTCAATCGATTGAATATACAGTGTAACCAACATCTATCGGATCCCTGCTTATTTTTGCAGACCTTTTGAATTTATGTGCGTATAGCATGTATTTTTTTAGGATGAATCGGATTCCCGCTTATTATAGAAAATTTTTTCGGCTCCTTGGAATCCGATATTATGTGGGATCTACTGTATATATTTTTTACATTTCTAATACGTGAAACTTTCAATGATGCCAATTTAGATCAATATAAAGTTAAATAAAAATTTTAACATATTAAAATTGCAATGAATTTCTATTTCTATTTCAAATATATCTGTATTTGATTTTACTGAAATTTTACTTCATTCAGCTTTGGTTAATATAAAATTGCATTGATTTGAATTTGAATTAAAATTGGAAGCTGAAATCAACACATCCTTATTTTTTTCTAAAATTTTTAGATAATTGAAGTAGTAATCGATTCACATATCATCTAATTTCAATTACTTGACACAAAATGTAAATTTATTCATGTTAATGAAAAGGGGAACTTCGTTTTACCCAATTTTAAATTCATATAACTGCAATTTCAATTGACTAAAATTTCAAAACATTCATAATTTACTTAATGCGATCTTAATCTAATCCAAACTTCATTTACTTCGAATTTCAGTCTATTCAATTTTTAATAAATTCAAATGTTTTGAGTTATTCCATCTTCAATAAATATAAAGTTTCATCTGTTGAATATTTAATTGATTCACAAGCATCTATATGATAAAACTTTTTAATGCTTTTAATTTATATTGTTGTACTTTTCAAAGTTTCGAAACGTAAAATTATCTTGTTTTCAATATATCCAAATGTTAAACGATTTAAAATTCATTAATCCAAATTTTAATACAAGTTAACTTTATATTTAAAATTTATCTCCGTTTATCATTTTTTTAACACTCTTTATTTATTTATTTATAAATTTATTATAAAATATTGTTTAAAAATGCAGTGGTGATGTATGGTTTATTTTTCGTAAGCAGATATTAAATTACAAGATAAACTATGAATAAATAAATTTTTGTCATAATATAAGTTTAACGTCATTTCCGTGCACAGATCCTCTAAACATTAGCATGCATGTGTAGAGAGAAATATTGATATACTTTGCAATGTATTTTAAACAATGTACTAGCATGAACTTCTATTAAATACCTTCTCATTCTGAGATAAAAATTTATACAAATTAATTAATAAGCGCTTATTTATTTGTATATTACCCAAGAGGAAATTAAGCATCGCCTGAGAACTGCGCCAATACTGGTAATGTCGGCGCTGTACTGGCAGCGAGGTCTGGCGCAGTACTGGCATAACTCTGGGATGATAACTACGTTTGCTACTGTCTGACGGTACTAAGACTGTACCGACTGCCAAAACCTTGCAGAAATTGGTAGAGCTTGGACTTGTCCAAGCTCGCGTTGGCCGAGCGTATCTCGGCTCCACGCCCAATGGCGGGCCGTGTGGTATAGACCCGTGTTACGAGCGACTATTATCTCGCTCGATTAATTCGATATTTCTCGATTACGCAATATATCGAATTGATTCAAATAAATAATAAATTAGATTTTTAATTTTAAACTAATTTTAATATTTCTTTTCTCAAAATAAAACTTTTCTAAAAATCTCAAACTAAGAGACAAGACTCAGAATAAATTGTCAAAATAATATTTGCCAGACCACTTCATTTTCTCGTAAATCAGTAAGAAAGAATTCTCGCAAATACTTGAGAAATTTGAGATCCGGAGAGAAACGAATTTACCAGCAAAATCTTGAGATTGACATGTCCTAAAACATTTGGAAACCATAAAACTTAAAAGGTTGACAAAAACCATTGGGAAAGGAAATTGTATAAAAAAAGGGATTCTCGAACAATGAGTAATAAAATCACATCTGGTTTGCAGATCCCAACGATCCCTTTTCCCAGGGTTTTTCTACGCACAAAAAGTAACGAAATTTTCTACATTCCTGAAAACTAAAATATTATTTGAAGATATATATTTTTGATACTTGTTACATTTAATAATTAATTTTAGTCTGATAATTTAATGTTAATTAAATATCGCTTGTTAGAATTTATAGAATAAATTTTAGATATTATTGTAAACTAGAAATTTGAATTTGAATTTAATGTTTAATTTTATATTTAAATATATTTTGCTAAATATTATATTTGCGAATAATGATAAATAAACACGATGTTATTTCATAGAGTAAGATCACTGTGTGGAGTTTTTAAACGAGTAGAAGCTTTTCAGTATTAAAATACATTCCATATTATCTTAATAATTTAGTCACTTTATATACTGGCAATACAATTAGCATACTCTCAATTTCACAAATTAATCGTTCAGAAACTCCAGATCAAACCTTGTACATATTTGTAAAAGTAGTATTTAATTGCGATCCTCTCAAAACAAGTTGTTCGTTTTGACAAACAGCTGAGAGATGGAAAGAGAGAGAAAGTATGGACGAATGTTAAATTTAAGAGTATGAAAAGAGATCACGAATCTCTGTGGTTCAAGAAGTGAAGTGCGGGGTGAAAAAAAGTGCGTGCGCAACGATGTCAATAAGTGCCGGCGTGCACCCAGCGCCCGGCTGGACCAAACGAACAGTTGAGAAAGATATCTCAGAGTATAAACTTGCTCTCGCGAAATCCCCTAGACGATACTGAGCTCGTAAAATTTCATAAACAAATTTGTAATATTCAAAGGACTTGAATTTTGAATAAAATTGGTTTTTATTCCCCGAGAGGGTTTTCCAATTAAATAAGGTTTTTATTAATTTTATCCCTGTGTTTTTCCCGTTCCTCTTTCAGGAATTTGCACCAAGGTAGAACCGTCAGCGATTAATTCAAATAATCGCGCTGTTGCGACATTCAGCTTGTAACACCCGTACCGGTGGGCACCGCACGTAAAATCACGGACGCGCCTGTACCGACTGCCAATACTGGCGCAATATTGGCTGCATAGAAAATCTGAATTGGGGTGCAGTTCCGAAAAGTGACGACCTCCAATTTTTTTGAAACTACGTATACTTATGTATTTTGATGCGCTGATTACGAAAATCATAGTGACAATACCCGCAAATTTGAATTTCATGGTAAAAAATAGGTATAAAAAATTATTAAAATTTAGGTTTTTTGCATTTATCTCTTTAAATATTGCAAATATAAAAAAAAAATATACAAAAATTGTAGATCTAATTAAAACACACATTTTACGTATGATGCATTTTTTACTGAAACCAATTAGTTTACGAAATAAATGCAAAAAACGTAAATCACCATAAATGTGACTAAATACCCACATTATATCAATCTTAAGTTACCTACAGCCGTAATTACGTAATTGCATTACGTAACATTATGCTCATTACGTATCATTACATTTATACGTACTATTACGTAATAACGTAAAATTTCGTATTTACGTATAATTACGTACACTTATGTAATAACGTAAATTACGTAATTTGCGTAATTTCAGACACTACTTAAGATTATCATCTTTAAAAAATTGTCCACTTGATCATTTCTATAATAAATACTATAAAAAACAACAGAACTATAGGTTCTCCCACCGTTGTCTACATTCCACTTCAGTATCTCCCACAGCACCGAAAATTTCCTGAAAATTTATTAAAGATTTATTTGCAAACTTCGGAATATTTAGGTGCAAAGCTTAGCGAAAATTGTGTAAAGATTTAAACGTCCCGATTAAATAAATGTTTAGCGTAAAAGTTGACTGAACATTTAAATTTACATTTTCGTAAAATTTTCGTCGCGAAAGTTTCCTGAACATTTAAATTTACATTTTCGTGAAATTTTCGTCGCGAAAGTTTCCTGAACATTTAAATTTACATTTTCGTGAAATGTTCGTCGTGAAAGTTGACTGAAGATTTAAATTAAATTTTCGTGAAATGTTTGTCGCAAAAGTTGATTCAACATTTAAATTAAATTTTCGTGAAATCTTTGTCGCAAAAGTTGATTCAACATTTCAATTAAATTTTCGTGAAATTTTCGTAGTGAAATTTGACTGAACATTTAAACTGAATATTTGTGAAATGTTTGTCGCAAAAGTGGATTAAACATTTAAGTAAATATTTGCTAAATGTTGAGCGGAAAGTTGACCAAATAAAAAAAATTATATTAAATAGAACACACAGGAAATTGTAAGTTGAAAGATTGTATTAGATTAAGGATTTGTAAAACGTTACAGAATCTTCAAAATTTTATTCAATAAATGTGTTTATATTGATTTAATTTATGTTTAATTTACTTGTTCCCCTTCTATTTAATATAATTTTTTTATTCGGTCAACTTTCCGCTCAACATTTAGCAAATATTCACTTAAATGTTCAATCCACTTTTGCGACAAATATTTCACAAATATTCAGTTTAAATGTTCAGTCAAATTTCACTACGAAAATTTCAAGAAAATTTAATTTAAATGTTGAATCAACTTTTGCGACAAACATTTCACGAAAATTTAATTTAAATCTTCAGTCAACTTTCACGACGAACATTTCACGAAAATGTAAATTTAAATGTTCAGGAAACTTTCGCGACGAAAATTTCACGAAAATGTAAATTTAAATGTTCAGGAAACTTTCGCGACGAATATTTTACGAAAATGTAAATTTAAATGTTCAATCAACTTTTACGCTAAACATTTATTTAATCGGGACATTTAAATATTTACACAATATTCGCTAAGCTGCGCACCTAAATATTCCGAAGTTTGCAAATAAATCTTTAATAAATTTTCAGGAAATTTTCGGTGCTGTGGGGGATGGCACCCCAAGCCACTGGTAAAATGTGTATTTTAATCAGACTAGAATCAGAATCGTTAACTGCTGGGTCGGTACACGAAAGTAAACCATCCAGTTTGTTAATGGGTAACGTGCAGAACATGCTGAGCAATCTTTCTATTGATAGCGGGATGAAAAAGCTCAGCGGTGCTGCACGAAACGTAAAAAACTGGGAACTTTGCAAAAAGAACCCAAGTCGAGTAGCGCAACGTCGGACAATCAACCGGGGAGGAAGGAATTCAATGGTGCGGGTCTGTGAAACGCAGAGCGGACTCCGAGAATACTCCAACTTCTCAGAGAGCTGTAAAAAGGACCAAGGGATCTTTACCGGGAACTTCGTCCTTTTTACAGGTAGCACAGACCTCGATAGTCTGTGCAATCAGTAGCGTATCTAGAGGGGGAAGAGGGGGCAGTCGCCCCAGGCGCCAACCTCGAGCCCAATGCATTCGGGGGCGGCAAATCGATGAAATCATTTTCAATGAGGGGCGGAAAAAATTACCTTTTGCCCCGGGCGACAAAAATGCTCGGTACGCCACTGTGTGCAATCATAACAGATGGTTACCCTAGGGAGGGGTTGACAATTGACAACCTCGACCAATTTCGGGCAGCTATCTGGGATAAAATTGGGAAAACCGCAGGATCTTTTCCCAGATTTGGCGATGTTAAACTCTCGCGAGGGGCGTTCATTGTCGAATGCCTGGATTCTGACACTCGGGAATGGATGAATGTCCATGTACTGATGGTCAGTCAGGCTATGGGTGGGACCGCGTTAAAAATCGTGAAACCCTTACAGCTCCAAAAGATGGTCAGGGTGGTTGCCCGGGTCCCAGGACCCTCTGTGAACCGGGCAAGCATCCTAGACTATCTAGGGAAACAAAATCCCGGGATTGATACATCCTCCTGGAGGGTGTATTCGTGTGGCGGGGAGGGATCGGCTGCGACAAAGAAGGTCACAGGATGGACCCTTGCCTTAGGGGTGCCTGAGGACGCTATTGCGGACCTAGAAACCCAGTATTTCCTTTTGTACCTGGACCTGGGCCGAATCTCCCTTCGGGTAACGAAGCACAACACCGGTGGGGGAAATGAAGGGATAGGCACCGGTGAAGCGACATCGGAGAACGCGGGTCAGTCCTAAATGGCTGATCACGGAATCCATTGTTCGCAGATTAATTTGCATCACTGTAAAGGCGCAACGGCTATTCTAGCCATGAGCTTGACAGCGATGCAGACAGCCATAGCCCTTATTCAAAAACCCTGGGTATACCGGTGGTCTATTAGGGGCCTTGGCGGATATGGTGAACTAGTCTGTTCACCGCAGGAATCATTTCCAGGGGCGTGCATAATCTATAAAGGATTAGAAGAATTTCCCTTGACGGGTTTCTGTACACGAGATTTGGCAGTAATTAAAGCCAAATATCGAGATCAAGTGGGAGGTAGAAAAGAGATCATTTTGGCCTCTGCATATTTCCCAGGAGATGCAAGATCACCCCCACCAGCGGAGGTAATGAAGCTGGTGGAACATTGCCATAGAGAGGGACTACCTCTTATCTTGGGCTGTGATGACAACGCACATCATACTGTGTAGGTTAGCACTAATACCAATGAAAGAGGGGAGATACTTTTAAATTTCTTAATTGACTTTGGGTTAGACATTCTGAACCAGAGGAATGAACCAACATTCGTAACCTCTAAAAGGAGGGAGGTGTTGGACATTACGATCTGCTCGAGAACTGCTTGGGAGGCTGTGCATAACTCGGAAGAAGAGTATCGGAAGAAGACACTCTGTCAGATCACAGGCTCATATCATTCAGGCTGAAGGCAATAGATCGAGAACGTAAGTGGAGTCGTGACCGTAGGAGAACTGATTGGGCCTCCTTTAAGGAAGAACTTGAGGTATCAATAGTAAACTTCCCCACGTATTACGGAAACGGAGAGGAATTGGAACTTGCAGCTGACTATCTGCAAAGGGCATTAATCTCTGCTTTCGAAAGAAACTGTACGCCTAAGAAAATCGAAAAAGGTGAGAAGTCCAAGTGGTGGAACTCATTCCTGGATGAACTTATACGAACTGTAAGGAAGCTTTTTAATAAATCAAAGAAACGAAGGACCCAACAGGCCTGGGATTTATATCGCAAGACTCGAGGGTCATTTAAGAATGAAGTTAAAAAGGCAAAGGCTTCTAGTTAGAGGAGTTTTTGCGAAGGGATCGAAAAGGTACCTGAAGCTGTAAGACTCCATAAAATCCTATCTAGAGACCCTATGACCAAACTCAAATCTATCAGACTCCCAAATGGGCTTGTAGCTCAAACAAAAGAGGAATGCTTGGAGCATCTGATGAAAGTCAACTTTCCAGACTTCTAAGAAATAGACGATAACAATGGGAATCAAGGAGCCAATGTATTCCAATGTAGTCAAGAAAGTTGGAAACTTGCCTCAAAAATCATCACTCCTGAAGGAGTAGATTTAGATTTAGAGCACATCAAAATCCCCCTGACCAAAATTATGAGGGCCTGTGTGGCTCTCGGATACACACCCAAGAATTGGAAAAGGACTAAATTGGTGTTTATTCCAAAGGCCGGGTGAGCAGGCTACACTGCTGCTAAGGACTTTAGACCAATCAGTCTAACATCCTTTTTACTTAAGGCTCTGGAAAAACTGATTGATAAGCACATTAGGCAGGAATGTCTAATTGACAAACCTCTTTATTCAGGCCAACACGCTTACAGAGCAGGATTCTCTGTTGAAACTGCTCTGCAGGCGGCAGTCGG
Organism: Ganaspis brasiliensis; assembly: GCA_037103525.1. NCBI lineage: Eukaryota > Metazoa > Arthropoda > Insecta > Hymenoptera > Figitidae > Ganaspis > Ganaspis brasiliensis. The sequence goes on along the minus strand of JAZKLR010000283.1, from coordinate 1,160,077 downwards.
GAGAATTAAGGAAGAAATAAGTAATGGGGGATATGCGGTATGCACCTTTCTAGACATAGAGGGGGCATTCCCAAGCACTTCATGTCAAGTTATATGTGAAAAGGCTAGGAACTGCGGAATATCTGAAACACTTATTAAGTGGGTCAGTAGTATGCTGCGGGGACGTTGCCTTGAGGCAGAATACGGGGAAGCAAAACTGAAAGGTTTTGTCTCTAACGGTTGCCCACAAGGAGGGGTATTATCCTCCTTACTGTGGTGCATGGGAGCAGATAACCTCGTGGTAGAGCTCAATAAACAGGGGTTTTTCACGTAAAGTTATGCGGACGACTTTGTGGTGATTTTTAGAGGTTTCTGCTTAGAGGTACTTCTGCAATTGATGCAAACAGCCCTGAGGATCGTGAGGAGATGGTGCGATCAAACTGGGCTGTCTGTGAATCCTCAGAAGACGAACTTAGTAATCTTAGCTAAGAAATATAAGGTCCCAAAACTAAAAGGACCTGTATTTTATGGAAAAGAAATTGCGATTACTAGGTCGACTAAATATCTAGGAGTCATTTTGAATAGTAAGTTGAACTGGAATGAACATTTCGCGAATCAGCTCAATAAATTTTGCACTGCCTTTTGGATCTGCAGAAGAGCGATAGCATCATCTTGTGGGCTAAGGCCGAACATGATATATTGGTTATACCAGATGGTTCTAAAACCCAGATTCCTGCAGGCTGCAATAGTCTGGTGGCCCAGAACCAAATTAGCTACGGTTAAAGGTAAACTGGAAAGTCTCCAGGCTATGGTTTTTAGGGGAATTACTGGAGCTATGAGAACCACGCCAACTGCTGCGTTGGGATTTATGCTCTCAGAAGAACCCTTACACTTTTCAGCTGTTGCTAAAGCAGCGCTCACTATGAGCAGACTTAAAGCACAAAAGAGATGGAAATCCGGAGGAATTCATACCAAATTCCCAGGGTTAATTCTATCCATTTCTGAAATTAACATGGAACAAGATAGAATGACAAAGAAAGTCGAATAAACCTTTATTCCAGGTCGTTATCCCTTCTACAGAAGACTGGAAAAAGGGCTTTCCACTTGGTGTGGACGTGTCGTACACAGACGGCTCCAAAATGAGTTGTGGTACGGGATCCGATATCTACCGAAGTACTGGCTGCAATAGAGTATCGATTTCATTGGGACACTTCGCTACAGTCTGGCAGGCTGAAGTTTGCGCAATCCTTTCTTGCGCACAAATGATCCTTGAAAAAGAAACATTTGGCAGAAGGATAACCATATGTGTGGATAGTCAGGCAGCTCTAGCAGCCTTGAAAAATCCAGTAGTCGAATCAAAACTGGTCTGGGAATGCCGCAAGGCACTAGACGATCTTGGTTCGAGGAATAAACTATCATTGATCTGGATACCTGGTCACTCAGGGATCAAAGGTAATGAAAGGGCGGATGCTCTAGCTAGAATAGGGTCGGAAACCCCGATGATAGGACCGGAACCAGCTCTAAGCATTGTGCCGAGCGGGGTTAAGGGAGATATAAATCGATGGGTGCAAAGAAAGCATGAAGCCCATTGGGCTGGGACTGAGGTGGGAAGGCAAGCAAAGAAACTTTTGGGCTTGAAGCTCAATAGAAAACTTTCACAAGAACTTCTTGGTCTCGGTAGGGCCAGGTTGAAAACCGTGGTTCAACTGCTCACGGGGCACGGCTTTCTTAAGTACCACTAATTCAAAATTGGTAGAATAACATCAGCAAGATGTAGAAAATGTGAGGAAGATGACGAAACATCAACCCACATACTATGTCAGTCCCCAGCTCTCGCTGAGGCTAGACGGGCAAGCTGGGGATTAGCCTTTACCAATCCAGAGTATGTTACAAGCGTACCCTTGAAAGAGATTCTGAACTTCTGGGAAAGGACAGGTCTCTGGATGGGGTAAGTTTGTTTGTTTCGAGCGAATGGTTGGGCGGGTACAATGGGTATTTACCTAAGTGTCCACTTCTTCTCGTGAGAACCCTCTGTGAAGTTCGGTTTAGATTAGATTAGATTAGATAACGAGGCAATGTATGCAACAATTTATGACTATCTTGCCATATGTACACCCAACTAAAAATCAAAAGAAAATGATGCTCGTAAGGCGAACATAGTAGAAATAAAAGTTAATAATTAACTTGAGTGTATTTTCTGAGCACGGTCCAGCAACATATATGAACTTACAAATATGTTAGCTGAACAAATAATACTTTCACTGTTGATATTTTTGTGAAAATTCGAAAGTTTTAAACAAATACACGTGTTTTAATAAATTTTTACATATTTACCAAAAACATGTCCAAAGATTTATATGCATGAATGTATGGGCCATTCTCTCAAAAAGTACAAATGACACGTTCACGTCACTTTTTCTAAAAAATAATTTTAATTTATAAAAATTGTGCTGACCATACGATAGTATTCAATGTTCCTTAACTAAATTAGATGAGAAAGAAAAGAAGAATTGCAAATTATCGGAAACAGTCATGTTTACATGGTGTATAAACTTCACTTCGTGACGGTGCACAAAGCGTATTTTATTCAAACAAAAGATATTACTTTTATACTACTATATAATTATATACTTTGTCTAGCAATATCTACTAACTATTTTATATTTTTATTGGTCCTTGCAGAAATACAGTAAAATATTTGCAATATTTTTTCCTAGGGATAATTTAGTTTTGTGCACCATAATAAACCTTTGGAACATTCTTTAGGAATATTGCAGGAACATTGTTTTGGTATATTGCAGGAACATTCTTTTGGAATATTGCAGGAATATTCCATTGGAATATTCATAAATTTTTTAAAGCAAAGAAGAAAAAAGATTTTTTAGTTTTTAAATTTATTAATTCTTATTAGAATTATTTATTATTTTATTTTTACGCCATATTACAAATTAAAAATTCTAAACGTGACCGGAGGATTTGAACCCTAAACCTAAGACCTATCTAATTTAACACTCGCAGCTATTTTATCGGTATGGAAATTCTACAATAAATCTGGATGAACTTCAACTATTTTAGATATGTGTTAAAAGTTTATCAACTCGGTTTTGATTCTTATCTTCATACCGATAATATAACTGCGAGCGTTAAATCGTTAGATAGGTCATAGGTTTAGGGTTCGAATCCTCCCGACGCGTTTTATGAATATTCCAATGAAACATTACTGCAATACTCCAAAACAATGTTCTTGGAATATTCCTAAAGAATGTTCCAAAGGTAGGATATTAGAATGTGCCTTGAATATGGATGGAATATTCCTTTGGAATATTCCGAATGTTCCAATGAAATATTCCCGGAATGTGAATGGAATATTCGGTGTCATTGGGATATTAAAACGAAACCTTTGTCGTCAACAGAAATTCGTCGTTCAGTCGTTCATCCCCTTCCACTTGGTTCACTACTTTTCTTTATAAGCAACTATTAAAATCAATTCACCTATAATCTTTTTGAACTATTAACATTAATATAACTTAGGCACTTATACAATAAAGTGTAGTAGTGTGCCATGATATTGTTAGAAATCCATTCTGTTTTGAGATTTTATTAACTGCGCATGTGTCAATTATTTTAAAACCTATTGCGCACCTAAAGCTTACAGAAACCTACTGCGCATTCACAACCACACGAAAAAAAATAATTTCTGAAATATTCATAAAGTTTATTCTTAAAATTGAGGGAAAGAAGCAAATTTAGTAGTAATTTAAACCTAAAGATTTTAGGTAAATAATTAAGTAGTTCCTGAAAAATTCTTAAAGAGTAAATGAAAAGAAAAACTTATATTTGAACTTCTTTCGGTCTTATTTTAAACATGTCAATTACCTGTACATTGGTGATTTAAATGAATTATTTTAAAATATAAAACAGAAAAATCCTACCTCTCTAAAGCCGCCCACTGTATCCACTAGGCCATTGACGCAGTTGAAAGTCTTTACAAATAGGTTGTATACAAAATCTTTTAATTCTTAAAAAATCCCCCAATACTTTTTTATAATTATATTATTTGCAAAGACCCTTTAAAATATAATAGAATTTTTTTACTTCTTGGAAGAATTGAAGAATACACTCATATTATTATTAAATATAATAGATATTTTAATATTAAGCATGGTTTTACGAAGCACATTGTTTTAAAATTGCAATACCAAAAGATTTATCAGTTATTATACACTCGTTTTAACGACCTTTCAGGCCCAATGAGTGTCCTCCGTAGGGAGTTCCTAGAATTCAGTACTTTGAAATATATTTTCTCTTTAGTGTTTTTGCGTCTACAGAACGGCTTGAAATTAGGAGTACTCGCATTTGCCTGGACCACCCCGTATATTGGGTTTGCTCGCCAGTGGAGAGGGAAAACTGTAGAAAAACCTCTTCTGAGTACAACCGGTTTATCGACAGTTGAGTTTTAGTGATATGCACAGGTCGATTACCGACAGTGCATATCATTATACCTCGACGTCTTTACCTTCCACTGAAGTTATCTTACAAACGGAAAAAATCCCAGGCTCCCCGGGGCGAGAACCAAGCAAGCTTGACGCTTGACTTGGCGCGACCGTAAAGTCCAGGACCTTAACCAACTGAGCTAACTCCGTTGTCAATACCAAAAGATTTATCCATATCTTTAAATGATTAGTATATGTTTTCGGAATTTTTAAAATTATACTTTGGAACCATGAATTTGGCACTTATTTATTATTTAAATTAACTAATTTATCCAAAAATTTGTATAAATCATCGTAATCTTATAACACTTTCTTATTAATCACAATTTTAGTATATTATTTGTTTTAAACAAAATTATTAAACAATTTATTTAAATATTCATAATATTAATATTACTAATTAATAGAAAATTCTTAAAACAAAATTATAATCTTTATACATAATTTTCAAAAGATTGAAAAATAACAACAATAAAATAAATGATAAGTTCATGATAGTTTTTAATATTTAAACTGAGATAAGCAATATCTTTATCAATAAATATAATTGAGCGAGCGTTAGCGAGCGAACTAACATCGCTAATATGAGTATTAAATGATAATAAAATTAGCTGGATAACAATGCATAGGTAAACAATATTTATGGTATTTGTGCAGTTAAGGCCACTGCGAATTAGGATGAAAAAAAAAGAAAGTAACCCGTATCAGTATGTTTTTCAATTTAATTGTGGTCGTTGACCTAAAGAAAACTCCGCTTCGTGAAAGCAGAATATTTTTATTTTTGCTAATGTACTGCTAAATATTGTTAATATTTCTTATGGCAGTTTCCTATCCAACTGAAATGTAGCAAATACCATTAGTTGAATGTTAGTAAAATATATTCTTTTAATATTAGAATCGAATGAATCAGTATATTTTGAAACAGACAGAGACTCCACTTTGTGACCGCCAGTACGTATTTTTATAGGTATCTTTTAAAATGTTTCTAAACATTATAACAAAATATTTAATGGTTTTATTTAGGTCCATGTCTTGACATAGGACTAGTAATATAAGAGTTTTACAAATATTCTTTCACGTAAAATCTTAATTCTAAAATTGTTCATTTTGAGAGAATGACCCGTATGTAAATAACATGTAATTGACTTGTTAAGTGCATGTAAAAAATTCTCAACTGTACACGAAAAAAATACAAATAGTGGTAGTGTACGCAGCAGTGTAAGAGAAGTCGTAGTTATTTATGACTTCTAAAATTAGAATTTCACACTGAGAAAAATTTGTTGCGAATATTGCTGAAAATCATTTGTGCATTTTTTCCATAATTCTATTGATATTATATTTCTAACAGAACGTATAGTTATTGCTCGGGCTAAGCCTAAAAACTAGGCGGACCGGCCTAATATTTAGGTGGATTTGTATAATTTTGGTATAGTTCTCAGTGCAATCAATTACTTTTTATAATCTATGAGATGCCACGCTTTAGTTGGGGTAAAAAAAGGTTGAGCTTTATTCTTTTAAGGGAATTATGTGATTGGTTCTTCTTATGTGTTTTCTAATTCTTATTCTCTTATTTGGCAATATCCACCAATAAGAACGAAAGTTGATTTAAAAAACTTATTGTTTATAAAACGTGACTAAATGTTCAATTCTATGGCTATTTTACTTTAAAAAAAAAGAAATTTTAATGGAATACCTTTTTCATAAATTAAATTTAATCAAACAAACTCGCTTTAACCATCAAGTTTGGAGTTTTAGAATTTTAGTGTATTACATAACCTTTTTTCTTTGTTTTGCCGATTCTGTCTGGCGATTAATTATTATAATCTATGAGATGCCACGCTTTAGTTGGGGTAAAAAAAGGTGAAGCTTTATTCTTTTAAGGGAATAATGTGATTGGTCCTTCTTATGTGTTTTCTAATTCTATTCTCTTATTTGGCAATATCCATCAATAAGAATGAAAGTTGATTTCAAAAATTTCTTATTGTTTACAAAACGTTGCTGAGTACATTTTTTTTTAAGTCTTTAGTGCGTCTTGGTTTAACCCATACATTCTTATTACTTATTATAATCTATTTCAGAAAAACAAAACCAAAATGTGTCATTCTGCTTAAGAAATGTAAAAAGGTAACCATTTTAGAAAATTATATAAATTTATGTAATTTTTAGTTGAGAACAATTTGAAAAATCTCCAAAGGTTTAATGAACACTGAATTGAACTTATTCAATGTTAGTTTTTCCAAAATATATACAAAATTTATTTTCAATAGAAAAAAAACCGCAGAGGTTTAATGAAAACAGATTTCCATTTTTTAAATGTCAGTTTGTTAATAATAAATAAAACTTTTTATTTTAAAATCTAAAAATACAGATATATTACCAGATTTTTAATTACATTTTACAGATTATAAAACGGAAATTGTTAAAAATAAAAATTTACAACAAATAAATTAAAATACCAGAAAAAACATTTTTCTTCTAAATTTTTAATTAATAAACATACAATTGTGTCTATTTTTTGCATTTCGAATAGAAATTTATTGTTAATAAGAATTTCATTATAAAATCTTAAAAAAATTATATTTAATTTGATTGTTACTACTTTTATTCCAGTAGAAATACAATCCTTCGTACTCAAAGGTTTTTGCAGTTCTGGAAAAAAATACGCTAATTTCTAAAAATTTTAAAATGGCATATCCAATAAGGCAGACATGAATTTTTAAATTTGTATATATTTTTATAGAATTCGATATAATAAAGTTTTTGGGTCGCTAAATACGAATCCAATGTCATTTTCAAATAAAATTAAAATGCCGAATCCAATACAGTACCGTCGAAAAATGTCAGTCCACCCATTTTTTAAGGTTTGAAAAACATTTTTAAACGTACAAAGTACAAATATTAAAATTTTTCTGTGTTTATTTCCTTAAAGTAGATAAAATTTTGAGAAAAATAAGGGCTGAGTGAAGTGAGTTAGTTAATTTTTCATTGAAATATGTTTAAAAATGTGGAATTTTTAATGTTTTACAAAAATTAAAATTACTCTTGAAATAATAAAGGTTTTTTAAAGTTCCTATGCCTGTTTTAAAGAGAATTTACTGGAAAATAAGACTGTTGCTTAGGCATTAATGTGCAATTTTTTTCATAGCATATGCAAGGCTCGGAAGTTGGACCAAAAAATATAAAAAAATTATTGTTTATATCTTGATATCAAATACAGCTATATAAAATATACCAAGGTCATAATTGTCAATAACTTTCGAAAGGAAGTAATATAATATATATATTGGAATTTTAAAAATTATTTTTATGTCAAAATAGTGTCTTCAAAATTTGATAAATTTTTTGGTCCAACTTCCGAGCCTTGCATATGCTAGGAAAAAAATTGCACATTAATGCTTAAAAACAACAGTGTTATTCTCCAGTAAATTCCCTTTAAAACAAGCATAGGAACTTTAAAAAACCTTTATTATTTCAAAAGTAATTTCAATTTTTGTAAAACACTAAAAATTCTACATTTTTTAACATATTTCAATGAAAAATTAACTAACTCACTTCAGCCAGGCCTGATTTTCCTCAAAATTTTATCTACTTTAAGGAAATAAACACAGAAAAATTTTAATAATTATACTTTGTACGTTTAAAGACGTTTTTCAACCCTTAAAAAATAGGTGGACTGACAATTCCCGACGGTACTGTATGTCGGACATGAAGTTTTTGTTAAAAATTTAAATTTGTACAAATTACTATATTAACTTTTTTTTTAATTAAATTTAATAAAACAAACTCACTTTAACATTAAACTTGGAAGTTTCAGAATTTTATTGTTCTAATGACATTTTCTTTAATACCAATATGCAAACAGAAAGTCTTATTTTAAGACATGCCACCTGTCTTATTTTAAAACGCAACATTTTTCAGACAGCCTTTTCTGAATTTATAGATTTTTGTTTTACTACAAACGGTGCAAAAAATATTAAAAACTTAAAATTTGCATAAAAACCTTAAGTAATGATAAATTTAAAAATGTTAATTTCTAATTACTCCAATTTTAGTATGATTAAGATAGTATTTTTCACATAAACATTTATATAGCAGGGTTTAATAAATTAAAGACAATTCTTTATTTATACTGTGAGAAACGGATAGAAACATTTTTATCCTAGGTTATGTTATACGGTACTATAATTATGCTACTGGCTACAATCAAAGATATTACAAAAATATTGTTATTCTAGCCGGTACTATCAACATGTTACTCCGTATAATCTTGGTGTTAATTGTTACTCTTTAGATAGCTGTCCGTATTTGTAACATTAAGGTTACCATGAACATAATTATGTTACTCATTACTATAGTTTTCTCTCTTTGTAAGATTCTACTTTTACTGTGAACATTCCAGAACAGGAATCATAACCCATTAACTTTTTTTTTATTTCTCATTGCGTAAAAGTTCAAACTATTCGCGCACGCATTTTTCTATGTAATATAAGTTATTGCAATTTGGTACTAAAGGTTTTTCTGATTGCAAATTAGGAATATAAAGTTAATGTCAAAAAACTCAAAAATCGGTGTTTTCCAGCTCGATGATTTTAAATCTCACGTAATTTTTAAAAAATGTCCATTTGAAATAATAAAACAAGATAATATTAATTATCTTGTGACTTTTTTATCAATTATAAAATTTACATAAATCAATCTATTCATTTTCAGATAAAGAATATGTCCCTATGAATCGATTTCGAGTATTTTTCAAAAGTCTATAATATTGATCTCAAAACTTTCTCTATCAGAAAGCAAAATTAATCAATTTATTTAAAAATTGCTTCTAAGGGTCTTCATGATTGCAGATTATGAATCTGAAATCATAAAAACAAAATCAAAATGACAGATCCTAGATCGCAGCCATAAAAAATAAAATACTGATCAATTATATTCCAATAAAATAAACTTATTTTTTAGAAGGTGCATTATACAATTATGCTCATTTAAAGAAAGATGTTGTAAAGATTCTAAGTAAATAAAATTTTAAAGTTACATTATCCAATTCTTTTTATAATTGACAAATTAGAAATTTTCATATTTATCCTTCAACATTTTTGTCAATAAACTTTTTATAATGATGTATAAAAAAAGAAAAGTTCACGCGCGCCAATTTTGCTAGTGTATTTTATAATTAAGAAATTTACTTTTTACTCTCTAAATCTGAATTAGCTAAAAATAAATAAAATTAGTCAAATATAGCTAATTAATAGTAAAATCGTAAATGATTTTTAAATTCAGGAATTATAGTAAAAAATAACTAATTATTAGTAAAAAAATAACTAAGTAGTAGTTAAAAAATAATTAATTCTTAGTAACTTTTTTCACTAAATTATTAGTAAACACATAACTAATTGAATTAGGGACGGACTTTTTACTACTTCAAATTAAGAGAGCAACTACTAATTCGCAAAATTTTACTTCTTTAATTTTAAATTGCTTTTTCATTCTGTATTGTACAATAACTTCTAATAGTTATTTATAAATGTGAATTTAAAAAATTTTTAAAATATATTTAAATGTTTTTGAAAAAATGAAGAACAATTATTTATTTCTGTATAAATATTGTTTGTATATATGTATATGTAATTTTAATAAAATTATTTTCTAAATCAATTAGAAATACAGTACAGCACGGCAACGATTACATATATAATTTTTAGGCATTTATACTGAAGCATATATCGTTCTCTCTTTTATATTCCTTAACCGGGGAATCGGTAATCTGTACTTAAACAGAAGAAAGACAAGGCATCTTAGAGAGAGAAGGACATAAGTTCAAAGAATGGACATTTAAATCCATAAATCAGATAAGAAATTAAACGATAATTTAGCTACCTGTTTTCTTATATTCTGATTTCTAAAATTTTATTCTATTTTAATTCTTATTTCAACTTTAATAATTCTATTCTTTTATTGTTCAAATAAATTCATTTTATTAGGAATCGCAGATTTGATTTTATTAATAATTTATAGTTTTTTTTTATCAAGCTTCATCACTGATTCCTCAACCCACCTAAACAATAAACATTTAAAAATTAAAGAAATAAAATAATTAATTAAATTAATTATAGAATTTAATTTTAAATTTTCTTAAATAAATAAAATAATAATTTTAATTAATTATTGAATTTAAATTTTGTATTTTCCAAATCAATAATTTAAAAAATCAGAATTTATTGAAATTTTCACTTTATTCTGAATTTCGTAAATTTAAATATCTTCAATGACCAAAAAACATCTATTTCGATCAGAATTATTTTTATTTAAACTTACGTTATAAAATCAAAACAAAGTTTCTCCAACCAAAGCAATCAAAATCAATCTTTCAATTTTTCAATTCTAAAACAAAATTTTATTTATAAATTAATTTCTCATATTTCAATTTCAAATTTCTTTATTTTTCAAATTTTAACCTGCCTATAGTCCCTAATTTTTTAGGTAATTCTGTGCCCTAAGATATTTTCGTTGAAAAAAAAAATTTTTTATGGTTCATTGACAACCTAAATTTTATTTATTATGCTCAGAAAGTTGGTTGTCGCCAAACCTACAGCAAACCTAGCATTACACGGAGGACTGGAAAACATAAATTTGACAAACTTTCGGTACATGTCATGAGCATATCTAGCCATTCCTTACAACACTCCACTTTTTGTCACATTGATTATTATTATTGAATCTTTATTTTTTAACAAGGAATCTTTTAAAATTAAATAATCCTGGATGGTTACCCAGTATGTTACCTAAGAACATACAAATCTCCAAAACAGAGGATATTTAATTTGTTTCTTTATTAAATATAAATTGAAATTAACATTTAATAAATATAAAAGATACACATTGTCAAGAGATAGTGAGATCCAATAAAATTCTTTGAATGTTTGAAATATGTTGGAATATAGTAATTCTTCGAAAAATGAAAAATATTTCAAATCGAAATATTTTTCGGCAGCACCTCACCTGAAGATAAGTATCAGAAAAAAAGAAGAGATCCCCTTGTAAATTCACCTGTTTATATACTATCGACCCCGGATATGCTAAAAGTCAAATATCTCCCGCGTCTTAGATATTTGGGCGCAAAATGTTTCTATTACTTTAATTTGCTCTTATTTTTGTTCACGTCCGACCCCAAAAATTTCTAGTCATAGAGATTTTTCCCACTAAAAGAGCACGTAGCCGAGGTGTAGAGGTGGACCAAGAGATGAGCTAAGTCGCAGTACATCGTTTTATCTCGAGCCGTCAAGACTTATCTGAAAATTGTCGACCGAGACTAGAATATAGAGACATAGCCCGTCTGCGCGTTGGAACCCGTGTTCTATCCCTGCAAATTAAGTACTGATAGAAATACTGGCGGACGAAAAACAGAATAGAATTCTTCTAGCCGACGGAGTCCGGTGGAAACTCAATTGAGTGAGACTCTTGATTAATTAAATCTTAATCAACCAGGAATCTTGTTTAACAACCTGCCAGTCAGTACGAGGTCACTACCTGTGCCGTCTCGATTCAGTGGACCCACAAGCGTAAAACTGCGCTAATTAAATCAACATCGATAAAATTGTCAAATTTCGCCCGTCGGCAATTTTGCCTTGACGGTAATGTAAGTATGTGTTTGTAGTATGGTGAGTAGAAATAAGCAATCTATTTTTATTATGAATCCGACCTTTCCTTTCTGTGTAGACTCATTTCCTAAAGTAATTATTGATTAAATAAATAGGAAATTATAAAAATTGTGCTTTATTTGTCTTGACCACTAAACAACCTCATGTGGAAGTCGTTTATTTAGGACACATTATCGATAAAGACGGTGTAAGACCAGACCCGAAAAAGCTTAGCGCAGTAAGAGAGATTTTCCATCTGCAATAACCATTAAAAATATAAAACAATTTTTAAGTTTGGCCGGTTATTATCGGCGTTTTATTAAAAAAATTTCAAAGCAATCGGGACCTTTAACACAATTATTAAAGAAAGATGTGCCTTTTAAGTAGGGCGATAAACAACGAAAAGCTTTTGATATTTTAAAAGATGAACTTTGCGAAGAAACTTTATTAAGAAGATCTGATTTCGACAAACCATAACTACTGATGCTTCGGGTTTTGCAATTGGTGAAATTTTATCCCAAGGGGAAATTGGAAAAGACAAACCAATTGCCTACGCTTTTAGATCTTTAAATAAGCATGAAGTAAAATATGACACATATAATAAAGAAGCTTTAGCAATTGTGTATTGTGTTTCACATTTTAGACACTTTCTGTATGGTAGGAAATTTCAGGTTGTTACAGATCATAAATCTTTACTGTTGTTTAAAAATTCAAGCGATCCTTGTTCATGTGTATCAAGATGGAAACTTAAATTAGCGGAATATGATTTTGAAATGATTTATAAAGCAGGAAAAATAAATGTCAATGCGGACGCGTTATCCAGAAACCCTGTTAATATTGCAAAAAGAATTGTTCCAAAACGGTTTGATAATGATAGTGATGATGTGAAGCAAGTAATTGGAATAGAAGAAGATGAAATAGATAATCTATTTGAGTATCTATTTGAAGAAGCAGGAGTTTCAGACGCAGATAAGGATGAAATATTTGGTTAGCGAATTGAGAATAATGATAATGACTATTATGACATTGATGTCAAAAATGAAGACGATGAATTCGAAAACGAAGACGAAGATTTAAATTGCTATGAGGAAATCGATGATGATCTCTCCGAAGAATTGCATAATAAAGAAGATAATTCTGAATTTAAAGTGGGAACTAGAAGACAATTGAAGAAACTAAATCAAGGAAAAAAATGGAAATTAAGATGAATCGGGTAAGTATGAAGATAAAATAAATCGGGAAAGTGTTCGAAATCTAAGAAATAAAAATGCTAAGTCAACTAAATCAAGTATAAGTGAAAATCAAGTGAATAAAAATACTAAATCTGTGAAAAATAAGTCAAATAAGTCGGGTCGGAAGCAAAATCTATTGAATCAAAATCCTAAATCTGCAAATACTAAATCAAATGAATTAGGTGGTAACCAAAATCTAGTGAGTTTTGCTACTAAATGAGTGAATATTAGGTCAAGTGAATCGAGTAAAAATTCGAAGTTGGTGAATACTAAGTCGGGTGAATCAAGCGAAAATACTAAGTCGGATAATATTATGTCAAGTGAGTCAAGTGAAAATCGAAATCTTATATCGGGTACTGAATCAAGTGAAATAATGGAAAATCGAAAAAGTGAAAATACTATATCTGTGTATACTAAATCAAATGAAAGTGAAATCAACTGCGAAAATCAAAAAATAAAATCTACGAAATCGAATCCTGAAATAAATAAAGATGAAATGTCAAATATCGATGAAAATTTTCAAAGTGGGAGTAGTACAAGAAATCTACGAAGTCGAAGTCATTAAGAGAAAAGTCGAAATAAGAAATATTATTTAAATTCTATGGTCGATAATGAAGAAGAGGAGGAAGATATATAAATTCATGAATTTAATTCATGAAGAAGATAAAGATAGTGAAAACTCAGATCCCGAATATTTTGTTCAAAATGATAACTATGTAGTACCAAGAAACATTTACGAAGATTATGAAAATAATGAAAATAATGAGGATTTTAGCCAAAGCGATGATAGCAAGGAAGATTACGAAGAAAAAGAAGGTAATTAAGCATTTAATTCAGATGAACAATTTGAAGAAATTGAAGAAAATAAAGAGCTTAAAGAATGAGAAAGAATAATTATGTGTACTTTTTATCGACGACATGCGTACCTCAGGACAATGGATCAAAGAGTCTGTTTAAGCAAAATGAATTACTTAAGTTTCAAAATCTTGAAATCGGTGAAGCTAAAGAATTTAAAAAGTGGAATTTTTATAATAATGCATTACCAATTATCTCAGAATCTGGCGTAAGCTAACTGAAATGCATAATAAAAATATAAAATCATCCATTTAGTCTTTTAAAACATTAGCTGAAAAATTACAACTTCGTTCTGGTAGCATTGCAAGAACTATGGATATAAATCACGTAAATTGGGATAAAATTGTTTTAATTTTTCGAGAAATTTTTCAAAATTGCAGAACTACAATAATAATTTGTAATGTTTATACTCAGTATGCAACAAACGAACAAAGGAAAATTTTAATTAAAGAAGCACATTCCTTAGCGTTAGGCGGTCATAAAGGAGTAAGTAAAACTTCCCATCGTTTTAGATAAAAACATTTTTGGGAAAACATGAAAACAGACATTTAAAAATATATACAGACTTGTTTGCAATGTCAATTAAAGAAGCTTGTTAGAGTAAAAACAAAGAATCCAATGGTTCTTACTGATATACCGGAAATTACGTTTGAAAAGGTTTTTTTAGATATTGTCTGTCCTTTAAAACCTGTTACTAAAAACGGAAACGTGTACATCCTTACGATTCAAGATAATTTAACTAAGTACTCTTTAGCAATACCACTACCAAATCATCAAGCAAGTACTATCGCGTATGCATTTTTTAAAAAATTTATTTGCATTCATGGTGCACCAAAAGCTGTATTAACTAATCAAGGTGGTGATTTTCTAAGTTATCTTTTAAAACGAGTTTCAAAAAGATTTCGTATTCGCTAATTTAAAACAACAGCTTTTCACCTACAATCAAATGGCTCTCTGGAAAGATCGCATCATGTATTAACAGAATATTTGAAACAATTTGTTTGCAAAATTTCGCAATGGGACGATTGGTTAGAGTTAGCAACATTTTCGTATAATACAAGTGTTCACGAAGAAACTAAATGCACTCCATATGAATTAGTTTTTGGTCGTTTAGCAAGATTGCCTTTAAGTCAACCTTTACTTCCAGAGGAAAAGTTATAAACTTATGACGATTATTTGGTAAATCTAATAACGAAATTACATGAAATTCAATTTTTAGCTCGAAACAATCTGATTAGCGCAAAAGGAAAGTTAAGAACATACTATGACAGAAAAATTAAACCACAAAATTTTAAGATTGGGGATAGTGTATTTCTGTTACAAGGACCTAAACATGGAAAATTAGGGGACCAATAAACTGGTCCACACGAAGTTATAGATATTTTAGGCAAGGGTAACATAGAAGTAAAACTAATTAAAAGACCAAAAATCGTTTATTTTAATAGACTTAGATTATCACATATTTAGCATTCTAACCAAAATTAAAAAAAAGGAATATAAAAAAAGTTAAATTTCTTATTTTATGGTCATATGTCAGAACTATTATAATCTATTTGTCTTCTACTTCCCGAAAGAAGAACCTTCAATGTCCTTAAAATGACAAGAACCTTGACGTGGTGGGAAGGCTTATGCGTTTGAGTGTTGTCTCGAGTGAAAGGGGTGAATCCTGGGCGCGCTATAAACGCGTTGTCCCAATGCTTGGAAAAGGAGAGCCAGAAGCAAAGAGTTCGTCATGCAAGGAGTATGAAAGAAGAAGGTGAAGCCTATAAACGGCTCCCTTCCCGGCTGAATGGCCTCCTTTATATTTATATTTTTTATATTTTTATAAGGGAAAGCCAAAAATGGGATTGGTTGAGAGAATACGTGTGGAATAAGAGTAGCCTATAAACGGCCTATTCCTTGTACGGGTAGTCTCCTTCTCACAGGATTACTGCAGATCACCGTGGAAGGCGAGCCGAAAACTCGATTGCACGTGCCGAGGAAGCACCGGGAAAAGCGAGCCAAAAAACTCGTTTTCCCGTGTGTGTAGCTTTCTTGGGGAAAGGGAGACTAGTATAAATGTGGCAGTGCAGACTATAAACGTCTCCTTCCCTGGTTAGATAGCTTAATCTTTCTAAGTGAAACGCTATGAATAAGGTACGACAGAGGAACCTTTAGGAAGGTGTATTCTCCTGTATGAATGTGGGGCACGCCCCCTTGAAAGGAAGGATTGATTGATCCAGAGAGACCAAACAAACAAATTTGCTTCAGTACTAGGAATCGTGATAGGAGCGGTTTCGACGATCTGGACAGTGGCCCAATCTATTCTTTCAGATATGCTACTTAAGTCGCCAGATCTCTACTCGGCCCAGTCTCTCATATTTCCGGGTCAACAACCAGGTTGTGGCTCCTTTACTTGGTTCGCTTACTGACATGTACTGTCAGAGGGGACCAGGCTCTGCGTTCCAATGCGTTCCGTTACTACATTCGATTCACCAACAACGAGGCGTCTCGCCTTCCATAAGAGCGACCTGCTCTATCACTACGACTTCGGGCACGACCAGTGGCCAGAGAATCGGACTCCTCTGGAGAGTCATAGTATCCTGGTACTGATCGGTACCGGTCTTCCGGGGATATGGGTCACCAGCGCAAGCCACTGGACCTACTCGTTTCAGTGGACGGGACTGAACCAGAAACAGCCACGCCAAAAATACTCCTTTCAGTACCAACTGATCAAGTACTGGCCCGCCCTCACCATTAAGACTTTTCCGTAGTCCTAGGTGTGACACATACAGAACTTGTACCCTTCAGTCAGAAGAGACACAGAGAACCTGCACCTCAACGCCAGAGATCCAGAGAGACCAGATTTGCGCTACTTCTAGGAAGAATAGGGTCTTCCTAGGGTCACCTAGGCCCCCGAGGGCTATATACCGGGCAGAAAGGAAGGAAGATGAGAGAATGGAGTAAAGAGGAAGGAAGTAGGAGGGTTAACGAAAACACTGCGCTGCCCACGATTACAATATAGACATTGCAATCCTAGGAAGGGAGGGAGGGTGTGGGAAAAATTACCGTTTAGCGGAGTCTGAGACATGAAAACGGAAATTAGAAGACCCGAGTGTCCCTTTCGGGAAGGAGAAGTATTTAGCAACCCTTGTTAGTGCTCAGCAACGAATTGCTAAACACTCCCAAGGGCAGTACCCACGGCGAGCCTGTACCTGCCGCCGTCCGTTAACCATTTACCTATTGGCTTCTTCACGTTGACACCAGGCGGTATTTTGGGACATTTGATACTTGTTACTGACTGTTTGCACAGCGCCCTCTGGCAAGCCAGAAGGCCCTTAACCACAACGAAAAGGGTAGCGCCGATCGCATGATCATGCTAAAGCTCACCCAAGAGACGCGACATAAGCTGAAGCTAATCTCTCATCAGGTGGCCCTATCGGCTTAGCTCAGGCACCCCGGGGTCGCCAATCCCGTAATCAGATACACGATTTGTGAACCTGATTCCTTGCGGAAATCCAGAGAGACCAGTGTGAAAGACGGAAAATAGAACTTGAGTGTAAGGGTATTTATGAATAGTGAATGAGGATCTCAATGGGAGCATCATATACTCACGCGGAACAAATACTTGCGATCGGCGACGTATTGCAGGGCAATAGGAGTGACGTGTCCCTATATGGTTTTTTCCAGGCCATATGGGGGTCCCGTCTGATGTGAGCTTGCTCTGCCGAGGTGTTTCTGTAATGCGAAGTCAGGAGCCAGCCCCTTCGGGAACTTGATCAAATAGTGTGCAGTGGGTACAGGTGTCGGAGCCTGTACTGATACGGTGGAGTCCGTTCCGTCCGTGTTGTACCGGGAATGGCTAAGCGAAAGGGTTGGGCCTCAGGGAACTGGGGTAGGACCGTCGTGTCCGAGGGTACACCCGTTCTCAACCTTTGCGACCCCCCTCTCCACACGATGCGCTGGTAAATCAAACAAATGGAAAGCTTAATGGAAAAATTAAATTAGAAAATGGAGACGAACGAGAGTTCAGATGCGCCGGAACCTTCCACATCGGCAGATACAGCTACTTTTGCTGCCGGTGCAACGGAGACTCTGAGTAAAGGGGAGAGCGCTGCTCCTGCGAGAGCCGACAGATGGGAAGGCATCATTCGGCTTTTGGAACAGCAAGTGGTCGTCACCCAGGAACTCACGAATGCGCTGTTGTACGTGCAGTCAAATCGGCTGGAAAACAACGCAAAGCCGGTTAAGAAATCGATTAACACGGCTGTGGAATATAGCAAATGCCTCGAACAAGTGGCTAAAGACTTGAAAGAGGAGATGCTCAGAAAGCTGAGAGGCGTCCCCAAACAAAAGGGAAAGGCAAAGGTTCCCCTTCGCCCAAAACCCAATGAGTTGGAGACCCCAACATCTAAGGGTAATGGAGAAAAAAGAGGTGAAAAGCGAGAAGCTTCGAGGACCCCCGAAGAGAGGTCCTCGAAAAAAGGAAAGAAGCCCGAGGGACCCAAGGCTGGGATCAATAGATCCTTTTCTGCGGCAACCCGAGGACTAATCGACCCACTGGTGGAAAAAGAGTGGAAGGAAGATCCTGCCACTCAAAGGAGAAAGAAAAAAAAGAAAATAAAAAAGAGAAGGCAAAAGCCGCAAAAGAGAAGAAAGAGGCAGAGGCGAAAAAGAAGGCCTCTCAGCACGGTAAGAAAAGGAGAAACGATGCTATCAGGGTGTCACTAAAGGATAACGTTTCCTTCGCTGACGCCTTGAAGCATATGAAGTCGGTAGTCAACCCTGCTGACTCTCAAACGGAGGTCCTGTCGATCCGGAAGACGTTGAAGAACGACATGCTTCTCGTCCTCAAGGGAAGAGAGGATCGCTCAGAAATCAGTAGGGCATTGACTGCTGCCTTTCAGAAATAAAAAAAGAAGTCGATACTGTGGTCACAAAAAGATCCGTGGAAATCAGGGACCTGGATGAGTCCACAGTGGTGGACGAAGTGGTGGAGGCAGTGAAAAAGACACTGGACAGGACCGACCTGCAGGTGTCTTGCCGCCTTTTCTCCCTTAGTGCCGGAAGCAAAATAGCGGTGCTTCAACTTCATGAAGCATCTGCTAGAACATTCCTAAAGGTAGGTAGGGTAAAAGTAGGATGCGGAGAACCAGACCATCAGAGCAAGGAGTGTAATGCGGAGTTCCACTGCACCACTTGCTCGGATAAAGAAATGACGGATTTCAAACACCGTCCAGGAAGTGGGTCCTGCCCTGTCTACAGTGCAGAACTAAAGAAGTTAAAAGGAAGGAGCTAAGGTGTCTTCAGAGTAACCTTAACAAGGGAAAGCTCGCAAAAGATCTCATGTTTTAACGGACATTCAGAGGGGGGTTGATATACTGTTTTTCAGTGAACAGTGTAAGAAACCGGACTACTCTGTCTGGTACCAGGACAGAACATGTAGATCTGGGATTCAAGTGTGCAACCCGGATCTGAGCGTCAGCGATTTTCTGGAGACCGATAAGGGGTTCGTTTGGATAGAGGTGTCGGGTATACGTATGTATAGCTGCTACTTCTCTCCGAACGATCGCTTTAAAGATTTCGAGGCCGAAGTGCAATCTTTTGAAGAAAGCATAAAAGCTTTCGGCGGGAGGACCCTCATAACGGGAGACTTTAATGGTAAGTGTCCCGAATGGAGTGAATTCCGTTTAGACAAGAGGGGCACTCTGATAAGCGAAATGGTGGCCAGAAATGACCTGGTCGTAGTGAACCGGGGCCAGGAGTTTACATTTCGGCGAGGTGAATCGGGATCAATTTTGGATCTAACAATAGCCTCGCCAGATTTGGCACGGAAGATTAGGGACTGGGAAGTGCTCGATGAAACAACCTTGAGCGATCACCAGTATATTGAGTTCGTTATCTCGATGAATGAGCTTGTGAGGGGCAAAAAACCAGGTAATCTTGGTAAGAACCCCTCATGGAACACCAGTAAGCTCGATCGAGATAAGGCAAGAAAGTACCTGGAAGAAGCCAAGCTGATCTCCGAACTTGGCTGGATAAGGGAACCGGAAACGGTTGAGGAGAGGGTGCGTGCCGCGAGGCGTGAGGTGACTGCAGCGTGCAATCACTCTATGCCCCGACGTAGACGCGATTGCTCTAGGAAGAATTCAACATACTGGTGGAACGAGGAATTGGCCACTCTGAAAAATGAGTGCAATAAAGCGAGACGGAGATATACTCGTTCAAAAGAGGACATCTCGCTTGAGCAGGAATGGCATAAAGCAAAAAAGGCTTTTAAGCAGGGAATAAGGCGTAGTCAACGGAAATGCTGGAAAGACTTAATCAGCGACTTCGAAAACGACCCATGGGAACTGGCGCTTAAGATTGTGACCAAGAAATTGGTTATTAAACAACAGATCCCCGGTCTAGACAAACCTGATTGGGTCCGACAGATCATAAGAGCCTTATTCCCATATGTGGTCTCGAGAGGACTATTCCTCTTGCTTAGTACGGAGCGAAGATCTTTTCACGCTTGAGGAGCTAAGAATTGCGGGAAAAGGGTTAAAATCTGACAAGGCGCCAGGAAGGGATGGAATACCCAACGAGATCCTGAAATTGGTGATCGATGTGTACCCTGAACATCTCCTTAACCCTTTGAACGACTGTCTCAGGGCTGGAAGGTTCTTTATGGACTGGAAAAAGCAAAAGTTAGTTCTTCTCAGAAAAGGAGACAAGCCTCTGGATAAGACGTCATCCTATAGACTCATATGTCTTTTGGACACAATGGGTAAACTTCTAGAGGGTATGGTTTGCAGAGACTTCAGGGTCTTTTGACTGGCGAAAATGACCTATCAGAAAACCAGTACGGTTTTCGCAAAGGCCGATCTACTGTCGACGCTATTTCGACAGTAGTGGAAGAAGCAAAGAAGGCCAGAAAAGGCACGGGGAAGAAGAAAGGATTTTGCGCATTAATAGCAATAGACGTACGTAATGCGTTCAATTCCGCGCGATGGAACATCTGCATCGAGTCGATGAGGAGGAAAGGGATACCGACCTACCTATTGCGAATGATGGACAACTATCTTAGTGATCGGTGGATCGAGTATGAAGGCAAAACATTTCAGATTCGTCAGGAGATGACTTGTGGAGCCCCCCAAGGGTCAAAGGTAGGGCCATTCGTGTAAAACGTCATGTATGATGATTCCCTGCGTATGAAACTACCTACGGACACCAAATCATTCGGCTTCGCAGACGACAAAATTATCGTATGCGGTGCGCAAACTACAGAAATCCTTGGCATAAGGGTCAATGAAACTCTGCGACGTGTCAAACGCTGGATGGACGTCAATGGCCTGGAAATGGCCTTGGAAAAAACCGAAGCACTGCTCGTCACAGACCGGAGATCCTTTGTGGCCCCACCCATTGAGATTGATGGACCTGAAGTAAAATGGAGACAGACCATAAAGTACCTGGGCGTCGAGTTGGATAAGAAGCTTAGCTTCAACCAACATTTAACATCTGCGACGATTAAAGCCATCCAATGTGCAGGAAATATTTCTTGGCTTATGCCAAACATTGATGGTCCCAGGGAAGCGAAAAGAAGATTAGTAGCGAGCGTGGTAAACTCGAGACTGCTTTATGCAGCTCCAGTGTGGGCATCAGTCCTAGAAAAACACGCCATCTCTATGAGACTACTTTGAGCGCAAAGAATAGTACTACTGAGAATAGTCTCAGCCTACCGGACTATACCTAATAGCGCTGTGCAAGTCCTAGCGAGCGTTCCACCGATAGATATTTTGGCTAAAGAGAGACAATCCGTCTATTCTGTCACTAAAGATCGGGCAAGCTCGCTCCCCGAGGAGGACAGACGGCGACTAAAGGCCCAGATTCGCAGAGTCGCGAGGAGTAGATTAGTCGAGGAGTGGCAGGTGAGATGGAATGGGGAATCTACCGGAAGTTGGACTTACCGCCTTATTCCCCACCTCGCTAAATGGCTAGAAAGAGGGCACGGAGAAGTTAGCTATTACCTTAGAAAAGGCAAGATATGCTTCGAGTGGTGGGCACTGAAGTCACCCCCGAAAACATGATTGACCTTATGTTGAGAAGTGTGGACTCTTGGCAGCACATTGAATCCTTCATTACCCAGGTAATGAAAATCAAGGATTTCGATGGACGCAGGAAAAGGAATCAGGGTTGATCTGAAGACATTAAAAGGTAAGAAGATCATGAAAGAAATCCGTATAGAATCATCCACCTGACATCACTTCGAAATCAGCCGTTGATCGGAGGGGGTCCTTACCCCCCTCGATTCGTCGGCTGATCGACATCTGATGCTGGGCTGAGGGATCTATGGGTATGGGTGGAGTTATCTCTCGGCGATGTTGGTTGCTTTGTTCAATCGTCCCGCTGAGGGTAAATACTCCTGTACAGCGAGGAAGGTTTAGTGGGTATTACCCAGAGACAAACTTACGGGGGAATATTTATATTCCCAAGTAAACTATTCTCTGGATTCGAGTCCCACACACGGGAGGCGCCTTCTTTAAATGATACCTGCATCATTCATTGTAAGGTGCTTCTTATGGTGCGTAAATGCATTTTCCAAACCTCGTAAGAAAAAAAAAATCTATTTGTCTTCTACTTTGATAAACTTAAACCTTATTTCTTTAAGAAACTTGATTATAAATTGTACTTGTCTGATTCGTTTAAAGGTCCTATCGACGTGGTCTGAAACAGATTTTCTGTTACTTTCACGAAGCAGGACCTTTGCTTTTTCATACACAGCACAATTTAATGTCCAGAGATCTACATCCTCTGAGAGTAATGAGAGTTCGTTATTCCCTTCAGCGATTTTGTTCATTTTAATGGAAACCTTTAGATGGACTTTGGTTTACCTGGACCTGATGTTTCCTTCTTTGGTTGTTGGCGTGGGTGTTACTCTTGAAACCTGAATGTTCTCTGAGGGTTCCTCTTCTTCCTCCTGAAGAAAAGCCTCTGGTCCTTTTTTTCGCAGAGAGGATACTTGATCTCTTAAATACTGAGGTGTCATTTGAGCGTATTGGGGGTACATATTGACCCATCGCTCATGCAACCTTAGCATATATCCTCTTTTGCAAGGACTACTGTTTTGCCAACATAGCATGATGTCCTTCCGAAGTTGGTCCGTCCATTTAAAACGTACTCTAGCTTGTCCCGGGTCAATGCCTGGTCGTTGCCTGGGTTCTGTCCTATTGCCACTCCCAACTGAACCCTGATCTCCATCCGAGAGAGACCTATTGTAAGTGGCACTGCGCGTTACAGTCGTCGTAACCGCAAATACTCTGTGTGGGAGGTTATCCCAACACAGAGTGGACAATTATATCAGGTGCCCACCCCTATCTGACTTTTGGTCCGCCCCGGGTATTCTAATTTCCTCGGTACCTCCCATATCTGAGAGGCCTTCCCCTATCCGCCACCTGGGGAGGCACCCGATTGTGGTATCAGAACCAACCCAAATACCTACACGATGTTCTTTAATGGTCATCTCAGTACTGTGCCAAGTCAGACCAGTATCTTTGAGCTGCGTGGTAACGGATAAATCAAGCAACCCATTTCGGGACATTTTTATTCGGGACATTTTTTTTTTTTTTTTACCAAACAAGTTTAGGAGAGGAAAATAGTATATTATGCAACAAGGGAGGGAAGTCCGTGTTTTTTTGTCAAGCACAAATGTTCGAAGAACGAGTGTAGCACGAGCGTAGCGAGTGCGAAACGAGTTCGGAGAACATTGTGCGAGACAAAAAATCGGCCTCCCGAGGTGCATATGCTATTTTCTATCACATATGTACGAAAATCTAGTGTTTCGTTCGCGTTAGCGGGTCAGCACTCGCAGTTTTCAGGTTAGTGACGTTAGAGATAAAAAAAACTGTAAGTTCTTCCCCGCTTGAGGCGAACGAAAACACGAGGTTTTCGTGCATGTGTGGTAGAAAATGCATTTATGCACTTGTTCGTGTGGGACTAGACCACATCCTGTGGCAATACCGCACTAAAACAACCTCTCCCAATTCTTGCTTCACATACTCTTATCAACTTTTGCTCCTTCCCTCCTGGAAGGTGAGCAAAAGCATCATTTTTCTTTACTCTGTACAGTTTCAGCATTCTGATTTTGGGTCTTCATGTCCATTGCCGCCGATGTTCTTATGCGGCCGACATAAAATTGTGGGATGCTTTTTTAGAGCTACCTTTAAATATGTTTTTTTTACAAGGAACAGTACTGTCGGACCAGAAAAAGAGAGTTCAAAAGAACTGCTTTCTGCATTCTACCTGCTAACAAGTTGGCTTGAAGTTCGCAGGTTGTATCTTCTTCAGTTAGCTCACAAATGAAGCCTTCATTCCTCCTAATCAGCCGAGAATTAAAACAATCAAGTGGACTCTACATCCTGGTTGCATTTTACTCAATTCGAATAAGAGCTCTTGATATTTGATCCGTTTCTCATCCTCCATTTTAATGGTGTTTCTCTCGGCAGGAGCCGAAAACTCAACCACATAAATGATCTTACTTTTATGATCTTGGAGGACCATATCAGGCTTGATGGCACTGATATGATGAGTGGTGGGGAAAGAAAAATTCCAGTAGATCTTGCACTGGTCATTTTCTACAACTGACTCTTGATCCATTTGGGCATACGCCAGAATGGGCTCCTTATCTATACCGTACTGGTGACGAAGGTGGTAATACAAAACCTTCAGTGCAGCATATCTACATATCTGTTACGTGCATAAATCGGACAGGCACTTAATATATGACTAAGTGTCTCCGGGTATTGTTTGCATGCACGACAGTAGGAATCGTCAACAGGTATATGCATCACACGGCTGCGGTACACCAAAGTATTAATCACTCCATCCTGACAAGCGAACAAAAAATTCCCTCTGTCTTCGATTTTAATCCAGCCGATTTAAGGAATGCAAAAGACAAACCTACAGACAATCTCATTTCTCTGACAATATTATAAAATTGTCCGTGAACAGGTTTAATAACATGTTTTTCTAAAAGAAGTACATGTTCTATTCCATGTTCGGTATTATTTGTATCAAATCGAAGATTAAGTTCTTTTGCCGCTCTATTTGCCGCTTGATATAAAAATGCCCCATTATTTGCAACTTCATGATGATGGACAAATTGCATTAAAGGATCCCTACTATTCATAGCTCAGCATACCTCAGCCAGTACAATCCGGCGATGAAGACATTCTAAACTTAGTAACCCTCTTCCTCCCTGATCTCGTGGTAGGTAAATTCGAGTTACGGAATACCTTGGATGATGGCATCGATGTACTGTCATCATCTTGCACATTTGTCTATCCAGTATCTTCAGCTCATCTACATTCCATTTAACAGCCCTAAATGTGTAGAGTATTAAAGAGATGGCTAATACATTTGTGGCCTGTATCTTATTCTTCCCTGATAATTCGGATGACCAAATTTTTCTGAGAAGACCTCGATATTTAATTTGGAGATGATCTTTAAGCCCACGCACATCTTGAGTTTCCGATTGTGGAATTCCAAGATATGCGTAAGTTTCTCCTTCACCAAAATGATGAATGGTGTTACCACCAATAAGCTGAAGATCGTCTAAATTGCCTGATGTTACAGATGTTTCCAGTCTTCCTCTATTCATATGGACAACAGCACATTTATCAAGTCCAAAGCTCATTTCAATTGCACTGGAATACTTAACCACTGCAAACACTAGAATTTTCAATGCTTCCTTACTGGAGCCATAGAGCTTAAGATCGTCAATGTAAAACAGGTGGTTAATCTTGTAAACTCTATCTCTTGGTTTGCCACACAAGTATCCAGATTGTTGTTCCCGAAGCACAACAGACAGAGGCAAGAGGGAGATACAAAACAATAGAGGACTAAGAGAGTCGCCTTGGAAAACTCCTTTTTTGTAGATGATGACGTCAGTCATCACCTGTTGCTTGTTTGATGTTAATACAAACCTTATTCTCCAAAAAATAATAAATTTCTGAAAAAAGAATATGTTTCACTTTTGAAAAATAATATTAAATTTTAATGGAATGACAAAGTTAAAAAAAAAAGAAATTTCTGTAGATAAATTACACTTTTTAATTTTATTATTTTTATTTAATCATTTTAAATT
Source organism: Ganaspis brasiliensis (assembly GCA_037103525.1). Classification (NCBI taxonomy): domain Eukaryota; kingdom Metazoa; phylum Arthropoda; class Insecta; order Hymenoptera; family Figitidae; genus Ganaspis; species Ganaspis brasiliensis. Next base: position 1,133,778 of record JAZKLR010000283.1, on the reverse strand, counting down.
ATATTTAATTATTAATTCAGGTTTTAATATTTCTAACTAAAAAAATATTATTAAATAAAACAATATAAATAATTTATAAATGATTAATTATTATCTAAATTAACTTAATATTTCCATGTAGGTATGGATTTAAAATGTCATCTGTATTGTGATCACACTATGTCATTCCTAGAATAACTAATGTTTTCATTGTGCCAGCATTAATCCGATATTATACCAGTATAGGGCCAGTATTATGCAAAGTATAGGCACAGGATTATGCCTGTATAGGGTCAGTATTATGCGGAAAAGTAGGGCCAGGTTCATGCTAGTATAGGGCCAGTTTTATGCGAAGTATAGGCCCAGGATCATGCCAGTATAGGGTCTATATTATGCAAAGTATACGGCCAGGATCATATCAGTATACGTCAGTATTACACCAATATTATGTAAAACATTATGGCAGTACTGTGCCAGTATTGTGCCGTTATTATGTCAATATTGAACATGAGGAATATTTTAACATTATAAATCATATTTCTTTTCGATGATATTTTCGTCCGAATTGTTTAAATTCCAAAAATTTTAAATTTTATAATTAAAATCTTTGAATTTGGAAAATTATCAATTTCATTTCTCTTTTCCGAATTAAAAAGGGAGGAAGTGTCACGTTCCCGTGACATACTATATAAAATCTATAGTGTATTTTGTAAGGATGTCAACCTTATATTTAGGGTTTATAAAATCTCTTAAACTTATTATGATTAAACAATCCGAAATCTGGAAGTGGCGATAAATAGAATTGCTCTCGAATGATCTACGTTCTGTTTTGTAATATAGAAAATGAATAAGATATTATCATAAGGGTGGAAGCATTACATCCGAACTTTTGATAACCCTCGAATTTAATCAAGATCGCGGGTAATCACCCGAAATCTGGAAGAAGTCACGCTATTCGGTGCTGCGACGAGTTAGACCTTTCCACTCAGCGTTGCGAGGAAGTTGCACCCTTCACTCGTCGTTGCGAGGAAGTTGCACCTTTCACTCGGCGATGTGTAGCCTACGCAAAATTTCGGAAGGAATAAAAATACAGGAAACCGAGGTTTCTTTACAAATTCGATGAAAACTAAAATCAGTTCTTCGTCCAACATCCTCTGAAACGGTTCTCTTCTCTAAAAACTCTACAACGGTTCTATATCCGCGAATATTGTATCTCCCTAGTATTGGTCTTGAAACGCGCCAATTTAAATCTTGTATTTTGGCAACAATCCTCAAGTCTTATATTCGAGCACTGTTTACACTCCTTTCGAGTTAATATTTTTGCGAATAAACTATCTATTTCAATTGTATCGGTAGTGAAGAATCTTACGTCTCTTGTAGTGAGTGTGCGAATTTAATGTAAAATTGTATTTGTGAACATTGTATTGAAAACGGAGACGAAAAGTGAAAGCGTAGAACTCCTGGCATAACCTGTCAGTAACTAGTTTTAATACTTAACCTTTTAACCATTTTAACCCTTTTTAACCCTTAACCCTTTCAATCATTTAACTCTTTCAACTAACATAAATCCTGAACCCTTTTCATTAGTTTAAATCCTTTTAAGCCTGCAATCAATTTTGATCCTTTATCCTTCTATCAAATTGAACCCTTTAACCCTTTATCCTAAATCTTCGTCTCTAAGAAACCTTGAATCGAGAAATTGTGGATCAACGACCCCTCATCAATATACTCATCTGCATCGAGCGACTTTTGGTTGGAAAAAAAACTTGACCCTGATATTTGAGACGACTAAGACACATAAACCATCGTCTGGCATTGTAACTTGAAATTAAGGTCTCTATGAGTATTTTTTCACTAGCCAGGATCTTTCTACTTGTCACGTCGTTTTGAGGCCTCGACAACTGCAGCCCATAAATATCCTTAGGGGGTCTCACGAACCTGCACTTAGAGATTTCGAAGGGACATCTCACACGCACCAGATTCACTAATAAAGTAAGATTTTACAATCTATTTCCTTTTACTATCCCGTAATTTTGATGCCTTAAGCTAACCAGTTGCTTTGTTCCAGTTGTTCTGACGATTAAAACAAGGATTCAGATTCTCATGAAGATTTCTTCCTCTCATCCTATTTTAACTCCACGATTTATGTAATTTGGATAAATAAAAGGATCTATCACGCTTACTAACGCATTATTCGGTGGATAAAGCCCGCTGACTTTGTAAATGAATCAGGGATAAATTTAAAAAAAAATAACTTTGTAAACTGCAATGTCCCTTCAGGACATAACAAAAGTAATGAAAAATCCTAGAAAATATTTGCAAAGTTATAAAAATAATTAAAAATTGAAGAGAATAATTTTAGTTTGATGAAAATAATTGAAAAAAATTACATTATATATTTTTAAAAAAAGAAAATAATTGCAGAATGATGAAAATAATTAAAAATTGAAAAAAAACTAAAATTTGAGATAAATAATAAAAAAATAATCGAAAAATAATTAAAAAAGACAAAAAGTAATTAAAAATTAATTGAAAAACAAATTTAATAAAAAATAATTGATATCAAAAAATGTCAATTGAAGAAAATAATAACAATTTGTGAAAAATAATTGAAACAACTACAGGATATATTTGAGATAACAAGACTACAATTACAATTATATATTATTATTCTTCGAACGTCAATTAATTTAAAATTTCATTGATTAAGAATTTAATTATTCCACGCTTTGAGAATAATAAGTTTAAAAATATTTAAAATTCCTTCAGTTTTTAACAATTATTTTCTATTATGATTTTACCCGGCTAGCGTGAGGTAGGGTATTTTTTACCCTGTACAGATTTTCTATTTGTATATTAAAAAAAAGCTTGATATCTTAGAAATTTTTTACCATATTTGTTTCATATTATCTATTGTTGCAATTCATTAATGTTTTGATAAATTTTCCATTTGTTTAAACAATTTATTATTGCAAAATTGTAACAATTCTAAAACCAATATAGAGAAATGTAAATTTCTATAAATTTGTCAGCATTTATTGGCATTACTTAGTATTAAATCAATAAAATAAATAAGAAATTAAGTTAAAGTTGTTACAACAGTTATTTAACATTGTTTTAACAATTAATTGTTGTTATTTATTAACTTTTTTCTCATTGCACCTAGAAAGGTGCAGTTTTTTTCTAGTTTTTCAATTTATGAAGCTTATTATAATAAACGACAAGTATTAAGTTTCATAAATTGTAAAATTAGAAAAAAACTGCATCATTCTAGGTGCCATGGGAAAAAATTTAATATAAAACAACAGTTATTTGTTTAAAAAATTGATAAAATAGCGATTCAACATTGATATTTGTCATTTATTATAATTAGCTTCATAAATTGTCAAATTAGAAAAAAAACTGAATCTTTCTAGGTGCAATGGAAAAAAGTTAATAAATAACAACAATTATTTGTTTAAACAATTGATAAAATAGCGATTCAACATTAATATTTGTCGTTTATTAAAATAAGCTTCATGAATTGTAAAATTAGAAAAAACATGCATCTTTCTAGGTACAATAAGAAAAAAGTTAATAGTTAACAACAATTATATGTTTTAACAATCTTAAATAATTTTTGTAACAAATTTAACTAAATTTTTTATTTATTTTATTGATTAAATACTAAGTAATGTCAATAAAAGCTGACAAATTTATAGGAATTTGCATTTCCCTATATTACCTTTAGAATTGTTATAAATTTACAGTAATGAATTGTTTAAACAAATGAAAAATTAATCGTAACAATAGTAAAATACATTAGTTACCTTCAGTTAACAATTATAATTAATTACCCTAATGATTTTAACTTTCTTTTACAATATACGAAGAACAAAACTCTTGGTGTGTTTTATAGTCAGCGTACATGTGTTCACAATTGTTATAAATAAACAATAAGAAATGTGCAGCTATTAAAAATTACAGAGAAATTCATCAAGTCAAATTCAAATTATTGAGGAATAAGTATTTCACAGGGTAAATTTTACCCTACCTTACGCTCGCCGGGTGAAATTATTTGCTACATTTTTTATCTATTTTTATCATTTTTTAAAAATATTCTTCAATTTCTAATTATTTTAATTAATTTTTAATTTTTTCCCTAATTGTTAAATTTAATTTCTGCAAGTTTCAATTATTTTCTTAAATTGTTCCAAATAAAACTTTCTCATTTTTAATTATTTTAATTATTTCCTTCAATATCAAATTCGTTTCATTATTTATTAATTAATTTTTAATTTCTTTCGTCATTTTTCATATATTTTCGCAAAATATAATTTTTGTTTTTTAAATTTTAATCTTTTTCTTTGAATTGTAAATTTATTTATCTGCATTCTTATTAAGAAGTTCATTTTTTATCTGTAATTTTGCCATATGAAATTCGACAGGGCGACTTTTTTTGTTCTATGGAATTTGCAAACGTACTATACGCATGTCGCCGCCCGCGCCCTTGCAAGTTACATACATTTTTAGATTTGGATGAAAACTGATTGGTTCGAAAGTAAATTTCGGGACGCCTCGAAAAAAAATGATTAGAATTTAATCCTATACTTTCGTCAGAGAGGTTATCTCTTTTTCTCTCATAGATATAACTTTCTTCAAACACCTTATCAGGATACGCTACTGGTTTAATCAAATAATTTTTTACCTGCCTTAGAATATTTAAAAATAAAAAATATTTATATTACTATGCTGCTCTATTATTTATATACAAAAATAGACTCTATTTATACTGAACCTCGATTAAACAAATATTATAAAGTTCACCGAGAAGTCCCACTTTCTTTTCTTCGGACTTTAATTAATAACACAGTCCTGTACCAATTCTCGATTCATCGACTAAGAACCAAACCGTCTGTTAATGGAGTCTCTTGTATATTAAATTTTATATATTTAATATAAATTGTACTTTCAAGTAACAAACAAAGTCAAACTACTTGATAAAATTGTGACATTTGACGTAGAATCAACAAGTATATTGTTTTAGAACTGTTTTTGGGTAAGGAATTTCAACTTGAAGTCAGCTAATTATTTGATACCACAAACAGCTTCTAAAACAAACCCACACGGTACTATATTTGAACGTTTATAAAAGTATGCACATTTTTTAAAAGTACCTAGTTTTTACAGTGTTTTTACATTTGATCGAATGCCTTGATCAGTCGCTCATCACCACTCATTCCTACAATTGAGTAGCCGGATGCAATAACTCGCTAGGCGCTCAAACAGGCGTAAAACTATTGTTCAAGAAAAATTTTTGGAGTAGATTTTCAAATTGTTTAAAAAATGTTTTTAAAAATAGGAGGTTATAGAGAAGAAAAAAGCGCACCTTTTTTTCTCTTCAATTTTTTTGTAGAATGCATACTTTTAATAATAAAAATTAAAAACACGAAAAAAATTTTTGTAAAATCAATTACCTTTTTATAAATATCACATCATTTATAAGAAGAATAGTGAAGATTTATATATTTCTATCATTGCGTCCTCCATATTATCATGTACTACGGTCGTCAGGTGTTCTCTCTGTTCTCTATCCCTCTAGCGTTGACACAAGACAAGATGGCGGACGCAACGATACAAAATAAATAACGTTCCACAATTCTTCTTATGATTCCTTATTTCTACGATTATGAGTTTTAAACTGTGCGAGAAAAACTTCCTTAATACTAAATGAAAAACTTTCTCACTACAAGTTACCGCTGTTTAAAATCATTGATACAAATTTTTGACTTCAAAGTTAGAAAACTAATATTATTGAACTTATTACTTTTGTATTAAATATTATTAAACAATATCATTTTTTAAAGGTTTTACCATGCTTGCAGCCTTCACCAGTATATACTGCATACATGTACCAAATTTTAATCAATTTCAATAATAAATAGCTGAGAAATGATGTGATATTTATAAAAAGGTAATTGATTTTACAAGAATTTTTTTTCGTGTTTTTAATTTTTATTATTAAAAGTATGCATTCTACAAAAAAATTAAAAAGAAAAAAAGGTGCGCTTTTTTCTTCTCTATAACCTCATATTTTTAAAAACATTTTTTAAACAATTTGAAAATCTACTCCAAAAATTTTTCTTGGACCAAAGTTTTACGCGTGTTTGAGCGCCTAGCGAGTTATTGCATCCGTCTACTCAATTATCATAAACTCACGCTCAGCGTTTTCCAAGAAGTTGTTTGATTCCTGACAGACTTCATTGTACTCCTCGAGATCAATCCGTTCTCTCAATTTCTTCAGAGACTTGCACTTTGGTATCTTAAAAAACTTAAGAAAGATACCAAAATAAAAAAAGTAAGAATTAAAAACTAAGAAAATAAAAAATCTAATACTAATAAAAAATAAAATGGAGAAATGTTTATTTCTTTAATCCAACAAAATTTTTAAAAAATGTAAAAAGTAAAAAAAAAATAATAAAATTTGGTTAAAATCTACTGGAAAATTAGATAAATCAAAAGAGCACAAAAGAAATTTAAACAACCTTTAAAAATAAAAAAGGTTAAATAAATTAAACCAAAAACATTTTTATAATATAACACTTAAGACAAGTCACGGTGTGCCTGAACCAACTTTAAATAACAACTTTTTTTACTTCAAATTTTTTTCTTGCATTCAACTTAGGAGTGTAACAATAGTATGTAAAACAATTTTTAGAAAATTTTGTCGAGCCGTTTATAAAAAAAATTATTTTTTGTGTTAAAAAAACAATTTTTGAAAAATTAAATGTTATAAATAAATGGTTTTTCGATAATTTGATTAATATAATATTTTGTGTGGGTAAAATTATTTATAATGAAACGGTATTTCAATGGTAAATTGAAATAAATAAAATTTATCGCGATCGTGCTGATCGCGGTCCGTCTGTTTTACATTGTCTTGTAGTGAAATCTTTGATTTGTGACTATTATTTTGTGATGAAGTTATTCTTTTAGTGGTGTTCTTCAATTTTAAGATATTTTCAGACAAGCTTTAAGTCAGAGTGGCCGGTAATTTTTGATTATCTTTGTTGGATAATTTTCTGAATTTTTGCCAGTACTATCATTCCTGAATACATTTGAGTGGTGATTCAGTGTCTTACTTTGTCTACATCGGTGTTATCGCACTCATCAGTGCCGTATGCTATGACTATGGCTCCTAAGCTTAATATAGATGTGAATAATATCTGTCGTGGGTGCAATTCTAAAGTTACTGAAAACGCTCAAAAAACTTGCCCTGGTTGCAAAGCTGTGTACCATACTAGCTGCGCTGATAAGACTAAATTTTTACCTGACATTGGTTACTCAAAATGTTGTGGTCCCAGAGCTAGGAAGAAATCAGCAAGATCCCCCTCTCCATCATGTTCCTCAACTGATCCTATATCAAATTCACAAATTCATGAGGAAATAAAAAATCTTACTAAACAAATGGTTGGAAGATTAACTCATTTAGATAAGTCTGTCTCTCAGATCCAAAAAGAATTAGCGAAATATGATCAGAGGATAAAATCTGTTAAAGAAACTTCTGTCAGTAATACTGCTCGTATTTTGAATATTGAAAAAAAATTAACAACGGATGATCCAGATAAACCAAGTGAGTACACACTACTGGAATTTGAATTAAGATCTAAAGCTAAATCCAATATAGTTTTCTTTGGTTTATTGGAACCTATTTCAAATGACAATTATGATCATGACAAAGATATCTCAACATTTTCTGAACTCTTTGAAACTATTTTGCCTGGTGATCAACAAATATTAATGAATGCACATTATAAAAGGATTGGAAAATTTTCTATTGCCAGAATTAACCCTAGACCATTAAAGTTATTCTGCAGATCATCGGAGCAAGCGACTCTAATTCTGACAGCCATGAAGGATTCCAAAGAAAAGTTGAAAGAATCTCAACGTTTCAAGGAAGTAGCTGCATATCCGGATCGCACTCGAAAGCAGCAGGAGGACTACAGGGAACTGAAATCGGTACTGCAAAACAGAATTGCCAGCGGAGAGGAAGGACTAATTATTCGCTACGTCAATGGGACTCCAAAAATACTGATGAAGAACCAAAATCAGCGGACCTGAACATCGATCATCAATCATCAATAAATAATTTAGTAAATTTGCGAATTTTTTATCAAAATGTAAGAGGTTTAAATACCAAATTTGCATCTGTTGTTAATTTTTCTGATTTATTCTATTATCAAATTCTGGCTGTTACGGAAACGTGGCTCACTCCCACTACTAATATTGATAATTATTTTTCACCTAATCAGTTTTTTCGTTGCTCGAAATGAACGCCTTTCGAAAAGAGGTGGGGGGGTCATGATAGTTATTGCCAAGGCTCTTTCTGCCTCACTCATTAATGTAAGTTTTCCAGATTATTTTAGGGACTTTGTGAGCTTCGTTGCCGTGAAGGTCAAGTTATCTTTTTATTCAATTATTTTATTGTTATTGTATTTTGCTCCATCCATTTCTAAAATTATGTTTTGTTCGTTTCTCGATTTTATACACAGCAGAATCCAAATTTTTGATTCGCAAATAATTATATTAGGTGATTTTAATATACCTTGTTTTCAAAATTACAACAACTTATCTGATTTTGGACTATTAAAGCATATTAACTCTAAAGCTGAACATCTACATAACTTTACATTCTCATTTGATCTTCTACAAATTAATACTGTTAAAAATATATTTGGAGTCATGTTGGACTTAATTTTTTACTCTGAGAGGTTAAATATTGATATAGCACATATTCCCATGGTTAAACCAGATAAGTTCCATCCTCCACTTTCTTTTCAAATAAATATCTATCCTATTTTGCGTGGAGATAATGACAATATTAACTTTTATAAGACTATTGACAAGTCTTCTACTGACAAGAGATTTAATTTTAATAAATGTGACTTCCAATCTTTGTACTCGGACTTTCTTAATGTAGATTGGCAACCTCTACTTGAATTGAAAAATGTTGATGATTCTATTTCTAAATTAAATGGGATTTTTTGGGACCTTATGAGCAGGCACATCCCCACTTATAATGGTACATCCAAAATGGATAACAAATATCCTGCTTGGTTTACCGTCGACATTATAAGTGACATCAAATTAAAACATACACTGTATCACCGCTTCCGTCACTCTCCTACTGAGAATTTGAAAACCCAATTAAGAAATTTAAATTATAGTTTAAAAGAAAGAATAAAATTAGCTTTCTCTCGATATCAGTTTAAATTACAATCTCTATTCAAAACTAATCCTAAAAGTTTTTGGAACAAATTTAATAATTCAAAAAACAAATCTCGTATTCCTAAAATTATGACTTTCAATAATCTACAATTTTCTGATAACCAATCTATTGTGGATGCTTTTGCTACCCATTTCAATTCAGTTTATGATGAATCCGAGTTGATTGCTGAATATCCAATTGTTTTCTCCAAGAATTCTGTTTTAAATTTTCAATTGAATCATATTAATGTACGTTCAGCAATTAAATCTTTGAAATCATCATGTACTGCAGGTATCGATAAAATTCCATCTTTCTTAATTAAGGACTTAAATTTTATTATTAGCGATATCTTATGTGTTATTTTTAATATCATACTACAGAATGGTACTTTCCTGGATTTTTGGAAGTCTACTAGAGTTGTTCCTGTTTATAAAAACGGTGATATTGATAACATTAGCAATTATAGACCTGTGTCAGTTATTAACAATTTTGCAAAGGTTTTCGAGAAGTCTATTGTTAACTTTATTTATAAAACTTTTGCTCACTCTCTTTCTCCTAATCAACATGGTTGTGTCCCTAAAAGGTCCATTGTAACGAATCTTCTTTCTCTTACACAGTTTATCAACAATGCTTTCAAAAAAAATTTGCAAGTTGATGTTATTTATACTTACTTCTCGAAGGCCTTTGATAAGGTTGACCATGTAATTTTATTGAACAAACTTGCGCAATTGAATTTACCTGCTAATTTGTTAAGTGTACTGCGGTCTTATTTATTAAATAGACTGAATATTGTACAATACGAAGGTTTCTCTTCTAGTCCTTTTTACCCTACATCTGGTGTCCCACAAGGATCAGTGTTGGGTTCTATTTTATTTATTATTTACATTAATGACGTTGGTGACTCTTTGGAAGTCAATAATCTCAGTTTTGTTGATGACTTTAAATTTTATAGGACAGTTACCTCTATTGAAGATTGTAGTCACTTACAAAGCAATACCCTACATCTGGTGTCCCACAAGGATCAGTGTTGGGTTCTATTTTATTTATTATTTACATTAATGACGTTGGTGACTCTTTGGAAGTCAATAATCTCAGTTTTGTTGATGACTTTAAATTTTATAGGACAGTTACCTCTATTGAAGATTGTAGTCACTTACAAAGCAATATTAATTCTTTTGTGGCTTGGTGCAATGTAAATTGTATGCAATTAAACCCTAGCAAATGTAAGGTGGTTTCTTTTTATAGAAAAAATCTTACTATTGCTCACAATTATTCTATACAGGGTGTACAATTGTGTAGAGAGCAAATAGTCAAAGATTTGGGAGTCACTTTTGTTTATAATCTTAACTTCCAATCTCATATTTTAAATGTTAATCTAGCAGCTGCTCGCGCTTTAAGTATGCTTATAAGGAACTCAAAAGGTTTCAGTAATATTATTGTGTTAACTGCATTATTTAGATCTTTTGTATTGTCCAGATTGGAATATGCTTCTGTCATATGGAATCCATCTTTGAAGAAAGATATTTATCTCTTAGAGAAAATTCAAAAACGTTTTATTAAATTTTGTTTCTTTATTAAACACCGTGTTTACCCTCTTAGAGGCTCTGATTATTTACAGTTATGTAGAGAATTTAATTTTTTCACGCTTGAAGAGAGACGGAGAGTAAATGAGTGTAAATTTATTTTTAATATAGTGAACAATTTTATTGATGCACCTGAGTTACTGTACCAAATTAATTTCAAAGCACCCCGTATATCTGCTAGAAAATATATACCATTTTATAATAAAATTTCAAAAAAGGAGTACAATATTTATACACCAATCTGCTGTTTGACTAAATCCATTAATTTTTTGTACTCTAGTTCAGCTAATAATTTAGATATGTTTTTCACATCTCGAGCCAAATTTGAATCTGTTATATTAAATTTCTTTGTTGAGCTGCGTGAATCTATTGATTGATTTGTATTATAAATTAACTTATTACTTTTGTTAAGAGATTTACTTCTCCACTCAACTTATTTTTGTATTTGAGTGTATTCTACATTCTGTATGTTATTTTACTATGTATTGCCCTATATGGTCTTGACTGTGGGCTTAATATTTTGACAAATAAAAAAAAATAAAAAAAAAAATAAAGTATCAAGGGAATAATAAATAATTAAAATAATAATATTATTTGAAAATAAAAAAGTATTGGAGGTTGTGGGGATCGATCCCTGGACGTTGGGGTTTGCGGTCTGGTGTGCTGTGTCTGTTGGTGTGAGACATTTGAAGAAGAAAAGAGAAATGGATTAAACAGTAAGAAGGGTAAAATAAAGAAAAATAATTTTATATTTTTAAAGAAAGGTAAAATTTATATTTGAATTTATAATTTCAAATATAATATTTTATGACAAGAGGATTTTTGTTTATATAAGAAAGGATCAAAATAAGAAAAGCATTGATATTAAAAAAAAAAAGTAAAGTAATAAATATTATGACAATAAAAAGGAATAAAAATTTAATAATTATTTTGTTTTACATATTTTCTATAAAAATAGATAAATTAAAATATATTGTAAGAGCTATTGATTATATAAATAAATAAATTGTTAATATTAATTAATTCAAAATAACTTTAAAAAAAATAATAATTTAAACTAAAATAATTTAAAATAATAAGCAGAAAATTTTTATTATTTATAAAATTTAAATATATTTGTATAACATTGAAAAATATTCAATAATTTAATTAAATAAAGTAAAGTTTTTTAAGTGCGAAAGAGAGGTTTGAAGACATTTGTTAAACAAGGATGTCAATAAAAGTAAGATTATTGGTTCCTGCAATTTATTCAAAAACTTAACGATTATATTCATCAATCAGAGTTGATATTTCCTTAAGGGGTTGGTCAATCCTAATGAGTATGCCCTGGAGGAAGGGAGAATTTGCAGAGAATATAAAAGTACGAATTTTGGCAGTTTTTTTTCTCTTCTCTTGAAAGCTCACTAGAGGTGAGACGCACAAAATATATTCCTAGAAGATTGTTAGGAATTATATCATTTCAATTTGGAGTGATATAGTTTTTTAATAGTATTCTAAAATTTCTAAATTTGAAATAACCTTTAATTGATTCTTTTTAAATCAATGTAAGGTTATTTAAATTACAAAATATAATAATTAATAAATTTTTATAATATATATATTCTGTTTTATTTGTGAATCTACTGGGAGTAATTATTATACAACCCAGTGATTCGCCAATAATAAGAAACTGAAATAATAATTATAAGGAAAATTTTTCTTTATTATTGTTATTTAATTATAAAATTATAGAGTTTTAATTTATTGGAAATTACATCTGAAGAAATAAAATAAATTATAGTATTGCTTATCATTTGTAATATTGATTAAATTAAATATTTTAATTAATTAAAATATTTAATTAAGTAATTTATTAAATTTCTGTTTACGGGAGTAATTATTATACAACCCGGCAGAATTTGGTAAAGATTAAGATTATAAAAGTAAAGCAATACCTTTTTCGCAAGGCTCTGCAGTCTAGGTGCATTTGTAGAAATAACCTAGTACTGGTTGAGAAATTGGGAAATCGAAAAATGTCCTGAGTCCTCCTTTAGATTAGGATAGTAAATTAATAAAGGTATTACCCAGAATTTATTTTCTATTTATTTTATTTAGCTTAGGGAAAATATACCAATAATTTAAGTTTAATTAGGTAAAAAAAAAAAAATTAATATTTAAATGAATTTTTAAATTTGAAATTATAATTTATTTTTATTATTTTATTTTTAGATTTACAAGCGATTTCTAAATCAAAGAAAAATTTGAATAAACAAATAAGTTTTACACATTTTATTTGGATTATTTTTTTTAAAGTTGAAGTGAGTAATTAAATTAATTTTATTTAAGAAATATTTAAAGCTAAATGAAACAAGTTTAAGAAAATAATAATTAAAGGTAGTATTTACAATTTGCAATAATAGAATGAGATAAGTATTTGTTTATATTTTGTATAAGCTTGAAAACAATAACAATTGAATAGAATAAGTAAATTTAACTTTTAACAATTTATAATTTAATTTTAATTTAAAATGATATTTTATTTACAGATTCTTTTAACAATCAATGATGATTTCTGCATTATTTGATTTTATAAAATAAATAAGCAGTGCTGAGATTACAATAAAGAATAAAATAAATTTATAAATTTATTAGTTTTTGAAATTAGTCATATTGTTTATTAAATAATAAATTTTAATAATTATTAAATTGAATATTAATCAATAATTATTTCTGAAAATTATTATAGAGGGCTATTTGAATATTTGATTAGAAATAATAATGGATTTAAAGATCCATAATTGAACTATATCTCTGTCCAATTAAAGTAGCATTTAAATTCTGTATTAAATAAGAAAATAGAAATAATATCCCCGGTTCTAACTAATGGTTGACAATATAGTTTACATTTTCTCTATTTCTAAGATATTTAATTTTAAATTGCTGTTAATTTCATTCAGATTTAAATGTCTCATTTAGAAAAGGAAAAACGGTGAAGGATGCATGAATGTTTGGGTTTTAAACTGACTCTGTCATGCTAAAAATAAATAAATAAGTAAATCTATTTTGATATAATAAATTTAATAAATAATTCTAATAGTAAAATTTTGTTTTAATAATAAATAAAATTAATAAAATAAACAAATACCTTATTAATTAAAAATTAGATTATAAAATATAATAAAAAGAAATTTACTAAAATGAGTGATAAAAAAAAGAAAGGTGCAAAGGATGAAATAAAATCATCAAATTCTCTAAAAGAAGAGGAAAAGAAGACATCAAATGATTTAGAGGATATGGATCCATTTAAAAATAAAGAAAAAGAAAATAAAGATAATTTAGATGATATAATAGATTCGGGAGATGAAAGTGATGAAGATATAGCTAGAGCAAATAGAGAATTGGATGAAGTTATTGCAGAATTTGCATCTGACATTAAGAGTCTAAGAAAAGGTCTAGGGATAGTTACAGTAAATTTTAAAAATAAAGAGAGAAAGAACTTAGAAGAGAGAAAGAAAATAAGAGAACAAATTGTTAAAACAGATAAAAATATTGAAAAGGTAAAAAATGATTTAACGGTGAAAATAAATTCAAAAGTAGAATTAAATAAAAAAGAATGTGAACTTAGTAGTGCTGAAATTAATGTTAAAATTTTAGAAACAAAACAAAAGATTGATGCGTTAACAAAAAGAATAGATAATTTAAATATAAACACTGAAGAAAATAATATATCTATTTTGGATAATGAAAGAAAAATCGTGGAATTGCAAAGAGACCAACAAACTATTATAAACAATATTGAAAGAATACGTTTAACAAATAATAGCGGTAATGATGGTTTAGTATGGCGTAAAAATTTATCAGTGCCAAAATTTAGTGGTCGTGAGCGTCCCATGGTTTTTCTTAATGATTTGCAGAATTATCTAGAAGTGAATAATGCGTGGGAGGATGATTTTAAGTACATAATTCTAACATGTCTAGAAGGATTTGCAAAAGAATGGTGGAATTTAGTTGCAACTAGACGTGATAATTTTGATTCTTTTAAAGATAAATTTATTAAAAGGTATTGGAATGATGAAATAAGATTTAAAATAAATACGAATTTACAATTTGGAAGTTATGATCCAAATAGAAAATTAACTAGAACAGCTTATGCTATAAAATTAATTAACAATGCGAAAGACTTAATTCCAGCACCTTCTGAAAATGAAATTGTTTTGAAAATGGCCAGACATTTTGAGGATGAAATTAGAACGGCTATAATTATAAGAAAAATAGAAACAATTGAAGAATTAATTGATTTGTTAGAAACATTTGATTTGGCAGGGCCATCTAATTCATCTAGAAGTTTTACTTATCGGCAGCCTGGGCGTTTTCAAAACAATACTAGTAATTATAGAAATGATAGACCTAGATTATATGAATTGCCACAAGGAGAAAAACCATATAATAATTTTCAAAGTTATAATAATATTCCTCAACAGAATAGATTTCAAAATAATAGAAATTTTAATTCAAATAATTTTACAAATAATGAAAGAAGATATAACAATCAAGAAAATAATTTTGGAAGCTATTCACGAAGAAATTATAATAACAATAGTAGAAATAATTTTAATCCAAGTTTTAATAGATCAAATAATTATGAAAATAGAAATGTACAAAATGAAAATAAAAATCCAAGACCTGATTCTACTACAGGAAATTTTAATCAAAGAAACAATTTTGCTCCTCGTGGAAATTGTGAACAGTATAATTATCGGCAAACTAATTATCAAAATAGACAAAATTATAATAATGGGTATGTTGAAAATGGTCGATATGTATCTAAGTCCAATGAAAATAATCCAGAACAAAACAATCCACAAACAAATTTTGTAGGAATAAATAAAAATAAACAAAGTGGAAATGTTCAAGGAGTTGAATTGGATTTGGATCAACCAGGACCAAGTAGTACAACTAACTCGGGAAACTTGTAAACCTCGGGTTTGTAAAAACTAGAGTAATTAATGCAAGCCCGAGGTCTAGCGAAAAAGTTAATTGTGAAAATGATGAAATACTCAGTATTAAAAATTTAGAAAATGATAAAAAAGAACTTATAGATAATTCTGAAAATCAAAATAATAAAACTAATATTAAAAATAGAAATAGTAATAAATTACCGTTAGCAACAAGGGAAGAATTATTGGAAAGAGAGGTAAATGGAATTGATTTTAATCTTGATAAATGTCCTTTAATTGAACTTGAATTAGAATCAATTAAAGTAAGAGCATTAATAGATACAGGAAGTGAAGTTACTTGTATTTCTGAAAGATTTTATCAAAATAATTTGGATAAACTTTATAAATGTGAAGTGCTGCCTGTGGTAGGAATAAATATTTTTTCGGCAACAAGTGGAAAATCAGTTAAAATAAAACAACAGATTTATATCAAATTTAGAATGAGTAATTGGAAAGGAATTTATGTGTTTTTAATTGTTCCAAAGTTGAATAAGGATTGTATTATTGGAATTGATTTATTAAAGAAAATTTAAAGTCAACTTGATTTTAAAAATAATGAATTAACAGTTTATGATGGAGAAAAATGTCTAAAAATAAAATTAATTGATGAAGAAAATAAGAAAATGAATATTATAATTAAACATGATAATGAAGAAGTTTTTGAAAATCAAAAAGAATACTTTGAAATTGAAAAATGTAATCCTTGTGTAATAGAAGAAATTGGGACAGTTGATGAGTATGAAAATATTCATTCTGAGTTTGATATAACGAATGAAGAAATAAGTAATAAAATAAACGAATGTACGTTATTAAATGATGAACAAAAAGTAAGATTTTATGAACTAATTTCGCGATATAGAAATGTTTTTTCTAAAAAACCAGGCAGGATTTCAATTTATGAACATGCATTAGAAATAGATGATAAAAGACCATTTATGAAGAAATCATATCCATTGCCTATGCATGTTAGAGATAGAGTAAATAATGAAATAGAAAAATTATTAGAATTAGGAATTATTAAAAGAGCAAATACTCCGTACATAAGTCCACTTGTAACAGTAATAAAGAAAGATGGGACAATAAGACTTTGTTTGGACGCGAGAAAAATTAATGAAATTCTAATAAACGATTATGAGAGAGCGGAAACAACGGAAGTGTTATTTTAAAGGTGTTCCGGTGTTAAAGTGATGTCATCTTTGGACTTAGTCAGTAGTTTTTGGCAAATACCTTTAACAGAAAATTCAATGAAATATACAGGGTTTATTGTAGAAGGTAAATGTTATGTGTTTCGAGTAGTTCCATTTGGTTTAAAAACTAGTACAAGTGCATTAGTGCGAGGTCTAGATCATGTGTTATGCGGATTGGGAAAATTTATAATTACTTTCATAGATGATATGTTGTGTACTTCGGGAAATATAGAAGAGCATTTAAGACATCTTGAAAAAATATTTCTAAGATTATCAGAAAATAATATGACGATAAACTTTGAAAAATCTCATTTTTTCCGTCGAGAAATTAAATTTTTAGGACATATTTTGACGGCAAATGGAATTAAACCAGATCCAGAAAAGATAAAAGCGATTAAAGAGTTTCCAAGGCCAAGAAATCTTAAGGAACTTCGAGGATTTTTAGGATTAATTAATTTCTATACAAAATTTACGAAAGAACATGCCCAAGAAACTACACCACTTCTGGAATTGCTAAGAGGAGGAAGAAAATGGGAATGGAATCAAGATAAAGAAGAAGCTTTTAAAAGGATAAAACATATTTTTTGCGAATGTGTAATACTAAGTTATCCTGATTTATCTAAAGATTTTTATTTACAAGCAGATGCCAGTGATATTGCTATTGGTTCAGTTCTTTATCAATTGGATGAAAATGGAGGACAGCTACCTATTTCTTTTATCATTAGAACTCTTAAAGGAGCAGAATTAGCTTTTTGCACAACAGAAAAAGAGTTATTGGCTATAGTATGGAGTTTAAGCAAATTTAGATCTTACATACTAGGAGCAAAAGTAATTATAAAAACTGACCATATGGCATTATCATTTTTAAAAACTTGTAGACTGCTAAGTGGAAGATTAACTAGATGGGTTCTAGCAATTCAAGACTATAATTTTGATATCAAACATTTCGAAGGAGAAGAAAATATAGCAGCTGACACCCTTAGTAGAATCAACACATCCCACAATATGGGAAACCAGATAAAATAATTAATGATCATGGAACTCAATTTACTTCAGATGTATGGAAAAATAAACTAAAAGAAGAAAATATTCAGCTGGTTTTTTCTTCAATAAGACACCCGCAAGGAAATATTGTTGAAAGAATACATAGAGAATTATCGAGATTTTTCAGATCATTGATTGAAAATAGGCATAGTTCATGGTGGAGTTGGGTTAAAATTATAGAAAACTGTATAAATGAAACGCATCATGAGACTACAGAATTTACACCAATTGAAATCCAGCTAAACAAAAAACCAAAAAGATTATGGGAAAATTGGCTAAATTTACCTCCTAAAAATGAATCAGTAGAATATGAAAGAAAAATTGAATTAGCATACGAGAATATCTGTAAGAAAGGAAAAAAAAGAGCAGAAAGATTCAACAAAACGCATAAACTTACTGATTATAAAGAAGGTGACAAAATATTAATCAAACTACTTAATAAATCGGACAAGGACAATAAAATTTTATCAAAATTTCTACAAATATATGAAGGACCTTATGAAATAAAAAAACAAATAAACAAAGGAACATTCATCATTCGGGATCCGGTAAATGGAATAGAAAAAGGACAATTCCATTCACAAGATTTAAAAAAATACATAGAAAGACAATAAAAGTGAAAATTAAAGTGTAGTGAAATAAATAAACAATATAAAATAGAAATAAATGAATTTAACAAAAACTAAAATAAAAAAATAAAAAATTGTTACTATATAAAAAAAAAAAAAAATAAAATAAAATAAGATAAAATAAAAAAAATAAATAAATAATAATAATAATATAAAAACAGTGTTAGTGATTATAAGAAACAGATTTACAGAATAAAAGAAAACTGATATAATCACATTTAAATAAAAGTTATATATGTAATCTAGAAAATAAGTAATAGACAAAAATAAGTAGGAAAATGTTATTTAATAATAGATTAAGTAGATATAGATATAGTATGTAACGAAAAGAATTATTATAAATTTAAATAAAATAAAATAATAGAAAAATAAAAAAAAAATAAATAATAATTAATAGATAAAATAAAAAAAAAATAAAAAAAAAAGATTAAGTTCAAATTCTTATAGAATAAATAAATATAAATAAATTTATGTATAATAATTATTAGAAATTAAAAAGAATAATATTTTAATTTAAATCACCAGAGTATCACAAATTTAAAATTTAGTACCAAAAGAAAATAGTAAATACCATTGGATTAATAACAAATTAAGACTCCAATTAAATCAAAAGGAAAATTTTGAAAATCCAATAATAATAAGAGTTTAAAGGTAGCTATTTTCATTATATAAACTAGACTTAATGGTATTTATTTAATGTCAAAAGCTAAGTTGTGTGAAAACACTAGTGCGAAGGAAAATAGTGATTTGAAATAATAAGGTATTTGTAATTTTATTAAATAATAGATATTATAGATTTTCTTAAAAATAAATAATTTTTTTTTAAATATTTAAAATTATTTTAGATGGAAAAAATTGTTAAAAGTGATAGAGGAAATTTGGTGAAGGAAAAATGGGCCAAAGATCCTATATTAAGAAATTTGAACATAAAAATGGCGGATAACAAATTTTTGGATAAAATTAATTATCAATCAGAAAGAAAAGAAGAAAAAAATATAACATTTTATTTTGGAATGAAAGGTGATAGGAGAAGAGTTGGTTTTAAGCCAAAGCAAACACAAACCAATCGGGATGGCCTATTTTTTTCATTGGAGCACAATGAATGTATAACTCCAACCAAATTTAAAAAAGAAAATTTAAAAAAAATTAGTTTTAAGATTAGCGATAAGGAAATGTATGAGTATTTTTCTCCGATTATTGTAAAAAAAGGTGGTCATGTTTATCATGATATTTTAGATGTCGGGCAAAAGGAGTTTGAAAATGAATAAAAATTTTTTTTTTATAAATAGATAATTGTGTTGTTTAATTATAAAAAAAAAAAAATATATATATAAAATTATTGCGGTATTATACTATTAATTAAATTTGCATGACAGAGTATATAAAAAAAAAAAAAAAAATATATATGTATGTATGTATATATATATATATATATATATATATATTTATATATAAATATGAAATTATAAGTTTTTATAAATATAGTTTGTATTGGATAAAATTTTTTTTTCTCTTAATTTTTTTTTCTCCCTTATATTTTTTTTGGAATGAATGCAGGTTTGGTAAATTTGGATTTAAGGGTGATCGCCAGAGGAAAAAAATTTCCTGTGAGGGGGTTGAATTTAAACTACCCTTACAGAATGAAAATAACATCGGCAGTAAGCCCATCTGAATTTACGGGAAGGCTATATAAATTCAGAGAACAATATTTTAATTTCATGGGTGCGATGAAGGAATTTTACCAAGAAAGACCAAGTAATTTAAGGGCAATTCATGAAATTATTAACGAAGAAAAAGATACACCGGTAGCTTTTTATAACGAAGATCAAGGTTGTGGAAGAGGTTACATTGAGGAGGTCCTGCAGAATGGTAAAATAGTTATATATGATGTAGATGAAGATGACTATTTTACCATGAAGCAGGAAGAGATATTTAGAATGGTCCATAGTTTCTTCAACAATCCAACCTTCACAATGGCTTTTTCATTGGATGGAGTAAAACCTGCAAAATATGAAGAATGGTCTTGAAGAGAATGCAGCGGGTTTAAGAGGAAAATTATAGGAAGAAATATTACAATGAACTTCATATATAGAGACAGAAGTACTCATGTTGGATGGGGGTTGTTAGACGAAAATAGGTCAGTAAGGGGATTTCTGTTACAAAACAACTTAGCAAAAGTAGCCTATGAGAGAAGATTGTATATTGCAAATGAGGGAGAAAAATATTATAGATTTGATGACATCCCTTCATCATCAGATGAATCTGAATTAGAGGAATAAAAAAAAAAAAAAAAAAAACATTGTTAATAATAATATATTTAAATAAATTTGTTTTTAAAAAAAAAAAAATAATTAAATTCTTAATTTTATTCTTTATTTCAAAATTGATATTTTCTTTGTGTTACTTTTGTCATGCCAATTATTATTCAGTTGTTTTGAATGATCGAATTTTTTTTTATATATATATAAAAAAAGGGGAATTCTATCATTCAGGGGGGCATTGGACCTTAGTAAAGGATTTTTTTTTGTTTATTCACTTTTAAAATTATAAAAATAAAAAATAAAATAAAATAAAAAAAGCCTAAAAATAATTGTAAATGTGTTGATTTTAATTATAAATTAAGAATCATCACATTTAAGGGGGGCATTGAAACGGTATTTCAATGGTTAATTGAAATAAATAAAATAAAGTATCAAGGGAATAATAAATAATTAAAATAACAATAATATTTGAAAATAAAAAAGTATTGGAGGTTGTGGGGATCGATCCCTGGACGTTGGGGTTTGCGGTCTGGTGTGCTGTGTCTGTTGGTGTGAGACATTTGAAGAAGGAAAGAGAAATGGATTAAACAGTAAGAAGGGTAAAATAAAGAAAAATAATTTTATATTTTTAAAGAAAGGTAAAATTTATATTTGAATTTATAATTTCAAATATAATATTTTATGACAAGAGGATTTTTGTTTATATAAGAAAGGATCAAAATAAGAAAAGCATTGATATTAAAAAAAAAAAGTAAAGTAATAAATATTATGACAATAAAAAGGAATAAAAATTTAATAATTATTTTGTTTTACATATTTTCTATAAAAATAGATAAATTAAAATATATTGTAAGAGCTATTGATTATATAAATAAATAAATTGTTAATATTAATTAATTCAAAATAACTTTAAAAAAAATAATAATTTAAACTAAAATAATTTAAAATAATAAGCAGAAAATTTTTATTATTTATAAAATTTAAATATATTTGTATAACATTGAAAAATATTCAATAATTTAATTAAATAAAGTAAAGTTTTTTAAGTGCGAAAGAGAGGTTTGAAGACATTTGTTAAACAAGGATGTCAATAAAAGTAAGATTATTGGTTCCTGCAATTTATTCAAAAACTTAACGATTATATTCATCAATCAGAGTTGATATTTCCTTAAGGGGTTGGTCAATCCTAATGAGTATGCCCTGGAGGAAGGGAGAATTTGCAGAGAATATAAAAGTACGAATTTTGGCAGTTTTTTTTCTCTTCTCTTGAAAGCTCACTAGAGGTGAGACGCACAAAATATATTCCTAGAAGATTGTTGGGAATTATATCATTTCAATTTGGAGTGATATAGTTTTTTAATAGTATTCTAAAATTTCTAAATTTGAAATAACCTTTAATTGATTCTTTTTAAATCAATGTAAGGTTATTTAAATTACAAAATATAATAATTAATAAATTTTTATAATATATATATTCTGTTTTATTTGTGAATCTACTGGGAGCAATTATTATACAACCCAGTGATTCGCCAATAATAAGAAACTGAAATAATAATTATAAGGAAAATTTTTCTTTATTATTGTTATTTAATTATAAAATTATAGAGTTTTAATTTATTGGAAATTACATCTGAAGAAATAAAATAAATTATAGTATTGCTTATCATTTGTAATATTGATTAAATTAAATATTTTAATTTATTAAAATATTTAATTAAGTAATTTATTAAATTTCTGTTTACGGGAGTAATTATTATACAACCCGGCAGAATTTGGTAAAGATTAAGATTATAAAAGTAAAGCAATACCTTTTTCGCAAGGCTCTGCAGTCTAGGTGCATTTGTAGAAATAACCTAGTACTGGTTGAGAAATTGGGAAATCGAAAAATGTCCTGAGTCCTCCTTTAGATTAGGATAGTAAATTAATAAAGGTATTACCCAGAATTTATTTTCTATTTATTTTATTTAGCTTAGGGAAAATATACCAATAATTTAAGTTTAATTAGGTAAAAAAAAAAAAAAATTAATATTTAAATGAATTTTTAAATTTGAAATTATAATTTATTTTTATTATTTTATTTTTAGATTTACAAGCGATTTCTAAATCAAAGAAAAATTTGAATAAACAAATAAGTTTTACACATTTTATTTGGATTATTTTTTTTAAAGTTGAAGTGAGTAATTAAATTAATTTTATTTAAGAAATATTTAAAGCTGAATGAAACAAGTTTAAGAAAATAATAATTAAAGGTAGTATTTACAATTTGCAATAATAGAATGAGATAAGTATTTGTTTATATTTTGTATAAGCTTGAAAACAATAACAATTGAATAGAATAAGTAAATTTAACTTTTAACAATTTATAATTTAATTTTAATTTAAAATGATATTTTATTTACAGATTCTTTTAACAATCAATGATGATTTCTGCATTATTTGATTTTATAAAATAAAAAAGCAGTGCAAAAATTAACATTTTTGGAGCAAAAAGCTTCTAAAGTGACTTTATTTGGAATTTACGTATGTTGCGTTAATTTAAGTTAAAATAAGGCAAAAAAAGAGAAACAATTTTGTATTCTTACATTTTTACGTCAGTTAGGGTCATGAGTTTTCTCAGAAGAAGAATAAAAACTGTTATTTTAAATTAATTTGCAATACTTCTCTTTTTCATAAAATTATATCATTTTTAAGACAAATTATTTTAACCCTAGACAGTACAACTGGGGTAAAAAAACTACCCCAGAAAAATTCAAATTACGTCAAATTTGCAAATTTTGTTTTTTGTATTTTGATTTTGTAATTTTTTGACCGTATTTTTGATCCTATTAAAAAACAAGAACAGATATCTTCTTCCTCATAAAAAAACAAAGAAAATTGTATATAGTAGGGGAGGGTGGTACCATACCGACCCCTTGTACCATACCGACCCCACTCTGTTTCTCAGAGATCATGTTAGTAGACAAATCGTGAATACCATCTAAAGAACAGTTTCATAACTCTGACATTTTGACCATAGGTAATAATCTTTTGGTAATATTGTATCTCGTAATTTTACGTAAAATTAGTTTTTTGCAATAATATTTTTTGTTTTTGACCTATCTTGAATTTAAGTTAAAAGTGTTGAATTTAGTTTAGAAAAATTTAAGTATAAGTTTTTTGGTTGCTTATGGCCTCAACTTTAATACACAATATTCAAATTCAAACGCTTTCATTGACATGAATGATCGGCAAGACATTATGTAAAAATAGTGAAGGTGGTCCGAAACCGACCCCCCCCTTTTCTTGCATTGTAATAGTAACTAAATTATTTGTAGTTACTAAATAATACCCACAAATGTATTTTAATAAAATAACAATAATTAAGCTAAGATAATATAGCTTGTAATTAAGATCAAACTAAAAACACTCATTTTTTGTTGTAATGATAATTCTTTCACTCTTATTCTGAAAAATGCCTTAAATAATGTATTTAAATAAAGTAAAAGTAATTTAAGTTTATTCTATTTTGTTGTTTTTTAATTCAAATTACAATACAAGTTCCAAATTTTGTTTGTTTTCGCTATTTCCTGCAATAAAAATAGGGGGTCGGTTTCATACCACCCTGTTTGAGATTGTCGAAAACGTCAGTTTTCGATTTTCTCTCTGTATCTCCCACTTAATGAGATCCAGAGCCTCGGCAACCAGTGGAAACATAGAAAAATGATTCCTTTACTGAAAAAAAATTTGACCTTATCAATCAAACAAGTTTTTGGCACCTTTTTGGCTTTTGCCTTTTAGGGGGTTGGTTTGGGACCACCGTCCCTTAAAGTTATTTAGCCTTAAATATTAATCTTCTAGCAATAAAACAATTTTGAGGTAGTTTTCCACCCCAGTTGTACTTTTACGTATGCACTGAAAAAAATACTGTGATCAGATTAGACATTTAACTATGGTTGACAGGTTATGTAGAAGTTAGACATAATGCATCGGTGCGCCACTGTCGATTTTACCTAACCTTACAATGTCACTCGCGGTTTTACAAATATCAAGTGCTACATCACACAGTCGTATAGCTAAAACACAAATACGTATGGCAGTCCTCAAAACAGCAATAAAATATTGCCAATCTGCCCATAATTATGGCAGTTCCACGGAAATATTTTTTTCAGTGTGAGCCAGCTATTTTGTACTGTCTAGGGTTAATAATCTATCTGTTTTCTTAATTAATTAATCAACATAATATGTTTACCACATTTAATTTCTCAAAAAATTGATTTTTCAACACAAAAAATCACTTTTTTTAAAAACGGCTAGACAAATTTTGCTGAAAATTATTTTACACACTATTTTTACAGTCCTGAATAGAATGCAAGAAAAAAATTTAAAGTAAAAAAAGTGGTAATTTAAAGTTGGTTCAGGCACACCGTGAAGTCCAACAATAAATTTAGAAAATAAAAAAAATCTTAAAATTTTAAGGAAGAATATGTAAATTTGCAAAAAATCTTGCAAAAAAAAGGCATATCACAATATGTGAATGTAAAATCAAATTGAATAAATTAACAAAAGAAATGAACGTAGGTATTTATTTTTAAAAATATGAAAATCAAGGGAATAAAAAGTTTAGGTAATGTTATAATAACAAAATTGTGTAAAATAATATAAAATAATTTTTAAATAAAAAGAAGAAAATTAAAGAAAATCCTAAAATAAAAAGACAAATTACAAAAAAAAAATCAAAAGTAAAAAGAGAAAAAATCTTTAAATTTTGTAAAGATAAGAAATAGGTAAGAAGATATAAATTTAACAGTTTTGAAAAAGATAAATTTTTTTGGAAATAATGTAAGAATTAAAAAATATATAATAATAATTATACATTAAAATTTGAATTAATTGAAATACAAAAGTTTAAACAAATTTGAATATCAGTCAGTTGACGATTAGAATACCTTAGATCTAAAAATGTTTGGTATTAAGATAGAAAAAAATAGTATTATAATTTTCTCCTTATTTTGCGGCCATTTTGTCTTTCATTTAATATTTTGTAAACTTAAACTTGGACTTAATATTCTCACTTTAACATCGTTCTTCTATTTCATAGAATTTTTTTCTTTTACAAATTTTTAAAATGTTAGTAAATTTTATATTATATTTTTTTCTTTAAATTGTGAACTAATTTTTCTAATACTAAAAATTTGTTCTCTTTAGTAATATATTATAAAGTTTTTTTTTAATATCTTCTTACTTATATTTTTAATTTTAAAAAAACTGCCCGCAAATAGTTGAAATTTTTTAAAAGGATTATGAAACAATTTATAATTGTGTTGTTTATTTAACTTTTTCTTCATTTCTTTAATAAAGTTTATGACATTTTTTATTTAAAAGAGATTTCTCATTTTTTTAATAGATTGTAGATATTTTTTTTTAAATTTTCTCATTTATTTGACATGATTTATTTGATTTTGAATTAATGTATTATTATTCATTATTTCTTATTAAATGTTCTCAGTTTGAAAAATAAACTACATACAAATAAATATTTGAAGAGATTTTATATACTGATTGCATTAAAAAAAAATCCGTTTTAATTTCTTAAAAAAAGTTATGATTTTTATCAGTTCTGACGAACTGAAATTTACATAAATTTACTTATTCGAAAATCTGTTTTTAAAATCCACAAAGTCCATTTTCCTTAAACTTTCTTTAAACATTTAAAATCACGAGAGAACAAAACTTGTGATTTTTAAAAATGTATTAAAATTTAAAATCAGAATTTTAAAGTTTATAAGTTTTGTTAATTTATGATAAAGAATAATTAAAAAAAAGTTTACGCAAGATAGGCATTTGGCGCAAAACCACACTTTTGAATAATTTTTAAACTTCCTGGAACGTTTTTAAGTTTTAAAATGTATGCCCTCCTTCTAACCAAAAAATCAATTGCATATTATTAAAATCAAAGGTTTTGTTTGTATGTGATTTAAAATACTTGTGAACTTTTTATTAAAACATTAGAATGATTTTAAAAATAAATTATTAAATATTTCTTAATTAAGCCTACTCTTATTTAAAGTTCCAAAACCAAATTGTCTTTACTGCAATTAAGAAGTATTTAAAATCTTTAACTAACAAAATTTTAAGAAACTTTAATCTATTTTTTCTGTTACAGTAAGTATTAAATGTTCAAAACTTTGAATCATAGTAGAAAAATTACAAAATATAAATCAAATTATTTTTAAAATAATACATAAATCTTCTTAAATAATAATTAACTGTTATAAAAGCAAATATTTTATGACAAATGTTTAAATACATGAAATCTCTAGTGAAAACGTTTTTAAATAAGCCCGACATTTTGTCAGCCAATAAAATCACTTGTACCTCAAGAGAAAGATTTTGCTTTCTATCGGCAGTCGCTTAGGTAGTTTAGTGGTTAGGTAATTAGTTTGCGTGCGTCGAACCCGGGTTTGAATCCTCGTCCCCCCAAATTTGTTTTTAAAATTTTCTCCATAATTCCAGGTCTTCACTATGAATTATGGGAATGTACAATCAATACTTACTAATATTCAAAACCAATGATCCATGCCAAGTTCGCGAGAGTACGTTTGCTAATACACTAAACGTGCAGACGAGACTACGCCGCGGAATATTAATTTAATTGTTATTTAATAACTATGAGGAGCAGAGATCTGAAATTTTTCAAAAAGCTTCCTTGAACCTTTCTCGAATTTTTGGCCATGATTAAATTTCGATTCCTGAAAATTTCCTCGACTCCCGAAGCGTTTGAAAATTATAGTACCGATTAAACGTAAAATATCAGAAAATAATTTTTATAAATTTTTTAGCAAATTATTTAACTGAATTTAGAAAACGTTGTTGGTTCGTTGATAGGATGCTGAATATTTTCTGAAAATTTGGTTTAAAAAATCCAAGTAGTTTATAATTTACGACGAGTTGAAGACTAAATAATTAAATTTTATTCTTGTGAAAAAAATGTAAATAAAAAATTTTAAATACTTTTTTAAATAATTTTTAAATAAAAAAATGTAATAAAAAATTTTCTTATCAAGGAAAAATAAGGGCATTAAAATTCTCTATTAGGATATATAATTCAAAAATTAAAATTTTTTTTCAAGAAAAATATCTTCCAGTGACCAACTAAAACGACGGCGTTTCGCGCGTAAGCCCTTTTGATCGCGGAGGGTTCAATTGAGTGAGCGTTAGCGAGCAAAGTAACATCGCTAGTATGTTATTAAACATGATGCTAAAACTTATTTTTATTTATCGCGCATGTAACTTTTTGTCGATGTTCGAGATAGGATAGTTCACTACTCAATAACTATGACTCAATAAAGAAAACATTCTTCCATAAATTCTTTATGATCCATCTCCTCTCGAATTTTTTCCTTCTTTGCAAACGTCTTTTAAGGTGTTGAATTTTGAGAGAAATAAATTTTTATTTGTATGTATTTTTTCAGAAGAAGTAAAACTTTACTTACACGTGTTCTAAATTGATTTTTTCACAAATTCTCGGATGTAGACTTACCCTACACAGTAAATTTTATTTTGTTTAATATACACTTACTTCAGCTTGCATGTTAATACATTCAGTCTCTGGATCTGGTCTCATGATGGTTATTTCTCTTTCATACGCTGGTAAAATGTCATAATTTGGCATGGGATAATTCAATACATCAGGATCCTGCAAATAATATTCAAGCATCAGAAAATATTGCACTCTTTGTAAAAAATATATTACTTACAAAACTCATTAAATATATGAGAAAAATATATGTATTTCTAGATAGTAATTTGTGATGGATGACATCTAGAACTTTGTAAAACTTGCAGGTGAGGTCAGTAAAAATTGTCGAATAGATCATTTTCATAGTAAAACCAAGAAAAAAACACAAAAAATTAGATTGTTTGCAGTTACCTCTAAAAATAAAAATAATTTTAAATAAAAGTTGTAGATTTCATTGATAAAAAACACTATTCCAGCCAGTAATCATTTTTTGATAAATTAATTCTCAGAAATATTTGTCTGGATAAATTTATTAAAACTTAGCTCATAAGCCAAATTTTTCGTCTACACGACGTTTCGATATCAACGTTGGCATGCTCTTCAGGTGTAAATCTATTAAATACATTAAAGATTCTTTAATATAATATAACCTAACTTAAAACTGTTTTAACAAATATTCTTTTGCTTAAGATATTTGTAACTTAGCCTAATTAATAATATCCTACTTTAACAATAAATTAATACATGTTTAAAACTTAAAATTTACATTTTCTAAAAAATTTTTACAGTGCTCTCTTGCCTGTTACAATGCGAACGAAGTGCGGTTATCCTCCACGCATGCTCAGACACAAATCATCTCTTCTCACTCTATCCCGCTACATTTAAATTACAAAAACTGCTGAACACAATTTAAATCTCTGTGTAAACTTAAAATGTCTGTTTTTAGATTAATTGCTTTTTTATTTTCTTTTTTAATGTATAACATTCCCATTATTTTCCTCTTTCTCCTGTTCTCTTCAGTATGTAAAACTTTAACATTTTCCCAATCAAATTCATGATCTTTAAATTGAATTTTGTGTTTTAAAAAAACATTGTGATAGTGTTCTTTTCTCCTAAAATTTTCTCTATGTTCTCTCATCCTAACTTCAACTAATCTACCTGTTTGTCCAACATAACAGGCTTCACAATTCTTACAATTTACTTTATATACTACGTTAGTTTTTCTAAATTATTTAATTTATCTTCTTCATTTTTGCACAACGATTCAAATTTAAAAGGTATTCTAAAGATTGTATTAAAAATTGTATTAAGATTGTTTTAAGAGGAATTGACCTCTTTGCGAAAGGCATGCCTCAAAGCAAGAAGGAGATTTGACCGTTCTAACGGAGTAACTGTCATGTCGGTGAGGAAGAACTCTTACAGAATTACAAAAAGCAGGCAGTAGGTTGAAGCCAGACAAAGAGCCGGGATTAGATAAGATAAGCAACGAGATCTTTAAAGAAGTAATCGTTGCTTCACCCCGGATTCTTTTGGAATGCTACAATAACTGCCTTAAGAAAGGGGAGTTCTTCCGTAATTGGAAAAGACAGAGGATGGTTCCCCTAAGGAAAGGAGACAAACCTTTAGATAAGGTCTCATCCTTTAGGCCTATTTGCCTGTTAGATACGATTGGCAAACTTCTAGAGGACATGGTTCTGCAGAGAATGCAGTCTCACTTGACCGGAGAAAACAGTCTGTCTAATAACCAATTTGGTTTCCGCAAAGGCCTGTCCACAGTAGACGCCATTCAGAAGGCGGTGGACTTAGCCAGAGAAGGAAAAAACAAATTGGGACCAGGGAAGAAAAAGGGTTTCTGCGCGTTGGTAGCTATTGACATATGCAAAGCGTTAAATACCGCGCGATGGAAAGATCTCATCGGGTCGATGAGAAACAAAGGAATACCGCCCTACCTGTTGCGGATAATGAATAATTATCTTAGCGACAGGTGGGTAATATACGAGGGTGACACCTGCACTCTGAAGGAAGAGATGCAAAGAGGTGCCCCTCAAGGCTCGAGGATAAGACTATTCGTATGGAATGTCTCTTATGACGACTTCTTGCGAATAAGTCTACCTAAAGGCGCGGTGATCATCGGCTTCGCGGACGACGCGTTGATCGTTTGCACTGCCGAAACTGTAGAAGACCTGGGCGTATTGGTGAACGAATGTCTGAGAAGGGCAAAGCACTGGCTGGAGGACAGAGGCCTCTAAATAACCCTGGAAAAGACCGAAGCTTTGCTAGTCACAGACAGACGTGGTTATACAGACCCTGGTATCTAGATAGACGGATTCGAGGTCCAGTGGAGGAAACATATAAAATACTTAGGAGTAGAGATGGATAAGTTCCTAAATTTTAAACACCACATAATTATAAGATGAACGTAAAGAATCAGCATTTCAAAATATTTGTGTTCAATTTTATTAGATTTTATAGGTGTTAGCCAAAAAAAATTTATATTTTACAAATTTAAAAATGTTTTTAAATTTAATTAAAATAATATAAAATTTCAGCAAAGTTTACAAATTTTACAAAATAAGTGGGATAAGGGTGAAGGGTTAAGACAATTATCTCACATAATTAAAAAAAAGGTAACAACTACTAACCTTAGTTAAATCCCACACTGCATTATTGCGCATGTGTTATTGTCATAGAACATTACTGCGCATGTGTAATTGACATAGAGCATTACTGCGCACGTGTAATTGCCATAAATATTTAGTGCGCATGCGTCATGAACATAATGATCAAGTGCGCATGAAAATTAATGATATTGATTTACTGCGCATACAAATAGACCATTTTAATCAACTGCGCATGCGTCACTATCTTGACACACTACTACACTTAATTGTATAAATGCCTAAGTTATATTAATGTTAATAGTTCAAAAAGATTATAGGTGAATTGATTTTAAAAGTTGCTTATAAAGAAAAGTAGTGAACCAAGTGAAAGGGGAAGAACGACTGAAAGACGAATTTCTGTTGAGGACAAAGATTTCGTTTTAATATAATAAGAGATAACTACGTAGAAATTCTCGAAAATTTTAAAACCCTTTTTTTTAATTGAATAAGTGAATGTTTAAAAAAAAATTTTTACACTACGATTCACATGAAATTTTCTAAAAGTATGTTGATTAATTTTTAACCCACCTCCCCGCGTACCCCAAAAAATGGTTTTTAAAAGTATGAAAAGACAGGTGGGTTGTCATAGATTTTATGTCAAGTAAATAAAGAAAATACGCCTTTAAATGTAAATATTTCTTTTCTTTTTAATTGACATGATAATATTCTGACAGTATATTGATAAATTTTAACCCCTTTACCCCTTTAATTATAAGAAAAACGTAAAGAATCAGCATTTCAAAAGATTTGTGTTCAATTTTATTAGATTTTATAGGTGTAAGACAAAAAAAATTATATTTTACAAATTTTAAAATGTTTTTAAATTTAATTGAAATAATATAAAATTTCAGCAAAGTTTACAAATTTTACAAAATAAGTGGGATAAGGGTGAGGGGTTAAGACAATTATCTCACATAATTAAAAAAAGGGTAACAACTACTAAGCTTAGTTAGATCCAACACTGCATTATTGCGCAAGTGTTATTATCATAGAGCATTACTGCGCATGTGTAATTGCCACAGAGCATTACTGCGCAAGTGTAATTGCCATAAACATCTAGTGCGCATGCGTCATGAACATAATGATCAAGTGCGCATAAGAATTACTGATATTGATTTACTGCGCATACAAATAGACCATTTTGATCAATTGCGCATGCGTCACTATCATGACACACTACTACACTTAATTGTATAAGTGCCTAAGTTATATTAATGTTAATAGTTCAAAACGATTATAGGTGAATTGATTTTAAAAGTTGCTTATAAAGAAAAGTAGTGAACTATGTGGAAGGGGAGGAACGATTGAACGACGAATTTCTGATGACGACAAAGGTTTCGTTTTAATATAATATAAGAGAAAGAGATTACGACGTAGAAATTCTCGAAAATTTTAAAACCCTTTTTTAAAAAGGCCGCGTGATTCTAAATTTTGAGACTCTGTTTTCAGAGGGGGAACGTTCTGACATGAGAGGGAGTATTGTTTTCAAGCTAAATAAATAAACTAACAGGACTGTGTAATTTTAACCTTACTTTAATTACTTAACCAAACAAGCGAAGTTCTATTAAACAAAGATCAAAGGGCGTGAGCAGAGAAGGGCACAAACCTTGAAGCCGCTCCAGGAAATTCTGCCAATTCTCCATCTAACAAGCGGCCGTCCAGAGATAGCTTTCGGCTCGTACTTCCCGTGGTGTTCAGGATTTCCTCCACGGTCTATTAACTTTTCTCCAAACGCAACACTACGTGCCTTTTCAACCAGCAGCACACACTGAAACCAGAAACGCAGCCCAGTGTCTCTGGTTTCTTCTCATTTCCTCCGGATCCTCTTGATGCACTTTCATTGGCCGCCTGTGTCTTGTAGGCGCCTCTGAATGGCCGGCGTGACTCCTCTGGTAACTGTGAATCTTCGTGCCGGGAGGTGCTGCCGCCCTGCGGTCATTGTCTCAACCAGCAGTGCTTCTATCATCTGCTCCACAGTGTCATCAATTTTTGTATCGTGCGTTGACAATGTGTGTGGAATCAGAATCGCTTTTAAATAATAGAATTTGTTAACTAATTTGACTGGTTGTTGAATGTCGTCTGTGCGTGCCTCCTTCGCTGACCTTCTCGAGATCTGGTTCTTGTGACCTGGACTCGGTTGATTATCTGGTCTTCTCTGCCCGGTACTTTCTGGTCTTTCCGGCATCTCCCAGGCTACTTTGCTTGTTGTCCAGCTTCCACTCTGCTGTCTGTGATCGGGGCTGTGCGTTGGTGTTGGTTTGATTGTGAAAATAATAAAATAAATAAAGATAATATCGGTAAACATAAGTTGACCTAACCTCACATTAGTGTATTGTTTACAAGAGAGTTTTTCGTGGTTGAGTGTGTGCTGAGAGTTTATTTACTTTTACCGGGTAAACCGCGACGCGAGGCCTTTTTATTTTCTCCGGTCGGCTTCGTCGATCTCGGAGTGACCTGTTCACAATTACGAGGATTTGGTTAATCCTCGTTACGACTCCCCCGGACCTAGACGAAGCCTCTCCGTTTTCTTTTACTTATGAATAAAAAAAAACTCTGCTGGACCGCGGTCAACAGTTCGTCCCTCCCGTGCACACTCTCGCGCGGGTCCCCCTACTGTCCCTTTTCCTTGCACTTACGCAAAGCTTTCCTCCCCTACTGGCTTTAGCTTGATCAACCCCTCTACTCTACATGGACCATTCTTTCTACTCACCCTTGTTTTGGTCATCCTTTCTAGGGGGACAATTGTAGACTTGTTTTGTATCCTAGGAACATTCACGTAGGTAGTCCCTACCTCTTCATTCTACGTCGTAAGCGAAAACATTACCTTACCGCGACGGGTTGTCTTCGCTGTCCCTCGTGGGGTTACTTGTGGGACTTAAGGTCTCGGTTTGTAGTTAGGAAAGACTAGGGGTCAGTTAGATATAAAATTTTTATTCAATTCTGCCTTACATATAACCGCGGTCTAGTTATTTTCCTGAACCCTGATTCGAGTAAGAGGAGAGAAAAAAAAAACGTTTCGTCGGCCGAGACTAAATCACAAAAGAAACTCTAACTCATTTCTCGGACGGCTATTTACCCGGTGGGCAAGGGTTGGTTGCCATATCCCGTCGAGGTCATTTGCCGCTTCTTTACTTTCTAGAGAACTGAGATGGTCGGTCTTCTTGACTGCTGTACTCGTCTCTGGTTGCTTTACTTTCTGCCCGGATTGTGGCAAAGTCTTTCGTGATGGCTCCTTCCCTGGCAGCGTCGGCAGAACCTCGGTGTTAGCGGTGGAGGGATGTCTGCTCGAGCCTTCTCCCGATCCGGATGGTACCAATGTTCGTCCGCGCGGCCCATTGTCTCGCACTGTCTTTGGAGTTCCTCTTCTCTCTCTAGCGTGGCCTCCTCCTCTCGACGCTGAGATTCGCTTTCTCGCCTGCAAGCCTCTTGTTCCTGCCGTCTTCTCTCGGCATCCTCCTTTCCTTTTAGTTTGAAAAGGAACCTCTGACGCTCCTCCCAAAGTACTCGAGCTTCCTCAATCCACTGCTCGTGCCGGGTCTGTCGCTCCTGGACTCGTGCGGCTTTTCCTCGGGCTGCCTGGTCTTGTCGGGCTTCTCGACGGCCCCTGGCTGCGGCCTCCTGGCCCCCTTTCGTTGCCTGCGCTCTAGGTCTCTAATGTACTTGGGAGGGCGACCAATCCTCTTCGGATTAGTCCCTGGTGGTATGTGTTTAGGAAATGCCACGACTGCTCTGGCGATTCTTCCTGGCTTTTGGCCTTGTCGCAGTTCCCCGATCTCCCCCTGGTCCTGTGATGGGCTTGATGGTCTGGGCCTGACAGGTCTAGCAGCCTCCGCTCGATATTGGTCTCCGCCCTTTGGTTCGCCTCCATGGTTCTGTGGAGGGTCCAATGGTCTCGGTCTGACAAGTCTGCCAGCCTCTTCTGCTATGACTTCCTCTAAGTCAAGGAGGGCTCTCTGGATCGTGAGCCTCGCAGTTGTGGTCCGCCTTAGTCAGGCCGCTTGTGCTTCTTCTTCGGCTGTGGGAAAAGAATGTGTCTTAAGGTTACACCCTGCTCCCCCTCTCTAGGTTCTCGGTCCCGGTATGGGACAAGAAGTTTGACCTGGAACCTACCAACTAATTGTCCGTCTTCGGTTCCTATTTCATAAACCGATGGCCCTACTGCTCGAACGAATATGTACGGTCCCTGGTTTTTGCCTCCGTAACTTTTCGTGATTCCCTTCCGCCCTGACGACACGAGTTCACCTTTTCGCATGACTTTTTCCCCCACTCTGGAGAATGCATAGCGACGCCGTTTATCGTAGCTACGTTTCTGGCGTCCGAACGCTTCGTCATGGTGGAGCGTCACGAGGTCCTGAAGCTCCTTAAGGCACAACATTCTTCCCTGCCATTCATCCCGATCTGGAGTGGTTGGATCCGTTGGTTCTTCCACTCTCCGACGCAAATTGTTGTAGGGACGCGGTTCCCTGGCTGTGTTCAAATACGCGGGACTAAAACCTGTCGTACTGTGCACCGCCGTGTTATACGCGAATCTGAGATCTTTGAGGTAGACGTCCCAACTTCGGTGGTTCTTGTTGACATACGCGGAGATCATCGTTTTGAGCACCCGGTTTACCCTTTCTATCGGATCTGCCTGAGGGTGGTAGACTGGCGTGAATGAGTGTCGGATGCCGTATGTTTCTGTCAACTCTTGAAACGCATGGTTGCCATATTCGATACCATTATCCGACATATTATATTTATATAATATATATTATTGTCTTATATTATTGTCTCTGCATTGGCTTTTCTCAGCGGTGCTATATTATTGTC
The DNA here is from genome assembly GCA_037103525.1 of Ganaspis brasiliensis. Classification (NCBI taxonomy): domain Eukaryota; kingdom Metazoa; phylum Arthropoda; class Insecta; order Hymenoptera; family Figitidae; genus Ganaspis; species Ganaspis brasiliensis. The sequence continues at coordinate 1,097,905 of JAZKLR010000283.1, read as the reverse complement.
TCTGCATTGGCTTTTCTCAGCGGTGCTATCTGTATCCGCTTTGTGAATAGGTCCTCAAAGACTACGAGATATTCAATGCCAAGTGACGTTTTTGGCAAGGTCCCATGACATCTGTTGCTACGACTTGCCATGGTTGCTCTACGACACGGCGGGTCATCAGACCAGCTGGTGGACGCTGATCAACCTTGATTCGTTGGCACGTGTCGCACGTGCGCACCCAAGATTTTATGTCACGGAACATTTCTGGCCAATAATATTGGTTCGAGGCTCTCCGGTATGTCTTGTCAATTCCAAGATGCGCGGCTTGTGGATCAGCGTGGACTTCTTAGAAGACTTCCTGTCTTCGTTCGTGAGGTACCACTAGTTTCCACGCATCAAGATCGTCGATCACTGAGTCAATTAGCGGATTTGGGCGAAAGCAATACATCAGACCGTCTGTGATTTTCCAGCCATTGAACTTTCTAGGGGTTTCTTTACTTCTCGAAGTCGCTGGCGGTACAATCGTCCATTACCGGGTCTAAGGCCGCTATCGGTATAGCTGCCTCCTCCTCGTACATCCGAGATAGGGCGTCAGGGACTAAATGTTCTGAGCCTTTACGGTACATGACGTCAAAGTCATACTCGAGGAGGTCTAAGGCCCACCTGGCCAGTAGACCGCTTAGATTATGCAGATTGTGAAGCCAGCGCAATGAACTATGGTCAGTGATGACCGTAAAATGGAAACCTTCCAGATAATGGCGTAATTTTCGCACAGCCCAAATTACCGCGAGACACACTTTTTCAGTGACCGAGTATTTTCGTTCCGCACCTGTCATTGTCTTACTCGCATAGGCAATTACTCGGTCTACGCCATCTTGCTTTTGCGTTAAGACTGCACCTAGGCCATAGTCACTTGCGTCGGTGTGCATGTCGAACGGGATCTCGAAATCGAGGTACGTCAAGATCGGTGCGGTCGTTATCAAATCTTTTAACTGCTCAATAGCGTTTTCTTGGTCGTCTTCTCATTTCCAAGGGATATTGGACCTGATTGAGAGGTTCTGCAATCGTCGCTAACTGTGGAATAAAATGGCAATACCACGATGCCATTCCAAGAAACCTTCTCAACTGTTTGATGTTCGTAGGGGCGGGGTACGACTTTAGGGGCTCCACTTTCTCTGAATCAATTTGGAGTCCCTCTTCGTTCACCAGGAATCCTAAATACCGGACTTTAATCGCATTTTTGCGGATTAATAGTAAGTCCCGCTCCCTGTAACCTATCTGTGATTCTCGCGATCCAGTCCTTGTGCTCTTCGAAGGTCTTGTTTACGATAACAATGTCATCTAGGTATGCGTAAACGTTCGGTTTCATCTCGGGGCCTATGAGTGACTCTACGAGTCGCTGAAATGTCGCTGGGGCACCAGACAGTCCGAAAGGCATCTTATTAAAATGAAACAAGCCCATTTCCGGAACTGTAAAGGCAGTGCACTCTTTGCTGTCCTCCGCCATCGGTATTTGGTGATATCCCCACTTCAAGTCCAGTGTCGTTATGTACTTGGCAGCTCGGAGCTGTTGGTAACCGAGCTGTTCTAGGATCATGTCCATTTTGGAGAGGGGATAGGTGTCCTTTTTGCTACTCTGTTCAGTTTCCGGTAGTCGACACAGAATCGGTATGTACCATCCGATTTTTTGACCATGACTACCGGGCTGGACCATCCGCTCTTAGATAGTTCTATTATCACCCCGGCCAACAATCTTGACGTTTCTTCTTGCATCGCTTTTAGGACCTTAGGAGACCCCCGATAGTAACGTTGTTTTATCGGCGGGTGGCCCTGAACGTCAATACTATGGACAATTCGATCTGTTGCTGGGAGGGTGAGAGGGCGGTCTTATTACTTTCGCGACGAGTTCATCCAGCTCGGACCTCTCAATATCTGCGATTTGCCTGAGTCCACAGACCGACCTGATGTACAACAACTCGCCCGAAGCGTCTTTTAACTCCTCCTCTCCCGTTTTAGCATAGTGGTGGACTACTTCCGGGTAGTCCGATATATGCCAAGCTCTTTTTTTTCCATCATGAAGTATCCCGAATGTGTTAATGAAGTTTATTCCAAACAAAACCTGTTCGCCCATTCCTGGAACTATTTGGACTCTCATCATTCGGGATATTTGGTCTATCTCGATGGGCAGAAGACAGCTTGTACTGGTTGAACGGTACCGTCTGCGGTTTCGACACTCCTGCCAGGTGTCTCCTCTAAGGTTGCTTGGTATCGTTTCGCTATTGCCAAGCTAATGTCTCTCATCACAGTTTGAGATGCACTACCATCAATTAAGGCCTGGACATTTGGCGTGTTACCTATCCGTGCAGTCGTAAAGGCTCGCAAGGTAAAGCCTTCATCCTCTACTGGTGGCTCTGTTACCCTTAATTTAATTGGTTTGGATGACCTTGGCTCAGGTGTAATCTCTGTCAAGTCACGGGACCTCAGTATTGCTAGAATTACCTAATTTGACTTCCAAGGATCCTTTCCGTCTTTACCCATACCTCGATAGTTTACAAAAATGGCGTTCTTGTTTCGTGTACCATTTTGGCTCGATGTCGATGGTTGGGCGTTGTCTGGTGGAAAGGATGTTTCTTCCTAAGTCATTACCTACTGCGGGATTGTTCCGGATTTTTCCTCAGTGCTCAGTCGAGTGTCGTCTGAATCTTGTACTCGACTGGTGCCAGGTGCTTCGCTCGTTACCTGGGATAACACTGGTTCCGATCCCAGGGCTAAGGAAGACACCTGTTTATCTGAGGGGGTCGTCAACGTCTTCGAGGGGAGAGAGGTGACCCCTACTGGCTCTCCCGACGCTGGTTTCCCGGACGATGCTTGCAGGACTTCGTGTTTACCCCGCCCTTGCTACATCGCATGCAATAATCCTTTCTACGCGGCTTGGGGCAACCTCTTTGGTAATGTCCCTTTGTTTTGAAGTTATGACACACAACGACTTTTTCCTCCACGGGTTCTAAGTAAGTTCCCGGTTGTGCGTTGTCCTGCTTCTTGTGTGGTGGGTCTTGTTTCTTATTACCCTTTTGTTGGGAAGCCTTTCTTTGGAGTCTGGTTGGTTCCCCCGGACTTCGTTTGAGCTTGTGGCTTGGCTGCGTTCGTAATACCTATCGCAGCTATTACGGTGTTAAATTTCTTTGCAAACTCCGCAAATTTATCTGCCCAAGCGTCTGGGACCAGTTTCTGCGCCACCGCTGCTACCGTTAGAACCTTTTTCGCAGCCGATGGTTTTCCCCTGTACGCAAAGTCAGGTATCAGCGACTTTTCAGGGGGTGAAGGGGGGGGTATGATTGTTGAGAGTCTCTGCGACTCTCTCATATTGTCCGTACAGTACTGCAAGTCCATTATAATCCGCGAAATTATATCTTGGGATCGCTCTCCGGAATTCGGGATTCAAATTTTCGTAAATACGGTTCAGTTGTTTCTCTACCGGTACCGGTACGGTTGACAACTGAAATAATCCGTACATGCACGTGAGAAAGTCCATCGCTGGCTCCTCTGCCCCCTGTTTCCTGAGCAGTGTTTCCTCTTCAAGCTTCTCTTGAAACGACGTATTTCCAAACCTAGTTTGGAAGTGAAGGTTGAATTGTTCCCAACTGGTCCACCTGCCTTTGTTCTAGAGGAACCAGTGGTAGGCCATTCCATCAAGGAGAAAGGGCATGGTGAGCAACGGAAAGGTAGGCGGAAATGTAGGCCCCTGCCTTACCTTCTTCGACTCTCCATAGGAACTGGTCAAGATTCTCGCCCCTTTCTCCCTTTAATTTAAGCTTTCAACTTCCCACGACTTTTAGAATATCACGTGGTAGATTGTGAGGTCTGTAGGAACTCTGTCCCCCACTCCTTCTACCACCAAAGTTCGCTGAGTCATGTGGGTTAGAGCTCAAAGGCCTTGGACTGCTCTGCGGTCCAGCCGTGGAAAACGGAAATCCACTTTGCTGGTTACCTAGGCCGCTTTGGAAATCTTAGGTTTCTAGGGGCGGGCCCTGAGTATCGAATCCGAAAAAGTTCGAGTCAAAGTCTCTAGCCCTCCTGTTAAATTCGTCTGGCCCGAGATTCGCCGATCCAAAAATATTTTAGTACTCTTCCCTGGTTCTTCGCGTAAATTCGTCAGGCCCGAGATTCGCGTGTCCAAAAGAATTTTCATAATTGCCCCCGGCGTTTCGAGGTTCTTGCCGGAAGCTCCGTTGATCAGATGGTGGGAAGCACGCCTCTGTTTGGTGTCTCGGTAGCCCTAGTGACGTCGCAATCCGAGAAAATCGTTCTTGGGCTTCCCCCCCACTCTGAGCTTCGCTTCCCAACTTTTTTTAGCTCCCGAAGTCGGATCGGCCTGTTAGAATAGGTTAAAGGGGTTATTATGAGAAGCGTAAGGAGGCTGCCATCCCTGTGTCGTTGTGGGCAGTCCCGATATTGTGTGCGTTGTTGTCGGCCAATTTCCCCCACCCTGCTCGCGTCTATGTTTCTCTTGGCTGTACGAGGACTGAATCGACGCCGTTGATATTATTGGAGGGGCTATCGTTACCGTTGGTACCTCCGATGACCATCGTGTGCTTGGGAATGTCTTTGTGTCCCAATTTTTGTTGGATGATCCGCCTACTCCCCCTTCCTCGGCCCTATTTCGGTCCTGCGTCGTATGCGGTGTCTCTTGCATAGTTTCTTTAGCCGAAATAGTATTTACATTTGGGTGTGGGATACTGTGGCTGCCCGATGTAGTGGGTGGGAGTCGGGGTGGGGCAAAATCAACCGGTTTCTTTCCAGTATTCGTGTTTATTTTTCCGCTCGCTGTTTCATTTGGGCTGTCGAACAGAAACTCCCTATCCGCGGTACTATTGGGGGTGTCGGTATCCCCTCCACTACTGTCATACCCGCTTTCCCTAAAAGTTGACCCTCTCTTTTCATAAGAGTGAGGATGCTCGGTCTGAGCTTCGTCCTCGGGGCCTTATGGTACCGTCTCCTAGCCTGCTTTTCGAAATAGAAACCGCTCTAAGCGACTGCGCATTACGTCCGGATAGCCCTCTGCGCATAACCCGTATTCGACTAACGTCTCTTGCAATTCTTCGTCCGAGAACCTCGCGATCCAATCTGGGACTTGTACCATGATTTCCTCCATTGAAAGTTGAGAAAACCGTCTCATCAACTTATCCTCCACGCTGTTATGAGTTTCGTGGTGTTGCGGGGGTCCGCCGGGTGGAAGGGGGTTCGTTGAGCCATTGCCCCCCTCTCTCTGCTCGTTATTTAAATTGTCTTCTCCTGTCTTATCGTGTGTCTCTATTTTTCTTTATTTCCGGTTCGGTAGTAAACCTCGTTACAAGAATTTCTTGGTATCTCGTAATCACTGGTAATTTACGTTCGTTTCGGTTAAATTCCGGTAAATACCGCTGGGTTCCTCGAGTCGTGGTTCGTTTTTATAATATCTTCCGAGATTCAGGTTAAATTTGACAAATTGAGGTTAATTTACTCTATACGGCCTTCAATTTCTTAAATTCCCGTAATTTCGGAAATTACCCTTGTAACTTTCCAAATCCGATCGAAAGTTTCTAAACCGTGATCCCTTTCTTCACAAATTCTCGAAATCGGGTTTACTTTACGTTAATTTTTTAAATTTCGGTCCATTTCCCAATATTGAGGTTAAGTTACCTCAAAAAGCCTTAAATTTCCCGGAAACCTGGTTCAATTTCCAAAATAACCAATAATTTTGGAAACTTTCTTTGAAATTTTTAAGACCGGATTAAATAACCACTTGGTTTGTGTGACGAAACCTACTATACCGACTTTTATTTCGACAATTCTAGGAATATTAAATGATATTTTAATCAAGTTGAAAATCGTTCGGGTTAAATTGTTAAAATTTGCAATCTGTGAAAAAATATCGGACATTTAGCTCCGCCGGGATTCGAACTCGGGTCATTCATTTGTTAGATGACTGCTCTAAACCAACTAAGCTACAGAAGCCCATGTCGGACATAATTTCACAGATTAAACGCTTCATTCAGCTAATTTTTCTATTTCAAATTCAAATTTTCCCAGAATTATGACTTGCTTGCGACTGAAAAATGTTCGACGTCATAATTCTGGGAAAATTTGAATTTGAAATAGGGTCTCATTTGTACTCATTTACACCCTTTAAATCCGTTTAGAACGAAATCCTAGCTGCTCGATTTCGTCAGAAATACACGTTCAATTAAATAATCGAAACAGCATCAGTTGATTTTAGATATTTAATAAGTTTATTCGGAGAATTTATATAAACTAACAACATTTAACATATAAATAACAAATTTTTAACTTTATGCATTATGTAATTCCATAAATTGCATAAATTCATGAATTAATTACTTCATATTCAAATATGTTGCAAGGAGAATTCGACAACCCCCTTTTTTAAATTGAACAAGTACCTCTTATCTTTAACCAGGCACGGTATGCCTAGAGCGACTTTAATTAAAAGTGATTTGTATATAGGATTTTTTTTTGTTTCTAGTTCTCTAACACACTACACATTTTTTAAGGCCAAAAACTTAATTATCCGTTGGGCGCTTTTTAAAAAACGTGAATTTTAATTTTTAAATCTTACAAATTTTGAATTTATTCATTTTCAACTTCTCTAAAACTGAAAAACTGTTCTAAAAATTAAGTTTTCTTAAATATGTATATATATATTGAGAAAAATATATTAAAAAAGGTTAATATAATTAAAATTTATTAATTTTTAAACACATTTTTTTATATTTTTTAAAAATTCAAAAAGTTGAACGTTTTAATGAGATCACGTGATGTTTTTCGTAAGCGTCAATAATCAAATGCTAGTTAACTTTTAGTTACCAATAATTAACCAATGTCTAATTGTTAACAACATGTTGGTAACAGTTAGAGATCGGTCAACAAAACTGTTACCAACATGTTGTTAACAGTTAGACATTGGTTAATTGGTAACTAAAGGTTAACTAACAATTGAATATCGACGCTTACGAAAAACATCACGTGATGTCAATAAAACGTTCAACTTTTTAATTAATGAATGAATTTTTAAAAAGTATAAAAAAATGTATTTAGACATTAATACATTTTAATTATATTGACTTTTTGAAATATATACCTATAGGGCAGAGGGTCCCAAGTTCGACACCCTTTCGATTTATTGCTGTAGAATCCAAACCAAATAAAATGTATGAAAATGTTTTATACCGGATGAAAGTACAATTTATAAGGTAACTTATAACCACAGGGATTAAATTTTATTTTGAACATAAACATTTCTTAAAGCATTTTTCTAAATGTTAAAATTTTCGGTCTAAAAAAAAGTGGTCTCAAGAAGGTCACCTTCTTAAAAGTCTCTGAAAATTGTAGTAAATAAAAAATGAACATCATGTAACAATTCTTAAACTATTTTTTAATCATTTTATGAAATTTATCAAGATATAACATTTCTAAAAACTTCAGTTTAATAGCCTTACAGTAAAAAATAATAAAACATCGAAAAATATTGATATGTCAAATTCTCTAACGATAACATCACATTTTATGGTGGAAAAGAAAAATTTTTAATTAATTGGCTCCAAAAATTATTGAAAAAAGTGTAAAATCAAAAATATGCAAATAACTACATTGAGATTTGATTCATATTTGAGAAAAATTAATTTCTAGAATAATTTTTCAGTTTTAGAGAAGTTGAAAATAAATAAATTTAAGAATTAAAATTCACTTTTCTCAAAAAGCGCCCGACGGATAATTGAGTTTTTGGCCTTAAAAAGTTTGTAGTGTGTCAGAGAACTAGAAACAATAAAAAAATTCCATATACAATACACTTTTAATTGAAGTCGCTCTAGGCATACCGTGCAGGTTGATTTTGAATCGGCTTCAAATTTTTTTTATAAATACGTTATAAATTGTTTCACCAGCTTGTTCCGACCATATTCCAAGACCGATTTTATCTAAGGAAATAGGACACTAGGACAAGTGCTTTAAAATCACATGGATTTTTGTGTCTAGCTGACACCTGTTCAACAATAACAATTGATATGTACTTTCCTAGTATGCAGAAAATTATTAAAACATACTGACAAAATTTTAGAATTTAAAATTTGTGGCAAAGTTAAATCATTAAAATTAGTACCCTTTGTTTCTTTTTTAAAAATTATTGACAAAATTGTGAATGCTTCTTTCTCCACTGGAAAAGTACATATTAATTGTGAAGAACTTGTAAGGGAATTAAAAAATCTTTAAAAAGTAAAAGTAGTTTTTATTTATTAATACTATCCTTATTATTTCACTATTGTTACTATTATTATTCATTAGCATTGTTTTTATTTTATTTTTATTTATTAAACAGGACTTAGCGAGACACTAAAAATCCATTTGATATTAAATCACTTGTCCCAGTGTTCTATTTTTTTTTGATAAAATCGATCTTGGAATATGGTCGGAACAAGCTGGTGAAACAATTTATAACGTATATGTTAAAAAATTTTGAAACCAAATCAAAATCAACCTGATTGAAGATAAAACATACTTATCTTCATATTTAAATATGCTGCGAGGAGAATTCGACTACAACCTTTTTTGAATTAGATAAGTATCTTTTATCATCAACCAGATTGATTCGGATTCAGTTTTAAAATTTTTTTACAAATACGTTATAAATTGTTTCACAAGCTTGTTCAGACCATATTCCAAGACCGATTTTATTCAAAAAAATAGAACACTGGGACAAGTGATTTAATATCAAATGCATTTTTAGTTTCTTGCTAACTCCTGTGTCACGTTCCCGTGACGTACTATATAAAATCAATAATGTACTTTGTAAATTTGTCAAGTTGATAATATCTCTTGAATTTATTGTGATTGGAACCACCCACACTCGGAAACTGGAAATTTCAATTTCGGAAAATTGCGCCTCTCATTCGGCAGAAAATAAGGGTTGCACTCGTACGCTCCATGTTCATTCAATAGATATTATTATAAGGGTAGAAACATTTCATCCCTTAAGTTAAACTCAGGAAGTGGATTCTACTACTGGAATTTGCACCCCTTATTCGATGCATGGGGGTTGTTTTTGTATTGAACCCACGCAAAATTTTAGGTATAAATATTGCTGAAAATCATGACTTTAACCAGTTCCCGAAATCTCACCGTCACGTAAGCTTCATCCACTTCCCGAGTTGCACGGTTCTAAACAAGTCCTTTCGCGAAAACTTTCTACGCTTCTTTTTTCTTGTAATTAGCGCAAGTCCCACTAAATTACACTTCGCAGCGTGTGTTTTTGTGTGAAGTTTGTGAAAATTATTGTGAACCTATATCGCAAATTTATTGTAAACATATTCCATAAATTAAATTGTGAAACAAAGTGAACAAGTGCAACGACGAGAACTCTTGACATAAAATTGTCAGTACCTTTCCTCTTTTTACCATTTATTCCAAAAATTTAATCCGTCTCTAAGGAAAATAACAACTATCCTTTATCAACCATTTCAACCCCTTAACTACTAAACCCTATGTACTTCACTCATATTTTACTTACCTTTTTCCCTCGAAACTAAGATCCTACCTGAAATTTAATCACTACCTTCCGAAAATTTTCAACCTAAGTCTTAACCCTTTGAACCTTGATTTAATCCTTTAACAATTTGTGAATCATCAAAATTATGTTCGGGATTTCAACATAATAAGAAAAGGAGCTGCTTTCGTTTCCACAACGGATGCATCATTGGGATCGAACGAAGGGCAATCAACCTTGCTGGGACTAGGACCCCTAGGTCGCACAGTGGGACAAAATGCCAAAAACCTGGCCAAAAGTGAAAAAAAAAGTTTCTGTAAATGCCATTATTTCTATGTGCATTCGTAGAGGACCCCCAGGAGCATCCAAATTCATAAAATAAAGGGCGCAGTCAAAGACATTTTGCTCTTATTTTCGTTTCAAACCTTATACTTGGCTTGAAATAATTTCTCACGCAATAGCCATGAATAAAACGTTCTTGTTAAAAAGCGAATAAAAAAATGTTATCTATTTAAAAATGAATTCTGTAAAATGAAATAAGTAAATAAAGGTATGTAAAATTCATATACTATGTTGAAATTTAAAAATTTCTTATTATAAAAAAAATGTATAGAATACAAAATTACAGCAAAACATTCTAAAGAAAGAAAAAAAATTATATTTATGTAGAGATATAAAAAAATGGTCAAAAAAGATCACCGTGAAACTTATACAGATTTGTTCCTAGAACATTCATTGTTCAAAAAATCAAGATTTGGCTGCCTTTAGCTGCCACTGCGGTTTTAATATCACTTTTTATGGGTTCATGCAAAAAATTACAAATTATAATTGATTTTAAATTTATATTTAAATTCTGTAAACGGCATTAATTCGCTTAAAAATAATTACTTGAGGATTTTTAGAGTCGCTGATTACGAATCCGATATTAGTTTTTAAAAATTCAAAATGGCGGATCCAATATGGCGGATGTCAAAATTCAAAATGAATCGTATTTGCTTGAAACTCGTTACTTGGGGGTTTTTGGGGTCGCTGATTACGAATCCGCTATTAGTTTTTAAAAATTCAAAATGGCCGATCCAATATGGCGGATGTCAAAATTAAAAATGAATCGAATTTGCTTCAAACTCGTAACTTGCGGGTTTTTAGGGTCGCTGATTACGAATCCGCTATTAGTTTTTAAAAATTCAAAATGGCCGATCCAATATGGCGGATGTCAAAATTCAAAATGAATCGTATTTGCTTGAAACTCGTTACTTGGGGGTTTTTGGGGTCGCTGATTACGAATCCGCTATTAGTTTTTAAAAATTCAAAATGGCGGATCCAATATGGCGGATGTCAAAATTCAAAATGAATCGTATTTGCTTGAAACTCGTTACTTGGGGGTTTTTGGGGTCGCTGATTGCGAATCTGCTATTAGTTTTTAAAAATTCAAAATGGCGGATCCAATATGGCGGATGTCAAAATTAAAAATGAATCGTATTTGCTTGAAACTCGTTACTTGGGGGTTTTTGGGGTCGCTGATTACGAAACCGCTATTAGTTTTTAAAAATTCAAAATGGCAGATCCAATATGGCGGATGTCAAAATTAAAAATGAATCGTATTTGCTTGACACTTGTTACTCAGGGGTTTTTGGGGTCGCTGATTACGAATCCGATATTAGTTTTTAAAAATTCAAAATGGTGGACAAAAAATGAAAAATTTATCGAATTCGATTCGATTGATATTTTGTACACAAACTCAGGCGTTAGTGCACTTGATGTTCTTTATCAAGAATATGTTTACAACATATTTTTTAAAATAAATGTGATAAATCAATCATACTTCTAGAAATATAACTATTTCTAATTTAAAGTCCTTTTGTAAGATTTTGTAGTCTAGAAGATTAAGGCCAATGGGCAATAACATTAAACGTACATTAATATGAAATGAGCTTAAGTTTTAAGAGCTTAATTAGAGCGAAATGAAATACTATAACCAGCTATTACTTAATTGTGATGAGTACTTCATAACATTGATCAAGTATTACAAATGTCGACTAACGTCCCTTTCTATATGAAATATGCGTATATTTTAAGTAACAGTTCAAATTTTTCGCGCTTTTTTATACCGAATTTTAGTTGTCATGATGCGTAAAAAACAATTGCGTGACGAGTGTCTTTATAGGATCTCAAATGTTTATAACCTGAAACTTGATTGTCTAGAGTCTTATTTGTATCAGGTAATTATTATAATTCATACATTGGTTCACAATTATTTTTATTTGTATTTATATCAATATTTATATTGTATTTTAGATGCGCCGATAAAATGAGTCAGTGTGGTAATCAGCGACCCCAAAAACCCCTGAGTAACGAGTTTAAAGCAAATACGATTCATTTTTATTTTGACATCCGCCCTATAGGATCCGCCATTTTGAATTTTTAAAAACTAATAGCGGATTCGTAATCAGCGAGTCCAAAAACCCCTGAGTAACGAGTTACAAGCAAATACAATTCATTTTTAATTTTGACATCCGCCATATTGGATCTGCCATTTTGAATTTTTAAAAACTAAAAGCAGATTCGCAATTAGCGACCCCAAAAACCCCCAAGTAACGAGTTTCAAGCAAATACGATTCATTTTTAATTTTGACATCTGCCATATTGGATCCGCCATTTTGAATTTTTAAAAACTAATAGCGGTTTCGTAATCAGCGACCCCAAAAACCCCCAAGTAACGAGTTTCAAGCAAATACGATTCATTTTTAATTTTGACATCCGCCATATTGGATCCGCCATTTTGAATTTTTAAAAACTAATAGCGGATTCGTAATCAGCGACCCCAAAAACCCCCAAGTAACGAGTTTCAAGCAAATACGATTCATTTTTAATTTTGACATCTGCCATATTGGATCCGCCATTTTGAATTTTTAAAAACTAATAGCGGTTTCGTAATCAGCGACCCCAAAAACCCCCAAGTAACGAGTTTCAAGCAAATACGATTCATTTTTAATTTTGACATCCGCCATATTGGATCCGCCATTTTGAATTTTTAAAAACTAATAGCGGATTCGTAATCAGCGACCCCAAAAACCCCCAAGTAACAAGTTTCAAGCAAATACGATTCATTTTTAATTTTGACATCCGCCATATTGGATCCGCCATTTTGAATTTTTAAAAACTAATAGCAGATTCGTGTTCATCGACCCCAAAAACCACCGAGTAATCAATTTCAAGCAAATTGAAAGACATTTTATAGTGTTGGCCAGGTTTTTGGCATTTTGTCCCACTGTGGGTCGCTACGGTGTCCGATTTCTCCATGACTGAGAGACTCCATAAGAGACAATAAATTACGCTGCCTGTTCACGGTTCATTGTCGGACCTCTGCTACATTCCCAGAAACTAAAATCGAAGCACCCACAGCTTTCAGAAAGCCGTAAGTCTGGTATACATTATTGAATTTTCTGACATTTTTAGTAAGGTCATTTCTTTGCTAAAGAGCCACTCATTGTTACAGCGAATGACGATTCAACTTAACAAAATCAAGGATTCAAATCAATCAAGGAATCTTCCCTACTCTCAACCATTTCCTCAACCTTTCGATTGAATTGCTTCAAATTGTATCTTAATTAATAAATTATATGTTCATATATTATATAACAAATTCGATGCATATTGTTCAGTGGACTTTCTTTTCCCTGTTCCCTTAGTTCAAAGCCCGCTGGCTTTGTAAATTAATCAGGGGTAAAATATTAAAATAGTAAATTGTAGTTTGTCCCTTCCGGACATAACAGAATACAATTATAAAATTTTTGGTGCATCGGACGGGAAACAAGAAAGAAAAGAAACTGAACAATGCAAACTGGTTGAGAGGAAAAATCTAAAAATATTTTTAACGTAAAAATAAATTTTTGCAGAACAGAATTATTAAAATTTTTTTTGTTTGACAACTGAACAATAAAGTAACTTGAAATCTTCTGAATGCTAAATTTTGCCAATAAGTTAACAAATCTGAATCCTTGGTTGTATACTCATTTAAATGTATATTCATGAACGATAAAAATCAAAAGACGACTAGTGATTATCTAACTAGAAGTAGAACTAAAGCACTAGCAGATCAGGGAAAAGGTCAAACATTTATTAATTTTGGGGAATCCACAAATCCTAAGGTTGTTCATTCACCACCAGTAAAAAGAGTAGAAAATAATAATTTCAATTCTAAAGAATCATTTAGTAGTTTTTCAAGTGATAAATCTGATGAAACAATATTGAATCCTAATAATAGTTTAAAGTTTTCTACTCCTAAAAAGTCTTCTTTAGAGCAAATAGCCAAATTAAGAAGACTTTTGCGTGATTCATTAAAAGATAACACTTTTGATGAAAAAACTAGTGAAATAAATCTATTAAAAGATCTTACAAAAAATTCAACAAAAACCACAGATCCAAATCAGGATTTGCAAGAGGTTCTTCAAAACGAAATTTCTAATATTCATAAGTCTCAAATCAATAATTCTTTAACAGGAATTTCTCTTCACGAAATGAGTGTACCGTATAACCAGCAAGTCTCTAAGGGACGCCTTAGAAATAGTACCAGTCTTTGATGGTAAGAATATCTCTCTTTCGGCTTTCATAGAGGGGTGTGATGAAGCAAAAGAAATGATTCCAGATACACCTCAAGTAGAGGAAAATTTAGTAAAATTAATTCGCGGAAAATTAGTAGGAGAAGCTAGACGGGGAATTTACGGTTCAACGTTTAAAAGCATTAAAGATTTAACGGATCAATTAAGGAAAATTTACTTGCCGCGAAAAAGTGTTTACCAGTTACAAGGTGAATTAGGGAATATTTACATGTGGGAAAATGAAACGGTATTGTCATATGCGAATCGCGTAAAAGAAATTGCTGATCAAATCTATGATGCTCATCGAATAAATAATAAGGGGTCCTAGATAAAACTTTTATTGAATCCTTAGAGAAGGATTTAATTCAATGTTTCCGTAGAGGATTAAAACCGGAAATTGAAATTCGGATTCCAGAAACAATAATTTTTAAAGAAACTACGAGTAAAGCTATCGAAGTTGAAAGAAGAATAAATGCTAGTAATGAGCTTAGGAAAGGGAAATCTAAAACGAGTGAATTTCCCCTGGAATGGGGAAAGAAGTTTCTCAAAATAGAGAAAATTCTTCATTTTCTCAAGGTCGATAGAAATCTCCATCACGTGCACAAAATTTTTCTCCAATACGCGGAAACTCATGGAGACCTCAACAACAATCGCAAAATTCTAGAACAAATTTTTACCAAAATTCTTCAAGTACATCCTCCACTAATAAAAATAATTTAACATGCAATTATTGTAAAAAACCAGGGCATTTATTAAGAGATTGCAGGCGCCGGGAGTATAACAACCAATTCCGAGATGATAACAGTCCGTTTAGGGGAAACAATTATCAGTTCAGAAGTAATAATCAATTTAGAGAAAACAATGATCAATTTAGGGGTAACAGTAACCAAGTCAGGGAAAATAGTCGATACAGAGAAAATAGTCCATTTAGGGAAAATAATCGATTTAGGGAAAATAGTCCATTCAGAGGAAATAATCAATACCCAGAAAATAATCGGCGTTCATTTTCACCATCTCCAATAAATCAGGGAAACGATCAGAACCGTCCCAATCAAGGTGCAGTGGGGCAGGTAACCCAGAATTAAATGCACCTGAATACGAAAGTGAAAAGTCAACAGAAAGAGTTAAAGTCAATTTTAGTAAAGGAAATATGATACCAACAATTTTTATTAACATAAAAGAAGTTCAAGATCCTGTTCATATGATGATTGATACAGGAGCAGGGTTAAATTTAATCAAAAATAAAACAATAAATTCTTTAATGCAGGTTAATTCTTCCAGGAAAATTCAACTCACCGGAATTAATGAACATCCTGTACATACTTTAGGTCAGGTTAAAATAAAAATTTTCGGATATTTAACTAAATTTCACATAATACCTGATGAAGTACCTGTCGATGAAGATGGAGTATTAGGTTCAGAATTTTTCACTAATATCAACGTAAAGATTAATTATGCGGAAAAATGCTTAGAAGTGCATGGTCAATTTTATCCTTTCTCACCCCAAGAAACAATAATTTACCACCTAGATCAATCACAAGTATGTATATGGTAGTCGAAAATACAGAAGTAAAGGAAGGTTACATACCGTTAGTAACGACAAATCCAGGTGTATTTATGGGTAACGCAATTGTTACAAATAATCAGGGAAAATCTTATATTAAAGTCGCGAATACTCAATCCGAACCATTTAGAGTCCAAATACCAAGAATAAAATTACAAGAATTCGAAGAATTTAAAGCAATAAAAAATGAAGTTAGTCAAACCGAAGCACAAAAATCTAAAATCAATTGTAATTCAGTTGAAAAACTGTTAGATAGTTTCTTTTCTACTTCAATTTCAAATCAAGAAAAATATGCGTTTAAAAAGATTACAGGTAAAGAAAGAGTTGAACAAATATTAGATTTACTTCGTTTAGACCATTTAAAATCAGAAGAATTAAAACATGTGGAAGCTTTAATAGGGAAATATTCCAAAAGATTTCATTTACCAGATGAATATCTTACGGCTACAAACGTATTAGAACATAATATTCCTACTAAAGACGAAGAACCTGTATTTACACGTCAATATCGATTTCCACCTGTTCACAAAGAAGAACTCTTAAAACAAACAAATGAATTAATTCAAAATAAAATCATTAAACCTTCTCAATCTCCGTATAGTACTCCTGTTTGGATTGTACCAAAGAAAGATGATTCGCAAGGTAATAAAAAATGGCGGATGGTACTCGACTTTCGCAAATTAAATGAAAAAACAATTACTGACTTTTTCCCATTGCCTAATATAAACGAAGTACTCGAAACTCTTGGGAATGCGCAATACTTTTCTGTTTTTGACTTAGCTTCTGGTTTTCATCAAATTAAAATGAGTGAAAAGGATTCTCATAAGAATGCTTTCTCCACGCCTTTTGGTCACTATGAATTTGATCGAATGCCATTCGGACTTAAAAATGCTCCAAGTTGCTTTCAAAGACTAATGAATTCGTGTCTATCTGGATTAATTGGAACAGAATTATTCGTTTATTTAGACGATGTTGTCATTTTCGCAAATTATTTAGAGGAACATCAAGAAAAATTTGATAATTTTATGAATCGTTTTGAAACAGCTAATTTAAAATTACAGCCAGACAAGTGTGAATTTCTTCGACCGGAAGTGGTTTATTTAGGACACATTATTGATAAAGACGGTGTAAGACCAGATCCGAAAAAGCTTAGCGCAGTAAGAGATTTTCCAACTCCAAAAACCATTAAAAATATCAAACAATTTTTAGGTTTTGCAGGTTATTATCGGCGTTTTATTGAAAATTTTTCAAAGAAATCAGGGCCTTTAACACAGTTATGGAAGAAAGATATGCCTTTTAAGTGGGGTGATAAACAACAAAAAGCTTTTGAAATTTTAAAAGATGAACTTTGCGAAGAACCTTTATTAATAAGACCTGATTTTGACAAACCCTTTATATTAACTACTGATGCTTCGGGTTTTGCAATTGGTGGAATTTTATCTCAAGGTGAGATAGGTAAGGACAAACCAATTGCTTACGCTTCTAGATCTTTAAATGAGCATGAGGTAAAATATGACACGTATAATAAAGAAGCTTTAGCAATTGTGTATTGTGTTTTACATTTTAGACACTTTCTGTATGGTAGGAAATTTCAGATTGTTACAGATCATAAACCTTTACTGTGGTTTAAAAATTCCAGCGATCCTTGTTCACGTGTAACAAGATGGAAACTTAAATAAGCGGAATATGCTTTTGAAATGATTTATAAAGCAGGAAAAATGAATGTCAATGCGGATGCATTATCTAGGAACCCTGTTAATATTGCAAGAAGAATTATTCCAAAAGAATTTAATAATGATAGTGATGATGTGAAGCAAGTAATTGGAATAGAAGAAAATGAAATAGATAATCTATTTGAATATTTATTGGAAGAAGAAGAAGATTCAGACGAAGATAAGGGTGAAATATTTGGTTGGCGAATTGAGAATAATGATAATGTCTATGATGACAATGATGTTAAAAATGAAGAAGATGAATTTGAAAATGAAGATGAAGATTTAAATTGCTATGAGGAAATTGATGATGATCTCTCCGAAGAATTTCATAATAAAGAAGATAATTCTGATTTTAAAGTGGTAACTAGAAGGCAATTGAAGAAACTAAATCAAGGAAATCTGAGAAGTAAGAATTCGATGTCAACTAAATCAAATATAAGTGAAAATCGAGTGAATAAAAATATTAAATCTGTGAAAAATAAGTCAAGTAAGTCGGGTCGGAAACAAAATCTAATGAATCAAAATCCTAAATCTGCGAATACTAAATCAAGTGAATTAAGTGGTAACAAAAATCTAGTGAGTGATGCTACTCAATCATTGAATATTAAGTCAAGTGAATCTAGTAAAAATTCGAAGTCGGTTAATACTAATTCGGATGAATCAAGCGAAAATACTAAGTCGGATAATATTAAGTCAAGTGAGTCAAGTAAAAATCAAAATCTTAAATCAGGTATTAAATCAAGTGAAATAATGAAAAATCGAAAAAGTGAAAATAGTAAATCTGTATATACTAAATCAAGTGAAGGTGAAATCAACTGCGAAAATCTAAAAATTAAATCTACAAAATCGAATCCTGAAATAAATAAAGATGAAAAGTCAAAAATCAAAGGAAATTTTCAAAGTCGGAGTAATACAAGAAATCTACGAAGTCAAAGTCATTTAGAAAAAATTAGAAATAAGAAATATTATTCAGATTTTAAAGTCAATAATGAAGAAGATGAGGAGGAAATACTAAATCAAGCAATTCAAGTTCAAGGTGAAAATCAAAGTTCGCGAAATTTGCGAAATTCTGATGAAGATTCTGATCCTGATTATATTCAAAATCCTGTGAAACAAAATCAATCGAGAAAAAGAGGAAGACCGCGTAAAATGAATTTTGATAATAAAGAAAGTTTGTCAATTAAGAAGAACAGGGGTAGACCCAAGAAAGATTTAACTCATGAAAAAGATGAAGATAGTGAAAACTCAGATCCAGAATACTATGTTCAAAATGACAACTATGAAGTACCAAGAAACCTTTATGAAGATTATGAAAATAATGAAGATTTTAGAGAAAGTGATGATAGCATTGAAGATTACAAAGAAAATGAAGTCAATGAAGCACTTAATTCTGATGAACAATTTGATGAAATTGAAGAAAATAAAAAGATCAAGAAAATTAAAGAAAGTGAAAAATTTGAAAAATATGAAGATTTTGTAGAGGATAAAGAAAACGAAGAAATTGAAGATGATGAAGATGATGAAGATAATGAAGATAATGATATGTAAGAAGTTGATTTCGGTTCAGAAAGTAACAAGCGACCCCCTCCCGAACCCC
The DNA here is from genome assembly GCA_037103525.1 of Ganaspis brasiliensis. Taxonomy (NCBI): domain Eukaryota; kingdom Metazoa; phylum Arthropoda; class Insecta; order Hymenoptera; family Figitidae; genus Ganaspis; species Ganaspis brasiliensis. The sequence continues at coordinate 1,078,917 of JAZKLR010000283.1, read as the reverse complement.
CACCCTTAGATAGTCCTTCTACTTCTGCCAGTAATATCCATTCTCGAAACATTGTTGAATGTAAAGATCAATTAAGAATGAGAAAGGATAACTATGTGTACTTTTTATCAACGACATGCGTACCTCAGGACAATGGTTCAAAGAGTCTGTTTAAGCAAAATAAATTGCCTAAGTTTAAAAATCTCGAAATCGGTGAAGCTAAAGAGTTTAAAAAAGGGATTTTTTATCATATCGCATTACCAATTATCTCAGAATCTAGCGTTAGCTTAACTGAAATGCATAAAAATATAAAATCATCCGTTCAGTCTTTTAAAACATTAGCTGAAAAATTACAACTTCGTTCTGTTAGCATTGCAAGAACAATGGTAATAAATCACGTAAATTGGGATGAAATTGTTTTAATGTTCCGAGAAATTTTTCAAAATTTCAGAACTACAATAATAATTTGTAATGGTTATACTCAGTATGCAACAAACGAACAAAGAAAAATTCTAATTGAAGAAGCACATTCCTCAGCGTTAGGTGGTCATAAAGGAGTAAGCAAAACTTACCATCGTATCAGACAAAAACATTTTTGGGAAAACATGAAAACAGACATTCAAAAATATATACAAACTTGTTTGCAATGTCAATTAAAGAAGCTTGTTAGAGTAAAAACAAAGAATCCAATGGTTATTACTGATACACCTGGAATAGCTTTCGAAAAGGTTTGTTTAGACATTGTAGGACCTTTAAAACCTATTACTAAAAATGGAAATGAGTATATCCTTACGATTCAAGATAATTTAACTAAATACTCTTTGGCAATACCATTACCAAATCATCAAGCTAGTACTATTGCGGATGCCTTTATCAAAAAATTTATTTGCATTTATGGTGCACCAAAAGCTGTATTAACTGACCAAGGCCGTGATTTTCTGAGTAATCTTTTAAAACGAGTAGCAAAAAGATTTCGCATTCGCCAATTTAAAACAGCAGCTTTTCATCTACAATCAAATGGCTCTTTGGAAAGATCGCATCATGTATTAGCAGAATATTTAAAACAATTTGTTAACAAAAATTCGCAATGGGATGATTGGTTAGAGTTATCAACATTTTCGTACAATACAATTGTTCATGAAGGAACTAAATGCACTCCATATGAATTAGTGTTTGGTCGATTAGCAAGATTGCCCTAAAGTCAACCTTTACTTCCAGAAGAAAAGTTAAAAACTTACGATGATTATTTGACAAATCTAGTAACGAAATTACATAAAATCCAATTTTTAGCTCGAAACAATCTGATTAACGCAAAAGAAAAGTCAAAAACGTATTATGACAGAAAAATTAATCCACAAAATTTTAAGGTTGGAGATAGTGTATTTCTGTTACAAGGACCTAAACCCGGTAAATTAGGCGACCAATATACTGGTCCACACGAAGTTCTAGAGATTTTAGGCAAGGGTAACATAAAAGTTAAACTAAATAAGGGACCTAAAATCGTTCATATTAATAGACTTAGATTATCACATATTCAGCATTCTAACCAAAATTAAAAAATAAATAAATAAATATAAAAAAAAGAGTAAAATTTTCTATTTTATTGTAATGTGTTAGAACTATTATAATCTATTTGTCTCCTGTTTTGATAAACATAACTTAATTTTTTCAAGAATCTTGATTATAAAGGTATATGTGTAATACAAAATCTAAAAATATTTATCATTTGCATGCTTGATCATTTATCGCTTTAGTTTTAATTTCTAATGCTTTATAATGAAGATAAGACAATCAAACTAATAAAGCTTATTTTCTTTTGCAGGTGGGACTGGCAGCGGTGAAAATATTAATATGTATTACTTTTACAATTTTTCTTTCTTGTAGCATGGATGCTACTAAGGACTTTTCACGAACAAATATCTCTTTATCTCAATTACCCGCTCTTTATTTTGAATATTTAACTTCAGAAAGGGTCCTCGTGGATCATTGGAATATTGCAACTTACATTAAATTTAATGAAATATTCCATATTAAAACTGAAATTCGTCAACTATTAGATAGACATGAATACCTTTGCAAAGATTCACATATACATTGTTCTCAATCAGAATTTTTATTATATAAAAATAAAATTGAAGATTTGATTAAAACAATCAAAACTATACTTAGCAATGACACACAAACAAAAAAATTTAGACACAGAGCAAGAAAATATTCGATCTGAAATAAACAGAACATTAAAAATTGAAGCAAACCATTTTCAAAATTCCCTTGGGAATCAATATTCTTTACACATTTACTCATCACCTATAAATGATATCATCAAACAATGCTACATTCTCAAAATAAATTTAAACAAACGGAATCTAGTCAAAAATTTATTACCCATTTTGCATTTTACAAACGAATATATCACAATCCTTGAAAAATTTTCTTAAATGCTATCTCTTCCAATAAATAATATTTGGAACTCTTTCCTATTACTAAACAAATATAATTCAACGCTTCGTGAAATAAAATTACTTAAACTAAATGTTTATATACCCAACAACCTTCCACCTTCAGAATTCTATAAATTATATTTAAATAATATTTTCCAACTAAAAAATAATTTATTCTTTATGTCAATTCTGCTACTTCTATCTAGAATAAAATTCCGGGTTTATAAAATCCACTCAATTCCAGGATACAAAAATTTAGGTTCACATTATAAAATATTAACTCAGATCATTAATACTCATCAATACATTGCAGTTAGTAACAACACGTATTTAACTTTAAATGATCCTTGGTTTGAATCCTGCTATTTTAAATTTAAAGACCATATGTGCAACACTTCAACAATAATTAAGAATCCCAAAATAGACCAGATTTGTGAAAGTTCTATATTCTTTCAGCATTTAGGAAGTAATTGTAATTTCAATATTTTATTAACGACACCAATACAAAACAATTCATGGTCTTATATAAATCAATCTAAAGAATTTTCTACAGAAACTGTTAAATATTTTAAATTTTCAAAAACAGGAGTAATTCCTTCAAACTACATTCGAACTAGAGGAATCATCAGTAATTATTTTCAAAAATTATCCAGTGAAAAATCAATTCTCTCAGAAGAAGTATTAGCAAATTATCGAATACAAATCAAAGAAAACAAAGGAATCACTATAAAAGAATTAGAATCTTTTGCTCAAATATTATATAATCATGAGTTTAAAATTGCAAACAACAACTCAGATAATATAAAATTCTATTGCTTCTTAACATTTATTATATTAATTATATTTATTATAGCAATAATTTATTATAAATTATCACGAAATCAAATTCAAGATATATCATTTTGGCATACAGTACCGTCGGAAATTGTCAGTCCACCCATTTTTTAAGGTTTGAAAAACATCTTTAAACGTACAAAGTACAAATATTAAAATTTTTCTGTGTTTATTTCCTTAAAGTAGATAAAATTTTGAGGAAAATAAGGCCTGAGTGAAGTGAGTTAGTCAATTTTTCTTTGAAATATATTAAAAAATGTTGAATTTTTAATGTTTTAGAAAAATTGAAATTACTCTCGAAATAATATAGGTTTCTTAAAGTTTCTATGCTTGTTTTAAAGGAAATTTTCTGGAAAATAAGACTGTTGCTTAGGCATTAATGTGCAATTTTTTTCCTAGCATATGCAAGGCTCGGAAGTTGGACCAAAAAATATAAAAAAATTATTGTTTATATCTTGATATCAAATACAGCTATATAAAATATACCAAGGTCATAATTGTCAATAACTTTCGAAAGGAAGTAATATAATATATATATTGGAATTTTAAAAATTATTTTTATGTCAAAATAGTGTCTTCAAAATTTGATAAATTTTTTGGTCCAACTTCCGAGCTTTGCATATGCTAGGAAAAAAATTGGACATTAATGCTTAAACAACAATGTTTTTCTCCAGTAAATTCCCTTTAAAACAAGCATAGGAACTTTAAAAAACCTTTATTATTTCAAGAGTAGTTTTAATTTTTGTAAAACATTAAAAATTCCACATTTTTTAACATATTTCAATGCAAAATTAACTAACTCACTTCACTCAGGCCTGATTTTCCTCAAAATTTTATCTACTTTAAGGAAATAAACACAGAAAAATTTTAATAATTATACTTTGTACGTTTAAAGACGTTTTTCAAACCTTAAAAAATAGGTGGACTGACAATTCCCGACGGTACTGTAATCATGCAGATACTATCGATATAGAAAACGCTTGTCACTTCCAAAATTCTAATCAGTCAATAGTCCTTATTAGAGTTACTCCTTTCAATGAACAAGAAACAATAATGGAAGAAGCATAAACCTAAATAACTTTTTTAGTTTTATCATAAAACTTCTTTTTCTCCTAAAAATTTCCTAAATCACCCTCTGTTTTCTATTATTTTTAAACGAAAACGAATTTCAATCTTATCACTCATTTATCCAGAATTTCCTTGAATTTTGTTTTTATCAAAGATTGAACTTCGGATATCTTAATAACTATATATTTTGAGATAGTTATTAATAAGTTAATTCAGATAATTATTGTTCTAGATGGAAATGAACAATTATTTTCCAATTACAAAACTGGAAAATCTGAGCATTGAATTTGGATTTTCCAAACCGACTTACTTCTTGCCAAATCCAACTGGAACGATCGAAATTTCAACCTGTTCAATTCATATGGAAACTAATTGTCTTAAAATCAGTATATTTAATCGAAAGAGAATCAAAGACACAAAAAAAGAACTAGCCGAAAAAATGTTTGAAAGACTTTGGAATAGATACGAATTTTGTCAGTCGTATACCATAAGAGACAATAAATTACGCTGCCTGTTCACGGTTCATTGTCGGACCTCTGCTACATTCCCAGAAACTAAAATCGAAGCACCCACAGCTTTCAGAAAGCCGTAAGTCTGGTATACATTATTGAATTTTCTGACATTTTTAGTAAGGTCATTTCTTTGCTAAAGAGCCACTCATTGTTACAGCGAATGATGATTCAACTTAACAAAATCAAGGATTCAAATCAATCAAGGAATCTTCCCTACTCTCAACCATTTCCTCAACCTTTCGATTGAATTGCTTCAAATTGTATCTTAATTAATAAATTATATGTTCATATATTATATAACAAATTCGATGCATATTGTTCAGTGGACTTTCTTTTCCCTGTTCCCTTAGTTCAAAGCCCGCTGGCTTTGTAAATTAATCAGGGGTAAAATTTTACAATAGTAAATTGTAGTTTGTCCCTTCCGGACATAACACCAGTTTAATAAATAAAAATAAAATAAAAATAATGCTAATAAATAATAATAGTAACAATTGTGAAATAATTACGATAGTATTAATAAATAAAAACTACTTTTACTTTTAAAAGATATTTTCAATTCCCTTACAAGTTCTTCACAACTAATATGTACTTTTCTAGTGGAGAAAGAAGCATTCACAATTTTGTCAATAATTTTTAAAGAAGAAACGGAGGGTACTAATTTTAATGATTTAAGTTTGCCACAAATTTTAGATTCTAAAAGTTTGTCAGTATGTTTTAATAATTTTATGCATACTAGGAAAGTACTAGTGTCCTATTTCCTTGGAAATAATAAAAAGTTTCTTATTTTTTTCTGTAAAATGTGTGAAAAAATTGCTAATTTCGAAAAATCAAAATCGTTTGAATGTTTTGAAAAAAAAAGTTAAAATTAAACTTCTGGATCCTAAAGCTGACTATCTGACGAGTAATTTCACCTTTATAACGTTTAATTTGGACAATCTTAGCCTAATACAATACTACCCAAATTACTTTTTTTTTTAATTTTTACACGTCTAAGCACCTTTCCTAATCAAAAATAAATATTGGATTAAGTATTCGGATTAAGTATTGGGATTAAGTATTGGTTTAAGTACTGAAATGTTTGACAGTTTTATCAATAGAAATGATTATTATTATTATTATTTATCTCAGGTATTACCCAAGTAGAAATGAAACCAGAATCCATCCATGGCCCATGAATGGAAGCTATGTTCCATGTGTGGCCCGTACATGGCGGCCAATGATGGGCCATCCGAGTTATGTAACATTGCGCCGCAGTTTTGCCCGACATTCCTAATTTTAAAGAGATTGCACATCTTGGTAGTATCTAACGTTTAGGAATTCTTGATAAAAATTAAAAAAGATATATCATTTATCATATACAAAAGGTTTCCGCTATCTTAACAAATCAGTCAAGTAACCCAAGTAATACAGTCCGCAGACTTCCTGCAGACTATCCGCAGACTTTCAGCGGACTAGAGTCTGCGAAAAGTCTAAGGAGAGTCTGCGGAATGTCTGCGGAAAGTCTGCAGAAAGACTCCGGCAAGTGTGCAGAAAGACTGCGGAAAGACTGCGGAAAGTCAGTGGAAAGTATGCGAAAAAGTCCGCGGAAAAATTGCAGAAAGTCTGCAAAAAGACTTCGAAAAGTCTGCGGAAAGTCTGCTAAAAGTCAGCAGAAAGTCTGCAGAAAGTCTTCGTAAAATCTGCAAAAAAACTGCGGAAAATCTGCAGAAAGTCTGCAAAAAGTCTGCAGAAAGTATACGGAAAGTATGCGGAAAGACTGAGGAAAGTCTGTGGAAAGTATGCGAAAGGTCTGCAGAAAGTCTGCGGAAAGTCTGCAGAAATTATGCAGAAAGCCTTCAGAAAGACTGCAGAAAGTCTGTGGAAAGTATGCGAAAAGTCTGCACAAAGTCTGCAGAAAGTCTGCATAAAGTCTGCGAAAAATCTGCATAACTCTGGGGAAAATCTTCAGAAAGTTTGCGGAAAGTAAGCAACTACAGACTTTCTGCAGACTTTCCGCAGACATTAGCAGACTTTTCGCAAACCTTTACAGACTTTCCGCAGACTTTCCCCAGTCATTAGCAGACTTTCCGAAAATTTTCTGCAGGCTTTCCGCAGACTTTCCGCAAACTTTTGCAGACTTTCCGCATTTTTTCTGCAGATTTTCCGCCGACTTTCTGCAAACTATCCGCTGACTTTCCGCAGACTTTTTGCCGACTTTTGCAGACTTTTCAAAGATTTTTCGTAGACTTTCTGCAGACTTTGTGCTGAATTTCTGCAGACTTTCCGCAGAGTTTTTGCAGACTTTCTGCAGACTTTCCTTAGACTTTCAGCAAACTTTTGCAGACTTTCCGCAGTTTTTCTGCAGATTTTCCGCAGATTTTCCGCATACTTTCCGCAGACTTTCCGAAGTCATTTTGCGGACTTTCTGCAGTTTTTCTGCGGACTTTTCGCATACTTTCCACAGACTTTCCGCAGTCTTTCCGCAGTCTTTCCGCAGACTTTTCGCAGATTGTCCGCAGACTTTCCGCAGACTTTCCAAAGTATTTTTGCAGACTTTCTGCAGTTTTTCCGCGGACTTTTCGCATACTTTCCACCGACTTTTCGCAGTCTTTCCTCAGTCTTTTTGCAGACTTTCCGAAGTCTTTCTGCAGACTTTACGGATTCTTTCTGCTCATTTCTTCAGTCCTTCTGCACACGTTTTGTATATTTTTGCGGTCTTCCTGCAGACTTTTCGCAGACTTTTCGCAGACTTTTCTCAGAATTTTTGCAGACTGTAGTCCGCTGAAAGTCTGCGGATAGTCTGCAGAAAGTCTGCGGACTGTATTACTTGGGAATCTAGGTGTAAAGTCAAAATCTTTTTCCAGGAATTTTTTGGGAATAAAAATTATTCCTGTTTAAGATAAATCTATAATTAATCCTTAAAATATATAATTAAACATCACATCAAAGAAGCATAATTTAAAACAGTAATCTTTATTGAAATAGATTTGTAAACATTGAGTTGGCAAATAGAGGGTTATGTTCTAGGGTTATATTAATTTTATTTATTTATTTTTAAGTTGTATTATAAATTTTTATAAAAATACAGGTAAAAAACTATTATTTATTTTGTAGGGCATCAGTTTCAAGAATTATTTTTTAGATGTCGGCACCGGTTAATATAATTCCACGACTTTTCTGTAAAAAGTGTTTCTGACTTGTCCTTACATCACTACAACGAGTACAATGATAATATTTTTTAGGTTTTCATGGAAAAAATAAATATTTCATGTTTAGATCTTAAGAATAAACTCAGACGATTACCTTTTTAGAATAGTTTATAAATCGTATAGGATCGTTTATAGTTTAGGATCGTTTATAAATGAAAATGTTTTACAGGAATTCCCGGAAGATATTACTTTTTCTTTATTATTTTATTCCTTGGACGTATATAAATCTAAAAAAAATATCAATATCAATGGAAAAATAAAACAAGTAACCGTATTTTGACATTATTGTTTTCAAAAATAGTTGTACAAGCTAGAAAAGAGAAAATATAAATTAACAATTAACATAACCTTTCAACATACAGTGCCGTCGGAAATTGTCAGTCCACCCATTTTTTAAGGTTTGAAAAACATCTTTAAACGTACAAAGTACAAATATTAAAATTTTTCTGTCTTTATTTCCTTAAAGTAGATAAAATTTTGAGGAAAATAAGGCCTGAGTGAAGTGATTTAGTCCATTTTTCTTTGAAATATGTTAAAAAATGTGGAATTTTGAATGTTTTAGAAAAATGGAAATTACTCTCGAAATAATATAGGTTTTTTAAAGTTTTTATGCTTGTTTTGAAGGAAATTTTCTGGAGAATAAGACTATTGCTTAGGCTTTAATGTGCAATTTTTTTCATAGCATATGCAAGGCTCGGAATTTGGACTAAAAAATATAAAAAAATTATTGTTTATATCTTGATATCAAATACAGCTGTATAAAATATACCAAGGTCATAACTGTCAATAACTTTCGGAAGGAAGTAATATAATATATATATTGGAATTTGAAAAATTAAAATCAAAAAATTCCTCAAAAAAGATTTTGACTTTACACCTAGATTACTTGACTGATTTGTTAGGATAGGGGGAACCTTTTGGATATGATAAATGATATATCTTTTTTAATTTTCATTAAGAATTCTCAGAATAAATTACTTTCTTATTACCTAGTTTAACAAAGTAGTTAGTCAAGATGACGACGTCCTGTCAAAAATGCAAAAACGGATGTAAAATTTCTGTCTTCTTAAAAATTCCTTGCAGAAGATGTTGATTTCACACCTAGAGCACTGTATAGTTATGTATTAGGATGACGGCGCATCTTCTTAAATACATTAGAAAGGATAAAAAATTTTAACTTCCTAAAAAAATTTTTGGAGAAGATGTTAATTTGATACCTAGATCACTTGAAATACTTGTTAGGATGACGGCATCATCTGGTACCCAATGGATGTTGTTTTTTCTTTGATTTTCAACAGGAAATACCAGAAGAAGTTGTTGTTTTAGTACCTGTTGCATAGTACCCTGATCAGGGTTTTCTAGATTTATGTAACAAATGCTTTTTTCAGTACCTGGACAATGTAGGATGGACTATAAACGTTAGAAACTACCAGGATGTGCAATCTCTTTAAAATTAGGAATGTTGGGCAAAACTGCGGCGCAATGTTACAAAACTCGGATGGCCCATCGTTGGCCGCCATGTATGGCCCCCGTCTGTAAGTAGGGCAAAACTGTGGCGATATCTACTTGGGTATGAACTGTTTAATTAATATTTTGCATTAAAATGTACAACTATTTGACTGTTGTCAAAACAAATCTATTTGTTTACAAAATTAATTTGTTGTAAAAATCTAACACATGACATTTTGATATTAATTATTGCTTGAAATCATTTATGCATTTTTTATAATTCCATTTATGCTATATTTCTAACAGGACGTGTAGTTATTGCTCGGGCTTGGCCTGAATACTAGGCATACCGGCCTAGTATTTAGGCAGATTTATATAATTTTAGTACAATTAGTGTTTATGCTATATTCGTAGCATCTGCCATGCAATAATAGCAACAGATTTTTCTCAGTGTACAAAAGCTGTCTTTTTGTACATATCAAAACAAAAATGTTATGTGTTGCATAACATTTTTTATCGTTCTAAAAATTAATTATTATTCAGTTTTAATTTTAAAAAATCTTTTTTTTTTCTTACAATGAATTATATCACGTAATGTCAAGTAAGGATTCTAAACTGTTACTGTGATGTGTTATTTATTTTCACTACTAAAATAATCATAAGTCCCTAGACGTAATTAGTCCATCGAGAAACCAGTATTGAGAAATGCATAAAATTTATACAAACGGTATAAACATAGTAAGATAATATTGCCATAGAAAATACAGTAGGTATTCCCTATAACTAAAAATAAAATAGTTAGGGCTTAACAATTTCTTTATAATAAAACTTAAACTTGAAGGTGGACAAATTAATTATAACTATAAAAATATTACAATTTCATATTAAAACATACTGACTTCTGTGATAAGTTTTATAATTGTTAAAATAAAAAGAAAGTTTTAATTAAATTTATTATATTAATAAAATGAATAAGTAACAGACATTGTACATAAAACTGGGAATTTTTATTTTTACTGCTGACAGTTGGTACGAATTCAAGATTCACGCATCCCGCGCCTAAACTGACTCGCGTGCCAGCGCGTCGACGCACACGGCACATTTTACCTTAAAATGTGGAATCCTGCTAAAAATTGACGGGTCAACTTTGCCTGCTTTGCGATGAGAGATAAAAAAATCTCTGGCGATTTTAATAAATATAGAATCTTATAACTGACATTTTCAAATGAAATTTATCATTATTCAGCTGACTGAATTTTTACAATCCTTGAAATATAAAATATATATTTGGTTTTTTATAATAAAATAGTTTCACACAAAACCTGAAGTGCTCAAAACGTTTCATAATAATGCCATTTTTTAGCTCAACTTCGAAAATAAATCGAAAAAACGGTATCATTATGCAACGTTTTGAGATTTTTAGGTTTTGTGTGAATTCTTAAATATCAAATTTCTTATAATTTTGACAATTTACCTCTTACAATCTAATGATCTACGTACCAATTTTACAAGTGTACATAATAATTGATTTGTAAATCTTTATTCATATGCGAGAAAAAGTACTTATCTACTTATAAATTCCTTGACTTTTTTTCATACATATATGTGTACGTCCGCATGAAAGGAGCTCACTTTGTCGATTTTATTTTACGAAATATTTGCATTTCTCTAAACAATGTTCAGATTTTCCGATTTTTTTTATTTCTGAAAAACAAACTACGTAATGACCCACAAGGGATCAGTCCAATTTGTTTACAATGATGTTTGTGTACGAGTTCACTGATGAAATAGAGTACTTTTAGAGTACTATGTAACAGTCATATAATATAAAGAACGTTTATTCGAAATACAGTATAATACTATATTAAATTGTACAGGTAGCCACCGCTAGGTTCGTGTGTCAGTTTTCTCCCTCTACTACATCTGCGGCAACTCCAGCGCGACAAAGATAATATATATAGGTACACAATCTCCGAAATATATATATATATATATTATTTCAATCAGAAAAATAATTTTTTAAAGTTAAAAAAATAGCAATTTTTAATCAAGTTTTTACAATAATTGTTTTTTTAGACTGGCATCTCAAATTTGACTCCAACAAATATTTAACGATTAAACGAACTTACCTTACATACGTGAAGTTCGATCGTAATTATATGAGAGTCTCGTTCGAAATGATTACACTGGTAGTACTGTTTTCTTCCACCTACTGCGTTACATGTTAAGAGTTTAAACCAAAAGTTTTTGGTTGTCTCCCTGCTTCTCACTTTCTATGCTCCGCCATATTTTTAGAGTTTGAATTAAGTAATTGTCACTTGAGGGTGGGAGTTTTGTATTTTAAAAACTATTGTGTTTTTAAATCGTTTGATCGTTAATTATATTTCAAGTCTCGATCTCATGATTACACTGGTAGATGTTTAGAGTTACAATTACTTAATTAATGTATCAAAAGTATTTATTTTATTACTGCCGGAAACCTACATATTTAAATTCTGTTTAAAGTTTTCTATAATCAGTTATTTTATATGAATGTTATAAACTTATTAGAATTAACTTTTAATAATTAAATTTTAAAAGAGAATTTTTAGTTAATTAAGTATTTTGAAGAATTGACATTGCTAACGAGATCAACGATGGAGTAATTGGCTTATTATAAAATTTCGCGAAAACTTGCGATTTTTCCGACCATCCCGCTGTGCTTCTGATTTTTTGTAAATCAAGTCCCTTTGAAAATGCTTTAAACGTAGCAGCATGTCTTGTACTATGCCCTTTGAATTCTGACACATCAATGCCATTTTGTAAAAGAACTGATTTTGTCCAGCGACTGATCGTTTGCGATGATGCTGTTTTGTAAGGTTTTCTGTATGTGATAAATAGGTTTTTTATGTTTCCTCTGAACCCTTCAGTTCTTTGTAAATATTTTTTAATCGTTTATGCTACACATAAAGCGGGAATCTCTCTAAATTTTGGTAAAATGAGTAGAGGCTTAAACCTTCCTGGTCCTGAGTTTTTTATAGAGTCTGGTATCTCTATTTCTATAGACTCGCCTTTCCTTAAAATATTTTCAATATTGATTAAAGAGAGCGTTTAAACTCTGTTAGCTGTCGTAAGTGCTAATAAAATGACAGCCTTCTCTGGTAAGGTTTGTAAAGATAAATCATCTAGAGGAAACCACTTTTCTACAAACGATAACACAATTGAAGTATCTCAAGTCCTTTTGTATTTTGGCTTCGTTGGTCGTTTTCTATAAACGCCTTTAAAAAATTTTCGTATTAAGTTATTGTTTGACAATTCTATATCCAAGATGTTTCCCAGTGCGGATCTGGCAGAGTTTAGACTTCCAAACGATGCTCCGGCTTTGAATTTTCTTGTTAGGAATTCTAAAACCTCGTTAACTGTAGCCGAGTAAGGATTGCAATTTTTTTCTTGACAAAACATCCACCAACTTTTGAACGCCGAATCATATTGCTTAATAGTCGATGTTGCGAGTGAATTTAATAAAACCTCTATAACCTCTTCACTGACTCCTTTCCTTCGATGCGCCGTCCTGAGAGTTTCCCTGCCAGAAGTGTAAGATGTTCCGCAAGTGGATGCGTCAAATTCCACAAGGTGAATTGAGAAGATAAATGGAAGGGTATAAAACAAGAGGTTTATCTACAAGTAATTCTTTAAACGTGGGGAACCATGACTGAGTCTTCCAAAAAGGCACAACTAGTATCACAACGGCTTTTTCGTTTATAATTTTTTGTAAAACTCTAGGAATCAAAGAAAAAGGTGGAAAGGCATACAATTTTTTTCCTTTCCACGGTATTGTAAATGCATCTAAAGCAAGTGCATCACCATCTTTTTGCCAAGTGCAATATAATTGACATTTCTTATTTATTCTTGAGGAAAATAGATCTACTTCCATATTTCCATAAGTTTTCTCAATTTTTCTGAATGCATAATTGGTTAATTCCCATTCTGTGTCTATATTCGTGATTCTAGATTGTTGATCAGCCACTATATTTTTCTTTGACTCTACATAGGTATCAAATAGTCATAAGTTTCTACGTTCCGCCCAATTCCAAATTTGACGTGTTAGGCTATTATAAGCAAGATACAGTGTACCCCCTCTACGGTTTATATATGATAGGGATGTTGTATTATCAATCTTCATTAAAATTTCTGCATTTTGAACGTCATTTGCAAATGCTTTTAAAGCTAAAAAGGCAGCTAATAATTCCAAGTAATTTATCGAGAATATCTTTTCCTCTTTGGTTTAGAATCCGTGTAGGCTTTCCCCATTATAGAACGCTCCCCATCCACTTAAAGAAGCGTCACTATAAATTGTTAATTTATAATTTGATTTTTTGATAGGATTACATGCCTTTTTTAACTGTATTTTCCACCATTCTAGATCCTTGTATGAGTTTTCTGATATAGTCATGGATTTGTTGTAATTTCTAGCATTTTTGTGGAGAATATTAATCTTATTTACTTCTAAATTTTTTGTATACAACATCCCGTAATTGATCCCCGGACAACATGCTATTAGTGATCCAGTCAAACGCGCTACATCCCTTATTTTATACATCTTTCTCTTTTCAAACTTCTCAATCATATTTTTCAACCTTACTCGCTTTTCGTTTGTAGGTTCAATTGTCATTTTTGTTGAATCGATTATAAAACCTAGAAATTTACACCTGTAAGATGGTTTGAGGGAAATTTTTTCCCAATTGATTATGAAACCTAAAGTTTCTAGAAGTTTTATAGATTCATCTCGATTTTTTAAACAACTTAAAAGATCTCTCCCGAATAGGAGCATATCGTCAAGATAAGTAGTTGATCTAAACCCAAGACCTCTCAAATGACTAACCAAAGGTTTTAAAATTTTCGTAAAAATAAAAGGACAGACACACAAACCAAATTTTATGTGATCTGCCGAAATAAAGTTATTAAGCGTTTTTAAATTTAATATAAACCTATCATCACCATTAGATTTTTTGGTTAAAAAATAAGGAGATAGAAACTCTCCTGCTTCTGAAACACTTTTTTCAATTGCACCTATAACTTCTAAGTTCCTAATTGCTTTTCTTAAAGCTGTTTTTCCTTCGACTGTGGAATTTTTCTCTTTCGTAACGTAATTTTGTATAACAGGCCTATTAAATTCAATTTTGTATCCTTTTATACAATTTAAAATGAATGGACTATTTGTCATAGTTTCCCACTTTTTATAATGATACTGAAGTCGGCCTGCTACGGAACTTACCTCTACTTGCGTTTGTATCGATTCTGCTAGTATTGGTTCTGTTGATAACGGTTCTGCTGGTATCGTCCTTGTTGATTCTTTGTTCTGGATGTCGATGAGGACTGTTCTCTCGATTGCGCCGGATACTTTGTCTTGTAGCCCACCTGGTATGTTCTCGCTTTCTTCGCAAGTGGGCGCTTCCAGTTTAAATATCCGTTTGACGCATTTTTCCTATCTAGAGTTATTTTTAAAACTTAACTTGTTTTTTCTAATGTTTCTGCGTCTTTTATTTTTGCAGTAAACTCCTTGTTAAACAAAAATTCGTCAGGTTTACATTCCTCCACAAGATCCAATATATTTTTATTTAGTCCTGGTAAAATGCACGCTTTTCTTGCAAGATATTGTGAATGGTGCAATTCAGACAAAATTTTTCCCGTGTCAGAAAGTTTTTCCAGTAATGATTTTCGATTTATTTCTTCGTTATGTAGCAAATCGGTAATTGCAATTCCAAGAGCTGTTAAAGCAGACGAGGTTAAGTTTTGCGCTTCTCAAAATGTGAATCTCTTTTCACGGCACTTGTTGACATCAAGTGTGATACTTCGCGATTCAAAATTTGTGGCTTTAACCCTACGATACTTGGGTAATCTTTTAGTAAGTTTTCTTTTACCTCTTTTTCCAGACCTTTACAAATCCAAGTGCACCATCTAGTCATTAAGTCTTCATTCAGTAAGGATTTCGTATCTTAAACCAACGTTGGATCGTCTCCAAGGATTTCCAAGTATTCGGCATTTATCGTTTCTTTACGATTGTGATTAGAATTTTCCTTACCGGTTGAATCAGGATTTTTCGGGTCTGTGCCCTTGTTTTTATCCACTTGTGAACCTAAACAAAGATATTTATTATTATTAATATTACCATTACTTTTCTGAGACTTATCTTGCCTCTCGTGCAAGCTCGTCAGATTTTGATCGACATTTCACTCACCTCTCGTGTGAGTTCCATCGTCCTTAGCGCCTGACAACTGTTTTCCACTGTTTCGTGGCGAATTTTCTTTCGAGGAACTTGAATGATTATCTGACCAACTATATGAACGACTATATGAACGGCTATATGAACGACTGTAAGAGCGCCGATTGCATCTTTTTTCCCTACGTTCTCTGCTTCGATTTCTGTCTCGGCTTTTTCGGTAGTCCTGGTCCCTTCGTGATTGTCGATATGTTTGTTCATAGTTAGATGATTCACGGAGGGATTCGAAGTTTCTCTGTAAAAACTGATGCAGTACTATCAGTGTAATCATGAGAACGAGACTTGAAATATAATTACTTAATTTCCATATTCAATTCTCGAACTAGTTTTATTAAGTTCATTTAAAAATTTATGTACAAAAAAATTTCAGAAATAGTATTATTTTCTACTACTTTTTATACCAATAATAAATTATTCCCAAAGATGCAAAAATATAGCTATAAGTATAGTTATAATTTTAAGATACGAATATTTTTTATATTTTTTAATTACTTCTTTGAGAACCACTTTCCCTCTGCCGCCTATAATTATTAACAATAATTTACGTAGTATTGATGAGCTTTAACAGTAGCGAAACCAGAGAATTGTTTCAGTTTTTTCTTTTTACTTTTTTCAATTTTTAAAAATAAATTAATAGGAATAACTACTTTTTTTTATGCCTTACATATTTTTGAGTTACTGTCCAGGTCCGTAGCCAGAAATTTTTGTCGGGGGGTAGGACCAAAATTCCATGTCCGCAGCTCCCATAGCAAAAAAAATTTTCTCAGTAAAAAAAAATTTCGACTAGTAAAAAAATTTTCGGGGGGGGGACTCTCCCTAGCTAGGTACCTGTTACTGTCGACAAAGAAAAATTTGTATTATACATTATTCATTGTTTCACAACTGTTAAGCTATTAATTCAGATCGGCAAATTTATCACCTTCAATTGCATTTAAATTTTTGTCTTACTTGCTGTAAAATTAATTGAATGAAAACTACTTTTAAACTTTTTGACACTACCATTGGTTATTTATACATAAATATTTATTTATTTCTTATAATATTCAAAGATAGTAGTCAGGAATAAATGATTGTAGTTTATTCATTTACAATATTTTAAAAAACAAATAAAACTCAAAAATCGTTATGCTCATAGGATAGAAGACGTGAAGCGTAATACTCTTTTGCCGATATCTCGAGAACTAAGAGACCCTCCATTAATTTTTTTTTAAATAAAGGCGAAATAAGAAGCTTTTATTATATTGTGACGAAAGTAAAAAATATGAATTAGCACACACAGAAAAAAAGGTTTTTCAAATTTTTTTCGGGTTTTTGACATGAATTTTTGAAGTTTTTAAATCTGCTTCAAATTTATTTAAGACCTTATAGTTTTCTATATACTCCCTATAAATTTCATTGAAATCGGTTAAAAACTCTTTAAATGACAAGAATTTGAAAAAATAAAGGGTAAAAAATTCAAAGTGACGTAATTCCTAAAATTTTGGAAATTTTTTAAAAATATTTGACTAAGTTATTACTACCTCTAAATACTACAAATTGACCAACTTTGATCAAAATCAAAAACTTGACTTGCAACTTTGATCTTTTTGGTATGGAAACTCTCAAAGATGTTATCTATGGATATTAAGATACATACAATTATTTATTTCCGTAACTTATTTTACCAAATTTTTCAGCTATTGCTGAAGAGGGTATTGTCCGGCTGTGGGACTTCGCCCACCAAGAAATGCGACGGTTTGAGATAACCGAAGGTAAATATTTAAATTTTTGAATACCTCTTCCCTTCCTTTGATTTGGTAAGAAATTTTGATTTGGACTAAGCTCATGATATCTTTTTCCAGAATACGGATTTTGCTGGATGTTCGACGATGACATCGACGAGTCAGAGTACGAAGCCGCCGACGACGAAGATTCAGAATCGTCTGATTTCAGCGACTCCGAGAAAGATTGGTTTTCCGGAGCAGAGAACAGTGCGGAGTCTGCTCTTGGTTCGGAGCTCTCATTTAGCCCAGTCGCAGACCAGAGCTCTATATATCAGGAGCGCGAGGGCAGCAGCTCAGGCCCGTAAGTGGTCAAAAGAAGAGGGGGTTATTATTCGATTCCTAAACAAGGAAATTTCTCTTTTTCCAGTTCAGTGATATGAGCTAATTTAAAAAATTGCGTGTAAAATTATTAATCTTCTCACTGAATAAAGTGGGCATTTTATAAAACATTTAGAAATTAGAACTTTCTTATACTAGGTCCTTCCCCCCTTTTTTAATTTACTCCAATAATTAATAATAATTAATATTGAGAAATCGATAAAGAAATGGTTTTAATTAAATTTTAAAATGATTTAAAAAGCGTGATAGGTTTATTAATTTAATTAACTTTTATTTACTAGGGACGCTGGCAACTTGTCATTAATAGTACCGGCATAGCATCGGCATAGTACAGGCACTGGTGCTGCACTGAGACAATGGTTTCTTTCCCATCGGGTATTTAATGGCATTTTCTTTAAATAATAAAAAAGGTAAATAAGAAGACAGTTAAATAACGTTAAAATATAATATTAAAGGAAAAAATTTTCAAAATTAGAGAAATTAGTGGTTTATTAATTTTACAAATTAAAGAATATTTATAATAAAATTTTACAAGAAAAAGTTTATGAAATAGAACGATGTTAAAACGAGAGCATTTAATACAATATAAGTTCTCATAATATAAGATAAAAGAATATAAGTCCTCAAATAATAGTAAGAAATTCAGAAATAAAAAAATGTAGATAAAGGCATCAAACACTGTTTTTAAAAATTTGTAATCACAAGATAAGAAACGGTGAGAAAAATCAAAGAATTAATTAGAACTTAAGGAAAGGCTAAACTTCTTCACATCTTTGTCGGGTTTCTTCTGCTTGCAATACTTTTCACATGCAGTACTAGACATCCGCAAAACTGTGAAGTCTTTGTTTTAAATCAATTGCAGTCCTGATATTTAAATTTTAATTTATCGAAAGTTGTATAAGATTTAATTTCCAATTGATAAATAAAAAAATCCCAGTTTACATTTATTTTAATAAAACGAATTTTTATTTTATTATGTCAATACTCCAAATTATTATTTCCAAACTAATTAAGGCTCACTGATCTAAAATTACACAATAGGGTCAAGTTAAAAATAATCTTGACATATAAAAGCAAAAAAAAATGAAATATATAAGTTTTTTTTTGATAATTTAAGTATAGACTTCAAGACCTAAAATATATATATAACTTAAGGAGAATAGTTTGAATGAGCTAGTCAAGGTAAAACTTTTTTTTTTAAAATGCCAAATCCTATATAATAATTTGCCAGTGTCCCTTTAGCTGAAAATTTTCGTTTCAAAATGGGCGGAGATTTGGCATTGTTCTCCTATTGTTCTTCTTTTGTCTGCATTACAATGAGTCTATTGTTCTCCTTTTGTCCAAATAACAATAAGCTCATTATTAGCCTTTTGTTGAAATTACAATAACCTTATTATTAGCCTTTTATCAAAATTACAATGAGGTGATTATTAACCTTTTCTTTACCTTTAAGGAGTAAGGGTATTCTGGGCGTTTACTTAAAATTACCAAATGATTCGATTGGTATTTTCTGTGAGTCATGTTCGCCTCTTTTTGAAAAATGATGTTGATGAGAGGGGATAGTTTTGTTTTGTAAGTCCGAGTGAAATGATCGTCCTGAATCTAAAAACGCGAAGAGGATCTGAGGTGAATTTTTGACAGGTAGGTAATTTTACTTGTCTATAAATATAAATTAAAAAGTTTATTTACATTTACAAACAGATTTAGATTATTTTTTAAATTTTAAATTAGATTTGGTTAAACTCGAGTTTAGTAGCCTCTTACCGAGATAATATAGATATTATAGAATATATATGTATATTGTTTAATATTTAGAACTTATTGAGTTATTTTAGATTTTGATACGTGTTTATTATAATAATACAATACAATTATTATTATAATTTATAATAAAATTAATTTTAATGTTCATAATATTTAATAATACCATATAATAATATTATTTATAAGTATGTTTTGAATTGTATAAATAATAAAATTATTTATTTTTAGTCATTATTTAAGAATATAAAGCAAAATTTTTTTTGTGGGAATATTTAAGATTTTTTAAAATTATTTTTGATTATATTAATGTAAGGTGTCATTGAGGTGTAGTTAACATTTATTTTTATGTAGGAGAGAGGGCCCCAAGATGGACAAGTTAACATTATTTTTATGTAGGAGACAGGGCCCCAAGATGGACAGGGCCCCCAGATGGACATTTCGTATATAATTTTAAGGTAACAGCGCCTTTTGCTGTCTGTCATTTTTAGGGTTACGTACACCTTCGGTGTTCGGCGCAACCCTTATAGCGGGACTCGTGCGTCCGTAGCCAAAAACCATTCCCCCCCCCCCTTAACTTCTAAACTATTTGCACTAGAGGGCTAAAAATTTGGTTTACTTATGTATTTTCACGTGTAGATTGCACGAAAAATATATAGAACATGATTCAAGGTGATGTTCATAGCGTTGTTAAGAAAATAACAATTTTTTTTTAGCAAAAATGCATTAAAATGAACCATTCCCCACATCCCTTAACTTCTAAACTACTTGACGTAGAGGTCTGAAATTTGGTACACATATGTATTGTATAATTATGGAAAAATTATGTTTGGAAATAAAATTAAATATTATGAGGTCACAAAAAATAAATTCAAAAAATCACCAAAAAGAGGTTTAGACCCCTATGCTAGAGCTCACCCTAATTGTCCTACAGTACCCCTCAAACCAATACAATTTTTATTTGTATACTCAGAATTTAAAAAAAACGATATAAAACGCAATTGAAAATTGTTATCACTTTTTTTTCAAAATAATCGAAAAATTATGAAAAAACAAAAAAAAAATTTAATCTTATGCAAGGCTTGATCAAGGCTCCCACAGGACCTATAATGAAGACTGTTATAAGCCCTGAAACCCTATAAAAATTTCAAGCCTCCCCCTAAAAAAAATGTTTGATTTTTATGTTATTTATATGAAATACAAGCCTGTACCCTTAAGCAAAAGTTTCATGTACTTGAAGGTAGAAGTATTTTTATAATTTGTACGTTCTAATTAATTTTCATTATCTGTACATAAAAATATACAAATGTATCAAATTTTAGCCCTCTAGCTCAAATAGTTTCAAAACACATATACATATGTGTACCAAATTAGAGCTCTTTTGTATCGTAAATGTACGGAACTCTAGATTTTGGTACGGGTGTAACTCGTACTTGCCCGATTTTTGTTGTTTGTATAGACTAAGAAAAAAAAGTTTCCTTATATATTTTTTTTTAATTTGGTAAATTTATTTAAATTTATGATTTAGAATAAGAACTTAACGTTATAATATTCTTTATTTATCGTATAATAATATTCTAAAATGATTTTACTAATTTTGTGTTTGTATAAAAAATTTTATTGGGGATAAAAAAATTGTGTCATGCACCCTAAGATGGGCAGGCCCAAAATCTCAATGTATTTATTTTCACATTTTTGATTTTACACTTTTTTCAATAATTTTTTGAACCAATTAAAATTTTTTATTTTTCAACACAAAATGTCATGTTATCGTTAATGAATTAGATATATCGATAGTTTTCGATATCTTATTAATTTTTACTGTAAATCTATTAAATTGAAGTATTTAGGAATGTTATTTCTTAATAAATAAAAAAATTAAATTAAATTAATTTGTAATATATAATATTTTATTCGATTTGATTCTAGAGCAATAAATCAAAAGGGTGTTCATCTTGGGTCCCTTTATTTTATATATATATATATATATATGTAACGTTTGTATTCTGAAATTACTGAAATAACATTAAAAATTACATTAAAACATTAAAACATTATAAAAAACGTATTTACTTTTTCTAGCAGCGTTTTTTAAATAGCATTAAGATGAAATAAATTTTTATATAAATAACTTTTTTTTCAGGTCCTACTGGAGAAGAGAAATTTATACTATACTTGTTGCATATGCTCCAAAATTCTGAAATCTTATGAATTGCATGAAATGTTTCAAAAGTTTCATAATTTATAATATAATATGTTTTGGTAAAACAGAATACAATGGATTCTACAAATGAAAAAATATACTTTATAATGAATGAAAAAGATCAAGATATTCTTATTCGGGGAGAAATGCTCAATGATAATCATATATACAAATTTCAAGAACTATTAGAAGTCGATTCTGGTGGTTATTTTCAAATGCAAAATGTGGGTTATTTACAAATGTTGGATGAAGTTAAACCCATTAGACAAGCTAAGAAACATATTCAAATCCTATTCAGTGGTTCAAAAAAAAGGTCACTGGATTTGTACTTACTATGATTCAAATAGTCTCTTTGTTTATGACAGCATGAATAATACTCTCTAAATTTGAATTAGTCAAAATTTGGCTAATGGAATTAGTAGCATCAGTTTTGACTGCTGAATTAGTTATACCATCTCTTTTTACGAAAAAAATAGTCATATTCCTTTGCTAAATGATATTCTACTAATTTATTTTGTCGTCCTGTATCACAAATTGAATAAGTCAAATTAATAAAACATAGCCCTACATTATAATACATAATAGGGATTACATTTTTCAAGTAATCTTGAAACATAATACTTTTCTTTATGTGATAATTAAGTATTTAATTATTATTTAAAATAAAACAATCTGTTACATGTAGAATAAATTAATTAAATTGAATTATTCAGTTATGAATTAAAGTTTACTATAACATTTTTTTAACTGTGACGCAAAATGTAGTAATGAAAGAATGTTTTTCTGAGAATAAAACTCAATAATAAATTCAAGATAAAATTTTTAAATTAACTCTCTTTAAAATTTATCAGAATTTATTTTAAAATATTATATTTTTTTATTACGAAATTGAAATTTGTTATTTTACATAATTGCATCTGGCTGTACAGTTTATTATATTTAGTTTTTTTTATAAAAACTTGGTAAATAATAGAATATTGATTTATATGTACACATAATTTAGTGTAAACATATCAGCTTACCTAATTTGTATCTTTTGTTTTTAACCCTACATTTGCATTAGTTAATAAATTAGCGATTTTAAAATTAAAAAATGAAAGACTGGATTATTTTACTAATTCCAATTTATTAGTAAAACACATTGTAAACTAATTATCTATAATTGACAGTGTTACTTTATATATCGTCTGTAGTAAGAATGTCTTCAAATTTCTTATGAAACCCTACAGCGTACGTTGCGTGGGTAGTTGGTTAGGGCTACGGACTGTTAGTGTTAGGGTTGTGCGTTTAATCTTTAGCGACAGGGAATTTTTCTGTTATGTAGTTGATTATTAGTAAAGATTAGTTAAGGAGTCTAATACTAATGCTGTTTGTAAGCTTCTAAATTTTTTTTATTATTTTTTTTTTTACAGTTTGGGAATAGTTTATCAACATTAGTTTGATGCAATTTCACGACGATGTCTTAGATGATTAATATTTTATAGTCTACAAATTCATTTAGTTACACATTTGTTAGTGATTGAATTAGTACCTGCTGACTAATTCACAGTCATCGAATCCACCCTATTTGAATCACTCATTAATGACTGAGAATAAGTCATTAGTGACTGAGAATTAGTCATTTTTGACTAATTCAGATTCAGAGAGTAAATTTTTAAATAATGATCAATGTCAATATCTAGCTAGATTATATCCGTTTAGACCTAATGTAGTTTTTCCCACTGTTCAAAAACAACCCAATTATGTGGATTGTGGTGTTTATGCAATTGCTTTTGCAACTTCTGTACATTGTAATGTTAAATCTGAAAGTGTAGTATATAATCATGCAGTAATGAGAGAACATTTACAGACAATGTTTTTAAGAAATTGCTTATGTCATTTCCCACTTATTTCAGATAATAGTAAAATTGCAAATAGTGATAGACAAAATGTTAATAAACAAGTTAATCATTTTCGGAAAGTAGAGCTAAAAGAAGATACCCTTACCTGTGGCTTTTTCCAGGTTAATTTTATATACGGTTTTTATGGGTAAAAGCGAGATTTATATTGGAAACCCTCAAAAATTTTTATAAAAATAAAGAAAATCGGGCAAGTACGAGTTACGCCCGTACCAAAATCTAGTGTTCCGTACATTTACGAAACAAAGATATACCTTATTAAAAAACAAAGAGCTCTAATTTGGTCAAAACGTTGTCAAAAAAAGAAAAGCTGCAAATTTTTAAAAAAAAGTTTTTTCCTCATAACTTTGAAACTATTTGAGCTAGAGGGCTAAAATTTGATACATTTGTATATTTTTACGTACAGATTATGAAAATTAATTAGAAGTTCAGGTACTTCAGGTACATGAAACTTTTCGTTAAGGGTACAGGCTTGTATTTCATATAAATAACATAAAAATCAAGAATTTTTTTTTAGGGGGAGGCCCTGAAATTTTTATAGGGTTTCAGAGCTTAAAACAGTCTTGATTATAGGTCCTGTGGCAGCCTTGATCAAGCCTTGTATAAGATTAAATTTTTTTTTTTTTTATAATTTTTTAATTATTTTGAAAAAAAAGTGATAACAATTTTAAATTGCGTTTCATATCGTTTTTTTTTAAATTCTGAGTATACAAATAAAAATTGTATTGGTTTGAGGGGTACTGTAGGACAATTAGGGTGAGTTCTAGCATAGGGGTCTAAACCTCTTTTTGGTGATTTTTTGAATTTTTTTTTGTGACATCATAATATTTAATTTTATTTCCAAACATAATTTTTTCATAATCTGCATGCAAAAATTTACAAGTGTACCAAATTTTAGCCCTCTAGCACAAATAATGGCAAAATTAGAGAAAAAAAACTTTTTATTCGGAAATTTTCAGTTTCTCCTTGACAACGCTATGGCCATCAATTCACATCATGTTATCTATATTTTTCGTATAATCTACACGTGAAAATACATATGTGTACCAAATTTCAGACTTCTAGGTCAAATAGTTTAGAAGTTAAGGGGGGGGGGGAATATTCCATTTTAATGCATTTTTGCTAAAAAAAGTTGTTATTTCCTTAACAACTCTATGAACTTAACCTTGAATCATATTCTCTATATTTTTAGTGCAATCTACACGTGAAAATACATAAGTGTACCAAATTACAGCCCTCTAGGTCAAATAGTTTAGAAGTTAAGGGGGGGGATGTTCCATTTTAATGCATTTTTGATTAAAAAAAGTTGTTATTTCCTTAGCAACGCTATGAACATCACCTTGAATCATGTTCTCTATATTTTTCGTGCAATCTACACGTGAAAATACATAAGTGTACCAAATTTCAGCCCTCTAGGTCAAATAGTTTAGAAGTTTAGGGGGGGGATGTTTTTTGGCTACGGACGCACGAGTCTCGCTATAAGGGTTCCGCCGAACACCGAAGGTGTACGGAACCCTAAAAATGATGAATGTCATCCTTTTGAAAATTGTCCAAAAGTTTTTTAAAAGCGTCAAATATAATCTAAGTGAATTTTTAAGTCCAACATCAACCCCAAAACTACCCCTATTTTTATTTTTTATGTAAAACTATCGTGAAAAGTAAAAAATATATTTTTTAATACAAGTATTGTTGTACAATTATAAATTTTTTCAAGTGCACCAGTTTCAGTTTTTAGCTCCTAACCCTAATCTTAGAACAACCCCTATGCTTAATTAGAAATTGGAAAATATCCCTATAACTTTTTTATTCTTATGAAATATTGCATTTAATGTTTTTTGGGTTCCTGATGAAGATTTTGGAGTCAATATTTAAGAATTCAAAATAGCATGGCGGATCCAAAATGGCGGATTAACAAAATCAGGAAACCTTAGATATAAATTTTCAAATACATTTTTCCATTTTCTTTGTAAAATTAATTTTTTTAATTTATTAATAGAATTTACATTTTGATATTAAAGCTTCTATTTACTTTCTGTTTTACTTATACATATATTCTTTTGGTTATATTTATAGAGTATAATGAACTATCCTTTCTCGAACATCGACAAAACAGAATGTGCGCGACAAATTAAAATGACTCAGAGAGATTGATTTCTTTTCACTTTTTATTTAAATAAAATAAGCCGAAGAATCATGTTTTATTGACATATATTCATTTGCGGTAACAGCTACACTTTGACGAATGTGTTCAGTTACTAACGAATTAAAAAAATTAAAGAAGAAACGTATTATTTTTGGCCCACCACACAAATTTTATTTAACCTATAAATGATACGATGGGTATTGCAAAAGAAAGAATATTTTTTAGTTTGAATAAGAAAGATTTAGAAATTCTCATTGAGGGAGAAATCCTAAATTATAATCATATATACAATTTTCAAAAACTATTAGAAGTCGAATGTGGATGTTATTTCAAATAAATATTATAAAAATAATATAAAAGAAGGTTTTTGTTTCCATTGTATTAAATAAATATAATAGAATACTTTTATTCATTAAAGAAAATTCAAAGATTTTAAAAAATTCTTTTATTCACATTTCCATTTATTAATTCCATTTATTAATCATGCGGTTATGTTTAAGGTTATGTCAAAAAAAAAAAATTTATTACTTCAAGCTTATCTTTTGACTAAGATGTGCTTTTACTGTTTACATGGAATTTGAAGGACAAATAAAGATTTTATGTTAGATTTATGAAATTAATAAATTTAGAAAATTATTTTACTTTTAGTAATAACTACGATTATAACTTTTTGAACTTGGCTACTTCTTAAAATAAAGAATGGAATAAATTCTAATATTAGCCTTACATTTTATTGTTACAAATAAGACGCGCGCATGCGCGCAATATCTTGCTAGTAAGAAATAAAAAGTTTCATGTAAAACTAAATTTTATATTTTTACATAATATTCCTTACGTTCCGACATTAAAAATGTAAGTAATAATATTTTAAAGAAAATAGTAATTTTCTTGATCAACAGAGCATTCAGAAATCTGTCAAACTAACCACGATTTCAATGACAGCTACAGAACTTTTAATTTTAAGTTTATGACTATTACTTGAATAATATTTTGTTCAGTAACAGTTATTTAAACTTAAACTAAATAAATTTATATTTTATTAGAAGTTTTTTGTGTGACTTCCCTTTTTACGCCAAAAATTTCGCTTTAAAATTTGTAGATTTATTCGAATCTTCGCGGTATTAAAACTTTTTTAGTCGCTTCTTTTTGTGTTTTCAACATAAAGAAATTTTTTTTTCAACATTTTAATTTGAGGATAAACAATTCTCCACAAGTAAACGGTAAATCTTTTGGTTTTTCAAGAGTAATATGATCCTTGAATATTAAATTATTTATGTTTTAATTTTGAAATAAAACCTAATTACACATCAAAAGTTATTAAATAATATATTTGAAGTTACTAAATTTTTTCGCATCAGCTATTAGAAAATGCAAAATATTAAGAAAAATAGTGAATTTTGAAAGACAAGGTCTCAGAAACTAAAAGGTAAAATTATCTCAACTTTATCAATAATGTGTATTAATATTTTAATTATTTTTGCTGAAAATTTCAAACTTGTACCGACGATTTGTGATTTTTAACTAATCTCCTCAAATCCATTAATGCTGAAATAAAGTTCAGTCAGCATTACGTTAGAACTATTATTAAATTTAAAGAGGAGAAAGAAAAATAAAAATTTTGATTTGCAAAACCCCTGGGAGAGCAAAAATTAAAAAAAAAATTACAATAATTAGAATTTTTATTGTTTCAATAGAAATTTATGAATAGAAGGTTTTCTCTATAAAAGCTTAAAATATTCAGATTCGTATAATTTATAGAAATTCGACTACTCTCTGTCCAAAAGGGAATCCTTTCCTTCAAAGACTTGGTAGCTTACAGTAGCCGAAGAATTTAAAGCCTATTTAGAGCTGTTATAAAAAAACTTGGGTTAGGGTTCCTTCAAAGCTTCTACCTAGCGGTCCTAGCGGATATTCAGCTATTCACTCGAACCCCGACCCGACCCTTTTTTTCTGCGAGCGAACTATTGTGTTTTTTGTTGTCATTAAAATATGAAAAATTAAAATTTTGTAAATTTCATAGTTGTTAATTTAAAAATGTAATATTTATAATCCTTATAATTTTACGAATTCAACGATATGTTATTTTTCTGTAAAATGATAAAAAACAATTGTATTCACAATTCTTTAGTGCAAAAATGCTTTTTTGTTTCGGTCAAGTCATAATGTTTCTTCTTCCAATGGAAAATGCCTAAGTAATGCTGATGTTTACTATTGACGCGGTACAGAACCAGGCTTCATGTAATTATTTAGCCAAACTCTGGCAAGTCAATACTGTCGAGGTACTGAAAACATTTTTAATTCAGTCTGATGCCGATACTAATAAAAAAAAATGTTATTAATTAAAAAAAAAATTTTTTGGATGTATTTAAGAAATTAGTTAATAGTTTTTTCTATTATGAAGGACAGTTCTCTAAATCTGAATTAGTTAAAAATAACTAATTATTAGTAAAATCGTGGCGGAGTTTTCGCTTCAGCAATTAGTGAGAAATAACTAATTATTAGTTAAGAAATGACTAATTGTTAGTAACAAGATAACTAAAAAATAGTTAAAATTTGACGAATTAAATTAGTAAACAGAATTTTACTAAAATATTAGTTATTTTGACATAACCTAAAAATGAATGTGACTAATAATTAGTTATTTTTTACTAAATGATTAGTAGAAATATTACTATTTAAATTAGTGACTGAGTTTTTGCTTTTAAGTTAGTCATTTTTAACTAATTCAGATTTAGAGAGATAGTGCTCAAAGCGGGCTTACCCGAGATTATACCCGATTAGAAATTACAGACTTATACCAGAGATTGACAGTATTGGCAGCCAACACTGAGACGTTACTGGTGCAGTGCAGACTGGTTACCATAACCGGAAAGTCATGTTTAATAAGGCTGAACTGGAATTCTGGTTATTTTAACCGTACAGTTTTTTCAGTGTACTGCCTTTTTAATTTTTTTTTGTATTTCTGAATATTTAAATTTCATTATATTCAGGCCATTACTGCGCCAATAATCAATTTCTTATTCGTAGATATGCTCTTTCAATCTAAATTAGTGATTTTCTATTAATGAATTAGCGAAAAATTGGTTTCTATTGAATATTGAAAAATTTCACTATTTTTTAGTAGAAAATTACTGAATATTAGCAGAAAAATACTAATTTGACAGTTGAATAACTATACTGCAAAAACAGGTCTCTTAAATTAAGACATTTAGGTGTCTTGGATGCAAAAAATGTTTTATTTTAAGACATTTTTTGCGTCTTGAACACATAAAAAGATACCAAAATGTCTTACTTTAAGACACCTGTTTTTGCACTGTTTTTCTACTAATAATTAGTAGTTTTCGACTAAAAAATAGTAAAAATTTTCGCTATTTAATAGTAACCAATTTCTCGCTCATTCATTAATAAAAAATCACTAATTCAGATTTAGAGAGTAAAGAATCCTTTCGCTCTTCAGAAATGTACCAGTATTGTCTTAATTAATGCGAACAATAAATAGCGCAAATTAAAAATTTGACTTTAGCACAATTCAAAATTTCTATGCTGCCAATTTTGCACCAGAATTGGCAATCGGTACAGTGTTAGTACCGGCAGACAATACCGAAAGTAGTTATGCTAGTATTGCACGAAAAAAAATGTTGTAATTGCATCTACTCCAGGAAACTAGTAGTCAAAATTGTAATGATAGGACATTTTCTTAATTTAAAAAGTTGCTCCGGACACGAAGTAATAATAAGGAGACTTCACTCTATAGGGATTCTGTTGAAAATATGTTCCCTCTTTAGGGAACAAACGACTGTGAAAGTAGAATCTCGCAGAAGTGGCAGCCCTAGCTGGAAAAACGAGAAACTGCGCATTTTCCAGTGTCTGTGTTAAGCGTTTATATGTGTATGCGCGTAAGTTCGAAATGTTTGTTTTGTTGTGGTTTGTAAGGTATGTTTTGTTATAATTAAATAGAAAAGAAATTGTTGTCTACAACATATAATGTATTAATTAATAATAAATTTCATAAAAAGGAGCAAGAATAAACGAATTCATTCAGACAAAGTTGCTTAATGTTTAAAATTTGTTCTCCAACGTTTTAAAATCTAAATGATTTCATATGTTTTTTTATTAAAAAAGAGGGAAACAATAATTTAAATAAAATCAGGGATTTAACTAATTTTTATAAATGTTATGAAATATTGTTGAATTTTATTTTTGATAATTTAAAATAGACAATATTCATATTGCTTATTTCTCTGTAGTTCTCTTTAAACTATTATTGTTAATGTCCTTTATTCTGTTTAATTAAATTTATGTTTGTAAATCTGGTACGTGACTTTTATTATTTTATTTATTAATTTTTATTTCCATTAACTTTGATTATTTTATGCGTTTTCATGTTTTATTAAACACATTTTTTTTTGTATGTGTATTTTAATAATTTCTATTTTTAATTAATTTTACAAATATAATGAATTTTTGTTTTCTTATCTAATTTTAAAAATTCTCATAGTTTTTATTTCTTTTTAGTTTCTCTGACTCCATACAATTGTTACCTCTAAAATTTTCGTATTTTTGTTATTATTATTATTTTTTGTTATTTTATTGTTAGACTCCCTGAAGAGGAAATCATATAGATTTCGAAACGTCTGAGAACAAATTTTAAACAATTAACAACTTTGTCCGAATGATTTTGTTTTTTCTTGATGCTTTTTAATAATTTACTCTCGGAAGTTAAAGAGTTTTTTAATAAAATTTTATAAATTGTTACAAATAATAGCACTTGCCCTGAAACACTATATAAAATACCTAGTGTATTTATTAAATGATTTCCAAAAAAATTGCTAAAATAATCACTTTCTCTTGACACGCTATAACATAATAGTAGCAGACGACGCGCAAGATGTAAACAAATTGGAAAATTCGCAGTTTCTCGTTTTTCCCGCTAGGGCTGCCACTTCTGCGAGATTCTACTTTTACAGTCGTTTGTTCCCTAAAGTGGGGACACTTGAGTCTCTAAGTGAAGTCTCCTTATTATTACTTCGTGGCTCCGAATTACGCTCGTCGGATGGGGCCAAGGTACATAACCTCCATATCGATGGAATTTTCAACCCAACGATGAATCGAACTTAAATTCTAGCTGAAACTTAAAAGAAAAGCAAAAGCAAAATAAATCTTAGCCTGCTGGCTGACATTTATTTTTAAGAATATTAATTACTAGGAGGTAGGGTGAAGTCAATGATGACACCGAGAATTAAAAAATAAAAATAACAATAGTATATTCTAATGATTAAAAATTGAAATGTTACAAGAAATAAATTAACAAAATCTTAACTGTTGCAGAGTAAAATAGATAATAAACCATTCTAGACTTTTCTTAGATTTCGAGTTTTACAATATTTCCTTTCTCTACAAGCTAGCTAGTCAAAAACAGTGAACCAACGAATGGTCTAACATAGACTGAATCCTTAATAGTTTTTGACTGACATCACTCCCCACCCCTGTGCAATAATCCCCTCCAAGGGAAAGATTGCGTCTATTCTTTGGGTAGAGAGAAAGCAAACAGGAGCACCTATATTTTTCTCTCTCTAGCCAAGAAATTGAGAACCTAGAAGAACACGTATTCCAATGTCACGGGGGCACCCATAGGCATTGCAATCCTCCATTTCCGTTCGCCAATCCGAAGAGGAGCACCTCTATCAATTTGGTGAACGCCTAGGTCATCCTTCACCTCAAAGGTTCCGGATGATACGTGTGAGTTTTGAGAGAGGAGCACCTCTACTCAATCCTCGCATGTTCTCGGCACTCCATCTGACCTACTAGGTACCCAGGGTCAAGGATGAAATGCGGCGGGAGCACCCACACGCAAAACTGCCTCTTACCTGAGTGTCCTAGCATGAGACCGAGGAGCACCTCGAGTCTCGACAGTCAGAAGACTAACTCAATTGGCGAGCGCAACTGAATATATGTAAGCCGTCAGTTGCCGCTGTGAAGAAGGGGAAGAGAGAGACGAGCGAGAAGTGGGAAACCCCACTTTCTTCGAGAGCCTTGCCGGCTTCTATAGTAATGTATGAGTCCGCTACCCAATTATGACCCATATCATTACATTTCCCCCTTACTTAGAAAAGCGAAAACTTGAGCGCTAAAACTAAAATCTCTTGTACCACTTTTTAAATGTCACATAAAAATTTTTTTCAAAGGATTTATCGCTTATGCAACCAACTGTTAACTTTTTCACTAACACTTGTGTCTGCAGTCGAGATCCATTTGACAGCATCCGGTACAGTTGACTCAGGAACATTCATGGAGATTATATAACTGCTTCTGAAGTTTGGTCATCCAAATCACTAGGGGTTCTTTTAAGATTTCAATACTGGACTTTTATATTTACTAGGGTCCAGTGAGCGTTAGTCTTTTGTTGTTGCTAGGTGCGAGGTTTGTCCATGCCTCGACTTCTAGAGGTACCGTTTACTAGATTCAGGACCATATACCTGAGTGGTGGGCCTAGAAAGACTATCGAATGTTTCTAGTACGCTCTAATCTAGATGAAATCTCTTTCAAAAACACATTTTTTTAACTAGATATAAATTTTCTTCCTTTCTCGGGTTGAAGAGTCTGAGAGAGTGATTACTTCCTAGAGAAACTAAACTGACATGCTGCTTGGCGAAGATCACTAAAATGATGTCGGACACACAACTGATGATAACTTAATTCTCATGCGCTTCCTCCAGAGTGAATGACACCTCCTCCACACGTTGTACCAAAGAGTTCACAGTCGAAGCCTCACCCCGTCGAATGTAGAGCCGGAAATGCGGGAGCATGTTACGATATAAAATATCGATTTCTTGATTGACACTATATGCTCCATGACGTCTCATCCATGTCCTAAGCGTGCTCACAAAACTTTGAAACTGTTCTCCTGGTTTTTGGTAGTAAGTGGCAATCAGAAATTCCAAATTCTGCAACTCTCGTGGTGATAAAAAACATAGCCGAAAAGAATTGACTAATTGCGCATAAGATGAAATACTTCTTATTTCATTTCGGTACCAGAGGAGTGCATCGCCTGATAGCAATTCTGGGAAACCCCTGAACATCTGCTCGTCCGAGAACTGATAAGCGACCTGCAGTTCGCTAATCTGTTCCAAAAATGCGTAAGGATCCCGTCCATCAAATTGGCATCTCCACTTTCTCATTTGTTCTAAAACTTCAATACTCACATCTGGTACCATTGTGGATAGTGTAGTACGATGGCCTTGCAATCTAGGTGTTTCTGGACTCCGTATCTCCTGATGTCCATCTGTGTCTAGTCTAATTCCCTCTCTATCTCTATTTGGATGATTTTCCACTTCGATTATTGATGCTTCTTCCTTCTCCATTTCCTCATCTCGGCTGATGTCATCTTCCTCTTTGTATCCTTCAGGATCCGGATTTGTATTCCACAGCTCAGGTCTGCTTCTCACTGATTCGACTAATCGTTGACGCAACACTTTAACTGTCCCAGTCGATTCTAAATTTACACTCACTAATTGGTTGATAAGCTCTGCTTTTGATAAACGATAAATCCACGAGATACCCATCACTGTTACACTTTGTCTATTGGATGAAAGTCACAAATTATCTTTTTACAGAATGAAAATTCACCTTTGATTTATAAATGTCTTTACGAGGCAAGTGGTACTTTGCTACTGACCGAAGTCACTAAATAATGAACTTTATATACGTTGACACAGAAAAATACTCATACTAAAAAAAAATCAAATTATTACTAGTGTGGTGTAACGCATAAATAATTACATATTTACGGAAATTCCATCTACTAGGGGTACTTTGGTGGCAGTAATGCACTTTTACTAACCCTGGGGTAGTGTCATCAGTCAAATCAATTAATACTACCCTAATCATATTCCCTCTTTAAGATAAAACTCAGAACCATCATTTTTTCATTAACCTCCTTTTTTTTAAAGTAATGAAAAAATAATTCTCGAGTCCCTGTTCGGGCGCCATGTAATGATAGGACATTTTCTAAATTTAAAAAGTTGCTCCGGATTACGCTCGTCGGATGGGGCCAACGTACATAACCTCCATATCGATGGAATTTTCAACCCAACGATGAATCGAACTTAAATTCTAGCTGAAACTTAAAAGAAAAGCAAAAGCAAAATAAATCTTAGCCTGCTGGCTGACATTTATTTTTAAGAATATTAATTACTAGGAGGTAGGGTGAAGTCAATGATGACACCGAGAATTAAAAAATAAAAATAACAATAGTATATTCTAATGATTAAAAATTGAAATGTTACAAGAAATAAATTAACAAAATCTTAACTGTTGCAGAGTAAAATAGATAATAAACCATTCTAGACTTTTCTTAGATTTCGAGTTTTACAATATTTCCTTTCTCTACAAGTTAGCTAGTCAAAAACAGTGAACCAACGAATGGTCTAACATAGACTGAATCCTTAATAATTTTTGACTGACGTCACTCTCCACCCCTGTGCAATAATCCCCTCCAAGGGAAAGATTGCGTCTGTTCTTTGGGTAGAGAGAAAGCAAACAGGAGCACCTATATTTTTCTCTCTCTAGCCAAGAAATTGAGAACCTAGAAGAACACGTATTCCAATGTCACGGGGGCACCCATAGGCATTGCAATCCTCCATTTCCGTTCGCCAATCCGAAGAGGAGCACCTCTATCAATTTGGTGAACGCCTAGGACATCCTTCACCTCAAAGGTTCCGGATGATACGTGTGAGTTTTGGAGAGAGGAGCACCTCTACTCAATCCTCGCACGTTCTCGGCAGTCCATCTGACCTACTAGGTACCCAGGGTCAAGGATGAAATGCGGCGGGAGCACCGACACGCAAAACTGCCTCTTACCTGAGTGTCCTAGCATGAGACCGAGGAGCACCTCGAGTCTCGACAGTCAGAAGACTAAATCAATTGGCGAGCGCAACTGAATATATGTACGCCGTCAGTTGCCGCTGCGAAGAAGGGGAAGAGAGAGACGAGCGAGAAGTGGGAAACCCCACTTTCTTCGAGAGCCTTGCTGGCTTCTATAGTAATGTAAGAGTCCGCTACACAATTATGACCCATATCATTACAAAATACTCCAGGCTGTAGTGACAGCAGCCTCAACTGAAGTGAATGTAGCTACAGTTATGAGGTACACAAGTTACGTGAGCATGCGCGGTGGCGCTCTACTCAGCTGACAATCGACTTTGTGTTAACCTTTACTCCAGGCTGTAGTTGTCCTATATATTACTATTTTTTGTGTTTCCCATTACTCCAGTTGAAGTAAGTTGAACTCCAGTTTTTTTACGTGTGGCGCAGTATTCAGCAGATGCTTAATTTTCTCTTGAGTTTATACGTCATGTATTAATTAGGCATTTTATTTTTAATTAACTGCTCTTTGAATTTTCATTAGTTAGGAATCACTAGTTATTAGTAAAATCGTATTGAGTTTTTGTTTCAGCAGGTAGTGAAAAATGACTAATTATTGGTAAGAAAAGTAGTTACAATTTGACAAATTGAATTAGTAAGAAATACGCGCCAAGAATATCCTCTTCTTAAAATAAGTTGGAAATATTCTTACAATAAGAATAATATTCCTAACGTAAGAATATTTTCCACTTAATTTAAGTAGAGGGTATTCTTGGCGCGTATTTAAGAAATGTTTCTTAGAATTAGAATACTGTTTTTTCAGTGAGTATTGGTGCAACAGTGATTTAGTATGGATTTCAAAGTATTGGCAGTGCGGTACTTTTACAGCACAGATAAACTGCAAAAACGGTAACGGCTGTCTTCATTGAAGACACTTTTATGTCCTCGACGCCAGATTTTAGAACCTTTTCCAGTTTTTCAGTTTACCTGCTTGAAATCTTTTACATCAATTGGAATTCTAACTCGTCCTTCAGATTCTGTTGCTAAATTTTGGGAACAAGCAGATAATATAGAAAAATATTTCTACAAAAATTTTCCTTTTTCGTGCAGTTTAAATAGTGTTCTAAGAACTTTGAGGTAGCTGCATCTCTCCATGGCTGATGAAGTGAAAATTTTTTCGTTCTACATTTATATTACACATTATATTGTAACGTCTATTATATTTGACGTATAGTAAAATGTCTACAACTCGAAGTGCTAACGTGATTGACTTAGTGGGACAAGAAGTTAATAATATTTCTGTAACTAGATTGCCATGTAATAGACAAGTTCTTCAATATTTTTTTCTACCAACGCCGTACTTTGAAAAAAGATATACGTGAAAGTGCCCGGGCGACAGTGAAAAAGTGCAAAAAAATTTGGCAGGCTTTTGATATACCGACAACAACTGAAATGATTCTATAATGAAGTTAGAATTGTTATACAAGAAATGGCAATATCTTCGAAAGTCAAAAAATCTCAATTCTTGTGTAAAAGATGTACGTGAATTTAAATTTGTAGAACAATTAAATGAGGTATTTCAGATGTCGACATGTACTATGCTTAAAAAAAAAGCGTCTTGTTCCTCAGAAACTACGCTAACCAAACAAAAATCTACTGCTCTTGTTGATAATTTATATAATTATGATTTGGTTGATTCGGAAATAGAAGCCATTAACTTAGTAACGAACGAAGTAAACGAAGACGTGACGGAAGACTTATTTCATTGCTATGCAATGACTGAAGAACTTAAATGCAAAACTAAATCAACATTACAAACAAATTCTGTTTTAAATAAAGAAACTTGTTTAGCTTTGGACCGTACAAACATATCTGATCGTAAAGCCACATATATCCTTGCCGCTTATAACGCTAATTCAAATTGTAGAGAAGCTGTACTTAGTAGACAAACAATTCCCAGATATCGAAAAACTGTGCGTAAGCAATTAGGAACTGAAATCAAAAAAATCTAAACATTAGTTCAAAAGTAGTTGTTCAATGGGACAGTAAACTCCTACCGGACACAGAAGATACTTTGAAAAAGGTGGATCGTCTTCCAGTTCTTGTGGTAGGCGCTGAAGTCAACCAGTTACTTGGGATACCAAAATTAGTAAGCGGTACCGGTGAAGCACAAGCTAATGGTGTAATAAATCTATTAAAAGAGTGGAGATTAACCAAAAAAGTAGTGGGGATGTGTTTTGACACAACATCCACAAACTCTGGAAACAAAAACGGAACCTGCCCATTAATTGAAAAAAAAACTAGGACGTAAATTATTACATCTAGCCTGTAGACACCATATTTATAATATTTAAACAATTTCAAAAAGTCTGGTCTACATTGAATCTCAAAAATTTTCAAAACGGAATCACGGATTCTTCTGTCGCAGAAGAATTTAAGAAGAATAAGGACTCTCTACTAGCATATTACACGAAAATACTGCAGGTAATTTTTATTAATTAGTAAAAATCATTACACTCTAATTCTGAATTAATATGTTTTTACTAATGAATTAACGAAAGGTGAGCTAGTATTAAATAGTAAGAATGTTACTAATTTTTTAGCAGCAAATTACTAATTGAATATAGTGGAACATTACTAGTTGCAATAGTTAAGTTTTACTATTTCAATTAGTAGTTTTCTACTATTGCAAATAGTAGTACTTTACTAAAAAATAAGTGAAATTCTTACTATTTAATAGTAGCTTACTTTTTGCTAATTCATTAGTAGAAAACTACTAATTCTGATTTACATCTGATTTAGATCTGCTTAGATCGAATTAGATCAATTTTTTTAACAACTATTCTTGTTATTAGATCTGCCTTCCAAACCTGAATTAGTACTCTCTAAAACTGAGATAATTTCACTAATATAGCAAAAAGAAGTCGCTCACTGATTTGAATCAGGGAGAATTTCACTGATTCAGTTTTAGAGAGGAATTTTCTAGTATGAATTAGTAAAAAGTGAGCTACTATTAAATAGTAAGAATTTTACTATTTTTTTAGTAGAAAACTACGAATTAAATTAGTAAAAATTTGTAGTTTTTTACTAAAAAAATTAGTAGTTTTCTACTAAAAAATGAGTAAAATTTTTGGCTTACTTTTTGCTAACTTACACTAGAAAACTACTAATTTATAGTAGAAAACTGCTAATTCAGATTTAGAGAGTGCCATTTTTAATTTTAGAAATACAGAAAAAACTTCTAAATTGCAATTGATTGCCTAATTTATTAAAACTCAAATTTTTTAAAAAATGTTCAAATTGTTTTGCAGTTGGAGAAAACTCCTCGAGATGATTATCAAGAAATTTTGGAACTCATAATCATCTTTCACCACGCGCGATGGATGGCAAAAGCACTATATTGCTTAAAAATGTATTTATTTCGCAATCAGCTTAAAGAGAATATTGACATAAAAAATGCATTAACAGAAATGAGTGTTTTTGTAGTGCTTTTATATGCAAAGCATTGGTTCAATTCAAGTAAAGCAGAGCAAGCAGCTTCGAATGATTTAAAATTCTTGAAAAGCCTTTCAAATTGTACAGCCGTAAACCAAGAAATTCGCGACGTTGTTTTAGGGAAGTTTGAAAGACACTTATGGTATTTTAGTGAGAATCTAATTAGTTTGTCTTTCTTCGACAAAACTGTTCCAACGGAGTACAAATGTCATCATTTTGTCACTCCGAAGTCAATCAATTTTTTTAAAAAGCTTTTTAGATTGTGCGAAATTTGCCTGTTGTTATCGACAATGCAGAGCTTGCAGTCGCACTAATAACACAATTTAACAACAGTTTAACAAAAGATGAAACCGAAAACAATATTTATTACAAATTGTAATTAAAGAACGTCGTGATAAACCGAATTGCAATAAAAAACTATTGAATTGCTCTAAATTGTTGTAAATTTAGGCTTCGGATCAAAGAACCAGCTCTTGGCGTTAGAAGGGAGTCCCCTGGTTTGTCTCATACGCGCCGATTTAAGGGACTTGTGGCCGAGCGAAGAGCTGGTTCTTTGATCCGAAGCCTTAATTTAAGGGGGAATTTTGAAAAAAATGGATGTCAAATGACCTTTTTTTAAATACAATTTTCGATTTAAGGGGGGGGGGGGGGTGAAAAACTTTGGAAATTTTTTGAAATTTTAAGGGGGGTTTGGACCAACAATGTACTTCAAAGGACCATTTTTTAAATATATTTTACAATTTCGGGGGGGGGGGGGGGGGTAAAAATTTAGAAATTTTTTGAAACTTTAATGGATTTTATAAAACGACATTTTCGGACTGAAATTTGGATGTTTATTTACTAGAAGTCCAACGTTTCGAGAACTAACTGTTCTCCTCTTCAGGGACTATAATTTAAATACATATAAAAAAGTTTTTTTACTAAACATTTATAAAAATACAGTCAATATTCAAAGACAAAATTATAAATCACAATAAAAAACATAATATAAATAAAAAATATAAAAAATACGATTTTACAATTTTTTGATAAAATTAGTTGATGTAAGAGAACTCTTACCTAGAGTTAATACAATCCATAGTTTATTTATAATCTTGACACATACCTTAAACTTCAACTTGAAAATATCAAGTATGTCAAAAAAATTTTAAATTAACAGTTGTCACATAATTAAAATTTATAGTGACTGTAAATTATAAACTGTTCAGTTCACTTGTCAAATTTAAAACTGAGAAATTTGTTAATGATAATTTTACCTATCAAGTTTAGAGACCAATCATTAGTATTTGTAAATATTAAGGTTTTGAATGCACAATACAAATTTTAATAATATTTTGAAACGTTATAAGAATTTAATTAGGATATTGAAATAATATTTATTTTAAAAATTCAAGAATAGCACTGTATGATGTATTAAAATTTTCCATATTATTTTTTACATTTATACAGTTATCACCTGCCTTTTTAATATGGACGATTTCTGAAAAAAGTCTTTTATATTCATTAGGTTCATTATGCAATATTTAAAATTTTTCCCAAAGAATTTCATGAGGCGTAATATTATTTAATTTTCTATGTCTGCTGATGTCGTTATGGTATTTTTCATTATAGCCATAACATAACATTTTCCACAAGAACACGGGATTTTATAAACAACGTTAGGTTTGTCTATTGATTTTAATTTGTCTTTACCTAGTTTAATAAATTTATTTAGTTTGGAATTAACCTTAAAAATTGTTCTTATATTATATTTTGATAATATTTTTTTTATATTTTTTGAAATTTGGCCATAATACGGAATCGTTACAAAAGATTTTTTGTTATTATCTACGTTTTGAGAAGTAAGTGTTCTTGGATTTTTTATTTCATCTAATCTTTTATTTATATGTTCGTTACTAAATTCTGAGGGATAACTGTTTAAAAAAAGGAGGTCTTTTATTAGTTTTAAATTTTGATCGTGTAAAGATTTATTAGAAAGATGGATAGCTGAATCAACCATATTTTTTATTATAGCTATTTTGTGTTGAATAGGATGTTTAGAATAAAAATTTAATAATCTTCCAGAATATGTGTCTTTTTGATACCAATTAGTCATTAAAGAATTATCTGTATTTTTAATTATAGTTAAATTAAGGAAATTGATCGAATTATTAATTTCAATTTCATGAGTAAATTGCAATCTTTCATGAAATGAATTGAAAACTGAGAAGTATGAACCTAATGAATATAAAAGACTTTTTGCAGAAATGGTCCATATTAAAAAGGCAGGTGATAACTGTATAAATGTAAAAAATGATCTGGAAAATTTTAATACATCATACAATGCTATTCTTGAATTTTTAAAATAAATATTATTTCAATATCCTAATTAAATTCTTATAACCTTTCAAAATATTATTAAAATTTGTATTGTGCATTCAAAACCTTAATATTTACAAATACTAATGATTGGTCTCTAAACTTGATAGGTAAAATTATCATTAACAAATTTCTCAGTTTTAAATTTGACAAGTGAACTGAACACTTTATAATTTTCAGTCACTATAAATTTTAATTATGTGACAACTGTTAGTTTTAAATTTTTTTGACATACTTGATATTTTCAAGTTGAAGTTTAAGTTATGTGTCAGGATTATAAATAAACTATGGATTGTATTAACTCTAGGTAAGAGTTCTCTTACATCAACTATTTTTATCAAAAAATTGTAAAATCGTATTTTTTATATTTTTTATTTATATTATGTTTTTTATTGTAATTTATAATTTTGTCTTTGAATATTGACTGTATTTTTATGAATGTTTAGTAAAAAAACTTTTTTATATGTATTTAAATTATAATCCCTGAAGAGGAGAACAGTTAGTTCTCGAAACGTTGGACTTCTAGTAAATAAACATCCAAATTTCAGTCCGAAAGTGTCGTTTTATTAAATCTATAATATTCTTGGACGTAAAAGGATTAAAATGAAACTTTAATGGGGGTTTGGACAAAAAATTTTCGTCAAAGGATAATTTTTTAAATACATTTTTCAATTTCGGGGGAGGGGGGTAATTTAGAAATTTTTTGAAATTTTAAGGGGGTTTTTGAAAAAAATTGTACGTCAAATAAATTTTTTTTTAAATAGATTCTTCGATTTTGGGGGACCTCCCTCCCGCAACGCACCTGCTTGCCAGTACTGCACTTGTACTGTGAAATTTCATATTACAGAATAATTATATTATATTATTTTCTGTTTTATATTATATTGTATTTTTCTTATGCCATTGTTTAGTTTAATTAAATTCCAGACTACTCTTTTGATGTCTTTTGATGGTTGTAAACCAACTTTCGTACAAAAAGTTGAAATTTCAAATCAATATTTGACCTGTTTAATATTGAACATTTTAAATTTTTTTAGTAAACCATTACCAGAAGATTAATTTTCTTTTATAGCAAATTCCAAATAAGAAAATTAATATTAAGTAGCTGAAAACCGTCCTTGAATAGTGCCGAAATAGTGGTTTTTGACACTAAGTAACAGCTATGAATATTTTCCAAACTTATTTTACTTTTTTGCAAAAGATTATTTCACTTTTCATCAATCAGTTCGTTGACCGGCGTTATATTAAAATGTAAATAAGAATGTTAAATTGAGCATTGAAAAAAATGCATTTCTTTTAAGTGTTAATTTCACAATAATCCCATAAGAGAGAAAAACACTCTTCGCAAGCTCAATTTTTGATCAAAAAATTTTTTAAAAAATGTTTAAGCCGCTACTAACTATAAAGAATATGGAAATATTCCACGATTTTAAAAAATCCCAAAGTCACCTTTTTGTGGACCACCCTAATATATACTTACATATAAAAGTTGAAAATACAACTCTCTTTAAAAAAAAACATCCCTTTTTATTTATTTTTACTTATTTTTCTATTTTTTTTGTTTACTTCTTATTTTCAATAATTTTTCTTTTGCAAAAAGAAATTTGCGTGTATAGTTTTTAAACACTGACTACATTATTTTCTTGTAAAATAAAAGTTTTTTGAGATGATCGGTTCGTACGTTGATTTAAAAAAAAAAAAACTATTTTTTTTAAGTTTAAACCCCTCCTTTTTAAATATCCTGCTTTTTGGACCTGTCAAGCCTTGTTTGGGTCAATGTTAACGCTATTGTTTTCAAATCTCTGACGTCGGCACGTCTTTTTCTTTTCTAAAAATTTTTGTTTTAGACATGAGTACTTTTAAATAAAGTATAATAAGAGGAGATAAGACTGTCAATCGAGATTAAACAGCCACGTTACGGCTGAACAATCTTTGATTTTTATCTAGACCGAGATAGGGCCAGTACTGGCCTCCTCACAGCTAACAGAAATAAAATTAAAATTATGACGAAATCTGTTTATGGAAAAATTTAATTTGAAGTTTTATTGACTGCCATTTTACTGCTACATCGTAGTCGTAAAATTGCAATTCTCGATTGAACCAAAATAAAAGGGCCACGTTAGGCCCAAGTCGGGTTCAATTCTTAATAAATCCACAAAATTGTTCTTTCATTTCTAGTATGTTCTTAGTATGAATGAATTTTAAATTTTAGATTTTAAATATATAAAATTAAAAAGTATAATAAAGTCTATAATGATACAAATTATAAACATTTTATAAATTTATATAACGGATATTAAATCAATTATAGAGAATTTTAAAGTATGAAATTAATATATTCTTAAGAATTCATTTAATCAAAACTTTGTCTAATGCATCGCAGCAAACAATTCTAGATGTTAAGTCTAACTAGAAAAAGGGCCGCGTTAGGCCCAGGTCGGGTCTGACACCTTATAAAATATCAAAAATAAACATAATTATTTTTAGATTTTTTTTCTCTTTTTATGGTACACGAAGATCCTAAAAGCTTGACAGATTCAATAACGCAAAAAGTAAAAATAATTTTCCAAGAAGGTAATCGTTAAAACCCCTTCTTGAATAAAGAATAGGAAAATTTTCTTGCTTTTCTTTTTGCCGGTTTTAGGCATAAATCAAAAAGCTCAACAATCATCGTTTTGACGGTTATAGGCATAAATATCAGAGTGTAAAAAAATTATTATTATTCCTCAAACAGTTTTTTCGAAAGTCGTGCAGTAAAAAGAATTTAATTTCATTAAAAAAAACCATTGGGTTAAACGATATTTCGGGGTTCTCTAAATATTAAATTTTTTTCGAGTGTCGTTTTCGGTTTACGTAAAACTAGCCCTATATTGGCGTGCAACGCGCGCCTGTTCTTTAACTAAAACATCTATGAGATATAAAGACATATTGTTTCTTACTTTTAGAAAATTGTTATTAAAGGAAATGGCAATGTATTTAATAATTGTATACTTTAGAGATATGCTGTGATATGTGTATTATGTAAAAAAAAATATAATATACGAAAAATGTATAGTCTACAAAGTATGTGTATAGATATGTTTTATGTATATGTAATTATATACAACATATCCTTATCCTATATACGAAAAAATAAATCTTCTATAATGAATTGTTAATTTTTGAAATTGTTTTTGTAACTATTAGTATCTATCTAACTATTTGTAACTATTAAAATATATTTTATATTTTGTAAATATTAGGTACAGTGTAATATAACAAAACCATGTTTAATCCAAAGAAGAAGAAAAAATAATAAAAGAAACGAATGTCTTATTTCTTGCAAACAAAATAATATATAATAAATTGTTGTCTATAAAAAAAACGTATTATTTTATATAGTAAAAAATAATAGCCTGTATCATTTTGATACAAAACTGTTTTTGAAGATTGTTATATTGTACAGAATGAGAATGTTATTTTGTGCAACTGCTAAATGTTATTTTGTACAATTTTGAAAAATTAATTTGTTATTTTATATAATTTTTTAAAAAACCTAGATAACAAATTTATTTTTTAAAATTGTACATAATATCATTTAGCAGTTGTACAAAATAACATTTTCATTCTGCACAATATAACAGTCTTTAAAATAAGTTTTGTGTCAAAATGGTACTGTCTCAAAAATCAAATATTTTTAAATTGTTTGACTTTTGAAGAATAGT
Organism: Ganaspis brasiliensis; assembly: GCA_037103525.1. Classification (NCBI taxonomy): domain Eukaryota; kingdom Metazoa; phylum Arthropoda; class Insecta; order Hymenoptera; family Figitidae; genus Ganaspis; species Ganaspis brasiliensis. The sequence goes on along the minus strand of JAZKLR010000283.1, from coordinate 1,034,661 downwards.
ATTTTTTGAACTTAAGTAATCAAAAGACGTACAGTATTGCTGTTGCAGAAGGTAAAGTGTCAGAATTCATAAAAGGACACATTTTTTTAACATTTTTTTATAAATATCATAAAAGTAAAAATAAATTTTTTAAGTTTATAAGAATGTATAAGGCACAAACTATGATTAAAAAATTTGATTTTAATAATTTATGGACATTTATGCGTTAATTTATGATGATTTCTAAAAATGTATAATTTGCAAACCAAAGGCTTATAAAATTAGGATTTAATTGCCCCGGGGTTAGGATAATTATACCCATCAAAAGTTTTGTATTTCTAAAATAGACTACAAAATTTTTTTATCGTTTTAAATATATAAAATCTTTTCTGTACATAGTCTAGAGTCTAATAAAAAATAAAGACCTAAAAAAATTCTTTTGAGATAAATTGGTAAACTAATTTGAAAGGGAAGTACTATAATTTTACTGAAATGTAATGTTGATTAAAAATTAAAAATTAAATTTTTTTTAATTAAGTGAATAACGCAATATAATTGGTAAGAAGGTTTGTAAGTTATTTTTAAACAAGAAGTTTGAAAATTATCTTGAAAAAATATAAATATTAATTACAGTTACTTTTTGAGGTTATATTGAACTTCTTGTACACTTATAATTTGTTTCTAATCATATAACTTATTTTTAGACTTTCGACACAAAAGTTAGTCTAAAATGTATAAAAACGATGCAGTGTATAATTATTTACATATACGAAACAAATTTTCGTTAAAAAAATGATTTTAAATATTGGGTATAATTATTCAGAGAATGTACAACTATCAAATAATATTTACATTTAGTTGCAAATGTATACGTTTTAATATAAAAATTGTAATTATTAAAAGTTGACGATGAGTATAATTACCCCTGTGTTGATAGAATACTAAATGTCAATGTTTATTGTATTTAATAGTGAATATTGTTACAAATATTACATTTTCTTTTTTCATGACCTGTTGGGACAGGTCAAATTATGACATTTTTTGCCTTTTAAATAGTCCAAGTAAAGAAATGTCATAACTGAAATGTTATCAACGATCCGCGGTAAAAATGAAAAGATAAATATTAATGACTGTCATGTATGAATTATTCATTGTTAAACATGCTTTTAAGAAAGAGTCAATAGTATTGTTCATCACTTAATAATGACATGAATTTTAGATGTAAATTAATACAAAATTTCCCGATAAACATAATTTTTTATATATCTATTACTTCTTTAAATTCTCAAATATACTTTTAATGAAGAAAAAGAACGTACTCTTGATAGTGCTACATATAATTGACCATGATTGAAAACATCTTTCTTTAAATCTATAGGAATTTTTTGAAAAGTTTGTCCTTGCGATTTATTGATGGTCATAGCAAACGCAAGTTTAATTGAAAATTGTCTACTTCTAAACAATATTTTCACCAGTTAATTTTTTACATTTCATAACATTGTTTAATAAATCCAAAATTAACAATCTTGTGCCATTGCACAAACCTTCGTTAATGCTAAGATTACGGATGAGCATTACGATAGAATGTATTCTCAAACATAATTCATGTGGTGTCAATTCAGAAGGTGAAAGTGTATTTAAATATTCTGGTAAAATAAGTTCACTGAAGTTTCCGTTATCACAATTTTCAATGGAATCTATGGTTTTATATATTCTTTCTCTGTCATTTTCCAATATTGCCACAAATCTTTTATTTATATCATCAACATCTGCGTTTCTAGGAGCTAAAATTGCACAAGTCGATAATTCTTGAAATTTACACTCTTTAATCAGAGAAGCATAAACATCTTAAGCAATATCAATATTAGCTTGTTCATTGATTGATTCTGGTAATTGTACATTATCATTACAATCATTAATTCCACCATTTCCTATTTGTAAAAAAATTTAAAAACTGAAATTCTTCAGGTAATGCTCTCATATTTTCTGATAAAGAAAATTGTTTAAAACATTTCCACAGCGAGAAATCTTTAATAAATAAGCTAATAACTTCATTTCTTGTTCTTTTATTGGCAAAACTTGTCTGAAATCTCCTCCTAAAACAACAACTTAACCGCCGAATATGACATCTGATTTCATTATATCTCTTAAAGTTCTGTCCATAATTTGCAAGGCATATTTAGGTGACATTGGTGCTTCATCCCAAAACAAGACATCAGCATCTTTTAAATACAAACTATCTTTAGACTGCACTTTTATATTGGATGATGAATCATTATATATCCGAACGGGCAAACCAAAGACTTTATGAACTGTCCTTCCTTCTGGTAATAAAGTAGCAGCTATTCCTATAAAAGCCGTATTACAGACATGTTTTCCTTTGCTTCTTAATAAATGCCATAAAGTAATGTACGTGAAAGTTTTTCCAGATCCGCCAGGTCCATCGATGTAAACACATTTACATGTCTCTCTGTCAGAATCATCTATTATTTATAATACATAATCAACAACCATTTTTTGTTGAACATTTAATTGTACATATCTTTCTTCACCTCTTGAACTCTCTTCCACTAAATTAATAACATCATTTACATGAGGGAAACTGACATCATTTTGTACATCTACTAAACCTTCAAAGTCAGTTAACTGGTAGCCTTCTTTTGATAGCATAGATTTGATATTCTGGTAAGCTTTAATGAAAGCTTCATTCTCGTCATATGTTCTTTTATAATCTTCAGACATTTGTTGCTTGAATTCATTCCAAAGTTCATAGGGGTGTACTGGACGACAATAAATTAAGATTCTAACAAATAACTTTCGAAGCATTTGTGGCATCATCCACACAACTGCTTCTTGTAAAGAGTTCTTCCATTCGTTATCATTGTTGCTACGCAAACGATTTTTTATATATAGTTTGTTAGTTTTTCTTACAGAAAAGAATTTTCAGCTTAAAAATAAAAAATTAAAATATTTCTAATTTAAAGACGACGTCATTTATGAATCTTTATAAATCTAAGTGATTTCTATTCATGTTATTTAATTATAAATCATTGCCAAATTTCAAAGCATCTCTCAGATTAGGATTGTACCATTCTACCTTTTCATTTATATTGAAAACGAACAATACTTGTTTACCTTGCCATAAATTAAAGGATAAAATCAAGTCTAAGCATTCAATACTAGGGATTTTGTTTATTGACACTTTAGAAATTAGGATAAAATCTTGTAGATCCTTGATACATATTTGAATGAAATGTAATAAAGATAAATTCTTAGAAAGTCCTGTTTCAGACGGATGATTAGTCGTCGAAGGTATGCAAGGGACCTTAATGTAGTAATTAGTTAAACTCCACCTCTCTACCAATGAGAAGAAGACCAATGTACCCCACTTTTCTGTTTTTGCCAACTTTTGCGATGCCTTACGAGAGCGTCATTTTTGACATCAGTTACTTTTCCGAAGTTCACGTAGCAACACCTTAATGTAAAATGCTCCAGTATTAATAAACTCAAATAATGTGTATATTTGACTCATTATTTTTAAACACCAAGTGACTCCCCTTTTTTTTTTAATTAAAGATTGGGAAGATTGAAAAGCATTTATTTTCAATCACATCAAAACATGGTCCTTCGAGCCGGATAGTAATTCAGTGATATATGAGTGCATCAAAAAGTGTAATCGACTTGAACTATCAAACGAAAGTGTAATTTTACTGGAGCATCGTTCGTAATCACTATCATAAAAAAGGTGTGTTATAACAATTCGGACATGAACAGTTATCAGTGACTTGAATCATAAAAATCAATGTTGACTTAAACTATTTTTGAAAAATAACAATTGTAACTGTGAATCAAGTGAATGAAGTGAAAAATCATTCATTGTAATATGAAATTCGTGAGTAAACTGACTTCTATCTTCTGCTGGCAGTAAATCATCGAGATTTCAACTGAATATCATTGAGTTTATCATCGTAGTAACTCAGTATCATTGAAATAATCATCATAGAAGCCGAGTATCATCGGGAGCATCATCGTAGCAGCTGAATATCATTGGCATCCAGATCTTAACAATCAATCAACGGGAAGGAAGAAATCTAAGTAGTAAGTCTCTGGTTGCTCTTTTAGTTGTCACTGTCCTTCATTTATCCCAATTTATTTGTAATCATTGCTTCATTTCTCGTAACTTAAGAAATGGATCCCGAAACAGTAGCCCAAATTAAAGGATTAGTCAGGAAACGTACACCCCTGAAATCTAGATTAACAAATTTTAAAACTTTTCTTGAGAAACCTATAGAAGATATAGATTTGGAACAATTAAAATCAAAATGCACAATCATCGAACTTGCAGCAAAAGACTTTGAACTTATTCAATCAAACATTGAACAATTAGTTTTAGATGAACAATTAGAATCAGAAAATAAACAGCGATCTGATTTTGAGGAAGACGTTTCCGATAGCATTGCTAAGGCGCGAAAAATTATTCGCGATAAAGAAGTTACAATTCAAACGTATAATTTAACAAATTTAGATAACGCACGACCTTCGAACAACGGGCGATTTTTGACTAACACCATCGGTTTGATTGACACAACAAATTCGAATCCTTTAACACAAAATCCTTCACAAATTCAATCAACATCAGCTGTTTTAGGTAATACAGGTACATCACAAGACAACATAGAGTCAAATATTTTAAGAAACGATGTGCATATTAAATTACCTGCTATGCATTTGCCCCAATTCAGTGGTTCTTATGAAAGCTGGCCAGGATTTTCAGATTCCTTTAAGTCAGCTGTTCATGAAAATCCCTCTTTCCGCGATACGCAAAAATTAATTTATTTACGGTCATGTTTATCAGGAAAAGCATTAGAAAAAATCGAGTCATTAGAGACAACAGCCGCAAATTATTTAGTTGCATGGAATATTCTCGAAAAATATTATGATGATCCTACGTCGGTAATAAATAATCGTGTTAAAGCTTTTTTCCAATTGAAATCAATTAATAGGGGTACTTCTGAAACTATAGGAGAAATTTTAGACGAAGCAAATAAGCATTATAGGGCATTAAAAGCATTAAATAAGCCGTTTTTAGAAGCCTTTCCAATATATGCAATAATCTCAAAATTAGATGATCAATCGCGCTTGAAATGGAAAGAACAAAGTAAATGTAATGCTTTACCTACAATGGATGAACTTTTAGATTTTTTACACTCACGTCAAAAGATTTTAGAAGCTATGAAATTTGAAAGAAATATTCCGGAAAAATCTACATCTCATAACGGTTTACCATCGCGCGGTCCACCGCGCCAATCGACAGGCTCTAATCGAACTTTTCTAAATTATGCAAATCAAGTAATCAAGCCTTATTGTTATTTATGTAAGGGTAATCATTACACACAAAATTGCGAGAAGCTAACTAGCGTAGATATAGATAAAAGGCACGAAATTGTTAAAAATGCTAAACTGTGCTTTAATTGTTTACGATCTAATCATTTAATCAAAGAGTGTACATCTGCTAATTGTAAAGTTTGCAATGGCAAGCATAATACGATATTACATAGGGAAAATCGAAATTTTAATCAATCTAATCAGGAAGTAGCAAATGTTCAATCGGTTCAGGCAAATGTAGTTAATTTAAAGGTAAACACAGGTACCGAAGTTTTGTTAGCTACTGCTATTGTAAACATTTTTGATAAAAGGGATAATCCTCAAGCTTGTCGAGTTTTTATCGATTCGTGCTCTCAATCAAATTTTATGACTAGACTTATGGCCTCAAAATTAGATCTGGAATCAGTTCCTATCGAAATAGCTATTGGTGGCGTAAACAATGCGAAATCAAGGGTTAAAAATTATTTAAACGCTACAGTAAAATCGCGTTTAAATGATTTCACGATATCAGGAAGATTTTTATTAGTAGACGAAGTTGCCGACCTTCAACCAGCCAGGCATATTAATAAAGATATTTTGAAAATTCCCTCTAACATTCATCTCGCGGATCCGGGATTTCACAGGCCGGCAGAAATCGACGCTCTCATTGGGGCGGAGCATTTTTATAGATTATTATGCGTGGGTCAATTTGAATTAGGCGCAGAATCTACCATTCTGCAAAAAACTCAGTTCGGTTGGATCATTTCTGGAAATGTTCCTACAAAAAATATTCAAAAATTTTCCACATGTAATTTATCATTAAACACTCTAAACGATCGGATAACTAAATTTTGGGAAATTGAAGAAGTGCCGGCAAAGAAAATTTTCTCTAATGAAGAAATCGCCTGCGAACAACATTATAGCGAAAATACTCATCGGAATCCGGAAACTGGGCGATATACGGTTAAACTTCCCTTTAAAAATCGCGAATTAGAACTTGGAGAATCTTATACTACAGCTCTCAAACGTTTTTATGCACTAGAAAGGTCTTTCGAACGCAAACCCGAAGTAAAGAAACAATACGTAGAGTTCATTAAAGAATATGAAGAATTAGGCCATATGTCAGAGGATGTAAATCCTTCCAAAGCAAAGGGTTATTATATGCCTCATCATCCTGTAATCAAAAATGCTAGTTTAACGACTAAATTGCGTACCGTATTTGATGCTTCCGCAAAAACATCAAATAATATTTCATTGAATGAAAGTCTAATGGTAGGTCCGACAATTCAGGAGGATTTGATTTCAATACTTGTTCGCTTTAGATCACACATTTTTGTAGTTATTGCCGATATGGCAAAAATGTATCGGCAAATAGAAATCGATAGCAGTGATAGGGAATTTCAAAAAATCTTATGGCGGGATGACCCAAATAAACCTATCAAAACGTATAACTTAAAAACTGTCACTTATGGTGTATCTTCTTCATCATTCTTAGCAACGCGTACGTTAAAACAATTAGCAGATGATGAATCGAAAAATTACCCCGAAGCTAGTATTATTTTAAAGGAAGATTTTTATGTTGACGATCTTCTCACAGGTACCAGTACCTTTGAAGAAGCAATGACGTTAATCCCTCAATTAGTTAATATATCAGCAGCGGGGGGTTTTCAGCTTAGACAATGGGCTACTAACGAGCCTAAATTACTTAAATCAATAACAGAAACATTAGAAAACCCGTATCTTAGATTAGACAAGGAATCCATGACTAAAACGCTCGGTATTTGCTGGAAGCCAAATACAGACAAAATAATTTTTATTGTCAATAAAAACGAACAAACAAAAAAGATTACGAAAAGGAGCGTACTATCTGAAATTGCGAAGCTGTTCGATCCCTTAGGCTTATCGGGTCCCGTTGTAGTCAAAGCAAAACTTATCATGCAACAATTGTGGCAATTGAAAATTGATTGGGACCAATCTTTGCCCATGTCAATGCACACAGCCTGGACAGATTATCATAATAATTTATCTTTATTAAATAATCTCGAATTTGATCGGGGAGTAATTATAAAAAATTGTGTTGATTTGCAAATGCACTGCTTTAGCGACGCGAGTGAAAAGGCGTACGGTGCAGTTATCTATTTAAGATCAGTTGACGAAAAGGGGCGTTGTCTTTCCCGTCTATTGTGCTCAAAATCGAGAGTCGCTCCTTTAAAGTCCGTATCCCTTCCAAGACTAGAGCTTTGCGCTGCACTTTTAGCAGCAAATTTATTTGAATCTAGTATGCAAGCTCTACGACGTTTAGAGTTTAGTAAAATAATTTTTTGGTCCGATTCCACAATCGTACTACATTGGATAAATACACCGGCGCATGTATTGAAAACATTCGTATCAAATCGCGTCGCGGAAATACAAAACAAAACTACCGATAATGAGTGGCGTCACGTTAAATCGGAACAAAATCCAGCTGATCTTGTTTCTCGGGGTTTAAATGCCAGCGAAATAATTCAAAACCGATTTTGGCAAAGTGGTCCAGAATGGCTGAAGAAAGATGAGAAAGAATGGCCTATCTCCAAGCTCGAAATAATCGAAATACCCGAGCAGCGATCTGTAACTGTAGCCGCAACCGTAAATACTTGCACCTTGCAAGCATTTTTTGAAAGATTCGAGTCATATAGCACTATGAAACGCGTAATGTCATATTGTTTACGGTTTATAAATAACGCAGCAAAAAAAAGAAAGAATCAGCGGCCATATTTCCACGAGCGAAATTAAGGCAGCTGAAATTTGCTTACTGAAAATGGCACAAACTGAGTCATTTTCGGATATATTGCAATCGTTCAAATCTGGTGGGCAAATAATTGGTAAAACTGCTCCACTTTCACCTATTCTAGATTCAGAGGGAATTATCAGGGTAGGGGGCAGAATTTCTAAGTCCGATTTACCGTATTACCAAAAGCATCCTGTATTGATACCTGCAAAGCACAAATTAACCACCCTAATTATTCGTGAGCATCATGTAAAAAATTATCACGCTGGTGCGCAAGCCACGCTGAATTCAATTTGTAAATCCTTTTGGATTATCGACGGTCGAAATGTCGTAAAAAACGTTATTCGAAGATGCGTTATCTGTCGTAAAGCAAAACCGGAAATACCAAGCTATGTTATGGGAAATCTTCCTAAAAATCGTCTTACTTATAAACGACCGTTTTTGATTTGTGGTGTTGATTATTGTGGCCCTTTTTATATCAAGGAAAAGCGCCACAGAAATCGAAATAAGATCAAAGTCTATGCTGCCGTGTTTGTATGCTTCTCAACTAAAGCCGTGCATATTGAGATTGTTAGCGATTTGAGCACCAATGCCTTTTTAGCAGCATTGAAAAGATTTTTTGCAAGAAGGGGTAAATGTACGGACATTTATTCTGACAATGCTACTAATTTTCAGGGGGCAAAACGTGAAATTGATGAAATTTTTAAGTTTTTAAAAACACATAATGATACTATTGTTAATACTCTCTCAGACGACGGTGTAAATTGGCACTTTATTCCGCCTAGCTCGCCACACTTTGGTGGTCTGTGGGAGGCTGCCGTAAAATCACTAAAATATCATATGATTCGTGTAGTCGGTGATTCAATCCTGAATTATGAGGATTTACTTACTTTTGTTACGGAAATTGAAGCAATCCTTAATTCCCGTCCCTTAACATCAATTTCCTCTGATCCGAACGATTTAAGCGCTTTAACACCTGGCCATTTCCTTATTGGTGACACATTAACAAGCATACCAGAGCATGATCTTTGCGAGCTGTCCCCAGGGCGTCTATCATCGTGGCAACATGTTCAACAAATGCGCCAGCATTTTTGGAATCGCTGGTACAAAGAATATCTGCATGAGCAGATAATGAAAGCAAAGTGGTACTCTGGATCTACAAAGGACATTGGCATCGGCACCCTAGTCACCATCAAGGAAGATAATGTTCCACCAATGAGGTGGCCTCTTGGAAGAATCATTGCGATTCACCCTGACGATGAAGGTGTTATTCGAGTGGTAACGGTAAAAACTGCTCGTGGTGAATACAAGAGAAGTGTTAAGAAGATTTCGCCATTGCCATTAAATGTTCATTAATAGAGACAATCGAGATCTTAATCAAGTGACGTCATGTTAGACGTTATTCTGTACAACGAATTCAATTAACATTAAATTCTGAATTAATGTTTGTTTATGTAAAATGATTGTTCGCAAATTTTGAACCAGTTAGTTCAAGGGGGCCGGTATGTTGCTACGCAAACGATTTTTTATATATAGTTTGTTAGTTTTTCTTACAGAAAAGAATTTTCAGCTTAAAAATAAAAAATTAAAATATTTCTAATTTAAAGACGACGTCATTTATGAATCTTTATAAATCTAAGTGATTTCTATTCATGTTATTTAATTATAAATCATTGCCAAATTTCAAAGCATCTCTCAGATTAGGATTGTACCATTCTACCTTTTCATTTATATTGAAAACGAACAATACTTGTTTACCTTGCCATAAATTAAAGGATAAAATCAAGTCTAAGCATTCAATACTAGGGATTTTGTTTATTGACACTTTAGAAATTAGGATAAAATCTTGTAGATCCTTGATACATATTTGAATGAAATGTAATAAAGATAAATTCTTAGAAAGTCCTGTTTCAGACGGATGATTAGTCGTCGAAGGTATGCAAGGGACCTTAATGTAGTAATTAGTTAAACTCCACCTCTCTACCAATGAGAAGAAGACCAATGTACCCCACTTTTCTGTTTTTGCCAACTTTTGCGATGCCTTACGAGAGCGTCATTTTTGACATCAGATACTTTTCCGAAGTTCACGTAGCAACACCTTAATGTAAAATGCTCCAGTATTAATAAACTCAAATAATGTGTATATTTGACTCATTATTTTTAAACACCAAGTGACTCCCCTTTTTTTTTTAATTAAAGATTGGGAAGATTGAAAAGCATTTATTTTCAATCACATCAAAACAATCATCATCAATAAGTCTTAGAGCTAAACAAGCAGATGTAAATGTGTTGTGTACTGTCCCATCAACTGTTTCTATTTAATCAAAAGAAATTGCTCCTGTTCTTGTAAGTAATAATAATCGAAGATTAAATAATTCAACATGCAAAGGATTAATGAAATAAATTCTTCCCAATGATTTTTCTCTTCGTTCACTTTTTTTCCATTGACAAGATTGCTCAATCCATCTGTAATGTTCAGGGATTTGTGTATAATAATACTGACGCGCATCAACATCACGCTTATTTAATTGAAAATAATCTATTAGTTTTGGCATTTTTTTTTAATTAAACGAAACATCATGACCTTTACATATAGTAACATTTTGCTCATTGGGTAAGTGAATAGGCAATCGGTTACATTCGTATTTGTAATAAAAATTAACGCAGCATCATGACCTTTATAAATGTACTTGTATAAGTATTTTAAGGACTTTATACTGGAAACAATTTCTTCATTAATATGGTAATTAAATAATTGTGACAAATGTGGGTTATAAAGAACAATATAACTATTGACAACAATAAATCCATGTTCTTTTTCATAATTTTGAGCTGTATATCTTCTACGATACATAATATAGCAGTCGTCTTCAATTGGAGTTTCTTCTTGAAAAGTTTTAGGAAACTTTAGAACATTTTCCATCAATGAAACACATGTCTCCACAAAGACCATGAATATTATTTTGTAATATAATTTCACGTAATGAAGAATTAACATGTTCATGTGAAATTTCAGCTGGTGGAATACAGGTCAGTGTAATAAATAAATCTGGTCTACCATGAGAAGCAACTATAGTCAGAGCATCTTGATATTGTTGTAACAAGTTACGAAGTGATCCTATAAACATGGAGGGCAATACCAACATCTTACTAACGTGTACATCATTTTCAATCTCTTGATTATGTAAATGATCAATTAAACCTTTGTATGTTTTACTTGAGTCAGACAAATTTACCAGTTCAATATTTTTATTAAATGACATTCTATAACCATCTCCTTTCACTTTTATAAAGTTTTTGCTTGTCTGAAAATCAATTTTTCTCTTTCGTTTCTCATCTTCGAAATTCATTACATCTAAATTGTTCTTTATTAATACTTCTGTATTGACATTCACAAGTTTCTTACAGCTCTGTGAAATACTCGGAAAAGGCGATAAAACATTATTTTCAAACATCGTATACAAATGAGTTCTTATTAATGAATGATCATATACAACAGTTTCAGGTTGAACATTAAAAAACAAAGAAACTGCAAACGCAATCGCGTATACACCACAATCGACATAATTTGGTTGTTGCTGTACTGTTACAAAAATTATATTAGGTTTAAAGGGGTATAACCTAATTAAATAATTTCGTTGGACTTCATTTAAGCGTTTTAGATTAAGACTGTCATAAACAAAAAGTTGATTTTTGTCATAATAAGTGTATATGCAATGACCCCGATCACGATTACCACTGAACAGTATTTGAATATGTGACTTATTTTCATTAATTGCTTTTATTTCATCAGAAATTTGTAAATATGCTGGAATTTGCATTTAAATAAAACCACCTAATTCCACTTCCAATAATTCCTGAAATTTGTACATGATATTGTCATTAAGCATCTTCCCATTACAAATAATAGCCCAGTCTTCACTACTTAAATTAAAATGTGTTATTTTCAAGTGAGAATTCATTTTTTTTAAACTTCTTTCCTTCTCTTAATCTCTTTATCTCTTAATTACCTGTTACTTCTTTTAATGTTTGAATCTCTTAATTTCTTTACCTTTTTATATCTTGTTTAACTCTGTATCTTTTATCTTTCTGAATATTTCTATCTCTCTATCTCTTTATTTCTTTCTCCTTATCTCTTTACTTCTTTCTCTTTATCTCTTATCTTTCTCTTTATTCCTATCTCTTTATCTCTTTTTAAACGTTTTGACCTGCTGAAGAATTGTTTAAAACACATCACTGTTTATTATTTATAAAGTCTTTATGTCATTCTATTATTTTTACTCATCATTTCACTTTTATTTATTAGCACATTATTACTATTTTAAAAAGACACAACACGATTTTTCAACACTATTTATTAACACTATTTATAAACTCTTTCCATTTACACTGTTACACATTTTTTTATTAACTCTTTAAGTAAAACTCACACAACAATTTTATTTTCTCTGTCAAAAAAAGGATTACAAACTTATTAACTAACTGATAATTTCACTTTTATTTATCACTTTTCTGTAAAAAACACAACACTACTTATTAACACTATTTATTAACAATATTTATAAACTGTTTTTTCTTTCTGTTTTTAAGAAACACACACAACACTGATTATATTACTAACTCTCTGTTAAAAATCGAAACTTCCTTTCTATATTCAGGCTTATCTTTATTCCATTATTTCATTTCTATTATATGTGAATTTCTAAAAGTGATGTGACTCAGATAAAGGGCCTAGGTTTGCGAATGATAAACGTGAGTCAGTAGCAATGTGGACTCTGAACGAGAAGATCCCATTGTATTTTCAAAATCTTGAAAATGTCTATAACGACAAATAGACATTGTTTCTTTCTTTTATTCGATTAAATCAGTATACAAATGTTATAAGTTTATTTTCGAGTTATTTAATAAAATTCGTCAACTATGAAGAAATGTGCTCTTTAACATGTTATTATTCCTTTCCTCAACATAAAATGGTCCTTCGAGCCGGATTCTTTATTCCAAAAAGAAATTATTGCAAACAGGAAAAGGGCTATAATAACAATATTTTTCAAATTTTAAGTGAGTTCATACAGTGTTTGACAAATATAGTGTCTCAAACTCTTATAAAAATTGACGATGGTCAATAGACTTTCCTTCGTATAAAGTGTAAACACAAGGATGATTAATCATGGTAGTCATTATATCAGGATTTAAAGTGTTGTGAAAAGTTATGATATGTCCGTATTTAACTCGGAAATAGTTTCTCTATTGAAAACTTTTCAATTTAAATTTTGAAAATTAACTTGATGCTTCTCAGCTAACACTGGGTCAGTTGACTCCTAGCACAAGTGAAACTACGAAAGACATTATTTATGATTTTTATTTGCGTAGGATTATTAATCAAAATAAAAAAGTTGTACGAGTATACAAACTGTTGATAGTGTTTGTGTAAGGAAAACGTACAGTGAAAAACTGCATCTTTATTTCTCTGAATCACGCGTAAATATTATACTAGATAATAAAATGCCACCGAAGCAATTTTCAATTGATCTTGACTCTGAGATCGCCACATTTGATCGAACTGTTCGATACATTTCAAATTTCATCACCAATGTCAATAAACTTGGTGCAATACATCAAACCTTGCCTGTTATAAAAGAAAGGCTCAAACTACTAGACTCATATTGGAGCACCTGTCAAAAGGCGTGTGCACAAATCGAATTATGGGCTACCAAATCAGAGAGGGAGGAATTACCATTCTTCACGGAAAATCTAGCAGAGGGAGCTGAAACAGAATACCTGCAGGCATATTACTTCATACAAGAGAAAGTTGCTACGTTCGAGGGACCGACCAACAGCGCAAGTACAACAGCAAACCAGCCTGCAGCACAGGTCGTAAGTTCACACATTAAACTACCTACGATAAACATTCCACAATTCTCTGGAATTGTGATAGAATGGATATCGTATCGTGATATGTTTACTTCTCTCGTAAAAGATCACCCGTCTCTTTCGAATGTACAAAAGTTGCATTATTTAATCTCAACCGTAACTGATGAAGCTTCTAAACTGATTTCACACATTTCATTAACCGACGCGAATTTCGAGGTAGCATGGAAATTCTTAACCGATAAATATGAAAACGAAAGAGTTATTATTAATGCGCATTTTCAAAATTTGTTTTCAATTCCGAATATTACTTCTGATAATTTGGAAGGCTTAAAACTAATACGAGCTCAATATTCTGAATCAGTAAATTCATTACGCGCTCTTGAACGAAAAGTCGATGATTGGAATTATATTTTAGTTTTTCATTTGACTCAAAAATTAGACAAAGGTACGCGAAGATTTTGGGAAACACATTTAGGAGAAGAAACTACGTATCCTACTCTTGAAATTCTTTTTAAATTTCTTGGTATGCGAATTCGTTCATTAGAAGCGGCAAATAATTGTTCAAACACTTCTCAAACTTTTAAACCCACAGAAAATAAACAAAAACAAATGTCTCAAAACAAAAAGAGTAATGTTCACGTCCAACATTTCACTTCTAAATGATCCTGTCCTATGTGCTGTGAAGCTCATAAACTAATGTTTTGCGATAAATTCAAGGCTCTTTCAGTTACAGAATGATGTAATTATGCGCGTAGTAATAATATTTGTTTGAATTGTCTTAGCAAAGAACATGAGGTAAAGTCTTGTAAAAGCAGATATACTTGTCTAGAATGTAAAAAGAAACACCATACTCACCTACATAAGTCAAATGAAACTAATTCAAATAATGCAACTCCTATTAAGAAAAGTCCCGAAAATTACAGTAAAAAAAACGATTCTGATTTTTCAAGCGCTGCTTTAGAAATTACCTCTTCTCATGTAAATTTTCAAAATCCTCACAAATCAAAATCCTCACAGACCCCAATCGAACTCCTTATTGGCGCAGATTTATATGGTGCTATAATACTTGACGGGTTACAAAAAGAAAATAATAATTCACTTATAGCACAAAATTCCGTGTTCGGGTGGATATTGTCAGGATCATTTCAACCCTTGTCATTTTCGAACAAAAAAATTCATGTTCTTCATTCAAATTTCCGGGAATTGAATGAGGATTTACAAAAGTTTTGGAAGATAGAAGAAATTCCAAAACCCATTCAACTCTCATTAGAAAACGAGCAATGCGAAAATCATTTCAAATCGACTCATTTTCAAATTCCGAGTGGACGTTATGGCGTTCGTCTCCCCTTTAAGAATGGTCCTCCGATTGATATAGGAGATTCAAGAGCAATAGCACTATCTTCCTTTCTTAGTTTAGATAAAAAACTAGAAAAAACCCTGAATTAAAAAATCAATACTCAGATTTTTTAAGAGATTATATCACGACAGGACATATGGAAATTACTTCCGAACCTAAACAAACAAACCAATTTATTTATTTAACACATCTTTCAGTCCAAAAAACTGATAGAATTACAACAAAATTACGCGTAGTATTCAATGCCTCAATGCATACAAATAACGGTACTTCCCTAAATGATCACTTGTTATCAGGAGCTAAACTCCAAAATGATCTCATCTCTATAATTTTAAGATGGAGGAATCTACGGTTTGTTTTCACGGCGGATATTAATTCGATGTTTTGTCAAATCCTTCTCGATTCGCGGGATCAGTGATATCAGTTGATTTTATGGCGTTTTTCCCCTGAGGACAAAATAAACACTTATGCTTTAAAAACAGTCACTTTCGGGACTAAACCCGCCCCATTTCAAGCCCAACGAGTCATTAAACAATTGGTTGATGAGGAAGGTTCTAATTTTCCATTAGCCGTTTCTATTTTACAAGATGACACTTACGTAGACGATGTCATATCAGGCGATGACGATGAAAATCTTGCAATTAAAAAACGCGAGGATGTAATACAATGTCTGGCAAAAGGTGGATTCAGTATAAGAAAATGGGCAAGTAACTCTTCTATTTTACTGGCGGGAATCGATCCTAAAAATCACGGACTAGCTCTTGAAAAACCTTTCGAGGAAGATGGCAACATAAAAGTTTTAGGGTTACATTGGAGTCAATTAACTGACGCGTTTCACGTGGTTATAATACTTCCGAAATGGGAGGAATCCACAAAAAGAAAAATTCTTTCTCTAATTGCACATCTTTTCGATCCATTAGGTTGGCTTTCTCCAGTGGTAATTATTCCTAAGATTATTATACAAGAACTTTGGAAATTATCAACTGACTGGGATGAAAGTTTACCTCAAACTTTAACCATAAAATGGAAAACTTTCTTTGAACAACTTTCTTCTTTAAATAAAATCAGTATCCCCAGGAGGACAAATTATGGTAGTGCAACTATTTCTGCACACTTACACGGGTTCTGCGATGCATCCGAATCAGCAAATGTAGCCGTGGTTTTTTTAGTACTCAAAAATCAAAAGGAGGATAAAGTCACTTTTATATTTGCTAAAACAAAAGTCGCACCCATTAAAAAATTAACTATTCCACGATTAGAATTATGTTCCGCTCGTTACTTGCAAAAACTATTAAATATGTATACGAATCACTAAAAATTGAAATTCAGTCAATCAATTGTTGGAGTGATTCCAGCATAGTATTGTGTTGGCTACGAAAGTCTCCTTCTACTCTAAAAGTTTTCGTAAGTAATCGTGTAGAAATCATAAAAAATGATATTCCCAATGCAAAATGGAGATACGTCCCTTCGGAGCAAAATCCAGCAGATTGTGCGTCACGAGGGGTTCTTCTGTCAAAAATTCTAGAGAAAACACTGTGGTGGAATGGGCCTGAATGGTTGATAAAGAATGAAAAAGAATGGCCTGATCAAAGTTATTTAAACAAAGCTAAAACTGATTTAGAAAGTAAAACAGTTCATTTACAAAACACCATCACAGAGTTTCCTCTACCAGGCGGAATTTCAAATTGGCTTCACTTGATAAGAGTCAGTGCATATATTTTTCGATTCATAAATAGATGCAAATCTCCTGACACAGTTCAAAAAGAAGTTACTTTAAAAGTAGACGAACTAAAACGATCACAACAGCTCTGGTTTAAATCTGTTTAAAATGCATTTTTTTCGAAAGAAATCGGTTCATTAAAAAATAAGCAAAAAATTCATAAACAAAGTCCTTTAAAAAATCTCGACCCCTATTTAGATGAAACGGGTCTTTTGCGAGTAGGAGGAAGACTCCGGTTTGCAGATTTACCTACGGGACAAAAAAAAACCCATGTTTTACCAAAATGTCGAATCTCCGAATTAATAATTAATCACGTTCATAAAAAAACACTCCATGGGGGAACTCAATTAATGTTAAGAGTCTTACGTGAAAATTACTGGATCTTAAACGCTCGTAATTTAGTAAAAAATCTTATTCACAAATGTATCACGTGCGTTAGAGAAAAAGCTACAGTTGGGGAACAGTTCATGGCGAACTTACCTCAAGAAAGGATTCGAATGTCTCGCCCCTTTGAACATTGTGGGATAGATTACGCAGGTCCACTACTAGTTAGAAACTCAGCTGGCCGGGGAAATAAAAGCCACAAGGCTTACATAGCTATTTTTGTTTGTTTTACTACTCGCGCCATTCACATTGAATTAGTGAATGATTATACATCGAATTTATTTATAGCGGCACTGGAAAGATTTTGTTCTAGACGTGGATTGCCAATCGCTTTATACTCGGACAATGGAACTACATTCGTTGGCGCGGAAAAAGAGTTACGCGAATCTTTCAAAAAAATCATTAAAGATGAAGACGTATTAAATTTTGTGAGTACAGATTCCATAGAATGGCACTTCCTGCCTCCCTCTGCTCCTCACTTTGAAGGACTCTGGGAGGCCGGAGTGAAAAGTGTTAAACACCACCTAAAAAGAGTACTTAGCACTTCCACCCCTACCGCGGAAGAGCTTACAACACTTCTATGCAATATCGAGGCGTGTTTAAACTCTCGACCAATTGCACCGTTAAATGATGATATCTCTAGTTATGATACTTTGGCCCTTGGACATTTCTTAGTAGGATCCGCATTAAAAAGCGTTACAATGCCTTCGGTCCTAAATCTCACTGAAAATCGATTAAATAATTGGCAAAGGATGCGAAAAAAGTACGAACAATTTTAGCGGATCTGGTCTCAGGACTATCTGCATTCACTTCCACAACGTACAAAATGGCGTTTCCGACAACCTAATTTAAAAATAAATGACATGGTTCTTTTAAAAAATGCAGCTCTCCCACCAGCTAAATGGAAACTTGGTCGCGTAATTGAATGCTTTTATGATCGAGAAAATCTTGTATGATCCGTTAAAGTTAAAACTAAAAATTCGCAATATTTACGTCCAATACCAAAGTTACGTAAGCTTCCTATTGATGATTGCTCGAATGAGAATTAACTGTCTCTACGAAACAAATATCAAACGATTTTAGCGTGTCAATGCATTGTATATAGTTAGTTTTATGTTTCTGTCGACAAACGCTAAAAATCATTAAGATTATAAATTTTGAATTGAAATAAAATTCACGATTATCTGTATATAGAAATGGTAGACTTAAGATTTAAAAAAAAAAAAAATAGTTCTATAAATTTACGCCTTTTTTTTAATGATCATCTACGATATAACAAGGAAAATGAAATTATATATATAGTTCGATAAAAGATGACATATAAAAGTGTGCTTTCTTTCAACTTAATTAAATCGCTAAGGATTTAATCGGGGGAGTGATGTTAAGAATCGAAACTTCCTTTCTATATTCAGGCTTATCTTCATTCCATTATTTCATTTCTATTATATGTGAATTTCTAAAAGTGATGTGACTCAGATAAAGGGCCTAGGTTTGGGAATGATAAACGTGAGTCAGTAGCAATGTGGACTCTGAACGAGAAGATCCCATTGTATTTTCAAAATCTTGTAAATGTCTATATCGACAAATAGACATTGTTTCTTTCTTTTATTCGATTAAATCAGTATACAAATGTTATAAGTTTATTTTCGAGTTATTTAATAAAATTCGTCAACTATGAAGAAATGTGCTCTTTAACATGTTATTATTCCTTTCCTCAACACTCTCCCTCTCTCTTGGTGTCTTTATCTAAACTGAGTAACAAAACAATGATGTTTATACCTGAGTATAATTACAAACAATAAACCACTTGCGTTCGAGCAAACCTTTGTATAATAAAGGTCAATGACTTTAGGAAAAGAGATAAAATTTTTGAGTTTTAAGTAAAAGAGGACAATAGACCACCTGCTGGGTGTCATCATAGTAAAAGCGAACCCTTGTGAGTCAGGCCTGAGTTTTATTGAGTATCCTAAATTAGAGTGTCTCTTTTCTTACGTTAACTGTTAACGCGTTAAACTGTTCTACGTTAAACTCATTTGCATAATCCTCGTTTCATAAATAGTCTAGTGTTTAATTCCCCTCACTTGCCCAAGTGAGGGGCTACACTCTTTCGGCAAGGTTAATCAGGGAAAGGTTTTAAATTTTGTTAAGGAAGCCAGAGCTTGGTAGCTCCCCAAGTATAGCTACCGTCCTTACTATCTCAGTTCTGCGTTTCAAACAAAGTGCAATGGGGACTGTTATACTTTCAACAGTCTAAAAAAACGGCTAACGTCTAGAGATAGCAAAAAAAAAAAAACTAAATTTTCCGCACTCGAAAACGAAAAAGAAAAATTTTATTTCGACAGAGCCCAACAATATTCGATGATCAAAATTTCTTGAAACATTTCTTGAACAGTGAAATCAAATCCCACCGCTGCCACCAGTTTAATTTGTGACGTTTTTGGATTTTTAGAAATTTGAGAATGAGAACGAATTTCTTTTCCCATATTATCTTTCTTCTCAAGAACGTTTCAAATTTTAAACATATTTTATACTCATTGCGGAGTGGTAATATTGTAGGTCTGACTTCCGGTCTATTTATTCAGACCGTTTCAATTTTATGCTTCGTTTCGATAATTGATAGGTTTTGGATGCTGGAATTTTTTTGGAAATAAAATTTTACTTTAATAACGAACACGCACTTTTGTTTTGAAATTTTTGTTGGTTTATTGAACACAATAAATTTACAAGTCGAATTTTCAACAGATTCCTATTTTCACGATCATCCGCGAAATGAATTTAAAAATATAGTGTATTGACTGTATGTGTGTCGTTTTGATACATATTTACCTTAGTAAGATGAAAGATGATTAAATATTCCTATTAATATTCCCTCTGTTATAGAAGTCAAAAAGAAGTACAATTTTTAATATTCTTTTAAAAATACCTCTGGATTAAGGGCATACTCGACGTAGAGTTTTCTTTTTGAACCTCCTTCTTTTAAAAATAACCGCGAAAGTAACTTTTCCCATTTAGATTTTTAAGAGGTGGTTTCAAAGAGTTTGGTTTTGAATACAATTTTGAATTTACGCAATTTAAAATTCGTAGCCCGGAACGCTCTAAGCAGCGAACAGCGACGGGTCGATGACCAGTTGTGATAAAATAAAAGTTTCAATCACAAGGGAAAATTTAGAATTTCTCTTTTTTTTCAAAGTATCAGGACTTTATTAGAAAGAAATTTGAATTTACTTATTCAAATTTGAAAATCATTCTGAAGTATGAAGACTCCAAATAATTTCCAAGTTGAATAGTTTTATACTTTTACGTAGCCTGAATTGCGCTTTGTGGCAAACAGTGACGGGTCGATGACCAAAAGTTTCGTTGCGTTTTGAATTTAATTACGGAAAATTATCCCGGCTAAAAATGCATCCGATTTTAAATAATTAAACCGAATTCAAATTCAAATTCATAGACTTGAATTTATTTTTTCAATTTTAATTTCTTTAAAAAAACTAAACCGGCTTGAAATCAAGTTCAGAGACTTGAATTTATTTTTCCTAATTTAGTCCAGCCTTATACGTAGCCAAAGTAATAAATTTACAATTAGCGACAGGTCAATTCTCTAGGACGCATGTTCGTAAGCCCGATCTGCACGAGAATGACGAGAGGTACTTGCTCTTGATTACCGAAGCTACCTCTGTCCAGGTGCGCTAATTAGGTGGGAAGAGGTCCTTCGATGCGACCAGCTACTGTGGGCTGTCTCGCGGTCGCGATACGCTAAATTTCGTTTCGCACGGTCGCGAGGTGTT
Organism: Ganaspis brasiliensis; assembly: GCA_037103525.1. Taxonomy (NCBI): domain Eukaryota; kingdom Metazoa; phylum Arthropoda; class Insecta; order Hymenoptera; family Figitidae; genus Ganaspis; species Ganaspis brasiliensis. The sequence goes on along the minus strand of JAZKLR010000283.1, from coordinate 1,013,434 downwards.
AAGGCGCTGAAAATAGTGCCTGAAATTGGATGGCCTCTTTCGCCTCGAACACACTTGGTATTCGATTTGATTTCAATTATATACTTAATGATTTTTAATTATTATTTGTTTATTAGGTGTTCACTACGGGTAAAAGTCCATCAGTAACATCTATTATGTATCGTGCTGTTGTACACGATGCATAATAACCTTTGTAACGATATACATTTTGTATCTTTCCAGCATAATTCTGGAACTTGTTTTATTACGGCGGTTGCCTTGCACCCGCTTCTACGTGCGTTTTGTCCACCCGCTAGATGCATCAAAGATAGTGTCCCCTTTTTCGAAATTAATTGATTTATTCAATTATTTTGTTAATTATTTAAAGTCGGTTGCATTTTTAGCCGGGATAATTTTCCGTGATTTAATTCAAAAAGCAACGAAACCTTTGGTCATTGACCCGTCGCTGTTTGCCACAAAGCGCACTTCGGGCTACGTAAAAGTATAAAACTGTAACGATTAAAAACTATCTCTGTTTAATTCTTAAAATCGCACATTTAAATTTAAATTATTATTAGAAAAGAATATCAATAAAATAATAAAATATTAGAAATACAAATTTAGAATACAAAATATTATTAAAATGAAATAAAAGTCGGAATTATTACGTCAAATAAATAAAAATTATATTTTGTCAAAATTAAAATTATAAATAAAAATTCAACGTCAGTAAATAAAATGAATATAAATAAATTACCCGACTCACTCATTCTTTACACACAACGATCGTTGACAAATGACATAAAATAATGAATAAATAATTACAAACAGTGGAAATAAATGAAATATACAAAAACAGTTTGACAAATAAACAAATAGGAAATAGACAGAAAAAATTATCGCTCCGGCATCAATTTTCTTGTTTTCTTTTAAGACTGGGGCGAACACTGGAGAGCGTGGTAACAGACGAGCATTTTGTTGATGGATTTTGATGTGAACCACTTTCTTTTTATGGATGCTGATAATCCTGTTAATTATATTATTGTAATTTGCTCTCCTTACACGTAATGCACCCCATTGTCCTCACTATCTTGGAAACCGTCACATTGTTTAAATCGCCACACTGAGTAAAAAGGATAAAACAATAAATAAATAAAAAAAATTACACGAATACACTATTAAAAGCACAAAAGAAATAAATTAATAAAATAAAAATAAGAACCTTCGTGTTGCCGGCGACACACAAAGTTGTGACGATTTCGGATTTATTTGAATATCTTGAATGCCGGGAAACGATTGTGAGGACGATGCGTGCGGAAGAAATTTTATTAAATGGGAAATTACTCCCTCCCCTCGTCAGTCCCCATGCCCTTAATACTTCTTGGCGCCCAGGTAATGAAGAGACCAGTCACATTCATTAAATTCAAATTAAAATATTTTCGTCGTATTGGAACCACCTCTTAAAAATCTAAATGGGGAAAGTTTCTTCCGCGGTTATTTTTAAAAGAAGGAGGTTCAAAAAGAAAACTCTACGTCGAGTATGCCCTTAATCCAGAGGTATTTTTAAGAGAATATTAAGTATCGTATTTCTATTTGCCTTTCATAATAGAGGGAATATTAATAAGAATCTTTAATAACCTTTCATCTTACTAAGGTAAATATGTATCAAAACAACACACATGCACACACAGTCAATACACTATATTTTTAAATTCATTTCGCGGGAAATCGTGAAAATAAGAATCTGTTGGAATTTCGACTTGTAAATTTATTGTGTTCAATAAACCAACAAAAATTTAAAAACAAAAGTGCGTGTTCGTTATTAAAGTAAAATTTTATTTCCAAAAAAATTCCAGAATCCAAAACCTATCAATTATTGAAACGAAGCATAAAATTAAAACGGTCTGAATAAATAGAGCGGAAGTTAGACCTACAATATTACCACTCCGCAATGAGTATAAAATATGTTTAAAACTGGAAACGTTTTTGAGAAGAAAGATAATATGGGAAAGGAAATTCGTTCTCTTTCTCAAATTTCTAAAAATCCAAAAACGTCACAATTGACAAAAAATTGTAAATCGTAGGTATTTCGATGACCTGTATTAGCACGGTTTTTTAATCGTCAATGTCAATAGATGTTTTTTTTCAGAAAAAATTTTTAACAATATTTCGCCTTTTTAAAATGTTTTCAAATTTGAAATTTATAGCAATTATTTTGTTAAATTTTCATTTTTTTCATTTTTTTTCATAATTTTTCAATTCTTTTCTACATCTTTTAAAACTTTTATTACTTATGTATATTAATTTCCTAAATTTTTAGTTATAAGATTTAAATTTAGATTATTTTCATCAATTTTCAATGTTGATCGGAAATTTTAAATTAATTTTTAGGGTTCCGTACCGTAAAACGGAACCCTATTAAAATCACTATGTGTGTCCGTTTTCGCACCCCCTCTAACTTCTAAACTATATGAGCTAGAGACTTCCAATTTGGTACACATATGTAATTTCACCTTGGATTTACGAAAATGATATGGAAAACTCGATTTGAGCTCATGAACATGCCGCAATCCGGCAAAAACCAATTTTTTGCCTTAAAATTCGAAAAAATGACCATGTCCCCTCCCCTAATCTTCCAAACTATTTGACTTAGGATGCTGCAATTTGGTACATGTATGTACATTTACGTGTAAATTACGGGAAAAATATATAGAAGTTTGTTAATGTTCGTCTTTATAGAATGTACTATCGTAAATTCGTGTTTTTTTTTAAGAAAAAAGTTTGAATAATAATTGGTTAATTCCTTATTTTTTGAAAACATATTTAAAAAACGGCCATGACCCTTCAGCTGGAAAACTTTTGTATTATAGTGCTAACAATTTGTACCAATAAAGTTTTATTTAGTGAATAATAAAAAATATTTTTAAAAATGGTTTCCTGGTAGAAAATTTGTAATCTCTGTCTCATATAATTGAAAAAAATTAGAGCGGTGCGGAACCTTTCGACTTGGTACGAGTGTAACTCGTACTTGCCCGATTTTTTTAATTTACCATTATTTTTGTCAATTTGGAAGTAATTTCAAAATTTTTTATTAATTATCGTAAATTTAAATTATTTTTAGCTTCCTTCAATTCTTTGCTCCAATTTTTAGTTATTTAAATTTTTTACAATTGATGTCGAAGATCTTTATGTATTTTTCTCAAATTTAAATTATACTTTTTTAATTTAAAAAAAATTGTCTAAATTTCCCAATTATTTCACTCAAATGTCATTTATTTTTTTGTAACTTATCATTGTTTGTAATATATTTCAATTATTATCTTAAAGTTATAAATTTTAAAATCATTTTTCAATTATTTTCCAAAATTTATGTCCTTTATATTTAAATTTTTTTCTTTTGTTTTATAATTTCAAAAATTTTAAACTATTTATCTGACATTTCAATTATTTCGTTCAACTTTCAAATGCTTATATTACTTTTTATATTAATTTGTTTAGTTTTAAATTATATTTATCTTTTTTCATTTATATTTTCTAATTTTAAAATATTTTATTTTTTTAATGAACTTCTGAAAGTTTTAAATATGTTTCTGAAATTTTTTTCAACTTTCCTTTATTTAAAATATATAATGTAATTTCTTCAATTAATTTCTGAAATTTAAATTTCTTTTTAATTTTAAATTATTTATCTTAATTTTCAATCATATATTTTTTAATCTCCAATCATTTTCTTGAATTTTTCATTATTCAATTGTTTTTAATTTCTTTCTAAGATTTTCAAGTATTTTTCTTTTTAAATTATTCTCTTTATTTTTTAAATATTTCTATGTTTTCAGGAATGAAAAAATTAATTTCATTGAAACTAACAGATTTTCGCATCTAGCAAAAGACTCAAAAATCTGAGAATGTCATAACGGGGGATAAATTTGATGCACGTGGGATCATCTGTTCGCATAAAAAAAACGATTAAAAAATTCCTCATTTCAAAAGCTTTGGCAATAAAAAGATTCTTTTCCGGAAGAGTGTCTGGATTTTAAAAAAACAAATTGTGAAATATGCGGTAAATATTGGCTAGCTGTGCATGTGGTCGATAAGTCAAAGGGCTGCTTGATAAAAAAATTGCCCAAAATTTCGTTTCATATAAAAGAAAAATAGAAACTTATTGGAATTTTATGAATTATGGGTAGAAACGAAATTATTAAAAAAGAAAAACACTTGTTTTTCTCTGTGTGTGAACACTTTTAAAAAAAAGTGCTATGCAAATAACACAAATTCACGCGATCTTTGACGTTTGTTTTATAAAGCACTGGACACTTTTTTACAGAAAGATTATTCTTTTGACAATGTATGGAGAATTAGGGATTTGTGAAAAATTAATTTTACATGAATAGACATTTTCATGAGTGAAAAAATTAATTTCAAGTTTTACATTGAAACTGACACATTGTAGCAGACGAGGCAGAAAATCTATGTCAATAGTTTATTAAGTAAAAACATTGCCGAGCATTTCGTTTCAGAAAAGAAAGATTGAAGAAACTTGTTGAAATTTTAGGAATAAGGGTAATAATTAAATTATTAAACAAGAAAAACACCTGCTTTTCTTTTTGTGTCAACACTTTTCGAAGAAAATGAGACATAAACAAATGAGAAGAATTCACACGATCTTTGCCGTTTGTTTTATAAAACACTTGACACTTTTTTACAGGAAGATTATTTTTTGCCAAAGTTTAGGGATTGAGGAATTTAGGAAACACTATTTACCACGAGCGAGAAAATAATCTCCACGTTCGACATCAAAATTGACAGATTTTAAACAGAGTGCGGAGTCCATTTTATCATAGCCCGAGTGGAATCCATGGTAACGCTGACGGTGCTTCTGGCCTGCTATGTGATCTGGTGACGTGTGGCGGCCATATTTTACAGAAAATCTGTCAATGTCGAAACGGGGCATTAGTTTGACGCTCGTAAGAACTTCAGTTCGAGTAAAATAAAGGTTTGAAAAATTCCTTATCTCAAATACTTTGGGAATAAAGAGCCTTTATGCAAAAAAGTGTCTGGTCTTTTAAAAAAAAAATCATAAGTCCAAATTTTTGATTATCGAAAGGGAAAGTGTTTGAGGACCACTGCATATTTTCTCCTTCCAACAGCCTTAAACGTGTTTTTTGGGTTCTACAGTATCGTGGAGGGTTAAATAAATTACACAGCCCCACAAAAAAAAAAGTGTCATGTACTTTTGACCGGAATACCCTAGCCCTATGTATTTTGACGCGCTGAACACGAATCCGAAGTCAGTTTTGCTCCATCACGTCAGGATTTTTTCCTAACCTCAAAATCAATAAAATGACACTTTTTGTTCATTAGCATGTGAACCCGACTTAACATTAATACATGCCTTGGGCGAATAGAAAGCTTGGATTGTGACCTTTAAATCGCTTTTTTAAAAAGTGTTCTACGATGATTTTTAACGAAGTTATGATGTTTTATTTAAAATATAAATTTTTTCCAAATGTAAATAACACTTCAATTATTGATGTGGTATGGCGTAATGGAAAAAAATGATATTAAATAAAACATCATAACTTCGTTAAAAATCATCGTAGAAAAATTTTTAAAAAAGCGTTTTAAAGGTCACAATCCAAGCTTTCTATTCGCCCTAGGCATGTATTAATGTTAAGTCGGGTTCACATGCTAATGAACAAAAAGTGTCATTTTATTGATTTTGAGGTTAGAAAAAAATCCTGACGTGATGGAGCAAAATGGACTTCGGATTCGTGTTCAGCGCGTCAAAATACATAGGGCTAAGGTATTCCGGTCAAAAGTACATTACACTTTTTTTTTTTGTGGGGCTGTGTTATGCATTAAAAGTGTTTTTTGGCAATTTTTTTAAGAGAAAATCTTTTAGTGTTCAGTTACGTTGGAGGTCACAAATTGTATATTTAAAACATAGTTGTCTGAATGTTTTTGTTTTATTTACTTTATTGTTTAATTTGGAGGAAATTAAAAATTAACTGGAAAATATAGAATTTTTTAATACTCAAGTACTGTTAGGATGTAAAATATTTAATTAGGCATTTTATGTTTAAACAACATACCAATATCGTGCAATTTTTTCTTGAGCTTTGTAAATGTCTTATAAATTTTTTCTATTACCTGAAGGCAATATCCAATTCTTTCTACTATTGTCATAAAACTTGGTCTGTCTTCAGGATGAGGATGCCAACATCTAGTCATTACTCCATAAATTGGATCAGGACAACCAGCTGGCCTTTCCAGGCGCCCGCCTGTTGTTACCATTGACATTACTTCACGATTTGCACAACCTGTATAAGGCATGTAACCAAACGACATAATTTCCCATAAGAGAACTCCAAAAGCCCTGCAAAAGTTAACGTAGTGTTTTAAAACCACAAAAATTGACAAATTACAGATATTATACGTGGGTCAAACTATGCCTCAAATATTAAAGTTGTCACCTAGTTTGTCTAATTTAAAGAAACTTGTTGGATATTGGAAAACATCTGTAGCTGAAAAATAAAAGAGCATAACTACCATTTAAACAAAATTGATACTCTCCATGTGAGGAAAAAATAATTTTTGGCCTGTCACAAATTCAAACGAAACTTGGCTAAATTATAGTGCTAAGTGAGTAGTATTTCAGCCATAAAGGATTATTGAAAATGGGTAAAAATTTCTGAAGTGGCCCCCTGATTTGCAAACATGTAATGAAATTTGAAATTAATGTTATATTCCTATACTACTAAATAAGAGATAGTTTGCATATAAATAGTTTTTTTTTAATTTAAATAATGTCAAAAGTTATAAACAAATGAAAATTTTTGCATCATTTTATTTGAAAATTCATATCTTTTTTTAATATTATTGAAAATTAATAAAATTTGTATGACTTGTGTACAAAAGTATAAACTTTAAGATAAAATTAATTTTGATCACGTGCATTTATTTTTTAATGCAAAATTAATGATTTTTTATAAACAATTTAAAAAAAACATGTTCTGGGCCTGCTAACAAACTTTTTTAAAAACGTATTGATTCAGTATGAATTCAGGTTTATTATACAAAAATAAAAATTTGGTTAGGTTTATATTTAACAGAATAGCGTTAATTAGTTTATAACGCTCCGGAAACAATATCAAGCGGCACTGGTTCGTTCGCAACTGCGCCTTCGTAGTCCCTCCTATAATAAGATATGAAATAATTATGAAGTTAAGTCAAGTCAAATGATTTAGTTGAACATAATAAAAATCACTTTTTTCATTTATTTATATAAAAAAACAATATGTAATTAATTAAATACGCAATAATGTTAAAGTACACTATCATTAATACTAATAACTAATAACGTTAATAATAAAGTTAAAAAGCTTAAATTTTTTGTACTCTATTGTCGTGGACTTTTTGTGACCTTATGAGTCTTTATTTTTGAATCCTCAGAAAATATTTTGCATATTAGCTGATCTTTTTCAGTTGGCTGAAACGAATGGTACTGTCGTGTACAACTAACAGTTTTTGCACATGCATTTCGAGGCGCTAAATTATTTTCGTTAATCGCATGTTCCTCTTCTGTGCAAAAGCCAAATTTAATTTTGTGGAAACATTGTGATAAAATTGTGATCTACAAGAACTTGTAGATGGGAAATATATTACATCACCAAAAAGTTTGTTTGAATGGGCAGCACAATTTTTCCACAAAATTAAATTTGGCTACCCAACGTATCGAACGGTAACTGGTACCAAAGTACATTCAAGGCCGTCCAAGAAAACCCGCAGCATCATCCAGACTACAAGATCGAAAACGAAAAATTACTCCGACACTCGCTACACAACCGGCAGCCAACAAAATGCATGCCACATTAGTAAATTTTCCATGGGAAATGGTATCCGTAGATTTTATAGGACCTCTGCCACGAACAACTTCCTGTCACACAATCCTGTGTGTGATGCAAGACCGATTCACAAAGTGGATAGAACTGCAGCCCCTACGACGAGCAACGAGCCCTACAGTCATGCAAGAGCTCAAAGAATCTATCATTTACAGGCACGGGTGCCCAAAGTCTCTTGTCTCGGATAATGGAAAACAATTTCGATCAAAACAATTTTCTAAATTTTTAGAGGATTACGGCATACAACATAGAAGGATTTCCCCGTATTCCCCTCAATTCAACCCTGTGAAACCAGCAAACAAAGATATTAAAACCATGATAAGACAGTTCATGGAAAAGAAGAAACCGGACTGGGACCGCCATCTCTCGGAGATTCAGTATGCCTACAACTCCGCCCGACATACGTCAACCGGTTATACACCGGCGTATCTAAATTCAGAGCGCGAACTTCTGCCACCGGGATTTCCGGATGTCCGACTAAATCAGACCTTTTCCTCTACAGAATGTCGTAAAAAAATCCAGGAAGCATTAGAATAAGCCAGAATAAACCTTGCCAAAAGTTTTCAGACCCAACAGAAAACGTACAACCTCAGAAAAAGAAATTTGACACCAGAAATCGGTGAAAAAGTCTTAAAAAGAAATTTCAACCTGTCAAATAAAATAAAAAAGCAAAATTATTAATTGATAGAGAAATTTGATGGACCGTTCGACATTAAGAAAAAAATTTCACCTGTAATTTTTGATTTGATAGATACAAAGGGAAAAGTACACAAACACATACACCTCAAGAACTTAAAAGTTTCCATATTCTCATTGAAATAGCTTCGTTATTGCAATACCCTCTCCCCCCTCGACATTCTGGAAGAGAAACACCTAGAATTAATATACTCAGGAAATCAGTATTATGAGATCTAGTCTCTCTATGGCCAACCCGCAGATCGGTCGTCTTGCAGAAAATTAAAAAAATTTCTAAGCGCGTCGAGCAAGTGTGTGCAGTGAGATACTCTTTGTGTTGTGAGCTCTCATGTAGTGAAAAATTTAGTGACTTTTTTTTAGTTTTGGTGGTGAACATACATTTTACAAGTAGTGACCTTTTTCGCGCACAGACGCTCGTTAGTTTTCTAGATTTAATTTTTAGTTCGCGCACAGTCGCTCTTTAAGTTCTCTAGACGTAACATTCTTTTGCACAAAGACGCTTCTACACCTAGGATCAGTGACATTTTTTTTTTTTTGAAACACTGTGACACTCTTCGCAAATGCAAATTTTTTAGTGGTCCACACAATGGATATGAAAGACAACAACATTGCATGCGTGTGTCATCATAGGAAGGTGCTCACCCCCGCTCCAAAACCTCCGGCTTTTGAGTCGCCAAAGAAACAGTTCCCACCCTTACGACTTTCTGAAGCATCCCAACCGCCCTCGCTAGGAGCAGACCTGGAAATCGTCCCCGCTTCCACCACCCCAACCAACGTCGATTCAAAACAAAGAGGTAAGACTATCCTTCTTACCCCCCTCCCCCCCAAAGTTAGAAGAAATCGAAAGAAGGAAAATAAAGAAACCCCCCCCCCCCGGAGGAACATCCCCAAAACGCAGTCAACCCGTCAAAGGAACAACAGGTCACAAAAAAGCACAGGACCTCAAAAGACATCAAAAACCAAACAACTGAGGAAGCAGCTTTTGGGAAATTTCGCTAGAAGACAGGGAGATCACCCTGCAACTACAAAGCCAGGACGGGCCACTCCTGCCCCTATCGCGATCGCACCTAGTCAGCTGGAAGCTGAAACTAGAAGCCAGGGTCCGGCCAACCTTGCACCTAGGTTAGACTTGAACAACAACCCAGCACCCGAAACGCTTGAGGACGCCAGCCTGAAACTGTACCTCGAAATAGCCGAGATACTGGGAAACATCTAACCAGATCAAGAAGTAAAAGTCCTAGAAGAATGGTAGCCAGAGGACCTAAACCGCCTGCAAAATCATTACCCCCCAGTCATCACCACCCTCGCAACAGAAACAACCACCCCTTTCAACTGGCTCGAAAACGAAAATACCACATCGATAACAATGGACGAATTAGTATCAATACCAGAATTGGGTATACAAGAATCTCTCCCATCGTTACCAGAAGCTCCAGGACCCAACCAGCCCGCCACATACCAACCAATAGTGGAACCGATTTCACCAACACCCCAATCAACCGGGGAAAGTCAGACGGCAAGCGACGCCATTCCATTACAAGGCAGTGTGACCAACCTACCTTACGTTGTGGTAAAACTGCCAGGAGAACCCCGAATCCAGGTACCAATCGGTATGAAAAGATACCGAATGATTGTAAACAACCAAAATGGACGCTGCACATGGACCCAGCGATGGGACTCGTCAAGAAAGTAGGTAGACCTCGTGACGTAAGTGGTATCGCACCAAACTATGTTTTTTTGTAATGTTTTTATTTTTTTTACTCTCAGTAAACTTCGCTTTTAAAAGTGGGGGGAAGATGTGATAATGTAAGATTTCACACTCACAATATCACGATTTGTAACAGAGACGGCCACAGCCGCTCTCGGAGAGTGCAACCACCGCGCAATTTTCTCGTCCCTACCACAAATTAGTGAGTCTGCTCACTCGGTGAGCCCACGGAGCACCGTGGACTCACGTTAAACTTGCTCTCCGAGGTTGCTGACCAGGACGAAAACTATAGCCGGCGCACCGATTACAGACGCCATTATAGTACCGAGCTTTTCTAGGAGTGTTTTAGGCCCCGATACTGTCTAGGGATAATGGACGACGCACCGTCCGTGATAACCAGCTGTGTCTATACGAATATTTAATGAATGCTTATTACATCGGCCGACAAAAATTAACTTTTTTTCTCACACACAAAAAAATCAAACATTTTCGGAAAACAGGACAAAAAAAAAAAATACCCGTGTCTGGCCGTTTTGCTACATCAAGTCGTTTGTTGTTTTTAGGGGTGAAAACAACCCTTAAATGAAAAGTGACAAGATATTTTTTGAAATCATATTAATTTCTCATAAAGCTTGATGTCTAGGGGTTTTCAGGCTCGCTGGTTACGAATCCGATGGCAGATTTTCAAAATTCGAAATGGCGGATCCAATATGGCGGACAACTTTTTTAAAAATAGATTCAATTTTCCTGAAGTTTGTTACTCGTGGGTTTTTGGGGACGTTGATTACGAATCTGATGTCAGATTTTCAAAATTTAAAATGGTGGATCCAATATGGCGAAAATAAAAACAAAGAATTACGTTTAGGACAATCCATTTTTATTCAAGAACACTAACAATTCTGATATACAAACAGAAAACAAATGACATTTGTTATATTTTGATATTCAGTTGCACAGCTAAAGAAAATTGTATTTATATACAGTGAAACCTCTCTTAGCGGACACCTCCCAATAGCGGATATTATATTATATTATATTATATTATATTATATTATATTTTCGTAACACATTTTCAATGTCGCCATACGTCCCACTGTCAAAAAATTTTTTCAAAATTCCAGGGACTGACACGAAAACCGAATTCTGTTTGTGTTTTGAATTGTTGTGACGAAACAAAAATGTACAATCAATATTGTTTTGTATTGAGCCTGAAATGAAAAGGCTCTGAATTACGTTTTCGTTTCATGCCCGAAACGAAAATCAACTCCGAATTTCGTTTCAGTCTCATGCCCAAAACGAAAAGACTCTGAATTTCGTTTTTGTCTCCTGCAAGAAAAGAATTGTGTTTAAAATTGTTTTTGTGAAATTTAGAGCCTTTTTTATGAGAGACGAAAACGGAATTCGGAGCTGAGTTTTGTTCTGGGCATGAAACGAAAACAAAATTCGAAGTCTTTTCATTTCGGGCATGAACCGAAATTTAATTCTGAGAGGACTTTCGTTTCAGGATCAACACAAAATTAAATTGATATTTTGTTTCCGTTTTCGTATTAGTCCCTGCAAAATTCTAAATACAATGTTTTATAAATATATTAATTAATTGAATATGCATTTAAACTAAACATATTCAATTTAAGAAATGTAAAGTTTATCTCTTCAATCGTGTTTCTTTACAGTTATATAAAAATACTTTTAATTTGTATTATTCAAACTTTTGATTCGATCCATTAATCGAGGTTCCACTGTATTACAAAAAATGCAATCAAATATTTATTTATATATATATAAAAGATCGTGATTGTCTAGCTTCTGTGTTTTAATAATAAAAAAAATGAAATCAGACAAAATATTATATAAAAATGTACATATATAGTGAAACCTCCCACTAGCGGACACCTCCGTTAACGGACAATTTCCTCTTGCACCGTCGATGTCCGCTATAGGGAGGTTTCACTGTATATCAAATTAATGTCAATCGTTGATATTGTTACTTAAAAAAGAAGTGTTAAACAATCACTTTATATTTATTAAGTCATCTAACTTAAGCTTCCTATTATCCAATATACTTACCTACTACAAAGTTTGCTTCGTTATTAAAAAAATGTCCAATATGCAAAGACACATTTGTGGAAATGTTTAAAATTTTTGTAATCTTCACCTCTATGTGGTCCGACATTTTTAATTTTGAAAATTTGACATCAGATTCGTCATCAGCGACCCCAAAAACCTCCGAGTAACGAGTTTCAGGAAAATTAAATCTATTTTGAAAAAAGTTGACAGCCATCTTGGATCCACAATTTTGAATTTTAAAGATCTGACATCAGATTCGTTATCAGCGATCCCAAAAACCCCCGAGTAACGAGTTTCAGGCAAATTGAATCTATTTTTAAAAAAATGACCTTTTCTTTTATATAATATTTTTAAAAAAGTTGTCCGCCATATTGGATCCGCCATTTTGAATTTTGAAAAACTCACATCGGATTTGTAATCAGCGAGCCCAAAAACGCCCAGATATCAAGTTTTATAAAAAATTAATATATTTTTCAAAAATATCATGCAACTTTTCATTTAAGGGTTGTTTTCACCCCTAAAAGCCACAAACGACTTGATCTAGCAAAACGGCCAGATACGGGTATTTTTTTTTTGGTTCTAGTTTCCGAAAATGTTTGGTTTTTTTGTGTGTGAAAAATTCTATCGAAGGCCCAAATCTTAACGGATTTTAAAGTTTTGTTTTTTAAAATACTCATGAAGAATTGTTTAAAAAGTAAAGATGCAGGAAAATTGTGACTTTCCCAAAATAATCTACCTACATGACATTTTCCTAGTGAAGAACACGATTTTTGTTAGAAAAATGATTTGTAAAATATATTTTCACTCATATTTAGAGCAACTTTTGATAGGAAATCTAAAAATTATACTTCTACGGGTTCTAGTCTACAAACATTAACAAATATATATTCAAAAATTCAAAATGGCGAATTATACTTGTCAATTTGATTAAAGTTCATTAAAATATCATAGTTCTTAGTTAAGAAGTGCTCAAAAAAATAATTTATTTTCAAAAAACTTGACTTTTGGTGTTTTTGATTACGAATCTGAAGTTAGCTTTAAAAAAATTGTAAATGTCGAATTCAATATGGCGGCAAATATTATACAATTTGTGTTTATTTCTTTAAAATTAAGTATTAAAAAGCAATTAGGACCTCTACGAATGAATCTGAAGTTAGTCCCTCCGATTTCAAAATGGCGAATCAAATATGGCGGTAAATATACAATTTGTGTTTATTTCTTTGAATTTAAGTGTTAAAAGGCAATTAGGGTCTCTACGAATAAATCTGAAGTTAGACCCTCTGATTTCAAAATGGCGAATCCAATATGGCGGTAAATATACAATTTGTGTTTATTTCTTTGAGATTCAGTGTTAAAAGGCAATTAGGGTCTCTACGAGTGAATCTGAATTTAGATCCTCCGATTTCACAATGGCGAATCAAATTTTTGTAATAATTATTTATTTTATTTAATATTTATAATCTAACATTTCGAAGCACTAACTTCAGATTTTTTCGCAGAGTTCCTAATTGCTTTTTAACACTTAATTTCAAAGAAATAAACACAAATTGTATAATATTTGCCGCCATATTGGATTCGAAATTTACAATTTTTTTAAAGCTAACTTCTGATTTGTAATCAAAAACACTAAAAGTCAAGTTTTTTGTAAATAAATTATTTTTTTGAGCACTTCTTAACTAAGAACTATGATATTTTAATGAACTTTAATCAAATTGACAAGTATAATCCGCCATTTTGAATTTTTGAATATATATTTGTTGATGTTTGTAGACTAGAACCCGTAGAAGTATAATTTTTAGATTTCTTATCAAAATTTGCTCTAAATATGAGTGAAAATATATTTTACAAATCATTTTTCTAACAAAAATCGTGTTCTTCACTAGGAAAATGTCATGTAGGTAGGTTATTTTTGGAAAGTTACAATTTTCCTGCATTTTTACTTTTTAAACAATTCTTCATGAGTATTTAAAAAAAAAACTTTAAAATCCGTTAAGAATTGGGCCTTCGGTAGAATTTTGAGACGAAAAATGCCCTTTCATCCCACTGTGCGGTGTTAGAATGAAAGGTCAATCTTTTTGTGAACTTTAGTCCGCGACTAAAAATAATCGTGATGACGGCGCACCGCCATGACTGTTATTCAGGTCGAACGGAACGTTTGAAAATTAGATTTGTGGCACGCCATCAATTTAAGGGACAGACGTAAAGTGGGGGGAGGGTCACAAACGCCTAACCGAAAGCCCAATCTATACCTAGTATTTTCGCAGTCTAAGAATAGTCTAAAATTTTTGTTGTACAAAAGTCCCTTAAAGGGAACCACGACACTAGTGGCCGTCCGTGACCAACTCCTTTTTACTTTTTGAAATAAATCACCTAACAAAGAGATTGATTTTTTGGTACGACACACACGAAACTTTCGGTCTGTTACAGGTCACACATTCGTAAACTTCTCCTTAATGGGCATACTAGCAAGGGGGTCCGCAATCAGCAGACTTCGGCTAGAATAAAGAAATAAAAATCATTTTTTTTATATAGACTCATTTCTTTTTTTGTGACCTTAAGTCATCATGATAAACTTTTTGTTACCAGCGTTGTAATTTTTTTTACCATTTTCTGTTCAAAAATGTATGATGTTAAAATGTAATTAATTGTGTCACTACTGACTACACCTTACTCACACTAGCACTAAGAAATAGAACCAAGAAATAGAGTCCTTAGAATCAAATAAAATTCTGTGATGAACTTAAAGCTCTTTCATTTTGTTGAACTCTTGTAAATATAGAATCCTGGCTCCATCCTTCGAGCAAATTTGCGAGCATAAAAGGTAGAGTCATTACAAAAAAAATAATTAATGGAGACTCATTTAGTTCACGAGTTAAGAATGTTTAAAGTTTGGTGGTTCAGTGGGATTTACAGACACACGACCTTTTCTTCGTATGTTAATTACACGAAAAAACACTATTATTAATTTATTGATTCCTCCATAAGGAAGCAAATTATTTTGCTTACTTGGATGAGAAATGTCATGAAATGGACATTATTTTTACCTAGTTTATAATATCACAGAAAAAACCTGAACTTATATTAAGCCCGTTTTGTCTTATTTTGAGACGCAGCTGAAATAAGATTCCCATTAATCTTGTTAAAGAGTTCAAGTTTTTTGTGTGATGTTAATTTTGGTAATTTTTGTTTGGTACAAACAAGTAAATAGTAGAAAAATTACTTTTATCATAATTTTTGTTCAAAGCCGCTTAAGAAAAAAATTACGCCTACATACGACTAGTTTGATCCAAAATTATTGTTTCTGTCATTAATTACATTAAAAAATAAAAAACTTGGTGCGAGATATATTAGGATTTATATGTTAAAAGAATTCTATTAAATTTGAAAATATTACCCTCCATTTTGTAAAGACATATTTTTTATATTAAATTTTTAGAATAATAAACCAAGCATAAACCAAAAAATATTGTTATAAACCACATTTCGTACTCATTTTGTTTTTTCGTGTAATTAACATACGATCATACGAAGAAAAGGCCGTGTGTCTGTAAATTCCACTGAACCACCAAACTTCAAACCTTCATAACTCGTGAACTAAATGAGTCGCCATTAATTATTTTTTTTTTTTAAATTAAAGGTGAAATGTCAAGAAATATTATTTAAAAATTAAAAATTAAAAAAAGGAAAGCTCAAGTCCAAAAATCAAATCAAAGATTTTTTTTTTACTTTTTTTGGGTGTAATTTAAAAAAAAATTTCTTCTTATTTTTACATAAAACTACATTTTATTTTATAATATCACCGTAAGTTTTATTAAATTAAAAAAATAATTGTGGAAAATATAACACTTTTAAAAATGAACTTCCTCAAATTTCAACATGGTGTAACTTCTGTCATTTTAAATATTTTCAAAAATCCTTTATGGCTGAAATAGTACTCACTTAGCACTATAATTATTTAACAAAGTTTTGTTTTAATTTGTGACATAGGCCAAAAATGATTTTTTTCTCACATGGAAAGCATCAATTGAATTAACATCAGATTTATGAAAATTTAGACATGGTTTTTAAGGTTTTATAATTGTAAAACGACTAAAACATTTATTTGCGTAAAACTTTAAATTATCAAAAAACCAAAAACATAATTACTATAATAATCAATGGTGTTTAAATTTGATACTGGTTTATTTTTTAGGTCTTCAACTCAGATTTTTTATTTAAATTATAAATTTACTTAGCTAAAAAATGTTAATTGTGAAGGAAGATTGATCAATTTTTCAAAAAATGTTAAAAATAAAAAAAATTACATATTTTTTGATAATTTTTAATTTTTGTTGATAATAATTTTTTTCATATAATTTTCTCCTGAAAAGAAATACATAACACGACAACATAATTGACATCAAGTTATAATAATATTATTATAAATGAAAAAATATTCACTGTAATATAAAAATTAATTTTCTTTTTAAATAATCATATTTCTAAAAAGTAAGAAGAGATTTTTTTTTTTAATATCTTTATTAATAAAATCAAAGTTTTATCTGTACATTGCTTAGAACTTTAAATTTCACGCATAATTTTTCGTTATGAGCATTAAATGATTATTAATTGTAATAATCCAAAGCAAATTTACAAAAAAAAACAATTTTTTTAGACATAACTTCCCGTAAAGTGTGATTGTTTATATACACTGTTTATAACAAATTTTATATAATACCTTGCGTCAAGAACTCTACTAAAAAGTCTGTTTTTAGAGTTCTAGAGATTAAAAGGAGGAGAAACCTACTTTTAATCACAGTTATCCCCACCAGCAACGCCATTCAAGCACGCTTGCCAACCTAAACATCAGGGCCCTTATCACGTAATTTTGAAAACGAAACCGAAAACGAAAACGAAAACGCAAGTTCGATTTTCAAATTTTTTTGTGAAATGTCAGTTTGCCTTTGTGATCATTATGATCATTGTTTATATTTTGAAATCGTCGCGAATTTAGGGTTAATAGAATTTTAGAAGTATATGAAATTTATACTAAAAATAAATTAATAAATTAAAATGCAAAAAACTATAAAAGAACAAAGACTAAATAGTGAAGTGAGATGACAGAAGAAAGAAGAAAACTGGAAACGTGAAATGTATGCTGAAACGAAAAAAAGGTTAATTAAAAAATTATTAATTAATTATTAAATTAGTAAATAAAAAATATTATTACTTGTTTCTCAAACATTGTAAAACAATTAATAATATTTTTGATTAATATCAATATTGTCAATTTAACTGGATTATTGAAAATAAAAACGTTCACATAACATTTTTCTTTGTGGTTAGATTAAAAATTAAATCAATAAATATTATGTATTTTGAATAAAGACAATAAAGATAAATATAGTGTAAAGTTTAACTTTATATTACTTTTAATTAGTTAAATAAACTGTAATTTTAAATTTAACTTGCAGATTCTATTTTTTGGAACTAATTTTTATAAATTAAATATTTTATAATTAAGAAAGATTTAATCAAGTTATAATAATAATATATTTAGTACTTATCTTAAGCTATCCTTAAAATTGAACAATTTTATTTTTTACTTAATTATATATATAAAATAAATATATAATTATATTTTTAATTAGTTTTAGTATACATCCATGTAGACTTTTATTAATAAAAACTTTAATCTATTCAATTTTTATAAGGTTACAAATTTAATTAATATTAAAACTTTACTGCTTTTAGTATTGATACTAAAATTAGTCAAAAACTTAATTTTCTTAAGTATATTTATTCGATTCCATACTGGAAACGTACTAACGAAATAAGATTTAATAAGTTACCTATTCTAAAAATATTAATATATAATAAATTAATTTAACCTTTCTGAATCATAAAATATTAAATTTATAAAAATTAGTATCAAAAAATAGAATTTGAAACTCAAATTGAAAAATGCATTTCTTTCAGCAAATGAAAAGTAATATAAATTTCCTCTTTATATATATATTTGTATTTCATTTGTTCAAAATATATCAAATATTTTATAATTTAATTTAACTAATCAAAAAAAAATGATAAGTACTGAATAATATACATTTTCAATATATAAATTCAGTTAAGACCGAATTCATTTTAAATCAGGCAGGCTAGACTTGTTCGGGATTGACAGTTTTTTTCACCTTCAAAATGTCGTTTTATAAAGAATTTTAGACGAGACGTATTTTTTTATTTTTATGACCTTTTTTTTTTTTTTTTTTTTTTTTGAAGTTATAAGGATTTTAAGTTTAAAAGTCGGAAACTTCGTTTCTACAAAATTGAGAGGGAAAAATCTTTAAAGTGTTGGAACTTTATAAGTAATTAAGATAATTTATTTTTTCTTATTGCGTATAAAAGGGCTTTTGTTCGTCTTTACAAATCCTTTGGAAAATTTTAAAAATATTAAAAAATAACAAAATAGCGGTCTTTTTACTAAAAAACTTGAAATCGAATTTACTCAAAAACCCCACCTTTTTTTGTTCAAAATTTTTTTGGGAATTGTGGTCATAGGGAGGAATATTTTTAATAACAATCTAATTTGTGCTCGATTATGGTACAAGAGAAAAATTTTTCTTTATATTTTTTTTAGAAAAACATCATTTTTCTCAAGAAATATATACTAGATATGAAAAAATTTCTCTAATAAAAGTTGTTTGTCTTTGAAAAATCTAAAATAATGTCTTCTGTCATTTTTCTCTCTTTTACGTTTTTTCAGAGAATTTTTAAAAAAAATCGATTAAACTCTCTGTTGTTAAACTCTTTTGAACTTTAAACAAAAATAATAATGACATTTCCATGCATAATTAATGTAACCATTACCTTTGGTTTTTTTAAAAATAATATATAACCTCTGTGACAGCAAAGATAATTTATTATTTACATGTTACTATGAAAGAAAAATTTTTTAAATGAAAAAATATTGTTACCGACATTAAAAACGTAACAAATGTGGGCAAAACGGCCAGATACGGGTATTTTTTTTTTGGTTCTAGTTTCCGAAAATGTTTGGTTTTTTTGTGTGTGAAAAATTCTATCGAAGGCCCAAATCTTAACGGATTTTAAAGTTTTGTTTTTTAAAATACTCATGAAGAATTGTTTAAAAAGTAAAGATGCAGGAAAATTGTGACTTTCCCAAAATAATCTACCTACATGACATTTTCCTAGTGAAGAACACGATTTTTGTTAGAAAAATGATTTGTAAAATATATTTTCACTCATATTTAGAGCAACTTTTGATAGGAAATCTAAAAATTATACTTCTACGGGTTCTAGTCTACAAACATTAACAAATATATATTCAAAAATTCAAAATGGCGAATTATACTTGTCAATTTGATTAAAGTTCATTAAAATATCATAGTTCTTAGTTAAGAAGTGCTCAAAAAAATAATTTATTTTCAAAAAACTTGACTTTTGGTGTTTTTGATTACGAATCTGAAGTTAGCTTTAAAAAAATTGTAAATGTCGAATTCAATATGGCGGCAAATATTATACAATTTGTGTTTATTTCTTTAAAATTAAGTATTAAAAAGCAATTAGGACCTCTACGAATGAATCTGAAGTTAGTCCCTCCGATTTCAAAATGGCGAATCAAATATGGCGGTAAATATACAATTTGTGTTTATTTCTTTGAATTTAAGTGTTAAAAGGCAATTAGGGTCTCTACGAATAAATCTGAAGTTAGACCCTCTGATTTCAAAATGGCGAATCCAATATGGCGGTAAATATACAATTTGTGTTTATTTCTTTGAGATTCAGTGTTAAAAGGCAATTAGGGTCTCTACGAGTGAATCTGAATTTAGATCCTCCGATTTCACAATGGCGAATCAAATTTTTGTAATAATTATTTATTTTATTTAATATTTATAATCTAACATTTCGAAGCACTAACTTCAGATTTTTTCGCAGAGTTCCTAATTGCTTTTTAACACTTAATTTCAAAGAAATAAACATAAATTGTATAATATTTGCCGCCATATTGGATTCGAAATTTACAATTTTTTTAAAGCTAACTTCTGATTTGTAATCAAAAACACTAAAAGTCAAGTTTTTTGTAAATAAATTATTTTTTTGAGCACTTCTTAACTAAGAACTATGATATTTTAATGAACTTTAATCAAATTGACAAGTATAATCCGCCATTTTGAATTTTTGAATATATATTTGTTGATGTTTGTAGACTAGAACCCGTAGAAGTATAATTTTTAGATTTCTTATCAAAATTTGCTCTAAATATGAGTGAAAATATATTTTACAAATCATTTTTCTAACAAAAATCGTGTTCTTCACTAGGAAAATGTCATGTAGGTAGGTTATTTTTGGAAAGTTACAATTTTCCTGCATTTTTACTTTTTAAACAATTCTTCATGAGTATTTAAAAAAAAAACTTTAAAATCCGTTAAGAATTGGGCCTTCGGTAGAATTTTGAGACGAAAAATGCCCTTTCATCCCACTGTGCGGTGTTAGAATGAAAGGTCAATCTTTTTGTGAACTTTAGTCCGCGACTAAAAATAATCGTGATGACGGCGCACCGCCATGACTGTTATTCAGGTCGAACGGAACGTTTGAAAATTAGATTTGTGGCACGCCATCAATTTAAGGGACAGACGTAAAGTGGGGGGAGGGTCACAAACGCCTAACCGAAAGCCCAATCTATACCTAGTATTTTCGCAGTCTAAGAATAGTCTAAAATTTTTGTTGTACAAAAGTCCCTTAAAGGGAACCACGACACTAGTGGCCGTCCGTGACCAACTCCTTTTTACTTTTTGAAATAAATCACCTAACAAAGAGATTGATTTTTTGGTACGACACACACGAAACTTTCGGTCTGTTACAGGTCACACATTCGTAAACTTCTCCTTAATGGGCATACTAGCAAGGGGGTCCGCAATCAGCAGACTTCGGCTAGAATAAAGAAATAAAAATCATTTTTTTTATATAGACTCATTTCTTTTTTTGTGACCTTAAGTCATCATGATAAACTTTTTGTTACCAGCGTTGTAATTTTTTTTACCATTTTCTGTTCAAAAATGTATGATGTTAAAATGTAATTAATTGTGTCACTACTGACTACACCTTACTCACACTAGCACTAAGAAATAGAACCAAGAAATAGAGTCCTTAGAATCAAATAAAATTCTGTGATGAACTTAAAGCTCTTTCATTTTGTTGAACTCTTGTAAATATAGAATCCTGGCTCCATCCTTCGAGCAAATTTGCGAGCATAAAAGGTAGAGTCATTACAAAAAAAATAATTAATGGAGACTCATTTAGTTCACGAGTTAAGAATGTTTAAAGTTTGGTGGTTCAGTGGGATTTACAGACACACGACCTTTTCTTCGTATGTTAATTACACGAAAAAACACTATTATTAATTTATTGATTCCTCCATAAGGAAGCAAATTATTTTGCTTACTTGGATGAGAAATGTCATGAAATGGACATTATTTTTACCTAGTTTATAATATCACAGAAAAAACCTGAACTTATATTAAGCCCGTTTTGTCTTATTTTGAGACGCAGCTGAAATAAGATTCCCATTAATCTTGTTAAAGAGTTCAAGTTTTTTGTGTGATGTTAATTTTGGTAATTTTTGTTTGGTACAAACAAGTAAATAGTAGAAAAATTACTTTTATCATAATTTTTGTTCAAAGCCGCTTAAGAAAAAAATTACGCCTACATACGACTAGTTTGATCCAAAATTATTGTTTCTGTCATTAATTACATTAAAAAATAAAAAACTTGGTGCGAGATATATTAGGATTTATATGTTAAAAGAATTCTATTAAATTTGAAAATATTACCCTCCATTTTGTAAAGACATATTTTTTATATTAAATTTTTAGAATAATAAACCAAGCATAAACCAAAAAATATTGTTATAAACCACATTTCGTACTCATTTTGTTTTTTCGTGTAATTAACATACGATCATACGAAGAAAAGGCCGTGTGTCTGTAAATTCCACTGAACCACCAAACTTCAAACCTTCATAACTCGTGAACTAAATGAGTCGCCATTAATTATTTTTTTTTTTTAAATTAAAGGTGAAATGTCAAGAAATATTATTTAAAAATTAAAAATTAAAAAAAGGAAAGCTCAAGTCCAAAAATCAAATCAAAGATTTTTTTTTTACTTTTTTTGGGTGTAATTTAAAAAAAAATTTCTTCTTATTTTTACATAAAACTACATTTTATTTTATAATATCACCGTAAGTTTTATTAAATTAAAAAAATAATTGTGGAAAATATAACACTTTTAAAAATGAACTTCCTCAAATTTCAACATGGTGTAACTTCTGTCATTTTAAATATTTTCAAAAATCCTTTATGGCTGAAATAGTACTCACTTAGCACTATAATTATTTAACAAAGTTTTGTTTTAATTTGTGACATAGGCCAAAAATGATTTTTTTCTCACATGGAAAGCATCAATTGAATTAACATCAGATTTATGAAAATTTAGACATGGTTTTTAAGGTTTTATAATTGTAAAACGACTAAAACATTTATTTGCGTAAAACTTTAAATTATCAAAAAACCAAAAACATAATTACTATAATAATCAATGGTGTTTAAATTTGATACTGGTTTATTTTTTAGGTCTTCAACTCAGATTTTTTATTTAAATTATAAATTTACTTAGCTAAAAAATGTTAATTGTGAAGGAAGATTGATCAATTTTTCAAAAAATGTTAAAAATAAAAAAAATTACATATTTTTTGATAATTTTTAATTTTTGTTGATAATAATTTTTTTCATATAATTTTCTCCTGAAAAGAAATACATAACACGACAACATAATTGACATCAAGTTATAATAATATTATTATAAATGAAAAAATATTCACTGTAATATAAAAATTAATTTTCTTTTTAAATAATCATATTTCTAAAAAGTAAGAAGAGATTTTTTTTTTTAATATCTTTATTAATAAAATCAAAGTTTTATCTGTACATTGCTTAGAACTTTAAATTTCACGCATAATTTTTCGTTATGAGCATTAAATGATTATTAATTGTAATAATCCAAAGCAAATTTACAAAAAAAAACAATTTTTTTAGACATAACTTCCCGTAAAGTGTGATTGTTTATATACACTGTTTATAACAAATTTTATATAATACCTTGCGTCAAGAACTCTACTAAAAAGTCTGTTTTTAGAGTTCTAGAGATTAAAAGGAGGAGAAACCTACTTTTAATCACAGTTATCCCCACCAGCAACGCCATTCAAGCACGCTTGCCAACCTAAACATCAGGGCCCTTATCACGTAATTTTGAAAACGAAACCGAAAACGAAAACGAAAACGCAAGTTCGATTTTCAAATTTTTTTGTGAAAT
The DNA here is from genome assembly GCA_037103525.1 of Ganaspis brasiliensis. Taxonomy (NCBI): domain Eukaryota; kingdom Metazoa; phylum Arthropoda; class Insecta; order Hymenoptera; family Figitidae; genus Ganaspis; species Ganaspis brasiliensis. Next base: position 989,716 of record JAZKLR010000283.1, on the reverse strand, counting down.
GTCAGTTTGCCTTTGTGATCATTATGATCATTGTTTATATTTTGAAATCGTCGCGAATTTAGGGTTAATAGAATTTTAGAAGTATATGAAATTTATACTAAAAATAAATTAATAAATTAAAATGCAAAAAACTATAAAAGAACAAAGACTAAATAGTGAAGTGAGATGACAGAAGAAAGAAGAAAACTGGAAACGTGAAATGTATGCTGAAACGAAAAAAAGGTTAATTAAAAAATTATTAATTAATTATTAAATTAGTAAATAAAAAATATTATTACTTGTTTCTCAAACATTGTAAAACAATTAATAATATTTTTGATTAATATCAATATTGTCAATTTAACTGGATTATTGAAAATAAAAACGTTCACATAACATTTTTCTTTGTGGTTAGATTAAAAATTAAATCAATAAATATTATGTATTTTGAATAAAGACAATAAAGATAAATATAGTGTAAAGTTTAACTTTATATTACTTTTAATTAGTTAAATAAACTGTAATTTTAAATTTAACTTGCAGATTCTATTTTTTGGAACTAATTTTTATAAATTAAATATTTTATAATTAAGAAAGATTTAATCAAGTTATAATAATAATATATTTAGTACTTATCTTAAGCTATCCTTAAAATTGAACAATTTTATTTTTTACTTAATTATATATATAAAATAAATATATAATTATATTTTTAATTAGTTTTAGTATACATCCATGTAGACTTTTATTAATAAAAACTTTAATCTATTCAATTTTTATAAGGTTACAAATTTAATTAATATTAAAACTTTACTGCTTTTAGTATTGATACTAAAATTAGTCAAAAACTTAATTTTCTTAAGTATATTTATTCGATTCCATACTGGAAACGTACTAACGAAATAAGATTTAATAAGTTACCTATTCTAAAAATATTAATATATAATAAATTAATTTAACCTTTCTGAATCATAAAATATTAAATTTATAAAAATTAGTATCAAAAAATAGAATTTGAAACTCAAATTGAAAAATGCATTTCTTTCAGCAAATGAAAAGTAATATAAATTTCCTCTTTATATATATATTTGTATTTCATTTGTTCAAAATATATCAAATATTTTATAATTTAATTTAACTAATCAAAAAAAAATGATAAGTACTGAATAATATACATTTTCAATATATAAATTCAGTTAAGACCGAATTCATTTTAAATCAGGCAGGCTAGACTTGTTCGGGATTGACAGTTTTTTTCACCTTCAAAATGTCGTTTTATAAAGAATTTTAGACGAGACGTATTTTTTTATTTTTATGACCTTTTTTTTTTTTTTTTTTTTTTTTGAAGTTATAAGGATTTTAAGTTTAAAAGTCGGAAACTTCGTTTCTACAAAATTGAGAGGGAAAAATCTTTAAAGTGTTGGAACTTTATAAGTAATTAAGATAATTTATTTTTTCTTATTGCGTATAAAAGGGCTTTTGTTCGTCTTTACAAATCCTTTGGAAAATTTTAAAAATATTAAAAAATAACAAAATAGCGGTCTTTTTACTAAAAAACTTGAAATCGAATTTACTCAAAAACCCCACCTTTTTTTGTTCAAAATTTTTTTGGGAATTGTGGTCATAGGGAGGAATATTTTTAATAACAATCTAATTTGTGCTCGATTATGGTACAAGAGAAAAATTTTTCTTTATATTTTTTTTAGAAAAACATCATTTTTCTCAAGAAATATATACTAGATATGAAAAAATTTCTCTAATAAAAGTTGTTTGTCTTTGAAAAATCTAAAATAATGTCTTCTGTCATTTTTCTCTCTTTTACGTTTTTTCAGAGAATTTTTAAAAAAAATCGATTAAACTCTCTGTTGTTAAACTCTTTTGAACTTTAAACAAAAATAATAATGACATTTCCATGCATAATTAATGTAACCATTACCTTTGGTTTTTTTAAAAATAATATATAACCTCTGTGACAGCAAAGATAATTTATTATTTACATGTTACTATGAAAGAAAAATTTTTTAAATGAAAAAATATTGTTACCGACATTAAAAACGTAACAAATGTGGGCTTTTTAATCAATATTTTTCATAATTGACTGAAAAAACGCAAAATAGAGAAAAATGACAAAAGACATTATTTTAGATTTTTTAAAGACAAACAACTTTTATTTGAGAATTTTTTTTATATCTCGTGTATTTCTTAAAAAAAATATGTTTTTCTTAAAAAAATTTCTCTTGTACCATAATCAAGTACAAGTTAAATTCTTTTGAAAAATATTCCTCCCTATGACCACAATTCTCAAAAAAATTTTGAGCCCAAATAAAGGTGGGGTTTTTGAGTAAATTCAATTTTAAGTTTTTTTAGTAGAATGACCGCCATTTTTTTATTTTTTAATTTTTTTTTAATTTCCCTGCAGATTTGAGAAGATATATAAAAGCCCTTTTAGATGCAAGTAGAAAAAAAATAATCTTAATTACTTATAAAGTTCCAACACTTTGATGATTTTTCCCCCTGTAGAAGCGAATTTCCTGACTTTTAAACTTAAAATACTTATAACTTCCAAAAAAAAAACTTTTCCGCAAAATAAAAAATACGTGTCGTCTAAAATTCTTTAAAAACTACATTTTGCAGGTGAAAATTACTTTCAGTCCCGACCAAGTCTAGCCTGCCTGGTTTGAAATGAATTCGGTCTTAATCTTCACTGAGAAAATAAGTTGACTAAATTTTACCAATTTTTGATTAAATTTAGCAGAGAGAGGTTGTTGATATAGCACCTGCAAAGCTCTTTGTTTATTATTAGCAGATTAAATGCTACTGTTAACCTTGAAGTTTGGTTGTGATCGCCGGTATCTTGTGTGTTTTGTTCACAGTCCCCTAACCTAGAAATTGGCTAGAGGTTTATTTTCTTAGTGTTTCTTCATTATAAAATATTTGATTTATGTATGAGTATGTATGAGGTATGAGAAAAAAAAGAATTTAAAAGTTAAATTGAAAATTGCAGTTTATTCAAGAAATTTAGGTACTGAACATAAATTTATACTTTATATATATTTTATTATTTTCTTTATTCAAACCACATAATATTTGTTGATTACATTTATCTAGGCTAATCAAATGGAAAATGTAAACACTTCTTATTTTAAATAATCTAGTTAAATTAACAATATTTATATTATGTCAAACAAAAATATTATTAATCGTTTTACAGTGTTGACAAAAAAATTAATAATATTTTTCATTTATTAATTTAATAAATAATTAATAATTTTTTACTTAGCTTTTTTTATATCAGCATACATTTCACTTTCCAGTTTTATTGTTTCTTCTGTTACTACACTGTACTATTTACTCTCTAAATCTGAATTAGTTAAAAATAACTAATTATTAGTAAAATCGTGGCTGAGTTTTTGTTTCAGCAATTAGTGAAAAAGTAACTAATTATTAGTAAGAAAAAAAGGACTAATTGATAGTAAAAAAATAACTAAAAAATAGATAAAATTGGACTAATTGAATTAGTAAACAGAATTTTACTAAAATATTAGTTATTTTGACATAACCTAAAAATGAATTTAACTAATAATAACTTATTTTTTACTAAATGATTATAGTAAAAATATAACTATTTGAATTGGTGACTAAGTTTTTCTTTCAAATTAATTATTTTTAACTAATTCAGAATTAGGGAGTTCATGGTTATGAGCTATTTAGTTCAAAGTTGACATGTATATTACATAAAGTATGTTTTGAGCATTGCGTCGTAAATGTTTATAATGCCAAAAATTTCCACTTTTGATTACTTTTTTTGATATATTTTAAGAAAAAGTAGTATTATCTAACTAATTTGGGTATGCTGAAAACGAATCTGAAATTGTTTTTGTATATTTGTAGTCATATTTTGTGCGGTTTATGTAGAAACCAAAAACATACCGTGGGGCTAAATGTTAAAAACTTGGTGGGAGTTAAGGACGATCGATGGACAAATCCGACAGTGTTTGTCAAAGACTTTCCTCTCCTTTGGTGAAAATTTGCACTTTGACAATTTATTTTTAAAAAAAACCAAACACTTTTTTCACAAAATCGCTCTGATAGACAACATCGGAGGTAATAAGGAATTTAAAATTTATATCTTTTCCACGATTGGATGTTTCCAAGAGTAGAAAAAACGAAAACGGGAATAAAACTAACAGAATTGCTACAGAACAGACTCTTGGAAACATCCAATCGTGGAAAAGTTATAATTTTTAAATTCCTTATTACCTCCGATTTTGTTTATCAGAGCGATTTTGTGAAAAAAGTGTTTGGTTTTTTTAAATAAATTGTCAAAGTGCAAATTTTCACCAAAGGAGAAGAAAGTCTTTGACAAACACTGTCGGATTTGTCCATCGATTGTCCTTAAATGGGGTTTCCCCAATTTTTCGACTTTCTTTTGTGTGTTTCGGTCAGTTTTTGTATTAAAAAAAATTAACTTTATTATACATTTCGAATATTTGTGCATAGAACAAATAAAAAAGGAGTAACAAGAAAAAGCAAATTCTGCAGCGAAAAACCACAAGAAAATAAAGCAAACTGATAGCTGTTCATTTTTCTATTTCTATCATGCGTACTTTTCAAGAAAAACAGAAGTTTTCGTTATTGAATTTATCGTTAATATATTCTTTAACTTATCTGTTTCTTAAAAAGGCTAAAAATAGAGCTTTAAATAGGCTTTAAATAGAGTTTCGTACAAATCAATTTCTAACTTGTTTTACACTTGAAAATTACGTTTAGCATATTTTATACATTACTCTCTATGAAAATAAGCATCTAGCCAATTTCTAGGTTAAGGGACTCTGAACAAAACACACAAGATACAGGCGATCACAACCAAACTTCAAGGTTAACAGTAGCATCCAATCTGCTAATAATAAACAAAGAGCTTTGCAGGTGCTATATCAACAACCTCTCTCTGTTAAATTTAATAAAAATTGGTTATATTTAGTCAACTTATTTTCTCAATGTACTCTTTTTTAAAATTAAATAGGTTTTGCGTTAAAACTCATAAAATTGCTACTAATAATTTGTAAATTTCTATGAATGTATTACATTAGCTTGCATATATACTGAAAGGCGAATATTTGATTTAAAGTAAGATAATTTAATTTCTAAAATTATAATGAACGTTTGGTGTGTGGAGCATCAAGCCATGCTGCAGTCGCGCCGTACTTTTCTCACCTCGAATCGAAAAGCGCAGCTCTGTAGTTTTTTAACCTTTGCTCAAAAAGTTATGTAGTTATGTTATGTTCTGTAGTTATGTATAACATAACAGTTATGTTATTTGCAGAAAAATAATGCTAAAAACTAATTATATAAATATTTTATAATATTTTAACACAATTTAATTAAAAAACATATTCTATAATATTTTAAATAAATATCATCATTTTCAAGAAAAAAATTTTTGCATTAATGGCAATAAGTTATTTTAATTGTAATAGTGTAACAATGTATGGGTCTCACAACTTAAGATCCAAGTTATTTTAAAAATAACAGATGACATAGCTCTTCACTCACTTTCGACCAAAGGTGGTCGCTGACAAATTTTTAAAAATATTAAAACCTATATTAAATTTATTACTGAAGTATTTAAATTCAACTTCGAAAGTTGTTTTAGCTAAATTTTTTATTTTTCAGCCGTAAATTGTAATTGAAGGCAAGCAAGTGTCAAGAAAAAATGTCTTTTTTAATGCATGTTTTACACGCTTTTAATTCAGAAAAAAAGCATTTAATCCCTGTGCTATACAAAAATACGTTTAATCAGTATCCAAATATTTATTTTCTTTAATATAGTTTTGTGTAAAATGAAAGATGATAGTAATAAAATTAACTCAAAGTTGATAAAAATCTGTCAATTATTGTCACTTTTAAAAGTCTATTTTTTAGAAATCCACTTAACAAATATTAACGAAAATTACCATAATTATCTATATGTGCATTTTAATCAAATTTTCACTAGAAAGAAGTTATTGACAAATTTCATTTTGAAATTTCAAATTTAACCACAAAACACATTTTTGAACTTACAGAACTTTTTTCTGGAAGGATTTAAAACATTAACACTTTCCACATGTCTAAGTTTTTATAAAATCTACAATACACTGAGAGAAAAAAAAGGTTACTACAACGGAGGACACAAGTAGGAATTGCCTGAGTGACTCGGGTAGTAGAACTCAAGTTAACGCAACTTGGGACTCCGGTAAATAATACTGCTTGGGTCTCAAGTCGACGTAATTGGAGACCCAAGCAGTATTTACCGGAGTCCCAAGTTGCTTTAACTCGAGTTCTACTACCGGAGTCACTCAGGCAATTCTTACTTGTGTCCTCCGTTGTAGTAACCTTTTTTTTCTCTCAGTGTATATTAATTTTTCGCGAAGGTAAGTTCTCTAGTTTATGAATTATTTAAGTTTAAAATTAATTAAAAAAAAGGTTATTTTTTATATTTTAAAATACTATCTGAAGTTTGACAATCGATTATTGACTTTAAATCCAAAATTATTATTTATGTTTTGTCAGTTATAACGATTAATATTTAATAAAAAAAAAGTCTAAATTTGTAAATTAATATTTTTACAATTTTCTAAATTAGGATCAAAGTGGTTTAAGAAAATATCAATAAAATATATAAAAATTTACTGACTGGGGTACTGGTTTTTGTTAAATCTGAATTTATAATTAAGGACTGCAAATTGTACATATTTTAGTCTCTAATTTTATTACTTACTCGTAGAGAAAGAATTTAATTTTTATTAATTAATAAATATCCATTCTAACTTCTACTTTATTACACTAATTAATTTTAAAAAATCATTGAATAGCGAATGCCTTTTTTTTGTTAATTGTATTTTAGTTTCTAATGATTAATAAAATAAATCTCAACTACTAATGATAAAAAACATTTTTAATTTGAAATGAAAATTTGTTAAAATAATTAGGAAAAAATTGTATTTACTTTTATTTTTAATTCTATATTTCTTTTTGTTAATAAATAATTTAAAAACCCTTAAACAATTAATAATTAAAATAATTATAAATTTAAATAAAATAATAAATTAAATACAAATACAAATCATTAAATTTTAATCTCAATTTTCTATTATATTAATACGATACCGAGAAAACTTCGTTCATCGTCGTACACACTTCAAAGTTCACCTACTTTTTCCAATAGGCAACTTACAAAAATGTTCATTTTACCATGTTATTACAGTTTGTAACAATGCGCACTGGCACTATTCGTGTCAAGCATGTTAAACTGAACGTTTTTTCATGCACAACATATTGTTGCACATGCGCAGTAGTGCACCACAACTGTGTAAACGTGCGCACTACAAAACAAACTTTTTACATGCGCAGTTGTTTTGCGTATTGCTGTTACACATGCGCAATGATGCACAGTGATAGTCACACATGTGCTCTGACTAAATATAGAAATTACGCATGCGCAATGGTGTGCTTTACCAGATAATTAAATTTTCAGTACATATAGTATACTTTTTTTTAATAAGTGCGCAGTAGAAATCCGTTTTATTATTGCGCATGCGTAACACTTTATCATTTTAAGGGGTTACGCCTAGTTGGTTAGGTCAAAAAAATCGATTTTCGGGTTTTTGCATTTTCTGAGAGTATAATACCTAAAGATTATAAATCTGAAGTCGGTTTTTAAAAATTCAAAATGGCGGATCCAATATGGCGACCAAAATTTAAAAAAATGTTTTGATTTGCTTAAAACTTGTTACTCGGGGGTTTTTGGGGTCGCTGATTACGAATCTGAAATCAGTTTTTCAAAATTCAAAATGGCGGATCCAATATGGAGGACAACATTTTAAAAAAGTTTTTGATTTGCTTGAAACTTGTTACTCGGGGGTTTTTGGGATTGCTGATTACGAATCTGAAGTCAGTTTTTCAAAATTCAAAATGACGGATCCAAAAAGGCGGACAAAATTTGAAAAAAGTTTTTGATTTTCTTGGAACTTGTTAGTCGGGGGTTTTTGGGGTAGCTGATTACGAATCTGAAGTCAGTTTTTCAAAATTCAAAATGACGGATCCAATATGGCTACCAAAATTTTAAAAAATATTTTAATTCTCTTGAAACTTGTTTCTCGAGGGTTTTACGGGTTGCTGATTACACTGAATAAACGCTATTTTTCTTTTAAGAATTATTTTGGGCTGCTATTTAGGAATAAAATATTAGAATAAAAAATTTTCTTAGATTCAAAATATTTTCTTAAATTTGAAGTCAGCTTTTGAAAATTCAATATGCCGTATCCAATTTGGTGGACAAGCTTTTTAAAAATCTTTTTGATTTGCTTGAAAATAGTTATTCGGGGTCTGTGATGACGCTGATTACAAATTTAAAGATAATTTTGAAACTGCTATTATGAAGTCTAGGCCATAACCGAAAACACTGTCACAAATTTTAAAATTATAAATGAAAGTAATGTGTCTACTGTTGTCTCATCGTCTTGTATGTGATTTTTCTTTCTTGAAGAATTAAAAATTTAATTGTTTATACTGTTTATATTGAAAAAATTGACCAAAAATCAAAGTCACTATTCACGTTTACATGGTAAAAACAAGAATGAAAACAAGACCATACGCTCTGGTTTTACTGTAAAAATGTATTACAAAAATTTGAAATCGGATCAAAATAAATCTGCTGCATACTGCTACATACTGTTTTAATCGAAACAATTTTCTATGTTACCGTTCGTATTCTACAAAATGACTACAAATTAAAAAAAAAACTTACCAACATATACTTAGTATTATTTTATTAACTACTTGATGTAATTAAAAAATGAACCCTTTAAAACTGATTGCAATTCTGCAATACATGTGTGTCAAATGTAATTGTATATATTAAATATAATAAATTTGTATATTTAATTTAATATACACGTGTGTTATATTTGCTTCACATAACAGTATGTTACATTTTTGTTGAAAAAGGATATTACAGTATTTTGATATTTATACACTGAGAGAAATGGATAGTAAGATTTTGATGTTAAAAAGGTTATGTTATACGGTATTATCATTATGCTACTGCCTACCATCAATGATGTTAAAAAAATATAGTTATTGCACCCCGTACTATCAAGATGTTACTTCGTATAATCTGGTGGTAACTGTTACTATCTAGATAGCTGTCCGTATTTGTAACATTAAATATGGTTACCGTGAACATCATTATGTTACCCATAACTATAATTTTCTCTCAGTCTATACATGTATTGCATACATTTGCTTTCCAAACTTGTATATTACATTTCTCTGGATTAAATGTATTACAAAAGCATAGTCTTCTTGAAATTTTGTAAGGTGAAATTAATCTGTAATGTAATTCGTTCAGAAAATATAAATATTTGGGAAGCAAATATATGCAATGCATAAATATGCATATCAAATTGCTGGAAAATCTTCACATCCAAAGAAATGTAATAAACTTTTATGTAAAGCAAATATGCAGTGCATGTAAATCAAGTGAAATATACAAATCTACCATAAATTTATACATTTATACAAAATTACATTTTGCACAAATGTATTTTAAAATTAGGGGAAAGTCGCCTAAGACGGGCTAACGCCGAAGACGGGCACCCTTTAATATCTTCGAAATAAAGAAACTTATTGAACAATTGTGAATGTAGATATGTAGTCGAGATGTATCTAATTAATTCAGAAGCATTTTTTGTACATTTTAAAAAAATATAAATAATAAGAGGAAAAAATGTTTTTAGCACTTCAAAAGATGAAATACATACTCGTTTTCAAACTGAGAATTTTCTAAATTAAATGTTATTTGGAATGGAAGTATTGATTTTATCTCAAAGAATATTCTCTAATGTTTGAAAATCTTATATATATTTAATTGATATTTACTTTATATAATTAAAAAACGTAAATATATTAAAAATAAGCCTGTTGCCTAAGACGGGCCCAATGAATTTATTAAATTTTCGATTAAAGCGAAATCTTATTTACCCTATGAAGGTACGGTGCTAACAGTGATCATAGCCTATAAATGTAAAGAAAATTTTACAAATTCAAATTTTTATGGATTTGCCGCCTTAATGTCTAACCTCAAAAATCACTTTTAATTACTAAAAAGAATATTAAACAAAAGCTATTTTTATGCTGTAAAACAGTTAAATTCTGAAATTAAATGTAAAATTTTTTAAGATTCTACAGTTTTTTTACATAGTTATTATTCTAATGTCATCAAAATTATATTTTATATAATAGGCATATTTGTTGTCTTTTTGATGTTATTTCTCCAAATTTCCTGATATAGGGCTTTAAAAAGGCATATATTTTGCTTAAAATACCTAAAACAATTGTAATTGAAGTATAATTATTGTTCAGTAAGTAGATTTAGGGGATTTTAAAAAGTGACCGTCCTACCCTACCAGGTAGTCTAAAACGGGCTAGTATGAACAAAATATGGATTACCCCGAAAACCCCCTAGTAACAAGTTTTAATCGAATTAAAATATTTTTTAAAATTTTGGTAGCCATATTGGATCCGTCATTTTGAATTTTGAAAAACTGACTTCAGATTCGTAATCAGCTACTTCAAAAACCCCCGACTGACAAGTTCCAAGAAAATCAAAAACTTTTTTCAAATTTTGTCCGCCTTTTTGGATCCGTCATTTTGAATTTTGAAAAACTGACTTCAGATTCGTAATCAGCGATCCCAAAAACCCCCGAGTAACAAGTTTCAAGCAAATCAAAAACTTTTTTAAAATTTTTTCCGCCATATTGGATCCGCCATTTTGAATTTTGAAAAACTGACTTCAGGTTCGTAATCAGCAACCCCAAAAACCTCCAAGTAACAAGTTTCAAGCGAATCTAATTAATTTTGTATGAAAATTTTGGTCACTCCGTTCTAAAAACTTTAAATGCGTTTTTCTTGAAATTACAGTTTTTAAGAAATACCCATGCGGTGGACAAGATTTCTCAAAAACTACTGAACTGATCGGCTTCAAATTTATAGGGATTATTTGACACATAAATAGCTAGTTTGTGAACAAAGGATTTTTTATTTGAATAAAAAGTTTCATTTTTATTAATGAAAATCCAAAATTTTTTGCTTAAAAAATCGTTTTTTTGACAAAAATGGCTGCCATTTTGTTAAAAATTAAAAAATTTTAAAACCCTTCGTTCACGAACTGCGTATGGCATCGTACTAACAGAAAATTTTTGGATTTTTGATTTCAGACTAGCTGCTTCCGAAAAAAGCTGTCCACCGCAAAACCATTTTTTAAAAATTTATTTTTTATGAACCTATTGCAAGTTAAATATTTTTAAATATTTTTTGGTTGTTAAATGATTTTGAAGTGTTAAAATATATGCACTTTTAAATAAATTATTACTTTTTTAAAAAAGTTTTATGAAAAAGAAAAAAAAGTTGTCAAATATTCCTGTTTTTTTGCCTATGACAACTAGGCGTAACCCCTTAAGTGCGCTTCCGCAAAGGTACTATTATGTAAAATATCGGTTAAAATTGGTTTTTTCCATTATTGTCAGTTTATTTTGACATTGTTAAACAATCATTATATGTTACGATTTTTACCACTGCGCGTACCTAACGTTTGTAGAAAGCTACTGCGCATGTGTAATGTCAGTAAAAAACTGCTGCGCATGTGTTAAATCGACAAAAACCTACGCGCAACTTTTTTTTATTAATTGTTTACATTTATTTTATATCCTACTTCTACTATATTTTTCTTACATTTTTAAATAATTGGTTTAGAAATAATACATTTTATACTTTTTTTGTGTTAATACATTGTTTTTAAGTTTTATTTAACAAATTGTTTGTGAAACATATTTTGCTTTTTAAACCCTTCGAATGTTAGCCATTGTATATATATTTTTTATACAATGTTGTCCAACTCCCACGACGTGGTGTTTAAGAGGTGTTTTTTCGCCCGTGTGACCATACTTCCCCACCCCCCCCCCCCCCAATATAATAATTAATTTTTAAAAATTTTTATAATAATAAAATATGACAAAATATTAATGAAAATAAATATTTGGATACTGATTAAACGTATTTTTTTTTATAGCACAGGGATTAAATGTTTTTTTTTCTGAATTAAAAGCGTGTAAAACATGCATTAAAAAAAACATTTTTTCTTGACACTTGCTCGCCTTCAATTAAAATTTACGGCTGAAAACTAAAAAATTTAGCTAAAACAACTTTCGAAGTTGAATTTAAATACTTCAGTAATAAATTTAATATAGGTTTTAATATTTTTAAAAATATGCCCGCGACCAACTTTGGTCAAAAGTCACTGGTTCACCCATCTATACTTTGGTATTATATTCGCTTATCGTGGAATACCCAGTGAACTTGAAAAATGTTTACAATTTCAGTGAAACATTTATTTTTCAAGTTAGAAACTTACCTTCAAGTAGTTTTGTTACGTCACTAAATATTAGCATATCTAATATCAACTTAATTAACGTCGGAAGTAACGTTAATAATTGTTAAATTATATATTAATAGTTGTTAACATTATGTTAAAAAATTGTTACAGTCCTGTAATAACGTTTATTTTTCAAGTAAGAAGCTTTTCTTTAAGCATTTTTGTTGCAGTATTAAATATAAACATAACGAAATGTTAATCTAACTAAATTTGATAATTCAAAATTTTAAAGTTAAATGATATAATTATTTTATTTATGAAATAAATATATATGAATAATGAATATAATTAAATGATTTAAGTCTGCTACTGATTAGTTAGTAATTCTTATTGTGTTTTTAATGTGGGAAATCCACTTTAATTTAAACCATTTTTACGATTGATATAATTTTATTTTCAAATTACAACTCTGCCTTCAAGCAATTTTGTTACATTATTAAATATTAATTTAATAATTTATAAGATATGTTCGTTCATTTTAGTTTCAATGTCTATCACTGAGAAAAATGGATGTTTACCCTTAACATCTGGATGTTAACGGTTAACATATTTATCACTTAACATAGGGACAGCTATCTAGATGTCACTTTGATAACCCCTACTGTATCCTCTTTCACCAGCCATTCCACTCCATCCACCCAAACACTTTCTCTATTCACTTTCACTACCCTTCCGTTTCTTTTTTCCACCCACGCTTTTTGTTCCAGCAGCCATTTTATTCTTCTCTCTCTCCAGGTTCTATCAATATCTATTCTCTCTACAATTCCTTTCAACCTACATTTTAATCTCATTACTTCCATCCTAGCATTCTCATCTTCTAACTCCACAATCCACAATTTCGGTTTTTCCACATCCTCTCCTCTTACTCCCTTAACGTTCTTGATCCTAACTTTCGCTCCAATTCTTGACAACAGTTTTTCTACCTCCTCTTTGCCTTTTCTCCACTCTACCTTCATCCCTCTAATCACAATATTTCTTTTTCTTTTCTCCTTCTCCATAACTTCTACTCTCATCGATAATTCCCCCATTTTGATTCTTATATCATCATCTGCTTTTTCTCTACTCCCCACCCTTTCTTCTACTCCTTCATTTAATGTTACCCTCTCCCTTTCTACGAGTTTTCTCTTCCTCTTCTCTTCACTCTCTATTATATCTTTCTCTAACTCATCCATTCTCTTCCACATATCATCCGCCTCCTTATCCCAACTTGCCTCCCACTGTTCAACCCTTTCTAAAATTGCTTTCACTGCCATTCGTAATCCCTCCATTTGTTTTAACCTCTTTTTCTCCAGTTTCCTAATTTCCTCCGTTTCATACCAGGCTTCATTAAACTGCTCATCATTCTCATTCACTGTTCTTTTGATTAGACTTAGTAAAACTTGACAATCCTTGCATTCAAAACTTTTCTTATCCAATCCCTTTTCATATTTTCGCGCCTTAGACTCATTCCCGCCTTTACCACTTGCGTCATTGCCTACCTCTTTATTCGACATTGTCAAGCTCTACCTTATCTACCCAGAAGCGCTATCTTTTATCTTTGTCACTCTCTCGCTCTCTCACTCTCACTCAACACGCTTTTATCCTAACCTCACAATTTTGCCTCCTTTCTCACGTCTTTTTACCATTCATTTAACACTTACTTCCACATACACTTTTTTCATTCAACTCACATCCATTTACTCTATACTCACCAATCACTCCACTACCCTCCCTTCACTTAATATTATCAGCTTTTCGAAAAAACTATTTCCCCTTCACAAAACGCGTCAACTACTCATCGGTACCGGAAACGGAAGCCTTAATCATTTAATTTAACTTATCAAAAAAAAAAAAAAATATATATAAATTTAAAAGATAGCTTAAGATAAGTACTAAATAATATACATTTTTAATATATAAATTCAGTTAACCTTTCTTCATTATAAAATATTTGATTTGTAAGGTATGACAAAAAAAAATATTTTGATAGTTAAATTGAAAATTGCGGTATATTTAAGAAATTTAAAGTACCCGGGAAAAAAGGTTTAGATATAATCAGATATAATTGATTATATATAATCATATTTCGATTTTGTCTCTATCTGACCAGATATAATTAGATCTAACCAGATTAAAAAATTTTAAATAAATAAATAAATTTATTGAAAATTATAAACATTATTAAAAAATATGAAGTTGGGTTATAAAATTAATAAACATTTGTAATAAATAATAATAAAGAAAAAAAAATCGACTGACCCGAGACTTGATCCCGCACTCCCACGACTTCTAGTCAAGAGCTCTAACCACTGCTCCACACTGGTACTTAGAAACAGTTTTTGTTAGAATGTATATCAATCAGTATGAGTGAGATTAAATATAAATAAAACTGCATCTAATCATATCTAAACTTTCTTCTGTGCTTTAAAATTATTAGATTTTAAAACATATTTTACTTTATATACACATCTTATATTTCTATATGTATATTTTAGGTATATTATTGCGTTCAATTTTAAATTATAAATTAATTTGATAATTTATTTATAAAATGAAATTATGTAAGCGGCAATGTCAATTTAATGCAAATTTGAAAAAGTCACAACTATATTATTTATATATATTATAAATAAATTATTTTTTTATTAGATATAGTTTGGTCTGATATTATGTATGATTAAATCTGTTAACAAAATGATTATATCTGACTTCATATCTGACAATATCTAATTAGATATAGAAAGGTATAATATCAGATTTGACTATGTTAAAATACATCTAGTTAGATATGACCTCACATCAGGCGATATCTATCTAGATATAAACAGATATAATATCAGATCTGATTATATCTAAATATATATAAGCAGATATATGTTTAAATAACTGATTATATCTGATTATATCTAAACCCTTTTTCCCGGGTAGTTAACATATATTTATACTTTATATATATGGGGCAAAATTTCTCACGTTTACCAATCGAAAAAATGAAAAGGGCTAATATTGGCACAAAATGTAGTATTCCATGTTAGTACTCATACCACTAATTATTATGAAATTGAAATGAAAATTGTAGAATGGGAACAGGGTTAAAGATTCTGATCAAGTGTGAAGAGGGTATTTTTTGAAAAATCATAACTATTATGCAACAGGGTGGCCTTTTTTTGGAAAAAGACTTTGTTTTTCTTTCTTTTTTTTTCTTTTAAAATAAAGCTTACCATGTGTACTTTCAATACACGTAATTGAGAAAATGTCTTTTTTCTTTGTTTTTGAATTATTAATTAAAAAAATAATAAAAATTAAAATAATAAAAATTAGTAAAAAATTAGTAAAAAATTAGTAAAAAATGAATTATTGAACAAACAAATAAACTTTTGGTAATTTTGGGCATACTAACGTAAAGCTTATCAAATTTCGGATCCAACAAGCATAATTTGAAGTATTTTTGATAAATAAATGTTAACAAAATAATTAATATTAATTAATTAAATAAAAAATGTGTATTTATTTAGTATCCATTTATCAAAAACACTTCAAATTATGCTTGTTG
Organism: Ganaspis brasiliensis; assembly: GCA_037103525.1. Lineage (NCBI taxonomy): Eukaryota > Metazoa > Arthropoda > Insecta > Hymenoptera > Figitidae > Ganaspis > Ganaspis brasiliensis. Next base: position 973,733 of record JAZKLR010000283.1, on the reverse strand, counting down.
GATCCGGAATTTGATAAGCTTTACGATAATAGCCCCAAAATTACAAAAAGTTTAATGGTTTGTAAAATATTTCATTTTTTACGAATTTTTATTAACTAATTAATTAATAATTCGAAAACAAAGAAAAAAGACATTTTCTCTATTGCGTGTATTGAAAGTGCAAACATTAAGCTTTATTTAAAAAAATGCCTTTTTTAAGAAAAAGTAAAAAAAAATAGGTTAGATTTAATAATTTTTTAAAATTTTTTTTGTACCATTGAAAAGAAAAAGAAAAAACGTTTCGAAAACATATGGGTCAAGTTTGTGTCACCCTGTTGCATAATAGTTATGATTTTTCAAAAAATCCCCTTTTCACACTTGACCAGATTCTTTAGCCCCCTCCCCCTTCTACAATTTTTATTAGAATTTTATAATAATTGGTGGTTTGAGTACTGACATAGAATACTACATTTTGTGAAAATATAAACCCTTTTCATTTTTTCGATTGGTACACTTGAGAAATGTTGCCCCATATATTTTATTATTTTCTTTATTCAAACTACATAATATTTGTTGATTAAATTTATTTAGGCTAATGAAATGGAAAATATAAACACTTGTTATTTTAAATAATCTAGTTAAATTAACAATATTTATATTATATCAATCAAAAATATTATTAATCGTTTTACAGTGTTGACAAAACAATTAATAATATTTTTCATTTATTAATTTAATAATTAATTTATAATTTTTTACTTAGCTTTTTTTATATCAGCATACATTACACTTTTCCAGTGTCATGTCACCATGACTATTAATTAATTAATTAATTAATATTTAATTAATATTTTAATCACATTTTAGTGCAATAAATAATACAAATTTGTGTTGTTTTATGTTTACACAATTAACTTTTATTTAGTGAAGCGAACAAACAATTAGTTAAGTATAAATTATTAAATCATTATATTTGGTTTGTTTAAACAAATAATTGGATTGTTTAAACAAATTAAAATAAGAAATTAAGTAATGTTTATCATTCGACAATTGCTTTATATTGAAACCACACATATTGACGAGTTTATTTAAATTGTTTAAACAAATAAACAAATTGTTTAAACAAATTGAAATAAACAATTAAACGATGTTTATAATTTATATAGAAATAACCTTGAAATAAATTACAGAAATAATTATCAATTTTATCTTGATTGTTTAAACAAATAAATAAATTGTTTAAACAAATTCAAATAAACAATTAAACGATGTTTATGGTTTCTATAGAGATGACCTTGAAATTAATTACAGAAATAACGATTGATTTTGTCTGATTTGTTTAAACAAATAAATAAATTGTTTAAACAAATTAAAATAAACAATTAAACAATGTACATGGTTTCAATAGAAATAATCTTGAAATTAATTACAGAAATAACGATTGATTTTGTCTGATTTGTTTAAACAAATAAATAAATTGTTTATACAAATTAAAATAAACAATTAAACAATGTACATGGTTTCAATAGAAATAATCTTCAAATTGATTACAGAATAATAATTGATTTTGTCTAAATTTGTTTAAACAAATAAAATTGATTGTTTAAACAAATTTAGTTAACTGAACACTAGATGTCTACTAGCAAAATAATTAGTTATTAAATATTTATCTCTTTATAAAATAACAAATGTAAACTTATTGTTTAAACAAATATAATTCTTGTAATAAACGAATTCATAATCAGCGTTATCAACAATTATGTTATTTTCTCAACGCACACCTGTTTTAAATAATTACACGAATAAATCATGTATTTATTAATTTGGTTAATTGAAAAGATAGAGATTGTTTTCCTCTTGGTAAATCTGAAATGGGTTCAACGCAAAGAAGAAGACGTGCAAGGCTGCAACACATAGAAGAAAACCTACACAGATACAACACACAGAAAATGACGCGCAACGGGCCCGCTGTGCCTTCAGCATCTCGTACTCCAAAAACTGTGCCTTTTTTAGACAAAGGGTCTGTGCCTCCAGCATCCTCGTACTCTAAAAACTGTGCTTTTTTCAAACAAAGGAACTGTGCCCTATTATGCAGCATAACGAAAAATGTGCCGAAAACGAAATAAGGTGCCTCACTACTCAAAAACTGTGCCTTTTTCTAGACTATAAATATCGAGCGACTTTTTAGTCAGCAGTTCAGTTTGAGTTCAGTTTTCGATTCAGTTCAATCATCAAGAGAGATCGAAACAAGTATTTTCCGGAGTCATTCAACTAGTTTAATCAGAAGTCGGATTAAAACAAGTGTTTTTTTGAAGTCAATTATTAAAGTTGAAATTTGGATTCATAAACGAGAGCCGTTGGAAGAAAATTGCAGTACCAGCTACTATCGAGAACAAGCCTTACGCAGTGCCAACCGTAAACTCTTTGCTGAGGACAACAATTGCAGGAATTTACTACCTCTATTCACGGACACGCCATTTGAGTCGGAAGGTCTCCTAGCCCACTTAAACTCATAAAAAGGTAACAATAATTCAAAAATCCCAAAAAGATAGAAAAACCAAGAATCTTCGAAAATAATGTATATGAAGAAATTCTAATAGTAAACTCTTGTTACAGATTTCGAATCTTCAAAATCCATTAAAACTATTTGGAAAACAATTTCAAATTTACAATTAACCAAAAGATTTCTTCTTGTTATAATAAATATCGTTTAAATGTACCTTTGTGTATTTATTTGACTGGCCTCATCCCTGCGACGGTTATTTAGTTAACCTAGCTAAATCGAGGAACATTAGGGAAATAGTTTCGTTCTTAGCTTTAGAAAATCTATTAATTCCTTTTTTTGAATAATAATATTAATAATAAAATTAACAATATTAGGGACGTAACAGGACGAATCTTAATTTTGGTGCATCGGCCGTGTTGAACCAGTCATTTAAGTTAGCAAGGTTACATGAACATATCAAATATTAGCATTTCTTCAATATTTAAAACAAATAATTATTTACTTTTTTTTGGAAGAATTTTGAAAATTTATTAATCCGTTTCTTTCAGCATTTCTTGTGTTTTATATCATATTTTTTCCTTGACATTGACAAATTTTCTTTTACTTAAGTGAAAGTGATAAAAAAAAATAACGTAAAAGAATTTTTGTCTGCTTAGAATACTGTACATTTGTTTATAACCGTTAGTCTCCTTTTGGGTTGTACGTTCGAAATTATAGAACGGCCACCATTGCACAAAGGGTAGGAGCCGAATTTAAACAAATTAGGACGGTAGCTATACTTCGCGTGCTCGCAAGCTCTGGCTTTCCTTAATAAAATAATCGGTTCCTCCGATTAACCTTGTTGTAAGTGTGTAGCCACTTGAACAAGTGAGGAGGATTAAAATAAAGTGAAACCACAAAAATTGTAACGCGATCATTGTTTACACCCGTCAATTTTAATAGTGCGTGAACACACGAGTTAACACAACAAATTACACCTTATCTCTTATTTCAAAAAGAATTTTCAATTTAAACAAGGTTAAAAAACAAAATAAATAAATAAATAAACAAAAAAAAATTAAGACAATTAGAAAACAATGATAAACAAATGTATTCTTATTAAAATAAAAGCAGTATTTAAAATTTTTTATTTTCTTTTTACATAACTTTAAAGAAATAAACATTTCAATAGACAAGTTAACAAGAATAATTATAAATAAAATAAAATAAAAATAATATGTTCATTTAAAAGCTATCAATATTTTCCTTTTCGAAATATATTTTCTATGTAAAACTTCGAATCTTACACTAGTATATTATTTGCATATTTTACATTTTTACTTAATTTTACATATTTTACACGAATTAACTTGTTATTTGAAATGATTTTTACAAATGTCTTATGAAGCAGACCCAGCAATAACTCGTAATAAAAGTAGAAACAACCCCGAATTAGCAAAGGAAGTAAATAAAAATAATAGATCTGCTTTTCAAGATAAAAAACAACGAACCGACAAAAAATTTAATTCTACTCTGACCACTAAACAACTCAAAACTGACTCACCACATCCAGATAAAAGCGTAATAATTAGTGGTAGTAGTAAAATTGACGAAGAATCAATCCTTTTTGATCCTGAACTATCAAAGGACTCTTTTGTAAATTCAACATTTAATCCGAACGACTCGACAGTAATTGATAACGGAGACAAAACATTATTAGCCGATAATAAGGACGAAAATAAATCCGAAACTGAATCAGAATCAGAACCAGACTCTGAAGATTTCGATATTGATAATTTAGAAAAATCAATCTCTAATAAAAAAGATATTTTAAAACCTTTATTAAAAAATAAAAACAAAGATAAAGTAAAATCGTTATTATTTAATTATTCTGATCACGATCTAATTTATCAACCCTTAACAATAAATCATCAACAACAACAAACAATGGCTGTTTCTAATAATCAAACAATTTCGTTACGCGATGCATTAGAATTAATACCTACTTTTACCGGTGATAACATTTCCTTAGATCAATTTATCTCAGCATGCACCGAAGCAAAAGACATGCTACCAACAACTGCGGAAGCAAACTTAACAAAACTAATTAAAACAAAAATCAGGGGTGAAGCAAAACAATGCTTACTAGATGAAACGTATAATAGCATCAATGACCTTATTGATAGTTTAAAAAATGTTTATTCTCCAAACAAATCGATTTATCAACTCCAAGGCGAATTGGGAAGCATTTATCAATGGGAAAACGAAAAAGTGATTTCTTACGGGACTAGGATTCGAGAATTAGGAAATAAAATATTAGATACTCATAGGCGGATTAATCAAGGCGAAGAAGATGAAAATTTTCTTGAAGGATTAAAAAAAGACATACTGGATTGTTTCATGAGAGGACTTAAATCAGACATAGAATCAAGATTAAGCAATAAGGAACCAGCGACATTTATAAATGCTATAAACGAAGCAATTGAAATAGAAAGAAAATTAGCAGCTACATTAGCGTTACGATCATCTAATAGGAACAGAGACGAAAGACAGGAATCAAAACGGGATAAAGTTCATACTGTTCAAAATGATTTAACATGTCAAATATGTAACAAAAGAGGTCACAGCGCCCTTTTCTGTCGTCAATTAAACCAAAATACTAATTTTAATAATAGAAATCCTACACAAACTTTTAATAATTTTAACAGACAACAATATAGTAATAAATTTCCACAAAATCTAGCTAACCAACAACAACAATATCCAAATCAAAGAAACTTTAATCAACAACATCAAATTCAGTGTCAGCCTCGTCAAGACAGAGGATTTTCTGAACAAACAAATAATAGACCATACCAAAATATGTTTAATCAAAGAAATAATTCAAATAACTTCAATCCTCCGTATTCGAATCGAATTCAAGTAGAATGCTTATATTGTAAAAAACCAGGACACACTATTAGTGAATGTCGAAAAAGAATATACAACAACCAACAACAACTTCAACAATATCAACCTCAAACACAGCAATATCAAAGTCAAAATCAACAACCTCAACAAAACCAACAACAGCAACAATTTAGTCAACAACAACAACAACCACAATCATCTAGATTTCAACCGCGAAACGCAAGAGACCAGGGAAACTCCAAACCCCTCCCCACTCCGGGTGCAGCTCGGGAGGCTCAACAATAAAGGAAAATGCACCTAAAATGAAAGCAAAAGAATTAAAAGAAGTAAAAATAAATATTAGTTCCGAAAAACCAATTCCTTCAATTATTACCGAAATAAATGGTTTAAAAGAACCAGCACGTATGATGGTAGACACTGGAGCAGGTAGAAATTTAATAAAATTAAGTATTGTTGATCATACAATTGAGATTAAACAAGATGAATTATTGCGACTTACAGGAATTAATAATCTTCCAGTTTATACCCTAGGTAAAATAACATTAAATATTTTTGGTTTTCCAACTATCTTTCATTTAATCCCCAATAGCGTCCCAATAGAAGAAGATGGTGTCTTAGGATCAGAATTTTTTATCAATAATAACGTTAATATTAATTATGCATTAAAATGTTTAGAAATTGAAGGTCAAAAATACTTTTTTCAAAAAGAAGAATCAATATTAAATACTGAAAGTATTAATCAAAATTACTTAACCTCAATTGAAGAACCACACTTTGATAATTGCCAAATTAATAACATTAATGGCGAAGATAGAACCGAACAAATCAAAAAATTACTTCGACTGGACCATTTAGACTCAAGAGAATTATCACATGTAGAAGAGTTGGTTAAAAAACATGCAGATTGATTTCAATTACCTGACGAACCACTTGAAGCCACACCCCTTTTAGTACATTCAATTCCTACTACTGACGAACGCCCAATAATGACTAAACAATACAGATTTCCTCCAGTACATAAAGAAGAAATTACCAGACAAGTAAATGAACTTTTAAAGAACAAAATTATTAAACCATCTCAATCACCATATAATACACCTATCTTTCTTGTACCCAAAAAATTAGATTCTCAAGGTCGACGAAAATGGAGAATGGTTTTAGACTTTAGGAAATTAAATGAAAAGACGGTTTCAGACAATTTTCCTATACCCAGCATTCTAGAAATACTAGATCAAATTTCTAACGCTAAATATTTTTCGGTATTCGATCTTGCAAATGGATTTCATCACATACCAATGGATCCAAAAGACTCGCATAAAACAGCATTTTCAACCCCTTATGGACACTACGAATTTGATAGAATGCCTTTTGGTTTAAAGAATGCCCCAAGCACATTTCAACGACTTATAAACATTACTTTAGATGGACTAATCGAAAATGATCTCTTTGTTTATCTAGATGACATAGTTATTTACTCAGAAACTTTGGAAGAACATGAAGCTAAAATTAACAGACTTATGGAACGTCTACGGTATGCAAATTTACGTTTACAACCAGATAAATGCGAATTTCTTAAATCTGAAATAACATATTTAGGACACATTATTGATAAAAACGGAGTTAGACCAGACCCCAAGAAAGTAGAAGCAGTTAAAGAATTCCCAATCCCTAAAAACGAAAAGAACATTAAACAATTTTTAGGTTTAGCCGGATATTACAGAAGATTTATTGAAGGATTTTCCAAAATAACAACACCTCTGACTCAGTTATTAAAGAAAGATACACCATTTCAATGGACAGAAAAACATCAAATTGCGTTTAATACTTTAAAAGAAAAATTATGCGAAGAACCATTATTACAACGACCGGATTTTACTCAACCATTTGTACTTACTACGGACGCATCAGGATATGCAATCGGAGGCATACTTTCCCAAGGAAAAATAGGACAAGACAAACCTATAGCATATACATCGCGTACACTTAATGATAGCGAAAGAAAATTTGATACATATGAAAAAGAAGCTTTAGCCATTGTTTATTGCGTACATCACTTCAGACCGTATCTTTTTGGAAGAAAATTTACTTTGGTCACAGACCATAAACCATTAGTTTGGTTTCAAAACACAAAAGATCCTTGTTCACGAGTTACCCGATGGAGATTGAAATTATCGGAATACGAATTTGACGTTGTCTACAAAGCAGGCAAATCAAATGTGAATGCAGATGCACTATCACGTAATCCAATTGATTTAAATGAATCAAACAATTTACCTAAAAACAAAATAAATTATACTAACTTCCAACAATATAATAAAAACAGTTATTACTATGAAGAAACAGATACAGAAAATACAAGTGAAGAAGAATCAGATGAAGAAGACTCATACTACGAATATTCAAGTTCTAGTAGTGAAACTAGTGAAGAATCAGACGACGATTTTCTCGATGAAGTAGAAATAAACGAAGAAAAAACTGAAGAAAAAGAAGAAACAAATAAGGACTTTAAAGAAGAAACAAACGAAGAATCAGATAAAAGAAATTTATTCACAGGATCTGACAATCAAGGAAAATATGAAATCAAAAACGATGAAAATAAAGATATAAAAAATATACATGTTGAAAATAAGAAACAAGAAAATGAAGAAAAACCAATTCCACGAAATCTGAAAACAAATGACTTGGTAACAAAAACCCAAACAGAAGAACAAACCACTAAAAACTTTGTAACAAAAAATTATGAAGAAAATAATACAACTCAAAGTAAAAAATATACAAATTCCAAAATAAATGCTATGGTAACAAGAAACCAAGCAAGAAAACAAGAGAATCAAAATAATACAAACATAGAAAAAAGCGAAAAATCAACAAATATGAAGAATAACCAACCTAAAACCCCTTCGTCTCTACAAAGAGAAAGGCAAAGAAAAGGAGAGAATTATTCTATCATAAGAAAAAAGAAACAAACGTTAAGCGAATATATAACAGAAAGCGAAGAATCAACAAATATGAAGAATAACCAACCTACAAAACCTTTACCTCTTCAAAGAAAAAGAGGAAGGCCAAGAAAAGGAGAGAATCATTCTGTCATAAAAAAGAAGAAATCAGCTATTAAAAAATCGAAGAAGTTTAGGAAAGCGCAAAAAGACTCTTTAGATTCAGATCCAGAATTTACAACGAAACCATTAATAAACAAAAAGAAAAATAAAAAACGAAGTCCTAAATCAGAAACATCAAGTGAAGAATACCTTTTCTCAGAAGACAGTGAAGAAGACACATTAAACGAAATATTAGAGGATAAAGAAAAAGAAGATTTACATCATTCATCGGATACAGAAAACCGACCACCACCAGAGCCCCCACCTGCAGAAATAAACATGCCGGATGGACAATTGATTAGAAACAACAATATTGTAGAATGCCGCGATCAACTTACTATGCGTAAGGATAATTACGTTTATTTCACCTCAATTACTGGAGAACCCAGGGACAATGGATCAAAAGCCCTTTCTAAAAGAAACGAATTACCAAAATTAAAAAATTTATGTTTAGGAGAAGTTCACGAATATCGTCGTGGTAATCAGTATCATTTTGTATTACCAATTGAATCAGAAATTAAACTTAATCTTACGGACAAACTTAAATATATTAAAGCTTCAATTAATTCTTTATTTACAAAAGCTAAAGAGTTGAAAATTCGTTCACTTAGCATTGCAAAAACTTCTGAAATTAATCATATAACATGGAATGAAATTCTAGGGATTATTAATACTATTCTTGAAAATTCATCAATTAAAGTTGTTATCTGTTTAGGAATAATAAAATACGCTACTAAAGAACAACAAGAACAATTAATAGAGGAAGCTCATTCTTCAGCACTAGGGGGTCACAAAGGAGTTTCAAAAACTTATAATCGTATTCGTCAGAATTTTTATTGGCAAAATATGAAATTAGCTATACAAAAATATATACAATCATGCTTAAAATGTCAAATTAAAAAATTAGTAAGAGTTAAAACAAAAAATCCTATGGTCATCACAGATACGCCAGGCACAGCATTTGAGAAAGTCTCAATGGATATAGTAGGACCTTTACCTGTAACAGAGAAACAAAACGAATATATATTAACCATTCAAGATAATTTTACTAAATATTCTTTAGCTATTGCACTACCAAATGCTCTTGCAAGTACAATTGCGGATGCATTTGTTAAAAAATTTATTTGTATATTTGGCTCCCCAAAAGCTGTTCTTACCGATCAAGGACGAAATTTTCTTAGTGTTCTTATTAGAAATTTAGCAAAAAGATTTCGAATTAGACAATTCAAAACAACTGCCTTCCACCCTCAATCCAACGGATCTCTTGAAAGATCACATCATGTTCTTGCAGAATATTTAAAACAATTCGTAGACAAAACTTCTGAATGGGACGACTGGCTTGAACTAGCCACATTTTCTTATAATACAAGTATACACGAAGGAACACGTTGCACTCCATATGAATTAGTTTTTGGTAAATTAGCAAGATTGCCATCCAGCGAACCACCTGAAGACATCGAAAAACTCGAAACTTACGATGAATACTTAATTAAACTAGTAACTAAACTACACGAAATTAGAGGAATAGCCAAAGAACATCTTGTTGCAGCAAAAGAAAAATCAAAAATTTATTATGACAGAAAAATCAACCCACAAGATTTTAAACTTGATGACGAAGTATTTTTATTAAGCGGACCAAAACCAAAGAAATTAGGAGACCAATATTCAGGACCACATAAAGTTTTAGATATTTTAGGCAAAGGAAACGTTAAAATAGAAATAAAAAATAAACCAAAGGTTGTACATGTAAATAGATTGAAGAAATTAAGAATAAATTCAAACACACATAAGTAAAACTAAAAATTCAAAAACAAGTAATAGAACATACCACACATCTAAGAAGTAATAAAAATTATACTTTTAACTGCAAAATATTAGTATTTTTCCCAAATAAATATCGTTTTCTTTGTTCTTTTCCTTTTTCTTTCATAAAAACTCACCTCTCTTAATTAGAAATATCATTTTACAGAAATGTCTGCCAGATCGAAGACATGGCTAGCCCTTATAATACTAATACTAAAATCACTAGCCATTTTTTCCCCTAATTTTCTCTTTCCTTTAAGAAATACTCTTAGTAGAAAAGTAAAACGACGACTGAAACCCTTTAGAGACATTTCTTATTTTCCTTCTACTTTTCCCTTTTTCCCTACTTTTTTGGCAAAGTTAAAATTCTCAAGGATTTCAACAAAAATCAAAGATTCTCAAAACACAAAAGTTCTCTTCACAGTTTGAAAATAGACGAAAGTACCCCTTTTTTTTCTGTTACGTCTTTTAAGTCAAAGTTGAGTGGACACAGCACGTCCAAGAGGAAAAATCGAGAGATAATAAAAAAAAAACAGCTCTCGCAGACCAGTCCTTACCTTACCCCTAATAAAGTAATAAATCTACTCACCATTGACGCTTCACCTTTCGCTCCTCTAAAATGCATGTTTACATCTTTACAGTTTTCTCCTTTCCTTTTTTTTTTCTCTCTCTTTCGCTTTTTCTAAAATGACTTGTTCATGAAAATACAAGAATTCACCATCCGAATTTCTCGCTACAAATATAACTTAGTACAAATTAGCGAGAACTTCTGAAACAGAAACTTCATAAAAAAAGAGCATTAAAATTACCTTCTCAATAAATATAATCATTTATATTTTTGATATCACTGTCTAAAAAAAAAAAAAAAAAAAAAATATATATATATATATATATATATATATATATATAAAGAATAGAACGATTGAATGAAGCAACATAAAGTAATCAGTTTTATATTTTATGCATGAAATTAAATGAATAAGACAAAAACGCATGTATAATTAAAATAGAAGAATAACTTACCTTTACTCATATTGTATTGCATTTTTTTAAATAGTAGTTGCGTGTATGTTCCAGAAAATGGCTGCGAAAATTCGTGTTATCAATGTTGATACCATTAATAGCCCTGCACAATTGTTAAACGAACTTTCCATAGAGTATGATTTTTCTACGCCTGAATATGAGATGGAAAAAGTCCCATTCATATTAGCACCGAGATATAGAGCAAATTGTAGATTATTCAAAAATGCAGTAGAATTCTTTACAATTAGTAGTGAAGTTTCTACTAAAAAAGAAGCAAAGCAGAACGCGGCGCGGAAAATGCTAATAGAATTGAACCGAAATTTCATATTCAGCGAACAGAATGGATTGCATGAACCTCGATTAGACATTGATATCGAAAATCGAACAATATTATTTAAATGGACAGGCGCATGCGAGCGATGTTTCGTTAGAGGGCATAGCATTTACGTATGCCGAGGGCCTATTAGGAATAAAAACTTAAGATAATAATTTGATTAATATACTTGTATAGACTTATATTTTTCCTTTTTTTTTCTCTTTATTTTAAATTTAGATGTTACCTGTAGAAAATAACATTGAAACTGGAGAAGAGGGTAACGGATTAAAAAGCGCCTTCATTGTAAGAAGAATTTTATCACTTTTTTACTGTACTGTAAAATGTACTGATTTAACAGTATTTTATAATGATTATAGCGAAGAATTAATATGTGAAAATTGTTACGAGAACAAAGTTTCGGACCAAGGAAAAATATTCTGTAGAATTTTTTACCCTATCCATTTTCCTATAAAAAATATTACCGACTTATATTGCAAAAGATGTCAAATACAATTATTTGGAATAATAATTCGAGCGAATTCGTGCAGAGAATGCACCGTCTTCATTTTAAAACACCCAAAAATTTACCATGCAGATCTCCAAGGCATCTGTCCTGTTTATGATCCCAGGTACAGTGAAGCCTATGAACTCAATGGAGAAGAATACGATTTCGAGGCCGAAACTGTCATACTCGAATAGAATAACACAAATTTACAGACTTAAAGAATATATAATTATAAAAATATCCTCAAACTTATATCGACAATTCCGACTAACTTCGTTCTCCGATATTGTCGATTTTTCAAGGGGGGGAGGTGTCATGTCACCATGACTATTAATTAATTAATTAATTAATATTTAATTAATATTTTAATCACATTTTAGTGCAATAAATAATACAAATTTGTGTTGTTTTATGTTTACACAATTAACTTTTATTTAGTGAAGCGGACAAACAATTAGTTAAGTATAAATTATTAAATCATTATATTTGGTTTGTTTAAACAAATAATTGGATTGTTTAAACAAATTAAAATAAGAAATTAAGTAATGTTTATCATTCGACAATTGCTTTATATTGAAACCACACATATTGACGAGTTTATTTAAATTGTTTAAACAAATAAACAAATTGTTTAAACAAATTGAAATAAACAATTAAACGATGTTTATAATTTATATAGAAATAACCTTGAAATAAATTACAGAAATAATTATCAATTTTATCTTGATTGTTTAAACAAATAAATAAATTGTTTAAACAAATTGAAATAAACAATTAAACGATGTTTATGGTTTCTATAGAGATGACCTTGAAATTAATTACAGAAATAACGATTGATTTTGTCTTATTTGTTTAAACAAATAAATAAATTGTTTAAACAAATTAAAATAAACAATTAAACAATGTACATGGTTTCAATAGAAATAATCTTGAAATTAATTACAGAAATAACGATTGATTTTGTCTGATTTGTTTAAACAAATAAATAAATTGTTTAAACAAATTAAAATAAACAATTAAACAATGTACATGGTTTCAATAGAAATAATCTTCAAATTGATTACAGAATAATAATTGATTTTGTCTAAATTTGTTTAAACAAATAAAATTGATTGTTTAAACAAATTTAGTTAACTGAACACTAGATGTCTACTAGCAAAATAATTAGTTATTAAATATTTATCTCTTTATAAAATAACAAATGTAAACTTATTGTTTAAACAAATATAATTCTTGTAATAAACGAATTCATAATCAGCGTTATCAACAATTATGTTATTTTCTCAACGCACACCTGTTTTAAATAATTACACGAATAAATCATGTATTTATTAATTTGGTTAATTGAAAAGATAGAGATTGTTTTCCTCTTGGTAAATCTGAAATGGGTTCAACGCAAAGAAGAAGACGTGCAAGGCTGCAACACATAGAAGAAAACCTACACAGATACAACACACAGAAAATGACGCGCAACGGGCCCGCTGTGCCTTCAGCATCTCGTACTCCAAAAACTGTGCCTTTTTTAGACAAAGGGTCTGTGCCTCCAGCATCCTCGTACTCTAAAAACTGTGCTTTTTTCAAACAAAGGAACTGTGCCCTATTATGCAGCATAACGAAAAATGTGCCGAAAACGAAATAAGGTGCCTCACTACTCAAAAACTGTGCCTTTTTCTAGACTATAAATATCGAGCGACTTTTTAGTCAGCAGTTCAGTTTGAGTTCAGTTTTCGATTCAGTTCAATCATCAAGAGAGATCGAAACAAGTATTTTCCGGAGTCATTCAACTAGTTTAATCAGAAGTCGGATTAAAACAAGTGTTTTTTTGAAGTCAATTATTAAAGTTGAAATTTGGATTCATAAACGAGAGCCGTTGGAAGAAAATTGCAGTACCAGCTACTATCGAGAACAAGCCTTACGCAGTGCCAACCGTAAACTCTTTGCTGAGGACAACAATTGCAGGAATTTACTACCTCTATTCACGGACACGCCATTTGAGTCGGAAGGTCTCCTAGCCCACTTAAACTCATAAAAAGGTAACAATAATTCAAAAATCCCAAAAAGATAGAAAAACCAAGAATCTTCGAAAATAATGTATATGAAGAAATTCTAATAGTAAACTCTTGTTACAGATTTGACTATTTTTTAACTACCCGGAGTCATGTCTTTGAAATTGAACTACTTAAAGTAGTAAATTGAACTACTAATGTTTAACTACAAAAAAATAGTAAAATTAAAAACCTTAGCACAGATAGATTAACTAAAAAAGTAATTATTTTAACTGTTTTGCACTCAAATATTTAAAGGTAGTTGAATTCCTCGACTAAATTTTTTTAGTGTACTATTTACTCTCTAAATCTAAGTAAGTGAAAATCTACTTATTGGAAGTAAATTCACTTATTTCAAACGTTTTAAGTCGTTTAATAAGTGAATATTCACTTATTACTGGAGTTAAAGGAATTCACTTATTACATGAGTGCCAAATACACTTTTAAATAAGAGAACCATTTTAATTTAGAAAAATGACTAGAATACTTTCAAAATTAGAATTAACCGAATTAACGCAAATTTGAGATATTTAACTAATTTAGATTTAAAGAGTCTTTAACTCTTTAAATCTAAATCAGTTAAAAATAACTAACATAATAGTAAAAAGACAGCCATTGGTTCAAAAAGTAACATTTCAGCTAATCGTTTAGATAATTTTAGTAAATTCTCAATAACTAATTTATTTTGTCAAAACTGATTATTTCTTCAATAACTTTTTTTTACTGGCAATTACTTTATTTTCAACAAATAATCAGTTGTTTTTTACGAATTCAGGGGTCAGTATGGGTTTATTGTACAAATTTTCAAGGATTTATTTTTTATATTAGAATATATTTTTATAACCCAGTCTTTTTATACATGAAAATTGACATTTAAAAGTGACAAAAAATATTTTTCATTTTTATTTTTTATTGTTTATTTTTGCGAAATAGCTGCTTGAAGTTAACCTTAAATTTTACTGGCCTACACGATATCTGGAGTATGGATTATCTAAAATCAAAAAATTAAGTATTTTCTTAAAATGTGGATCTGTAGTTATCGCATAAACTAGGATCTTTTAATTCCGATGAAAGAGAAGAAAATGGCGAAAGTTTAAATTTTTTAACCCTTTTTTTACAACTTAATTTGTTTTAAAAAAGGGTTAAATATCAATGAATTTTTATTATCCTAGTTCATGCTAAAGCGGCACGTGTATAGAAGAACCCCTGAAAATTTGAGCTTAATCGGTTCAATAGTTTTTTTTAAATCGTGTCGGCCAGGTCGAAGAACGTTGTTTTGAGAAAAAGGCGTTAAACATTCGTTTAATTCGCGTTAAACATAAAAAATAAATATTCTATTGTACTTTTAATTTTTAAGGTAAAAAGGACTTAACTACATAAATACTTTTCTCTAACATTGCTGTGTATTATCAAATAATGAATTTTACTAATAATACTATAATGAAATTTGTTTAAACAATTTTTACTGCTATGCTATACGTCTTATGTTTCTGCAGTATCGCGTTTTTTAGCATGTTTTTGAACTCTACTACCTATATATTAGTTTTTATCTTATTTCTATAGGTATATAGTATACGAAATTTATGTTTATGAAAAATAAATTTTTTTAAAAAATAAATCCATACTGACCTCTTAATCAATCAAAAATTCTCAGCTGAGACTTTACTATGATAACACCGTCCGACAAAATTTAACTTTTTTTCTCACACACAAAAAAATCAAATATTTTCGGAAACTAGGACTAAAAAAAAATACCCGTGTCTGGCCTTTTTGCTAGATCAAGTCGTTTGTGGCTTCTAGGGGTGAAAACAACCCTTAAATTAAAAATGACAAGAGATCTTTTAAAAAATATTCATTTTTCATACAACTTGATATCTAGGGGTTTTCGGGGTCGCTGATTACGAATATGATATCAGATTTTCAAAATTCAAAATGGCGGATCTAATATGGCAGACCAATTTTTTAAAAATAGATTTAATTTACCTGAAACTCGTTACTCGGAGGTTTTTGGGTCGCTGATTACGAATCTGATGTCAGATTTTTAAAATTCAAAATGGCGGATCCAATATGGCGGACGAAAATTTGAGGAATTATTTAGATTCGCTTAAAACTTGTTACTCGGGGATTTTTGGGGTCGCTGATTACCAATCTGACGTTAATTTTTACAAATTCAAAATGGCGGATCCAAAATGGCGCCCGAAAAATTTAAAAATTATTTAGATTTGCTTAAAACTGGTTACTCGAGGGTTTTTGGGGTCGCTGATTACGAATCTGATGTCAGATTTTCAAAATTCAAAATATCGGATCCAATATGGCGGACAACAATTAAAAATTTATTTGTATTTGCCTGAAACTTGTTACTCGGGGGTTTCTGGGATCGCTGATTACGAATCTAATGTCATATTTTCAAAATTCTAATGACGGAGCCAATATGGCGGACAACTTTTTTAAAAATAGATCCAATTTGCCTGAAATTTGTTGCTCTGGGGTTTTTGAAGTCGCTGATTACAAATCTGATGGCAGATTTTCAGAATTTAAAATAGTTGATCAAAATAAAGAATACAAATTTAAAATTAAATTGCAAACTTTAGTTGTGAGATTTTGATTTTCAGTTGCGTTGCTACAGAAAATAGTATTTATATAAAACAAATGCGAATCGTTGATATTTCCACTTTGAAAAGCAGTGTTAAAAAATCACTTTATATTTATGAATTCATCTTATTTAAACTTCCTATTATTGAATATACTTACCTACTACAAAAACTTGCTTTGTCATTTTAAAAATGGCCAATATGCAAAGGCACATTAGTGAAAATGTTTAAATATTTTGTAATCTTCATCTTTATGAGATCCGCCTTTAGAACTTTAATATCCTGACATCAGATTCGTAATCAGCGACCTCAGAAATCCCCGAGTAACGAGTTTCAGGCAATTTGAATCTATTTTTAAAAAAGTTGTCCGCCATATTGGATCCGCCATTTTGAATTTTAAAAATCTGACATCAGATTCGTAATCAGCGACTCCAAAAACCCCCGAGTAACGAGTTTCAGGCAATTTGAATCTATTTTTAAAAAAGTTGTCCGCCATATTGGATCCATCATTTTGAATTTTAAAAATCTGACATCATATTCGTGATCATCGATCCCGAAAACCTCTAGATATCAAGTTTTATTAAAAATGAATATTTTTTAAAAGATCTCTTGTCATTTTTAATTTAAGGGTTGTTTTCACCCCTAGAAGCCACAAACGACTTGATCTATCAAAACGGCCAGACACGGTTATTTTTTTTTGGTCCTAGTTTCCGAAAATGCTTGATTTTTTTGTGTGTGAAAAATCGTGTCGGACGGTGTAATAATCATTAAAGTTTATTTGATTCAAATTTAGAGAGTACATATTATTTTAATTTGTCAATTAAATTATTTAACAATTTATATGTTTCGATTCATGACTAGTCATAAATAAAATGAAGTTTATATCATTTTTTAAGAAATTCAGGTTTAATAATTTAATCAAGGATTAATGTTAAATTTGTAAAATAAGAAAGTGTTAAGTAAGTTGAAAATATTTGATAATATATTTCAAATCTGTGATACTAGAAACAGGGGAAATTAAACATTTAATATAATTAATTATCACTGAGAAAAATGGATGTTTAGAATTAGATGTTTAAAACAAGATAGTAACGCTTAACCTCTAAATATTAAAGGTTAACATCTGAATTATTATTAAATCCCAACCCTGTTTGTAGTGGGGATTTCAAATTTTCCAACCGTGTTTTATATGTTTGTAGTGGGGATTTTTGGATTTCCCAACCCTGTTTTATGTGTTTATAGTGGGGATTTCAAATTTCACGCTTTACCGACAGTGATTTGAACGGGGATTTCCCTAATTGTGTGTGTTCTTTTTAGACAAGATGAACAAAATCTGAAACATATCTATGAAGATCATGTTAACACAGATATGCCCTATACTCAATTTCGTGATTTATGCTCAGAATGCTGGAAATCTGATAAATACGGATTTGTTGTCGTTGATAAGGATAGGAATTTGAATGATGGAAGATATCGGAAAGGATTTGATTGTTTCATTACACTATAAATACAGAGAGTTTAATTAATTTTAAATTAGTATAGTTTATATTGTGAAGATAGAAACATGTATCGAAAAGAGCAAGAAACGCTTGGTCAAATAGCAAAAGCAAGTGATGCTATTAGACGTAAACATCGTTTACTTAAAATGGGTAAAGAAGCTGCAGAAACAATGTTAAAAGAAACTTTTCAACCAATAGTTGCCCCTCTTCAAAAATTAGTAAATGTAAAAGAAGATCCATTGAAAGACATCAAGCTTGAAAAGATAAAGAAAGAGGAGGATAACGATTTCTCTTTTTCAACTGCTTTTGATGATGATTCAACTTTATTGGATACAAGTTTACTCGATGCGACTATAGTTAATACAACTCCACATCATGAAAATGATAATAATTATGAAAAATTGACAAATAAATTTATTTTATTGTTAAATAAAAATAGAAAAAGTTACTTGGACTTGGTTTATGGAGTGCGTAAGCTTCCTAATGGTTCATTTTTAATTGGTGATACACCTATTAGCTTTGAAGGTGCAAATATTAAAATTGTTGGAAAGAAAAATTATTTGAAAACTGCTGGATTGCTTGAACTTTTATTCAAACAAAAACCTGATGAATCTTTTATAACTTCAAATGATTTAACAAATTATAAAGAAATTCTTGTTTCTACAAATGCTCATCGAAAAAATTATAGTCCAAATGAATCAATCCAAACTTCAAAAAATTCTAAATATACTAGTATTATTGCAAAATTATTTAAAAGTACTCCGAAAAAAGGTGGAGGTTCTTTGAAGAAAAAATTACCTAAATTCATGATAGCAAAGAAAAATTTTAAACCAGACTATATCTATTGGGATGATCCAAATGAACTTGTTGATCGTTTACGTCTGCTTATAGCATCACAGCAAGCTGAAAATCAAAGTCATAACAATGAAATTATGTCAATTATTGAAGAGCTACGTGAAGCTCGAATTATATATTAAGAGAGTTCATTTGTATAAATCATCAGTATCACAATGAGCATTAACGTGTTTGGACATTCCTTGACACGATCTGTTGTTGCAAGTCGTGGACTTCCTGGTACAGGATTTAAACTAACTTCAAACGGTCATTACGACATTGATAAGAAAAAACTTTGTAACGTTCAAGACGCTGAAGAAGCACAGGATGCTGTAAATTTAAAACTTGCACGGCAAATCATTCAAAACGAGATAAAAACAGTCTTTCAAGTTACATCTTCAATAAGATCAGAAGTTGATAACAATAAAAAATTTTTAAAACTCCTGGAGGATTCAATAGATAAAAAACTAAAAATTCTAGAGAGAGAAATTAATCAAGAATTGGCTATTCGCAACGCAGAAATTATTCAACAATTAGATGCTCGATTGACTCTTCTGGAAAATGGACGACAAGAAGTTAACAGTAGTCTCGGAACTACATAAACAAGCTAGAAGAAATTATCCTCGACGAAAAGTTCAAATGCGTGGAATAGATGAAACTTGGCAAGCAGATTTGGTTGAAATGATACCTTACTCTAAATCCAATAAAGGTTTTAAATAAATGCTTACTGTCATTGACATATTTTCAAAATATGCATGGGCTGTTCCTGTTAAAAGTAAAAGTGGAAAAGATATTTCTACAGCAATGAAATCTATTCTGATACAAGGACGTTCTCCAAAAAACTTGCATACTGACAGAGGCAAAGAATTTTACAACTCTCAATTTACAAGTTTAATGCAAACATATAACATTAAACTCTATTCAACTTATAGTAATCTGAAAGCATCAATTATTGAAAGATTTAATCGGACTCTTAAGAATATGATGTGGTCTCAATTCAGTTTACAAGGCAATTACAAATGGTTAAATCTTTTACCAACTCTTATGTCAAAGTACAATAATCAAAAACATCGTACTATTGGTATGAAACCCAAAGATGTCACCGCTGCAGATGAGAGAAAATTATTGAAACGTATCAGCAAACTGAGAAGAATTCCACTAAAGAGATCAAGATTCAAAGTCGGTGATAGAGTTCAAGTCAGCAAATACAAAAACATCTTTGAAAAACGATATACACCCAACTGGACAACTGAAATATTCACTGTGGATCGAGTTAAAGCAACAAAACCTGTAACTTACATACTTACCGATTATCAAAATCAATCCATCGAAGGAGGTTTCTATGAAGAAGAACTCTTAAAAGTCAAATATCCTGATGTTTATCTTGTAGAGAAAGTTCTCAAAACACGTGGAAATGAAGTTTACGTCAAATGGCTTGGATTCGACAACTCGCACAATAGTTGGATTAAAAAATCTGATATGTAGCTAATGTTAAACTAATGTTAAATAAAGTTAAAGTAATGTTAAATAAAGTTAAAATAATGTTAAACTAATGTTAATTAAAGTTGAAGTAATGTTAAAGTAATGTTAAAGTAACGTTAAAGTAATGTTAAGTAATAGTTAAAAAAGTTAAAATGTAATTAGATTAAGGTTTTATTAAATAAAGTAGACATGAAATAAATGTATAAATAATCTTTTTATTAACAACTTCCTCCAAAGTCTTCTATTTACAATTCAATCGGATCATCAATTACTTTACAATAACCCCATGCAAGGGTATCTGTACTATTAGGCAATAAAATTCTTTTATTGCCATAAGGACTTAAAGTGACAGTGATTACCGACAGTTACCGACAGTGATTTGAACGGGGATTTTCCTAATTGTGTGAATTTTGAATTTCCCGCGTTACCGACAGTATTTTTGACGCTTGAAGTTGATATTTGAATTTTTACATCAGTGTCGGTGATCATTAACTACTTGACTCTCCTGGTGACTTTGAATATACCACCATTTATGAATATGTATGTACTATATTTAAATATTCTTGAATCAGCATAATTATACTGTGACTTACAGGCTTGTTGCCCAATTAAGAGCGAGTGGGAGGTTTTTTGTATGTATAATACATATTTTACATAATGTAGAAAACCATATATCACTGGTTTGCGTTATACAATTCAAATGTCAATATGGCTGCCGCAGACTCAGAGCTCATTGGTTGACTTTTGACTTGCGCGTGGTGAGACTCTCTTTTCTTGGATCATGGTTGGTAGCACTGATAAAAGCACTCTCTCACTTTGTCCAGCGTTTCGATTGCTTTTCAAACAGGATCTATAAAATGGTAATTAAGATGAATTTTCAATGATTTAATATAATAATATTAATATGTTTGTGAACAAAAATTGTACTGAATTCAGTTGAATTGATAATTTAATTTTTTCTTTTCAGAACAATCACAACTCAATACCATGCTGCTCTTGTTGCTTCTGCCGCTACAGGGCTTCAGTAAATACATTTGTAAGTATTTATATATATCCCAAGATAGTAATTCACTTTCTGAAATGTTTAGAATCATCTGTATATCTATAAAATATGATAATAACAATCTTGATTTTGTTACAGACATTCCAACAAAATCGAAACACAAATTTCTGTGGCAGATGTTGTTTTTGTAACTACATGACAAACCACATTTCATTCGTAAGTATTCCTGTAATTATTTTGTAAGTATTTACATGTAAGATATGAAAAAATCTTCGTGGACTATAGATTTGAAAACCTAACCTAAAAATCGATTAATGATCAGTTAGCCATGTGCCGTTGAAAGTTTCATTTGGAAAATTTCTCTTTGAATGTTTCTCGTGATGAAATTGATGATAAGTGGTCATGCTAATAAATTTTGAAAGTTTCAAAGAAATGTAACGTATAACATAAATTTCTGAAACGACACATTGCTATTTAATCTTAAAATTTTAAATCATATTTTTGAATTTGTTTAAAATTGCACATCTTTTAAAGTTTCTAATTTCATATATTTTTTCTAGATGTCTTCTATGCAAGGTCAGGCAATCAACCATCAAGAATTTTTGAGATTTCAAAATCCTCGACCCCCTTTTCAAAATATCAGTCAGAGACCGGAGATTCTACCTCAACAGATTCTACCTCAACAGATTCTACCTCAACAGATTCAACCTCAGAGAATGCATCCTCAGCAATTTCCAGTTCAACAGATTCGAGATCCACGAATACATTCTCAGCAAACTAATTTTCAACAAAGTCCAGGTCAACTTCTGCCACAACAAATTCAGACTACACGATCACAATCACATCAAATGCCTTTTAGACAACCTCGAGCTCAATTTCAACAAATTCATAATCAGCAAATGCTTAATCAGCAAATTCATAATCAGCAAATGCTTAATCAGCAAATGCCTTATCAGCAAAACCAACAAACTCCTGGTAACTCAGATGTAAGTATAAATAAAAATTTAATATTTTTAAAATTAAAACGAATAAATTAAATATAAATATATATATATATATAATTAAATTTTATTTAATAGATGAATAGACAATCAAGTTCTAAGTGGAATTCTACTGAGGAAGTCTTAGTTGGTGGAGGAAAAATCGCAAGTCAAAAGAGTGAAAATATACCAAATTTACAATCAAAAATTATTGAAAACTCAGAAACACAACCGCTCATAAAATCTCAGACACAAACCACTAAAACGACTACAAACTCTGAAACACCAAACCTAAAAACACAACCCATCACAAATTCACAGACACCTACACCAAATTCACAAACAAAATCGATTAAAAAATCAGAAAAAAAATCACAGGAAAAACCAATGACAAAATCAGAAAAAAAATCTCAGGAAAAACCAATAAAAAAAAAGTTGAAAAATTGAAAACAAAACAGGTAAAAAAATCACAAACGAAAACAATTACAAACTTAGAAACACAACCTATTAAAAAATCACAGACACAAACAAACAAAACGATGATAAATATAGAAACATCACAAGTACTAAACTCAGAAACAGCACAAATAGCAAACTCAGAACCACAACCTATCATAAAATCACAGATACAAACTAACAAAGTGATGACAAACTCAGAAACATCACAAGTACCAAACTCTGAACCACAACCTATTATAAAATCACAGACACAAACTAACAAAACGATAAAAAACTCAGAAACATCACAAATAGCAAACTCAGAACCACCACAAATAGCAAACTCAGAACCACAACCTATCATAAAATCACAGACACAAACTAACAAAACAATAACAAACTCAGAAACATCACAAGTAGCAAACTCAGAAACAAAACAAATAGCAAACTCAGAAGTTATAAAATCACAGACACAAACTAACGAAACGATTACAAACTCAGAATTAGCAGAACCGATAACACCTCCACCAACTCCACCAGCATCAGAACTAAAACAAGTCGAATCATCGTCAACCAGTTCTAATTCTTCATCAAGTTCCTCTGCCTCATCGTCATCATCGTCGTCATCATCGTCGTCGTCATCAACTAGCTCATCGGACTCATGTGACTCATGTGACTCATCAACATCTTCAAATGATAAGGATACCCCTTACATTCGCAAAAAAACGAAGCCTCAACCTGTAACTACAGGTCGAAAGAGGGAAGGTGGAAACATTGAGAAAAAAAAAAGGAACATAAGAAGGCTAAAAAATAAGTTCTTTTCATGTTTAATTTTCTTTTTACTATTTACAGTCTAAATTTTTTAAAATTTTTATTATTTGCAATAAGTTAGAAATGATAGTATAATTTGAAAATGATACTATGTGTGAATTGAAGAATATTCTGTTGCAAACATTGAGAAAAACTAATTTTTGTTTTAATTTAAATTTTGTTTTTTAATTATTTACAAGTCATTTGCTATTCTTCTTAAAATTATCTGAATCATCCTTTATAAAAGTTGAAACCTTAACTTATTATCAATATCATACGATAATAATCACTTTTTATATTCTCTTACTATTCTTAAAGTTGTTGCGTTATACTTTCTTTTAAATTTTGTTAATTTTAAGTTCTATGTATTATAAAAAAAATGTTTTTTGAAAACTTTTTTATATTTAATCGTTTGTGAAGCTTTAAATAAAAAAATAAATTAATAAATTTATAATTAAGAACATCTTGTTTTATTTTAAAGTGTTAAATATAAATTTATAGTAGTTTTACTTTGGAAAAAATATAACTAGATAGTCAAATAAAAATTTTGATTAGAATCACAGCAAGCTTTGATTAATTTCATTTTTGGTCAAGAATTCAGTTGTAATAAGATAATAATGTTAGTTTATAAAGAATTCCAAATACTTTTTATTTATAAAATAGGTGAAGTTGAATAATTTTAAGAGTATTATCTTTTAATATATTTCTTATAAATGATACTGTTTAAAAATTTTTTTTTCAATCAATTGATCATAACTTATTTTTATAAAGACATGTGAAAATTATCTCAGCTAATAATTAATTTAATTTATTATCTAGTAGCTTTGCTATTGGTAACTTAATTCGTTGTTTTATTTTAATGTTTTAAATCTATATATATAAATTCATAGTAGTTAAACATTGAAAAATCATAAGTAGATATTTAAATACGAATTTTAATTAGAAATATGGCAATCTTTGATTAATTTTGGTAAAGAGTTCAGTTGTAATAAGATAGTTAACCTCAAATTCTATGAGTAATCTAGTAGAAAAAATGTTAGTTTATAAAGAATTCAAAACTACTTTTTATTCATAAAATAGCTGAAATTGAATAATTTTAAGAGTATTATTATCTTTTAATATATTTAATTCTTATAAATGGTACTGTTTAAACTGTCTATTCAATTAATTGATCATAATTTATTTCTTTAAAGACATATGAAAATTATAATAAGAAAAAGATTTTTTGATCTAAATAAGCAAAAAAAAAAAAATCGTTTATAAAGCTTTATACAATAAATAAATAAAAAAATAAATAAACTTATAATTCTAAATATCATATTTTATTTTAAAGTTTTTAAATATATATAAATTTATAGTAGTTAAATATTGAAAATAAAAAACATAAGTAGATATTCAAATAAATATTTTAATTAGAAATACTGCAATCATTGGTTAATTTTATTTTGATAATGAGTTCAGTTGTTGTAATAAGACAGTTAGCCTCGAATTCTATTTCTAATCTAGTAGAAAAAATTTCAGGGTATAAAAAATTCCAAACTACTTTTTATTTATAAAATAGGTAAAGTTAGATAGTTTTAAAAGTACTATCTTTAAATATGTAATACTTATAAATGATACTGTTTAAACCTTCTTTTCAATCAAACAACTGTTTATAATTTATTTTTAAAGACATGTGAAAATAATCTCAGTTGGTAATTGTTTTTTAATTTATTATCTATTTTAATATGTAGTACTTATAAATAATACTGTTTAAACATTCTTTTCAATCAATCAATCAACTGTTCATAATTTATTTTAAAGACATGTGAAAATAATCTCAGTTGGTAATTGTTTTTAATTTATTATATAGTAGCTTTACGATTAATAATTTCAAATCTACGCGCGCATTTGACTGCTAATGTGAAAAGCATGCGCACTTTCGTTTGTAGAAGATACATGACATCTAACCAATACTGAACGTTTACCAAAACGGTAAAGCCAACAGGAATAACAGTTACAATTCTATTGTTTCTTCTTCGTTTTTCAGTTTACACTACCATTGGACAATGGTGTGGAGTGAGAAATCTGAGTGGGGACGATAGCTATTTAAAGCGATGTACAAACTATGAGAGTCATTATTTTCAGATCTTTCAACAGTTTTAGAATTATAAGTAGTTAGTAAGATACTTCCTTATTTTTAGGTTATTTTAATTAAGTTTCTTATATTTATCTTTCTTTCTTTCAAATCTTCAGGATTTGAAAATTAAATATAAATTGAAAACTTTTATTTTAAGAATCAAAATTAAATTTTTTTTAAAAAGTCATATATATTATAATGTTCTTTAAAGTTTCAACTTTACTTTAAAATATTTTTAAGAAATCTTAAATTAAATATACATATAAAAATTTTATTCTTTTAGAAATCAGAGTAAAAAAAAAAAAAACAACAACAAAAAATGGAAAATTATAATGCGCCTTCAAACTCTCCAGAATCAAATGTCACTTCAACTACCAATATTATTTATAATTTTCGTCCCTGCTCTCCAGAATCAAATGTTACTTCAACAACCAATATTATTATTTATAATAATGAAGTTGGTAGTGACGGAGAATCAGTTTTAATGTCTGAATGTGAGGAAGTTAATAGTGAGGCAGATACGGTGATCTTGAGTGATTCTGATCATAATAGAGCTGATGATTCAAACTATAATTCCGATGATTCAGACTGCTTAATAATTAATATTACATCCGAAGAGGTTAGTTTTTTTTTGTCTCAATCTCTAAAGTCGTCTTATAAACTTGAAAAAAAAAAAACATACATGTTACTTTAAAAAAAAAAAAAAAAACTATTTCCAGATGGCAGAGCTGCTAGAGAAACTGCCTCCAGATAATGAACTGATGGAAATCATTATGGAATCATTAGAAAGATCAATAACCCCTTCTCCAACGATATCACCATCTTCATCTCCTGAGAGGAAAAATTAAATTAATTATACATTCTAAATTCTTTATATGAGAAAACAAAAAACAAAAAAACAAAAATAAATGTAAAATAAAGTTAATGGAAAGCAAAAAAAGAATACCGTCTTTACTATATTCAATCTTAATTTTAGTTAAGCATAATATTTTAAACTGCACATGCGTCAGAAATTTAACCATTGCGCGCGCATTACAATATGTAGTGGGGTAAAAGAAGAAGGTGGGGATTTGACAATATAAGGCGACTCGCGGATTATCAGGATCATTCTTTTTACAAGTCTCCTAATTAGCAGTAAGCAAAAAAAAACACTTATACCCGTTTAATATTTATTTTAAGATATTTTAATTTTATGCTTTAGTTTTCTAAGTTTATTATTTTCACCTTATTATTTTCTAAGTTAATTTCTTAACTTTAGTTTTCAAAGTTTTCTCTTTCAGCCATAGTTCTCTAAGGTCTTTGAATCTTTATTTTGCAAAGTTATTTTTTAGCTTAATTTTCTAAGTTTTCTTTTTAAGCTTTAGTTTTCTAAGTTACTATCCATGTAATACTTTACTTTTAGTTTATTTACTTCATATTCTAAGCCAATCAGTAGAATTTGAACTATAAGTCTTAATTCTTTTCAGATTCTATTTTAAATATGGATCTCGAAAAAGTTAACGCAGTTGGACGTTTTGAAGGGTATCTTCCAGTAAAGCCTCTTTCCGATCTCAGTAAAAATGGTCTTTATTATATCACAAAAATGAAGAAGGTCCAGACGAAATATGGTGCGAGGATAATTGCTGAATTAGATGCTGATTTTGTTACCTACCTGCCATCCAGATTCACCAAACTTTTTGAAGAAGATCCAAACACCCTGGAAATGATGCAGGAGGCTGCATCGTCTAAGCAGCTACAATTGAAATATATTGGCGGAACTTACAATATTATTGAATTTAACTTATTAAAATAAAAAAAATATATGTATATTTGAAAAATGTCTAAAATAAAGAAAAATATTTTACCTCTAAATTTGTCTTAATTTATTTTATTCCTAGTCTAAATTAGATTTAAGTGCGTCTTTAAAAAATTAAGTTGTAAATATAATTAAGTTTTTAAATATAAATAAATCTAAAATATGACAGGTTTTTAGAAATCAAGAAACATTTTAAATTTAGGTTAATAAATTTTATTTTGAAAACTCTTAAATATTTACAAAGTAGATTCACAATTTTCATAAAAAGATTTTAAAGTAGTATCAACTTCATCAATTCCTTGAGTAACAACACTTATAAATTGGTTTGAAGGTTTTAGAAACCAATCACGAAGGATTACAACATTATTTACAGCACAATTTGCGTTTTCAAAAGAATGATGTGTACAAGCAGCGGTCGATGATTCAAATTTTAACTTTTTAATCGATGGACATTCTAAATCTTCTAAATCTACAACATTTAAGAAATATTTTTCTAGCCACTGTTTCTTCTCTACTCCTTTAACGAAAATTGTTTTTGCACTATGTAAATTTTCTTTTAAAATTGGCTGCAGTTCATCGTAGGGTATTTCTCCATCAGACCATTCAATTCCAAGGTAATTTCGAGTCAGCCAGCGATTCACATTCTTGTATCGTACAGGTAATCTACTCCAAAGGTAAGGTGGTTCAAAAAGGAGGACAAGTGGTTGAGCATCAACCTGAAGAGGAATTATTGCCAACTCCTTGAAAACAAATTCATTGTATGGTCTTTTAAAACCCTGGACATCTACGATGAACTCCATCCTGAAACATATAATGCTGGAACAGAAATGAATTTCTGCTCGAGAGCAGCAGCATTTATAGTCTTAATCCCCACCACTTCTTAATCCCCACCACTTCTTTATCCCCTCTATAGCAACTTCTTGACAACGCCGCTGATTGGTTTATATTGTACAATGCGGTCATCGATGATGATGCAATAGGCTGTAGTTTCAGCTGGCATATTATTGGTTGATTCAAATTCCAGACGTACGTCAACAGACGCTTGTTTGAGAAATTCATTTTGTTTCGAACAATCAATTACAATTAGAGGGGCCAAATTTTTAAAAGTACTTTTTGTTAAAACAGGCACGGATTCCTTTCCATAATAAGAAGTTTGGAAATTAGCATACATTTCATAGAGTAGAGAATATTGATTTTGATCAAAATTTATATTTAAATTCCCATAAGGATAATATTGAGAATTCAAAAAGAGTTTAAAATTTGTAATATTGCAATGATCAAAATGACAAGCATATCTTTTACGCTTATCTTTTCTTCCTGTTTGAAATCCAAGTATTACATAACGTGGCTTCTCTAAATGTGTTGAGGTTTTAATTTGCCACATGACTTTTGAACTTGTTGGAACCAAAGGATACTCATACATTTCCAGAGATCGAAAACACATTGAAATCAGTGGATCTTTTTCAATAAATTTTAATAATTTAATTTTATTATTGTCTGCTGGTAAAACGTATGGAACCATCCATTCAATCTTGATGATTGTAATTTTGAATTCTTCATCAGGTGCTGCTGCTTGTCCTGTTTGAATTATAGCATTCAAGTCATTTCGTGATCTTGTCAAGATAAGTTCATGTTTAGAGTTTATAACAATTTTTTTATAATCTTCGGCAAAGCCAAAAATCATTCCAAGTGGTACTGTTACATCGAGATTGCCATTTTCCACTATAATTCTTGAACCATCTGATATTTTTGAAAAACCAACATTTTCCATAAAGTTGAGTTGAGGGGGGTTAAGACAAACATAATTTTTCATCATTGTAGTGTGTCCAACATATTTACATCTGTCAATCTCGATACCATTCAATTTATAGCGAATTTCATCAAATAAATAACACATAGCGTTGCTGCTAAAATGTACATTTTCAGTAAGAGTAACTCCATCATTTCGAGTCAACTTTCCAAATATGTGTAATGAACTTTTGTTTGGTAGAATACATAAATCTTGATTTTGTACAGCAATTCGAATTTCATCACTATTGTTATAGGATGAAGAAGCATAGGGTTGATGAGCATGAATCTCATAATGAGCTATGGACTCATCAAAGTTTACTGGAGTTGCAATGTTGAGAAGATCTTCCATATTTATTACAACAACACCCAAAAAATATATAGATTAATTGTTTTGTTGTTTTCCTTGAGGTATAACTTTTAGACCTATTTGCTTCAGAAATCTGCGATTCTGAGGTGTTAACACCCTGCGAGATAAATTTAGACTGGTTTGTCTCTCGCATGTTGACAAGCTTTTATAGTTTCCTCCAACTTTTTGATTATAAACGATTCCCATTATATTGATTTTATATGTAAGCGAATAGTGATAGTTTCTCCTCGAAAATTTATCAAATCACCGTCCTGATCAACAATGCGGAGTTGAATATTATGTATTGTCTTGACAGCTATCGGAAGGTAAATGACATGTGTAGGCACTTCCACAATCTTATATCCTGGTGGAACACTAAGAAAGAATTCGTGGATAGTATGCACTTTTTGATTATTTATATATGCTCCAGATGTAATATTGCATTCAACACGTAGAGCATTAACTTTTAAAATAGATACAGGTAAATCTGATGTATGCGTCTCGTTTCCTACCAATTCGCGAGGAGTGAATCCCAAAAGCGTACCGATAGAATTCGGATATGTAAAATTAATTTGATGATTTGAGAAAATCATACTACGTAATGTATTGTTATTAGGCTTAATATTTATTGTACAATCATCTGATACGGACATTTGTATGTATGCTTCAATATCTTTTATTTTATAACTACCTGTTGGTATAGTAATTATCTTATAACCTATATGAAATTTGTTGTTGCTTTCATCAATGTTGGGAATTGAATTAAAAGTCAATAGTTCAACAAGACCAAGTACATAATTTTTATTTGGATTAATTTCTATTGGAGGGAAATATTCAGCTTTAAGAACTGAAGTTGTTCCCGTTAACGTTAAAGTAAATGAATCATTCATGATGCTGTCAGTTTTAACACTGAAGCTTACAAAATTTACATGTTCTTATATAGCCTAAAATTACTTTTAATATTAAGTTGTTTACATAAAAATTTTAAACACAAGTGTCCACATATAAATGTATCATAATTTTGATATCTTTTATGATTATATTTTACGAAGCTACCATCACCTAGGTATGTGATGAGATCAGTTGGAGGAGGAAGGTTGCCAAAACTATCAAAGTACATTGTTTCATTTTTTAATTTCTTATATGCAACCCAGTGTGTACCGGCACCTTCCTTATCATCCAAATTTATAATCGCTGACTCATATTGATGAGGTCCTTTAGCAAGTAATTCATTACGCATAAAAACACCACGGAAATGTGGTATTTTTAGAGTCTTGGCATATTTCCACAAATCAAAGTCAGTTAGTGCACGATGAGGTAGCTTCAATACTAGTTTTTTTTCTTTCTTGATGTTCGCTTTCCCTTTGAAGTTCGTCTCTTCCTTGATCTTAGTTTTTTCAACCCTTTTCCCAAATTAAAAGGATTAATATGAAGACCAAGTCCTTGTCTGTAAGGTTTTAAATGTAACCCTTTTCTAAGTGATATTTCTTCCATTGTTTTGTTATGTCGGTGAGCTTCTGCAAGTTCTTCTTTAGCTGTTTTAGCATCATTCACAGCTTTTGCAATACCAGATGCTCCACCAGCAAGAGCACCAATTGCGCTGAGTCCAGCAAAGATTGGAATAAGTGGTAAAAATCCACCAACTTTTGTAGGTACCGGAAGAATTCAAGGTGATAAAATTTTAGATTTACCACCAGCACTTTTAATAGCTTTGCGTGCACCAATCATCGCAGCTCGAATAGATTCTTCAGCATTATTGCTGGGAATCATACTCTTTTTAGCAGCATCAACAACTTTGCGTAGCGCTAGTTTCTTCTTGGATTTCCTCTTTTTTGACTTCCTCCGCACTCCCATACCTAATGTTGATTTAGCCTTCATTGTTCCAGATATAGCTAAAGCAGCTGCTCTTTCACCAATAGTAGAATCTTTATCTAAAACCCGTTGCCACGCTTTTTCAGCTAGTACTTTATCTGCAGCGTTTCTTGCGTTTATATTTTCACGATTTTGCGAATAAGCAATGTCGTGTTCTTTGCAAGCGGTGTCTAATGGATTAACACCTTGATCACCACGAGCTAATCGTTTTGCTAGTTTAGTACCAGGTCCACAAAACTGATAACCTGGTAAATGTAACTCGAACGGCAAATTATTGATAATACGATTGAATAATCCTTTACCTTTTATCACTTTATGTATAATCATTTTAAACGCACATCTTGAAAGTTTGTTTAAGACTGACTGAAAGGCAATAAAAGCGCGCTGTTTATAGTCTCGGCAGCCAGTCGATATCAAGATGTTGTTTACAACGCAACCCGTTAAACTACCAATCACGAGTGTTGACGTTGAGACTAATGAAAAAAAGATAAAACGTCACAGCAGTCTGTTCTCAGACAGCATTCGAGCTGTTTTCTGCGGCCCCTCCAATTGTGGTAAAACAAACGCCCTCCTTTCTCTAATCATACATCCAAATGGTTTGAGTTTTGAAAACATTTATCTATATTCAAAATCGTTAGAACAACCTAAATACAAATTTTTGGAAAATGTACTAAAAAATGTAGATGATGTAGAGTACTTTCCTTTCAGAGAGCATGAGGAAGTGGTTTCACCTAAGGAAGCTAGACCAAATTCAATATTCATTTTTGATGATATAGCATGTGAAAAGCAAGACAATGTAAGAGCCTTCTTTTGTATGGGTAGACATGTAAACGTAGATAGTTTCTACTTGTGTCAAACTTATGCTCGTATTCCAAAACACTTGGTACGAGATAATGCCAATTTATTGGTTCTTTTTAGACAAGATGAACAAAATCTGAAACATATCTATGAAGATCATGTTAACACAGATATGCCCTATACTCAATTTCGTGATTTATGCTCAGAATGCTGGAAATCTGATAAATACGGATTTGTTGTCGTTGATAAGGATAGGAATTTGAATGATGGAAGATATCGGAAAGGATTTGATTGTTTCATTACACTATAAATACAGAGAGTTTAATTAATTTTAAATTAGTATAGTTTATATTGTGAAGATAGAAACATGTATCGAAAAGAGCAAGAAACGCTTGGTCAAATAGCAAAAGCAAGTGATGCTATTAGACGTAAACATCGTTTACTTAAAATGGGTAAAGAAGCTGCAGAAACAATGTTAAAAGAAACTTTTCAACCAATAGTTGCCCCTCTTCAAAAATTAGTAAATGTAAAAGAAGATCCATTGAAAGACATCAAGCTTGAAAAGATAAAGAAAGAGGAGGATAACGATTTCTCTTTTTCAACTGCTTTTGATGATGATTCAACTTTATTGGATACAAGTTTACTCGATGCGACTATAGTTAATACAACTCCACATCATGAAAATGATAATAATTATGAAAAATTGACAAATAAATTTATTTTATTGTTAAATAAAAATAGAAAAAGTTACTTGGACTTGGTTTATGGAGTGCGTAAGCTTCCTAATGGTTCATTTTTAATTGGTGATACACCTATTAGCTTTGAAGGTGCAAATATTAAAATTGTTGGAAAGAAAAATTATTTGAAAACTGCTGGATTGCTTGAACTTTTATTCAAACAAAAACCTGATGAATCTTTTATAACTTCAAATGATTTAACAAATTATAAAGAAATTCTTGTTTCTACAAATGCTCATCGAAAAAATTATAGTCCAAATGAATCAATCCAAACTTCAAAAAATTCTAAATATACTAGTATTATTGCAAAATTATTTAAAAGTACTCCGAAAAAAGGTGGAGGTTCTTTGAAGAAAAAATTACCTAAATTCATGATAGCAAAGAAAAATTTTAAACCAGACTATATCTATTGGGATGATCCAAATGAACTTGTTGATCGTTTACGTCTGCTTATAGCATCACAGCAAGCTGAAAATCAAAGTCATAACAATGAAATTATGTCAATTATTGAAGAGCTACGTGAAGCTCGAATTATATATTAAGAGAGTTCATTTGTATAAATCATCAGTATCACAATGAGCATTGACGTGTTTGGACATTCCTTGACACGATCTGTTGTTGCAAGTCGTGGACTTCCTGGTACAGGATTTAAACTAACTTCAAACGGTCATTACGACATTGATAAGAAAAAACTTTGTAACGTTCAAGACGCTGAAGAAGCACAGGATGCTGTAAATTTAAAACTTGCACGGCAAATCATTCAAAACGAGATAAAAACAGTCTTTCAAGTTACATCTTCAATAAGATCAGAAGTTGATAACAATAAAAAATTTTTAAAACTCCTGGAGGATTCAATAGATAAAAAACTAAAAATTCTAGAGAGAGAAATTAATCAAGAATTGGCTATTCGCAACGCAGAAATTATTCAACAATTAGATGCTCGATTGACTCTTCTGGAAAATGGACGACAAGAAGTTAACAGTAGTCTCGGAACTACATAAACAAGCTAGAAGAAATTATCCTCGACGAAAAGTTCAAATGCGTGGAATAGATGAAACTTGGCAAGCAGATTTGGTTGAAATGATACCTTACTCTAAATCCAATAAAGGTTTTAAATAAATGCTTACTGTCATTGACATATTTTCAAAATATGCATGGGCTGTTCCTGTTAAAAGTAAAAGTGGAAAAGATATTTCTACAGCAATGAAATCTATTCTGATACAAGGACGTTCTCCAAAAAACTTGCATACTGACAGAGGCAAAGAATTTTACAACTCTCAATTTACAAGTTTAATGCAAACATATAACATTAAACTCTATTCAACTTATAGTAATCTGAAAGCATCAATTATTGAAAGATTTAATCGGACTCTTAAGAATATGATGTGGTCTCAATTCAGTTTACAAGGCAATTACAAATGGTTAAATCTTTTACCAACTCTTATGTCAAAGTACAATAATCAAAAACATCGTACTATTGGTATGAAACCCAAAGATGTCACCGCTGCAGATGAGAGAAAATTATTGAAACGTATCAGCAAACTGAGAAGAATTCCACTAAAGAGATCAAGATTCAAAGTCGGTGATAGAGTTCAAGTCAGCAAATACAAAAACATCTTTGAAAAACGATATACACCCAACTGGACAACTGAAATATTCACTGTGGATCGAGTTAAAGCAACAAAACCTGTAACTTACATACTTACCGATTATCAAAATCAATCCATCGAAGGAGGTTTCTATGAAGAAGAACTCTTAAAAGTCAAATATCCTGATGTTTATCTTGTAGAGAAAGTTCTCAAAACACGTGGAAATGAAGTTTACGTCAAATGGCTTGGATTCGACAACTCGCACAATAGTTGGATTAAAAAATCTGATATGTAGCTAATGTTAAACTAATGTTAAATAAAGTTAAAGTAATGTTAAATAAAGTTAAAATAATGTTAAACTAATGTTAATTAAAGTTGAAGTAATGTTAAAGTAATGTTAAAGTAACGTTAAAGTAATGTTAAGTAATAGTTAAAAAAGTTAAAATGTAATTAGATTAAGGTTTTATTAAATAAAGTAGACATGAAATAAATGTATAAATAATCTTTTTATTAACAACTTCCTCCAAAGTCTTCTATTTACAATTCAATCGGATCATCAATTACTTTACAATAACCCCATGCAAGGGTATCTGTACTATTAGGCAATAAAATTCTTTTATTGTCATAAGGACTTAAAGCAATTTTTTTTTGTTTCAAAGTATGAACATTGTGATTTTTGGATCTAATACAATATTGAGTTCGATACTGTATTTTAACATTTTTCAAACAATACATATAGTCGTCGAACGTGATGCTTTTGTTTACAACACTAGTTTTCACACCCTTGGTTTTTTTCATAAAATCTTTATCTTCTACGCGCAAGCTATACATTTTGCTCCGCAAGCCAACAAATTCAGTTACTATTCTACCACTACATTCATCTTTCATTAATCCCAAAACTTTTTTGTTGGCTTGCGGAATACCGTAGACATTATTAACGGGATAGTCAGAGGTGTCAAATTTATGAATATCGACTTTCATGTCTGCATAGACATCTGCACATTTAACTTCATAAATAAGACTGTCTGTATCCGTATACAACAATTTACATTTCTTTTCATATTTGCGCAACATATAATCATAATGAAAGTCATAGATTAATGTTTTCGAAATGTCTAATACACTGAGACCCACGTAGAGTGGTTTGTTCATGAAAACTTCGACTTTTTTTAATTCCACAGCAACCAATTTTTCATTAAAAATTGCTCTGCTATGAAAATTTGGTTTTGCGATTAAGGCTTCAGCTCCATACCTACCCTCCCACTTTGTCACGAGTTTTACATCAACGTGGTTTCGCACGTTCTCCATTGTTTTACCATAAACCGCGTTGTTCATTAATTTAAATAAGTTTTTCTCAAACTCATTATTGGCATTTGTTCTCTGTTGTGTATTAAAATCAATGTAGTTTTTTAGCCATGTAGACTGTTTAAATTTTAAAACGCGATGAATTTTAACTAAAACAAGACCATTTGCCAAAGCTTGTTTCAGAGCACGGTAATGGAGAACGTGCTTTCGTTTCGGTAGGAGAGTAGTAAGAAATTTCTCTTCCTTAGAATCTGGTGGCTTCGAGTGTTCTGGGCAAAACGGAAAATCACTATGTTTTTCATGCAATTCATCCGGGTAATCTAAATCGACTTCTAAGATGTAGCCGATTGGCGCATCATCTTCTACATTAAAGTCAAAACTATTGTCAACATTTTCTACCCACTCGAAACCACCAAAAGGAAGCGTTTGTACCATAGCCCATCCATACAAATTATTTGCATCAAAGTACACGATGTAAGATGTCTCCTCACTTTCATTGAACTTTTCCATATATGGATTATTTGCCTTAGCGTATCGATTTGTGCATTGGCTTACTCCACCTCTTATTCCGCGCTCTACAAACATTACCATATCAATGTCAGTGAGGAGTTCTAATCTTACATTCGTATACTTTAGCATTGCATCCCAAGTCAAGCCAGGTGCAGTGTAATAATGTGCAGCATCAAGTTCATAGGCAATCAAACACTGATTTCTAAAATTCTTAAACACATCAGCAAGCAAAAGCACGTCAGTTTTCATATACAAGTATACATAATCACCAAGATTTTGACAATTAAATTCGTTCCACACTTTTTGTGCATGCACATAATCTTCATCAGATATACTAGAATCATTCAAAATACTGTAAAATTTATCTTTTGACGGTAATTGTGTTTCGTCGAGTTTTTCCTTCGAGTCAAAATACTCATAAGGAAAAACACCTTTGAGAGTTAATAATTGAATTTTATCATTACTTAAGCTTGAAAAAACTGATTTTACAATCTTGTACTCATCAAGATAAGACGATAATTTGTCCAATGATGATGACATAAATTTAAAAGAATCAATGAATCGAAATTTAATAAAACTATCCTTTACATTTTTAGTAAAGCTAATGTACTTTTCTTTGTTTATTGGAAGCAGATCAACTCTACCATCAAATTCAGTTGCAATAGCTTGAATAATAAAATGAGCATCATAGTCTCTGAGGTTATGGAAAACAACAGGTATGGTTGGCGAATCGTGATAATTAATATTACAATCTTGATGCGCGGCACCCCTATACTTCCCTGTTAGATGATTATGATCTCTTACTTTTACAACCCCATGCGCAAAATTTTTTTTACAAATATGACAAACATTTGCATTCCTAAAATCTACTAACTGCTGTGGACTTAACGTTTCCATCGGTTTAAAATTTTTAAAAATAGGTTCTACCGTTTCAACTATACGCTTTAACTCTTTTGAAAACCACTTTGCTGGATCATCTACATCTTTTGGAGATGCATTATATCTAGATAACGAGTCATCAAAACCACACTTTAAATAATATCCTATGCTAA
The DNA here is from genome assembly GCA_037103525.1 of Ganaspis brasiliensis. Lineage (NCBI taxonomy): Eukaryota > Metazoa > Arthropoda > Insecta > Hymenoptera > Figitidae > Ganaspis > Ganaspis brasiliensis. Next base: position 936,018 of record JAZKLR010000283.1, on the reverse strand, counting down.
GCAATTCATGATCTTGTATAACACTAGTATTACTTTCTTCTTGCGATTTAGCCGGAATCAACAGACTTTCACAATCAGCATAAATAATGAATGGTACTTGCTCCTTGTTTTGAAAATTTTTAAAGTCAACTATGTGACGTCCTGGTTCTGGAAGTCTAATTTTTGTTTCATTCATAGTTTTGCAAGTATCCTCATGTTCGGTAAGTTTTAAATCACTATCAAAATAATGCAAACAACGATCGCAAATATACTTTTTGTTTTTGTTTTTCGTTAATTGTGAATATACAAGTCTGGATAAATCTTTTATATAAACATAATGATAGTTAAAAGACATGACTTGTAGTTCATCTTCATCATCAACATTTTCATCAATGTAGTGATCTTCAATTCGTAGAATGTTTACGTGAGTAAACTGTTTTTGTGATGTAAGATGTAATGGGAATACATTAAAACTACTATTTTGTCGTGAAAGACCATAAACGTTAACTGAGATATCATTTAAAGATTCAAATTTTACAACATCTTTTAGTGCAACAGGGAATTCAATTCCCGTAAAATTAAGATCGTCTTTATAAAGGAAATATTTTTTTACTCGTTCTGGATGGTTTTTAAATGAGTGTAAAGCAGATAAAACTGCCCACTTAAAACATTGGTTATCCTTATTCTGAACATTAATACATGCTTGTTTATTTTTAATAGCAATAGGCAAATCAATGTAAGAACTTGCGCGCATGGGGTTGTACTTGTTAATGTTAACCTCTAATCTTTGAATGGAATCAAGTTTCCAATTGGAATCTTTTTCCTGAAATTCTTCAATCTTTTGTAAAATAATTTGCTTAACATTATTATTATACCAATCATCTAACACGGTTGTAGTAAAAATTTCTTCAGTGTTCGCCATAAACGTTTTCAAATCAAACTCAACTTTTCCATCATTCAAATCTTTTTTAAATTTCGCACCCAATACTGCATAAACTTTTAACGAACCATACTTGTTTAAAGCTATTTCTATATTATATTTAAACAAAGAAAACGCATCATCAAGGAACTCATTAATATCCAAGTGACTCAAATTTATAATAGCACTAGTTTGTAAGCGACTATCAAACGCTTTATCAAAATCAACCAATTTCAATCTATTATTCGACATTTGCATACCAGCACCGCGTTTCATAAAAGCCTCAAAATGGCAACGCAAATATTCTAGTTTCTGGCTTAAATTTAAACATCTTGCTTTTTGAAAAGATGACAATTCCGATCTATGTAAAAAATTTCTAATTATATTTTTATAACTTTGACACTTGTTTTGCCATTCAAAAGCCTTGATCAATCTCTCATCACCAGTCATTCCTACAGTTATCATAAACTCACACTCTGCGATTTTCCAAAAATTGTCAGACTTTTGACAGACTTCATTGTAAGCTTCGAGACCAATCCGTTCTCTAGATTTTCTAGCCGTCTTGCACTTTGGCATCTTAAAATTTAAACTTAAGAAAGATAACTTAAAAACTTGAAAATAAGAATTAAATACTAAAACCTGAAAATCAAAAAATCGAAATCTGAAAAACTTGATAGTAAGAATTAAAGACTAATACCTGAAAATAAAAAATTTAAGACTAATAGATTTGAAAAGTGAAAAAAACTTAAAATTAAAAACCTGAAAAGAATTCTGTTAAGGTGATAATAAATTTAGAATAATAATAATCAAAATACAAAATCTTAAAATGATAATGAATATAGAAAAAGAATCGCAAAGCTAATAAATGTTAAGATGATAATCTTAGTTAATGCTATGAGACATGCAAGTAAAGGAATGATGCTCCTGGCTCGCGCTCCGCACCTTATACCCTCCGCTCTCTAGCCCCCACCAGCGTACGTACTTGACACGCCTGCTGGCGAATCCCCTGGTTGCTGCGCGCGCAACATGCTCCGCCTCGGTGCGCCGAGAACTCGGGAATTCCCCGTGGCAAGTGGGAGATTTAAATATAATTTGATTAATTACTTACCTAAACTCACCGACAGTTGCGCAAAAATTCAAAATTACCCACTCCAAGCCTCAAAAACACTGTCGGTAATGCGGAAAATTTAAAATTCACACAATTGTGGGGAAATCCCCTTTTAAAACACTGCCGGTAAAGCGGAAAATTCAAAATTCACACAATTGGGGGAAATCCCCTTTTAAATGTCAGTAAATTTAAAATTTAAATAAATTTCTGTTTAAATCACTGTCGGTAACGCGGAAAATTCAAAATCCCCACTACAAACAGGGTTGGGAAACCCCCCACAGAAACTCCCTTTTCTTTGAGCAATTAAAAAGTGGCGCCACCTAGCGGCGGCCACCGGAACTAGGTCGGTAAAACAGAACACCCTGCAGAAACAACACTTTTCACGGTCGGTAAAGTGGAAATCTACATTACCGACCGTCGGTAACTGGCCCCGTATCCTCTTTGTATTACTACTGATACTGCAGAAACATAAGACGTATAGCATAGCAGTAAAAATTGTTTAAACAAATTTCATTATAGCATTATTAGTAAAATTCATTATTTGATAATACACAGCAATGTTAGAGAAAAGTATTTATGTATTTAAGTCCTTTTTACCTTAAAAATTAAAAGTAAAACAAGGGTTAAAAAATTTAAACTTCCGCCATTTTCTTCTCTTTCATCGGAATTAAAAGATCCTAGTTTATGCGATAACTACAGATCCACATTTTAAGAAAATACTTAATTTTTTGATTTTAGATAATCCATACTCTAGATATCGTGTAGGCCAGTAAAATTTAAGGTTAACTTCAAGCAGCTATTTCGCAGAAATAAACAATAAAAAATAAAAATGAAAAATATTTTTTGTCACTTTTAAATATCAATTTTCATGTATAAAAAGACTGGGTTATAAAAATATATTCTAATATAAAAAATAAATCCTTGAAAATTTGTACAATAAACCCATACTGACCCCTTAATTCGTAAAAAACAACTGATTATTTGTTGAAAATAAAGTAATTGCCAGTAAAAAAAAGTTATTGAAGAAATAATCAGTTTTGGCAAAATAAGTTAGTTATTGAGAATTTACTAAAATTATCTAAACGATTAGCTGAAATGTTACTTTTTGAACCAATGGCTGTCTTTTTACTATTATGTTAGTTATTTTTAACTGATTTAGATTTAAAGAGTTAAAGACTCTTTAAATCTAAATTAGTTAAATATCTCAAATATGCGTTAATTCGGTTAATTCTAATTTTGAAAGTATTCTAGTCATTTTTCTAAATTGAAATGGTTCTCTTATTTAAAAGTGTATTTTGCACTCATGTAATAAGTGAATTCCTTTAACTCCAGTAATAAGTGAATATTCACTTATTAAACGACTTAAAACGTTTGAAATAAGTAAATTTACTTCCAATAAGTAGATTTTCACTTACTTAGATTTAGAGAGTAAATAGTACACTAAAAAAATTTAGTCGAGGAATTCAACTACCTTTAAATATTTGAGTGCAAAACAGTTAAAATAATTACTTTTTTAGTTAATCTATCTGTGCTAAGGTTTTTAATTTTACTAATTTTTTGTAGTTAAACATTAGTAGTTCAATTTACTACTTTAAGTAGTTCAATTTCAAAGACATGACTCCGGGTAGTTAAAAAATAGTCAAATCTACTACATTTTTTTTAGTGTACAGTGTAGTAACAGAAGAAATAATAAAACTGGAAAAGTGTAATGTATGCTGATATAAAAAAAGCTAAGTAAAAAATTATAAATTAATTATTAAATTAATAAATGAAAAATATTATTAATTGTTTTGTCAACACTGTAAAACGATTAATAATATTTTTGATTGATATAATATAAATATTGTTAATTTAACTAGATTATTTAAAATAACAAGTGTTTATATTTTCCATTTCATTAGCCTAAATAAATTTAATCAACAAATATTATGTAGTTTGAATAAAGAAAATAATAAAATATATGGGGCAACATTTCTCAAGTGTACCAATAGAAAAAATGAAAAGGGTTTATATTTTCACAAAATGTAGTATTCTATGTCAGTACTCAAACCACCAATTATTATAAAATTCTAATGAAAATTGTAGAAGGGGGAGGGGGCTAAAGAATCTGGTCAAGTGTGAAAAGGGGATTTTTTGAAAAATCATAACTATTATGCAACAGGGTGACACAAACTTGACCCATATGTTTTCGAAACGTTTTTTCTTTTTCTTTTCAATGGTACAAAAAAAATTTTAAAAAATTATTAAATCTAACCTATTTTTTTTTACTTTTTCTTAAAAAAGGCATTTTTTTTAAATAAAGCTTAATGTTTGCACTTTCAATACACGCAATAGAGAAAATGTCTTTTTTCTTTGTTTTCGAATTATTAATTAATTAGTTAATAAAAATTCGTAAAAAATGAAATATTTTACAAACCATTAAACTTTTTGTAATTTTGGGGCTATTATCGTAAAGCTTATCAAATTCCGGATCCAACAAGCATAATTTGAAGTGTTTTTGATAAATGGATACTAAATAAATACACATTTTTTATTTAATTAATTAATATTAATTATTTTGTTAACATTTATTTATCAAAAATACTTCAAATTATGCTTGTTGGATCCAAAATTTGATAAGCTTTACGTTAGTATGCCCAAAATTACCAAAAGTTTATTTGTTTGTTTAATAATTCATTTTTTACTAATTTTTTACTAATTTTTTACTAATTTTTATTATTTTAATTTTTATTATTTTTTTAATTAATAATTCAAAAACAAAGAAAAAAGACATTTTCTCAATTACGTTTATTGAAAGTACACATGGTAAGCTTTATTTTAAAAGAAAAAAAAAGAAAGAAAAACAAAGTCTTTTTCCAAAAAAAGGCCACCCTGTTGCATAATAGTTATGATTTTTCAAAAAATACCCTCTTCACACTTGATCAGAATCTTCAACCCTGTTCCCATTCTACAATTTTCATTTCAATTTCATAATAATTAGTGGTATGAGTACTAACATGGAATACTACATTTTGTGCCAATATTAGCCCTTTTCATTTTTTCGATTGGTAAACGTGAGAAATTTTGCCCCATATATATAAAGTATAAATATATGTTAACTACCCGGGAAAAAGGGTTTAGATATAATCAGATATAATCAGTTATTTAAACATATATCTGCTTATATATATTTAGATATAATCAGATCTGATATTATATCTGTTTATATCTAGATAGATATCGCCTGATGTGAGGTCATATCTAACTAGATGTATTTTAACATAGTCAAATCTGATATTATACCTTTCTATATCTAATTAGATATTGTCAGATATGAAGTCAGATATAATCATTTTGTTAACAGATTTAATCATACATAATATCAGACCAAACTATATCTAATAAAAAAATAATTTATTTATAATATATATAAATAATATAGTTGTGACTTTTTCAAATTTGCATTAAATTGACATTGCCGCTTACATAATTTCATTTTATAAATAAATTATTAAATTAATTTATAATTTAAAATTGAACGCAATAATATACCTAAAATATACATATAGATATATAAGATGTGTATATAAAGTAAAATATGTTTTAAAATCTAATAATTTTAAAGCACAGAAGAAAGTTTAGATATGATTAGATGCAGTTTTATTTATATTTAATCTCACTCATACTGATTCATATACATTCTAACAAAAACTGTTTCTAAGTACCAGTGTGGAGCAGTGGTTAGAGCTCATGACTAGAAGTCGTGGGAGTGCGGGATCAAGTCTCGGGTCAGTCGATTTTTTTTTTCTTTATTATTATTTATTACAAATGTTTATTAATTATATCACCCAACTTCATATTTTTTAATAATATTTATAATTTTCAATAAATTTATTTATTTATTTAAAATTTTTTAATCTCGTTAGATCTAATTATATCTGGTCAGATAGAGACAAAATCGAAATATGATTATATATAATCAATTATATCTGATTATATCTAAACCTTTTTTCCCGGGTACTTTAAATTTCTTAAATATACTGCAATTTTGAATTTAACTATCAAAATATTTTTTTTTGTCATACCTTACAAATCAAATATTTTATAATGAAGAAAGGTTAACTGAATTTATATATTAAAAATGTATATTATTTAGTACTTATCTTAAGCTATCTTTTAAATTTATATATATGTTTTTTTTTTTTTTTTGATAAGTTAAATTAAATGATTAAGGCTTCCGTTTCCGGTACCGATGAGTAGTTGACGCGTTTTGTGAAGGGGAAATTTTTTTTGAAAAGCTGATAATATTAAGTGAAGGGAGGGTAGTGGAGTGATTGGTGAGTATAGAGTAAATGGATGTGAGTTGAATGAAAAAAGTGTATGTGGAAGTAAGTGTGAAATGAATGGTAAAAAGACGTAAGAAAGGAGGCAAAATTGTGAGGTTAGGATAAAAGCGTGTTGAGTGAGAGTGAGAGAGCGAGAGAGTGACAAAGATAAAAGATAGCGCTTCTGGGTAGATAAGGTAGAGCTTGACAATGTCGAATAAAGAGGTAGGCAATGACGCAAGTGGTAAAGGCGGGAATGAGTCTATGGCGCGAAAATATGAAAAGGGATTGGATAAGAAAAGTTTTGAATGCAAGGATTGTCAAGTTTTACTAAGTCTAATCAAAAGAACAGTGAATGAGAATGATGAGCAGTTTAATGAAGCCTGGTATGAAACGAAAGAAATTAGGAAACTGGAGAAAAAGAGGTTAAAACAAATGGAGGGATACGGAATAAATACACAATCACATGAGTCGTTGCAGATGAACGGGATAATAATTTCTCGTATACGTATGAGTTTTGTAGGGATTTTAACAAACTAATACTACTTTAATTAACAAAGAAACGAATAATAATTAATTTCTCAAGTAAAACAAATGGTGTTTCATTAAAAAAAATCATATTTACAGGAAAAAAACAATGATTTTTACCTAAAGTTTGGAAGAAGTGAAAAGTATTTTGCCCTACTTTACCTAAATTGCATATTGATTGAAACCGGTAAATTTGAATATCGTTTTTCAATATATATTAATATTTCCTAATTAATGAGTAATATTAATTATTATTAATGCAAATAATAAATTTACTCTTAATTTTCTAATAAAAAATTATAAAAATTAACTCTTTACAATTTTTGATATCGAAATAAATGCGAATAGTTTAAAAACAGCAGAAAAATTGTATATTTAATTTTAAAAAAAGTTTAACAATAAATTAAATGGAATTGAATTTATTTCAAATTTTAATTATTAAATCAAAATAAATAAATTTAAAGTTAAATTAACCTAAATTTAGAATTAAAAAATAAAAGGATAAACAAAATTAATTAAACACTATATAATATTTCAACACAAACAAAACTAAATATAGAATTGTAGAATGTTAAAATGTTAAAATAAAATAAATCAAATTTCAAAGTAAAATAATTAAATACAAAAAAAAAAAATAAATAAGAAATCTTTAATTTAAGGTGAATTTACAAACATATTAATTTAGGAATTAAAGCAAAAGTAAAATTCAAAATCTATAATAATAATCCGCAAGATTCATTCATTCTTGTCTGTCCGCACCTGTAGTTTGTCACTTAGATATTTTTTTTTTAAATCAGTTACGTTTGAAAAAATGTATCTTTAAATTAAAATTGGAGTCTACTTTCAAAAGAGTTAATTTAACTGTATTGACAAAAACTAAATTAATTAAAATATAGTTTACCCAAAAATATTGGACTGAAATTTTCATCCACTAAAATTTTTAGTAAAATTTAATTTAATTCAATCAATATAAATTAACTTGTAATGTTCTTGTGATTAAATTAATTGGTGTTTAGATCATTGGAAATTGAGATCATTAAAACTAAACATTTGAACTTTTCACAATTAAAATTTTTTGTGTAAATATAAATTTCACTTAATTTCAAATTTTATTAGGCCCAATTTTTATTGATTTAAATTGTAGTCTAAATTATTATTTTCAAAATTTGGACTGATTAAAACTTAAAGATACAATGCAATTTTTTTGTACAATTAGAACTTTTTATATAGTGGGTAATGTTTAAAATAATGGAAATATGTATTATTGGATTTTGAAAATATGTAACGCTTATAATAGTTCAAATTTGTATTAATTAAAATTTTTATTAATTAAAATTTTAGGAATTAAAAGTTTAAAATAACTTTTTAATTCCTATACTAATTAAAGTTTAAATTAATTTAAAACCGTATAAATGACATTAAGTTTATATATGTTATTTTGTAAATGTAGGAGATTAAAATAATTAGGTATTTAAAAAAAATTAAATATAAATCTTAAGACTTTAATAAATAAAAATTTGAATTAATGGAAGTTAAAATAAATTTGATTCAACATTTCGTTGCAACTGTTTTAAGTTTGGAACTATTTTAAATTTGAAAGAATTAAAACTTGAGTTGTTAGAACTTTTGAAGAATAGAAATAATCTTCCATAGAAGTTTGGAACTATTAAAGTTCGTATAAATTACTCTCTAAATTTGAAACAGCGCAAAGTATACATCTGCTGTTTTAAAACAGCGTATATACGATGGTGATTTGGTGAATTTCGCTGTTAATCAGTGAAAAAATCGCTTTTTGATCAGCGTATATATGGGTGATCATTTCTCAAACGTCCCAGCTCAAAATTAAAAGTTTTTGGATTAGCTTCATATTTTGGTAAAATGTTGTCCTATACGAAGTAAACAAATCCCTTAAATGTTAACTTGTTTTTTAAAAATTTGTAAAAAATAGGGGGGGTTGAATTTTTGACTTTTTATGTTACCTTGTTATTTTCAATTCCGTGTAACTTTGACAAAACTTTATGGATTTTAATTTTTATATAGTGAATTTTAAAGCATTTTTCATGCACTTTTTAATACTTATAACAAAATTTTCAAAAAAAAAAAAATTTCCCTTCTTTTTTCCAAAATTAACATTTTTTTTTCATTTTTGACCCATTTGGATGAAATTTTTTTTTTTTATTTTGTTTTCATTAAAAAGCTGAGATTTTTTCCTATAAAATAAGTAAATTTGGAAATGGTCTGGCGATAAGTTTGCGAGAAAATTAATAACAAACTAAGCGACACGCCCAGCGTCGCTGACGCCATTGACCACCCAGCACCGCGACACAGTGGGGCAAAATAAATGTTTTTAGACAAATCAACTTTCAGCCCGCAATTTTCAATCGATTTACAAGTTCTTTTTTTCAAATTAAAGCTAATTAAATTTCGAATCGATACAACGAGAGACATTTTTTAAAAAAAAATTTAAATCATTGTTTATTTAACAACAATACCATATACGTTGTTTTGAAACAGCTGTATACTTTGGGCAGGTTAAACAGCGAATTTTCGCTGTTTCAAATTTAGAGAGTATAGAAGTTTGAATACATTTTGTTCAAAAACTATTCTCTCAACAAAAATATTTCAACTTTTTTTAATGTATCTACCTACGCTATTTTCTCCTTTTATTTATTTTGTTTTTATTATTTTTTCTTTTTTAAATATAAAATTCAAAATTTCGTGCTCTTTTAAAACATTTTTTTTATATACACTTGAATCTCGCTATAAAAAAAAATTCGGGAGCCAGACCATTCGCTATAACGAAATCCCACCACAAGACCTGTTTTTTGCTTGTTTTATAAAATGTCCTCTTTTAACCTAAGAAGTAATTTGTATGTAAACAATAATGAAAAAAAACGGTGGGTCACGATATCTCTGAATCCATTCAATTGAAAGCAAAAATCAAAATGGGTTCTTATTCTGTATGACATTGGCTATGGTGTGAACTAGAATAAAACATTTTGACGAAAAAAAAACAAAATGTCAGGACTTTTCAATTTTTAACCCTTTTTTTCACTTTTAATTGTTTATAACTTTTTTAAATAATGATGAATATTTTTGGTTCTAGTTCACACCATAGAGAGACATTTGAAGAGTAAAATGACGTTTGGTTCATACTGATAAGTGCAATAGTTTCTAAATAAGAGTGACACCCAGTTCAAAAAACGTTGTTTCGAGAAAAACGTGGTTTTGAGAAAAAAGCGATTAAAGTTTTTGATAAATAAACCAGAATTAAATCCTTCCATAATGAGTATAAAAGAGAGAAGCTTTAAATGATCTCAAGAAGGTGAGGTGAAAAAAATAATTTACATTTTTTTCGTGTAGTCACAATTAGCAACGTTTCGTTGACAAAGTTTCGTCAACATCATCAGGCTAAAAAAATTTATTGAATATGAAATAAAATCGAAAACACAAAGATACACTAATTATATGAATATACACAAAAATAATAACAAACAAAAACAATTACCAAATTCGTCAAAAAATTTTAGAATTATAAGACACGTCAAAGTGGAGACATTCTGCCACGAGTCGGACAAGACAACAAAATGAATTTTCAAAATAAAATTTTGAAAACGGATCATTTAAGTCATGAAGGTTAAAAGGTTCAAAGTTTAAGTTGTCTAAGTAGAGGATAGTAAGCCTTGTTGAGAGAGAAACTTTCCTCTTTCTTATTTAAAGTAAATTTAATATTTGAATTAATATGAATCGTTTCAGAAATTGCTCTTTTTTTCAAATTCGGTTCATAATCCAATATTTTAACTTTGTCCCAATTAAAAACATGACCCAAATTTAGATGTAAGCTAGTGACAGAGTTTTTATTTTTTTTAGTTCTATGTTCATTAATGCGGGTTTTGAGAGCTTTTTTTGTTTCACCACCATATGTCTCTGGACAATCTATACAGTTAATTTTATAAACAACATTCGTACGGTCATATTTTTTTGTAACATCTTTGCCTAGTTCGACAACACCCAAATTCTTTCTAACAAGTGGAATCGCAGAAATATTGTATCGTTTAAAAATGTTCGACAATTCAAAGAAATAGCCGTCATTAAAAGGTAAACAAACTTTTGGTATTTGTCGATAAATATTCGCTCTGTAATTTTTGTCAAGGTTGTCAGAAGTTGAAAATTTAATTTTATTCATTCGAATATTTATATGTTTTTCAATAAAATCAAGAGGATAGTCATTCTTTAACAAAATTTTGTTAATAGTGGATAGATTTTTTGCATGGAATTTTTTGTGTGATAGAGTAATCGCTCTGTCCACTAAGTTAAACACAATATTCTTTTTTTGTTGAATTGGGTGATTTAAAAAGTAATTGATGACTCTGTCTGATGAAGTAGGTTTCCTATACCAGTCAGAGATAATAAAATTATTTTCCTTTATCAAAGTCAAATCTAAAAAATTTGAACGATTATTTTCTTCCATTTCATATGTAAATTGCAGATGTCTATTATAAGAATTGAAAACATTTACAATAATTTCGATATGTTCCCTCTTTACTATTAAAAAAATGTCATCTACATATCTACAATAAAAAACAGGAACACAGTTAAATTTATTTTTTAAAATATTGAGACAATCACTTTCCAAATCATCCATTACAATGTCTGCAAATAATGGGGAAATCGGAGAACCCATCGGAGTTCCCTGTATTTGTTTATAAAATTTCACATTAAACGAAAAATAGGTGTTGTCAAATAAAAATTGCGTGTATTCAACAATCTTATGATGAGGTATTTTGCATTTTTGGTTAATTTCATTCATACGTCGGTCTAAACTCTGAATCACTAGGTCACAAGGTATGTTTGTATCTCTGACTGGTATAGGAAACCTACTTCATCAGACAGAGTCATCAATTACTTTTCAAATCACCCAATTCAACAAAAAAAGAATATTGTGTTTAACTTAGTGGACAGAGCGATTACTCTATCACACAAAAAATTCCATGCAAAAAATCTATCCACTATTAACAAAATTTTGTTAAAGAATGACTATCCTCTTGATTTTATTAAAAAACATATAAATATTCGAATGAATAAAATTAAATTTTCAACTTCTGACAACCTTGACAAAAATTACAGAGCGAATATTTATCGACAAATACCAAAAGTTTGTTTACCTTTTAATGACGGCTATTTCTTTGAATTGTCGAACATTTTTAAACGATACAATATTTCTGCGATTCCACTTGTTCTCAAAACCCGCATTAATGAACATAGAACTAAAAAAAATAAAAACTCTGTCACTAGCTTACATCTAAATTTGGGTCATGTTTTTAATTGGGACAAAGTTAAAATATTGGATTATGAACCGAATTTGAAAAAAGAGCAATTTCTGAGACGATTCATATTAATTCAAATATTAAATTTACTTTAAATAAGAAAGAGGAAAGTTTCTCTCTCAACAAGGCTTACTATCCTCTACTTAGACAACTTAAACTTTGAACCTTTTAACCTTCATGACATAAATGATCCGTTTTCAAAATTTTATTTTGAAAATTCATTTAGTTGTCTTGTCCGACTCGTGGCAGAATGTCTCCACTTTGACGTGTCTTATAATTCTAAAATTTTTTGACGAATTTGGTAATTGTTTTTATTTGTTATTATTTTTGTGTATATTTTAATAATCAGTGTATCTTTGTGTTTTCGATTTTATTTCATATTCAATAAATGTTTTTTAGCCTGATGATGTTGACGAAACTGTGTCAACGAAACGTTGCTAATTGTGACTACACGAAAAAAATGTAAATTATTTTTTTCACCTCACCTTCTTGAGATCATTTAAAGCTTCTCTCTTTTAGATTAAAGTTTTTGTTCGTGAAAAATCGTAAATAAGTGAATTTTACACATGTATCCAATCCGGCTGCGTACACAACTTCTTCCTGGTCGCCATAGGTGTCATTTTCAAGAATTTTTTTATTTCTTGCTGCAGTCCTGTAAACTTTAGACGCTTATGTGGCCGCTCGAGCGGCCGGATTTACCGCTTAGCGCTCACCGCTCTCCCCTCTTGTATATCTACTTCTCGGTCGTGCGGACTTTCGGGACTTATTCTATATTATTTCTAAGAGTATTTTTTAGCAATTTACGGGGGAAAAAATTTTAGATTTTTTGAAAATTGTTTGGAGGAACCTGGCCTTAAAACAGTTGCAACGAAATGTTGAATCAAATTTATTTTAACTTTGATTAAATTAAATTTTTATTTATTAAAGTCTTAAGATTTATATTTAATTTTTTTTAAATACCTAATTATTTTAATCTCCTACATTTACAAAATAACATATATAAACTTAATATTATTTATACGGTTTTAAATTAATTTAAACTTTAATTAGTATAGGAATTACAAAGTTATTTTAAACTTTTAATTCCTAAAATTTTAATTAATAAAAATTTTAATTAATACCAATTTGAACTATTATAAGCTTTACATATTTTCAAAATCCAATAATACATATTTCAATTATTTTAAACATTACCCATTATATAAAAAGTTCTAATTATACAAAAAAATTCCATTGTATCTTAAAGTTTTAATCAGTCCAAATTTTGAAAATAATAATTTAGACTACAATTTAAATCAATAAAAATTGGGCCTAATAAAATGTTAAATTAAGTGAAATTTATATTTACACAAAAAATTTTAATTGTAAAAAGTTCAAATGTTTAGTTTTAATGATCTCAATTTCCAATGATCTAAATACCAATTAATTTAATCACAAGAACATTACAAGTTAATTTATATTGATTGAATTAAATTAAATTTTACTAAAAATTTTAGTGTATGAATATTTCAGTCCAATATTTTGGGGTAAACTATATTTTAATTAATTTAGTTTCTGTCAATGCAGTTAAATTAACTCTTATGAAAGTAGACTCCAATTTTAATTTAAAGATACTGTTCACACTTTAGTGTATTGAAATCACAGAATCGGGGTTGGCTCGAATTTACGACTCAAGGCCAGTTGCCAGTTCAAATATTACCGGTAAAAATAAAGCAACGTGTTTGGGAAACGTGTGGCGGCAGCACCTCTCGGTGGCCAATTTCTCAGCTGCTCGCCGGTCGCGTTTATCAACACGTGTTGTCAGTGTTAAAGTTTCCGCTGTTAAATGTAAGGCTATTGTCTGACGTAATTTTTGGGTTTTCTCAAGGTTTTGTTCTCAAGTTTCGTCTCATTGTATTTCTCAAAAGGACTACTCAAAATTGTATTGTGTGTGTTGTGTGGTTTTAGATCACCAGAAATTACAAGTGTAATTTCTACGGAAAGAACTCAAATACAAAGGACATAGTTTGCTGTGTGTGTTTGTGCTTTTTAATTGCTTGACCACGGATTTACTTAATAAAACAAGGTATTTCTCATAATTAATGGTTTTCTCATTTTATTGAATTTTGTTTTATTCTCTGTAAAATCATTCTCCGTAAAGTGAAATTCTCAAACCTTTTCCTCACTTCCCGGTACTGCTCAAAACATTTGGTCCTTCGAGCCGGATAAAAGGTTGAAACTGGTGCGCGAGAATTATTTGAGAATAAAATTACGTGCATATTTCTGTGGCCAGTGCTTTCCCCTCACCTAAGGACGGACTCATAGTGAAGGAAAATCGCCAGTTAGTGTGAACACGTGCTCGGGTTGCAGTAATTCTCAGTGTCCGCCATCTTTTCTCGACGCCTTTTCCTCCACCTCCTTCGGTCACGTTTGGCGGTGCCCGGCAGTGTTCGCGACCTCTCACTCTCGGACTCTCTCACTCTCGCGCTGCCAGAGAGACGCGGTGTTATACTGCAGTGCTCTTGGACTTTTCTCCCTTGGATTCTCTCTCTCGCTGCCAGCCAGACTCGGCGTGCAAGTAGTAGTGCGCAGTTCTTACCACACAGACACTTCTCTCTCGGTCTCTTTCTCTATCCGAGCCACCTCTCTCCTTCCATATATTGATGCAAAATCTCTAGTGCTGCAATTACAACACAAGGCCAAGGAAGCGCGCGCCCCACCTGCTCCCACTGCTCAGGGTCAGACAAGACGGACCCTACCGGTCATTTCTCTCCCCACATTTTCTGGGGACTATCAAGGGTGGCTTTCTTTTAAGGATTTGTTTACGTCGATGGTCATCGACAACATGGACATCTCTAATGTCGAGCGAATGCACTATTTAAGGACCAGTCTCAAGGGAGAGGCAGCAAGGCTCGTCTCTAACATCTCCCTTTCCCGGGATGCATTCGCTGCGGCGTGGGAAACAATTGTGAGTCGGTACGACAACAAAAGGCTCCTGATCTCCTCGCAGTTGGACCAACTCTTTTCAACTACGGTGATCTCATCCAGGAACTCAGACGGGCTGAACTATCTCCTCAGTGAGACCACGGAGGCACTCAACGTCCTTAAGGTTCTTGGAGCCCCAATCGAGGAATGGGACATGGGGCTAGTGCATCATGTTACTCGAAGGCTGGATTCTTATACAAGAGAACAATGGGAGAATAAATTAGGATCCAGGACGAACCCCTCCACCTTCAAGCAACTAAAGGATTTTCTCACTGGGCGGGCTAGGGCGATGGAAAACATCTCCTCATATTCTCAGTCGACACGATCCCAACCCGCTCCGACAAAGGCTCAACTCAAGGTACCATCAAGGCCCTCCTCCTCTAAAGCTTGCTCAGGTGCCACTCAATCAACAGACTCGGGGCAAAACTGTTCATCCTGTGGAGACAATCATTATATTGTCGTTTGCGACAAATTCAAGAACTTGTCTCCAAGGGTTCGCAGGGAACTCGTTATTCAGAAGCGTCTCTGCTTTAATTGTCTTGGTCGGCACAGCGCTAAGGCGTGCCAGTTTCAAAAAAGGTGCAACAAGTGTGACGGAAAACATCACACTATCATCCATCAGACGGACGGGATAAGCTCATCAAAGGATCAAAGAGCTGCTTCCAATCAAGGACCCTCTCACCAGCAAGGATCATCAGGAATGCAAGGAGCCTCTTAATCCGGTGCTCATTCCTCTAAAGCGGATTGCCCAATAGGAATTTCTCACCACAAGAGCCCAACTCACTCAAGGCAGATGGTTCTCTTGGCAACTTCTCGGGCTCTACTCATCTCACTTCAAGGAACTTCTCACTCAGTACGAATGCTCATTGATCCAGGATCTGAGCTCTCCTTTATTTCTGAGAGCATGGTACATCATCTCAATCTCCAAAGCCAACGCTCGATCATCGGAATCACTGGGATTGGGGCTACTCACTCAGGTATCACACGAGGGGTAGTTTATCCCAAATAAGGTCGATCTCATCATTGGAGCGGATCACTATGGGCAGATTATTTTGCCAGAATTAATCAAGGGACCTATCTCCTCACCAATCGCTCAACTCACCATTTTTGGATGGATAATCTTGGGACCAATTGAGGATTTCTTCATCAATGTCAGCACCTCTCATCATTTAGTTGTTGATCAGAGCTTGACTGACTTGCAGGACTTACTCACGAGGTTCTGGGTACAAGAGGAAGTGCCATCTAAGGAAACGGACTTATTTTCTACTCAACAGCTGGAGTGCGAGGAGCACTTTCAGCTTACTCACTCTCGGGATGAGGAAAGTCGATACATAGTTCGACTTCCATTCATCTCTTCTCCGAGTCAACTTGGCGACTCGCATATCACGGCTCATGGGTGCCTTCAGAGGCTGATCAAAAGGCTTTCTACCCAGCTCCATCTAAGGATAGTAGATTTACGACCTACTATCTTCCCCTCCACGGAGTACTCAAGGAGCAGAGTACCACCACTAAACTCCGAGTCGTTTTCAACGGTTCCAGCTCAACATCATCAGGGACATCTCTCAACGATTTGCTTCACACCGGAGCAAAGCTTCAAAAGGACATCGCAGATGTATTACTCTGGGTAAGACGTCATCGGTATATTTTCTCAACGGACATTACAAAGATGTTCCGACAAATAAAGGTACATCCCAAGGATTGGGATTTACAGCGAATCCTTTGGCTGGATTCCACTCAAACCGAAACACCTTACCAACTCACCACCGTAACTTACGGCACCAAATCAGCTCCTTTCTTGGCCATACGGGTGCTTCTACAACTCATCAAGGACGAAGGGCATCGGTTCCCCTTGGCCGTACCCCCACTTATCAAGGGAAGGTATATGGATGACATTTACGGAATAGCAGAAGAGCTCTCCGAACTCAAGGCCATGGCAAAACAACTCATCGGTCTCCTCAACACAGGCGGATTTCCTCTTGCCAAATGGCACAGCAATCATTCAGAATTTCTCGACTCATTATCAAGGTCAGGTAACTTAAACTCTACTCATCTAATTGAAAGTTCTCAAACGAAGGTTCTAGGGCTTATATGGGTACCAGACTCAGACGAGTTTAAGTTTACGTTTGAACCATCGCATCATCCTGATAAAGGTATCACCAAACGACTCATGTTATCCAAGGTATCTCAACTCTTTGATCCTCTGGGATTTCTTTCTCCAGTCATCATACGAGCCAAGATGTTAGTGCAGGAACTCTGGATTGAGAAGGTGTGATGGGACGTCACCTTATCGGAGAAAATCTCCTCACGTTGGATCAAACTCATGGAAGAGCTAGCTCAAATCTCTCAACTCTCAATCTCACGATGGCTCAATATCACCGCGTCAACTAAGGCGGAATTACACGGATTTTCTGACGCCTCTCAATTAGCAATGGCGGTTGTGATCTACCTCAAGACCTCGGCAGAAGGACAAGACTCTAAGGTTACACTCATCTGTGCTAAGACTAAGGTAGCACCTTTTAACGACTAACCATCCCAAGGTTAGAACTCTCGGCTGCTCATCTCTTAGCCAAACTCATGGATTATGTTCAAAGAACTTTGGAACTGTCACACGTTCCTATTACTCTATGGACGGACTCTTCAGTAGCGCTCACGTGGATCAATAGTCACCCTTCGCGATGAAAGGACTTTGTGCGGAACAGGGTTTCCTCAATCCAAGATCTAGTCGCTCAAGGTCATTGGAAATTCATCAAGGGAAAGGACAACCCTGCTGACTGCGCATCAAGGGGCCTGACTACACACCAACTCTCTCAGCATCAACCATGGTGGCAGGGGCCATCTTGGTTGAAGGAATCAACAGAAAAGTGGCCAACTTCAAACTCATTGACAGATGCTTCAGCCTAAGTGGAAGAAAGACCCGGATGTGTTTTCTCTGTCTCAACGTCTCCTCAACCCTGGGATCTCGTTGAAAGGTATTCCTCTCTCACTAAATTATTGAGGATCACCTCAATTTGTTTAAGATTTTTAAAATTACTCAAAGGAGACTCTCAGGCTCCTCTCACCAATCCTCTCAATCGTAAGGATTTAGAGCAATCAAGGAATTTTTGGACTCAAGTGACTCAAGGAGTATACTTCTCAAGTGAACTCAAGGACCTCAAGAGAGGTACACCATTTCCTAGCTCTCACCCATTTTCCAGACTCACGGCATTCATTGATCACCAAGGAAATCTTAGAGTCGGGGGCCGACTCAAATTTTCTGTTCTGGACCATGAGAGTAAGCATCCTGCTATCCTACCTAAGGATTCAGCTCTCACTCGTCTCATCATTAGAGACGCGCATCTAAAGACTCCCCACGGAGGAACTCAGCTCACACTCTCCCATGTACCTCTAGAGTTACTCCATCAAGGCCATTTCTCAACACCGGAGTCGATTATGCCGGACCTATCTCTCTCAAAACTTGGAAGGGGCGAGGAGCACGGAGCAAGAAGGGATGGCTCTGTATTTTTGTCTGCTTCTCGACCTCCGCCATTCATCTGGAAGCTGTCACGGACTACTCAACGGAAGGATTCCTCGCAGCCTATCGACGATTTGTCTCACGGAGAGGCATTTGCCATACTCTCAACAGTGACTGTGGAACGAATTTTATCGGAGCAGACAAGGCTCTCCAGCAACTTTTCAAGGCCGGAATTCACGAATCAAGGACTTTATCTCAACTTCTGGTTAACGACGGCACCTCATGGAACTTTAACCCCCCCTCTGATCCACACATGGGTGGTAAGTGGGAGGCCGCCGTCAAATCTGTCAAGTATCATCTCAAAAGGACGGTTGGTGAAACAATGCTGACCTATGAAGAATTTACGACTCTTCTAGCTCAGGTTGAAGCAGTCCTCAATTCACAACCGTTGGAACCCCAATCGGAAGACCCTGACGACTTGTCAGCTCTTACACCAGGGCAGTTTCTCATCGGTGAACCGCTCACTTCGATACCGTAACCTTCTCTGATGGAGATGCCAAGCTCAAGGTTGTCCAGGTGGCAACTTATTCAACAAAGGGTTCAGGCTTTCTGGTTGAGATGGTCGGCCAGTTATCTGCAGCAACAACTCTCTATCTCAAAATGGCATCATCCGTCTAATCAAATTAAATTCGGCTCTATGGTTCTTCTCACTGATGAACGCTTTCCACCTGCAAAATGGCCCTTGGCTAGGGTTATAGAATTGCATCCCGGAGCAGATGGACTCACCAGGGTGGTCACCATCAGGACGGCTATCTCTACTCTCAATCGGCCAATCACGAAGCTGGCAGTGCTACCTATCTCCAGGAACGACTCACCATTGGCATCAACCTCTACATGATCGTCAACTCTGTTGCCGATGGGAGGGAGTGTGTTCAGACTTTAGTGTATTGAAATCACAGAATTGGGGTTGGCTCGAATTTACGACTCGAGGCCAGTTGCCAGTTCAAATATTACCGGTTAAAATAAAGCAACGTGTTTGGGAAACGTGTGGCGGCAGCACCTCTCGGTGGCCAATTTCTCAGCTGCTCGCCGGTCGCGTCTATCAACACGTGTTGTCAGTGTTAAAGTTTCCGCTGTTAAATGTAAGGCTATTGTCTCACGTAATTTTAGGGTTTTCTCAAGGTTTTGTTCTCAAGTTTCGTCTCATTGTATTTCTCAAAAGGACTACTCAAAATTGTATTGTGTGTGTTGTGTGGTGTCAGATCACCAGAAATTACAAGTGTAATTTCTACGGAAAAAACTCAAATACAAAGGACATAATTTGCTGTGTGTGTTTGTGCTTTTTAATTGCTTGACCATGGATTTACTCAATAAAACAAGGTATTTCTCATAATTAAAGGTGTTCTCATTTTATTGATTTTTATTTTATTCTCTGTAAAATCATTCTCCGTAAAGTGAAATTCTCAAACCTTTTTCTCACTTCCCGGTACTGCTCAAAACAGATACATTTTTTCAAACGTAACTAATTTACAAAAAATATATCTAAGTGACAAACTTCAGGTGCGGACAGACAAGAATGAATGAAAGAATGAATGAATCTTGCGGATTATTATTATAGATTTTGAATTTTACTTTTGCTTTAATTCCTAAATTAAAATGTTTGTAAATTCACCTTAAATTTAAGATTTCTTATTTATTTCTATTTCTTGCATTTAATTATTTTACATTGAAATTTGATTTATTTTATTTTAACATTTCAACATTCTACAATTCTATATTTAGTTTTGTTTGTGTTTAAATATTATATAGTGTTTAATTAATTTTGTTTATCCTTTTATTTTTTAATTCTAAATTTAGTTAAATTAAACTTGAAATTTTTGAATTTTAAATTTATTTATTTTGATTTAATAATTAAAATTTAAAATAAATTCAATTCCATTTAATTCAATGTTAAACTTTTTTTTAAATTAAATATACAATTTTTTTGCTGTTTTTAAGCTATTCGCATTTATTTCGATATCAAAAATTGTAAGGAGTTAATTTTTATAATTTTTTATTAGAAAATTAAGAGTAAAATTCTTATTTGCATTAATAATAATTAATATTACTCATTAATTAGGAAATATTAATGGGACGTTTCACGTCAACCGGCTCAGAGCTCCTTCAAAAACTCTAATCAACGAAAATCAACTTATTACGGCTCAAAATAATCGTCAGCTTATACTCTTTCGAATAAAAAGTGGCGAATTAAAAAATTCAAAATGGCGTCCTTAATGCACTACTTTTTGCAAATTTTTTTACTAACCCAGCTAACAAATGTATTAATTAGCTTCAGAAAATAATTGTAACTTGTTGGAAAATGGGTCACTTTTACGTTTTTGGGGTCGCTGATTGTGAGTCTAATGTTAGATTAAAAAAAAAATTTAATTCAAAATGGCGGATCCAATATGGCGTCCATAATTTTAAAAAAATCATTAGATTTGCTTAAGACTTGTTACTTAAGGGTTTTTAGGGTCGCTGATCACGAATCTGAAGTTAGATTTAAAAAATTTTCTAAATTCAAAATGGCGGATCTAATATGGCTATCAAAATTTGAAAAAAATTACAAAAAAAATACAAACGCGGTAGTGCTCAAAGGGTTAACTGCAAGCGTACTAGTGTTCAAACAGTTAAATACAAACGCAGTAGTGTTCAAAGGGTTAATTACATGCGCAGTTATGTTCAAACTGTTAAATACATTCGCAGTAGTGTTCAAAGGGTTTAATACATGCGCAGTAGTGTTCAAAGGCTTATAGGGTCTTCTATTTTCAATTTTAAAAATTTAACATTTGATTCGAAATTAGCAACTCCAAAAACCCCCGAGTAACAAGTTTCAAACGAATCTGATAATTTTTTTAAATTTTTGGTCGCCATATTGGATCCGCCATGTTGAATTTAAAATTTTTTTTAAATCTAACTTCAGATTCGTAATTAGCGACCCCAAAAACACCCAAGTAACAAGTTTTTAGCAAATCTAATGATTTTTATAAAATTATGGACGCCATATTGGATCCGCCATTTTGAATTTTGAAATTTTTCTAGTCCAACTTCAGATTCGTAATAAGCGAACCCAAAAACACCCAAGTAACAAGTTTTAAGCAAATCTAATGATTTTTATAAAATTATGGACGCCATATTGGATCCGCCATATTGAATTTTGCAAAATTTTTTAATCTACCTTCAGATTCGTAATCAGCGACCCTAAAAACCCTCGAGTAACAAGTTTCAAGCAAATCTGACAATTTTTTTAAAATTTTGTTCGCCATATTGGATCCGCCATTTTGAATTAAAAAAATTTTTTTAATCTAACATTAGACTCACAATCAGCGACCCCAAAAACGTAAAAGTGACCCATTTTCCAACAAGTTACAATTATTTTCTGAAGCTAATTAATACATTTGTTAGCTGGGTTAGTAAAAAAATTTGCAAAAAGTAGTGAATTAAGGTCGCCGTTTTGAATTTTTCAATTCGCCACTGTTTATTCGAAAGTTGATAATAAGTTGATTTTCGTTGATTAGAATTATGGAAGGAGTAGTGATGCACGTCGAGCAAACGATCTGATCGACTTCACATCTGATCGTCTGTTGTTTGCTCGATTATGATTGATTTGAACAAATTACTTTTTATTTATCTTTTAATAAATAGCATAATTTTTTAAAATATCTTTAAGTAAGTATCCTTTCTTTTTGTTGACACTTTTTATTTTTTACGTGGGTAATTCCATTGGCTTTCGTCGGAGGGATGTTTGCTAAAAATATTTTACTTTAATTTAAATTATCATTTAAAAATTGAATTTTAAATGAATAAAAAAATATTTATAAAAATCTTTATTTAAAATAAACTCTATAGAGTTTAATAATGACTTATATATAAAACAAGTGTATTTTTGAGATATGCAAGCAACATCCCTCAGACAAAAGTCAATGGAATTACCCACGTGACAGATAAAAAAAGTCAACAAAAAGAAAGGATACTTACTTGAAGATATTTTCAAAAATTATGCTATTTATTAAAAGATAAATAAACAGTAATTTGTTCAAATCAATCATAATCGAGCAAACAACAGACGATTAGATGTGAAGTCGATCAGATCGTTTGCTCGACGTGCAACACTAGGAAGGAGCTCTGAGCCGGTTGACGTGAAACGTCCCTAATATATATTGAAAAACGATATTCAAATTTACCGGATTCAATCAATATGCATTGTAGGTAAAGTAGGGCAAAATACTTTTCACTTCATCCAAACTTTAGGTAAAAATCATTGTTTTTTTCCTGTAAATATGAATTTTTTTAATGAAAAACCATTTGTTTTACTTAAGAAATTAATTATTATTCGTTTCTTTGTTAATTAGAGTAGTATTAGTTTGTTAAAATCCCTACAAAACTCATACGTATACGAGAAATTATTATCCCGTTCATCTGCAACGACTCATGTGATTGTGTATTTATTCCGTATAAGGAATTACATATTATACGAATCATTAAACCTCGTATATTTATCTTTTGTAATATGCCGCTCAGAAAATTGGTTTTCTTGATTCTGGATGTCAATTGCTATCATTTAAAACGTTGTCAGTGGCGATTTGGTCGAACGCGTTAAGGCGCACATCCCAGCAGCTGCTCGAGATCTTGAGTTAACCCTACCGCTGGGTGGACAGGGGTTCCAGTCCGCTGACCTTCAAGGAACCGATATTTTTTCTTTGTAATATTTAATTTTTTATTTCACGACAAAGCCAAATATAAAGTTCCCATTATTTTTTAATTGTATTTTATATTGTGACACTATGAAAATAAATTGCTTTACGTAACACATAGTAAATTTTAACGTATTATGATGAAAATATTTGGTCCAATAAATAAATATTTCACTTATAAATTTCTTATTAGAAAGTAAAGGATTAGGTAAAGTAGTAAAAACACATTGATAGTAATAGGGTTTATTTGAATAACACCTAGAATACATTCTACAGTTTCAATATATAAATTTAGAAAACAATTTCGAAGAGCTACTACATTCTTTACAGCTCATTTATCGAATCACATACAATGGATTGTACATGTAATTAACAAGGAGTCTTTTTTAACATTCCTAAGCGCTGAGCAGTCTATATCTTCTAAATTTTATATCAACAATTATATTAAAAAAAGAATTATCAAATATGCTGCAAATAATGATAAGTGTAATAATATAATAATAATATCGGTATTATAAAGCGTACAAAGCTGACCTTTTAGACATAACCTAAAAGATCCGGCCATCATATTTGTTTACATACGTCGCATACGTCCTGGAGCTATAATGTCAAACGCAAGTACGCATGCTTTCATAATGCGCGCGTTATTTGAAATTTTTAGAAATATATTACTATCTTTTAACATATTTATTATGATTAAATAAACTTATTTTAAGAAAAAATAAACTTCATGAAATATATTTTATACAAATAAAGTATAAATACATTTTTTAAATATGTTTAAAATTAATTTATTAAAAGCATTTCTAATCAACGCGCGTATTTTGATCAATCGCACTTATGCCTGTACTTTATGTTGTCAGCAGTCAGGTTCGCCAACCAAAAAACAAAAAATGCTGCGTTGCAGCACCTTTTTTTAATTATTCATAACCAAAAAGAATTTTTTTTAAAAACACTTAGGTTTCTTTTCTATTTATACCAAAATATTTCTTACGACTTTATATTTATTGTTCATAAAAAAACCTATTCTAAAGAAAAAAATAGTGTGGTTAAGATAGCACTATTTTATTTTGTTAAGTTGGTGTATAGTAACAGCCAAAAGTTTCTTTATTTTACTAAATGTTTAAATTATATAATATTTATATTTTATAATTATAAATTACTTTGGATAAAAGTAAAAATTGTTTTTTTTTCAGGAAAACTAATACCTAACCTTTAAAGATAACTCTTCATTAATGTTAACAAAAACACTCGATATGGGATTTACATGATAATTGTATTCAAATTTTTCAAAAGCTAACATATAGTTTTTGGATAGTTAACTATAACTTTTCCGAAAGTTAACTTTAACTTTTACAAAAGTCAACTTTTCTTTTTCGAAAGTTAACTTAAATTCTTATGGGATTTACACGTTAATTGCATTAAACTTTTTCACAATTTAACTTTTAAAAAAGTTAACTTTAACTTTTCCAAAAGTTAACTTTAACTTTTCCAAAAGTTAACTTTAACTTTTCCAAAAGTTAACTTTAACTTTTCCAAAAGTTAACTTTAACTTTTCCAAAAGTTAACTTTAACTTTTCCAAAAGTTAACTTTAACTTTTCTGAAAGTTAACTTTAACTTTTTCGAAAGTTAACTTAAATTCTTATGGGATTTACATGTTAATTGCATTTAACTTTTTCACAATTTAACTTTAACTTTTCCAAAAGTTAACTTTAACTTTTCCGAAAGTTAACTTTAACTTTTCCGAAAGTTAACTTTAACTTTTTCGAAAGTTAAGTTAAATTCTTATAGGATTTACATGTTAATTGCATTTAACTTTTTCACAATTTAACTTTTCCAAAAGTTAACTTTAACTTTTCCAAAAGTTAACTTTAACTTTTCCAAAAGTTAACTTTAACTTTTCCAAAAGTTAACTTTAACTTTTCCAAAAGTTAACTTTAACTTTTCCGAAAGTTAGCTTTAACTTTTCCAAAAGTTAACTTTAACTTATTCGAAAGAAATCTCTAAACAATTGGATGCTTTGAGATTACTATATAGGTTGAATATAGGTTGATCTTATAAATTCTCATTAATTCTTCAAATTGCGAATTGTAAAATTCTTTACCTTTATCAGTTTGTAATTTCTTTGGAATGCGCATTTCCCCCGTAATATACGTAGAAAACGTAGAAAGCTAGGCAATTTACATGTCAAATGTATGTATAATGTATATCTACCCAGATAACCAGCGTACAATACGTACCATTGCATTATACTACTACTATACGAGTATAATGATACTGATTTTTGAAGTACTGATTCTAAACTAGTATAGCGCCAGTATGTATGTACCTTTTTATTACATTTGTATGACGTACTTGTATCGTACTAGTATTACACTTGTATGTAATTCATAGAAACTTTAAGATTTTCAGTTAGTACGCGTACTAAATAAATATGGAGTCATACCAAAGTCATACTAATCTAGCATCTTGAAAAATAATTTGGAAATTTGAGTACATAGTAAGATTATAATCCAAGTACAAGGCCAGTACATCATACTGTTGAAAAAAAGAGTAGGAGAGACCGAGGAGGAAAGTAACAGAGGTGGAAAGTAACAACGCTTATAACTTCTAAACCAATCAGCGAAGAGACATGGTCCCAAAGTAATTTTTTGTTCAGTTTTACCCCCTCTACCTTCCTCATATCATGCGCGAGCTGGTTTGGGAACTGTATGTCTGCTATTGACATGTTGTGCAAAAATTACGATAAAAGTAAGTTTTTGCCTACACTGAAAAACTTTAGTGATCAATATTTAGTAAGAGACGTTCAGTTTTTAGAAAACAACTATTAATGTGGGGAAAAAAAGGCGTAACTGGAAACATTTAGTAGTCAGGCGATCAAACCTCCGTTCCCCCACCACTCACAACTACACGCTTTACTTGCTAGTGTGCGCAACCATTTTGATCGCCTGACTACTAAATTTTTCCAGTTACGCCATTTTTTCCCCACATTAATAGTCGTTTACTAAATATTGATCACTAAAGTTTTTCAGTGTAAATTTTCAAAATATCATATTTCTTTGATTTTATAAATATTTCGTGCTTTTCGTAATTTTGAAGCTTAATTATCTACCTTTAGGTTGTACTTGTGTATAATTAAAAAATATAAAATACTTTTGTGTAATTTAAACTTGTTTTGTGAAATGCAAGGAAAAGAGGGGTGTGGAGAAAAGTAACAACGTGTTACTTTCCATGCTTTATTTTTATAAACATCCTCCTTTTTTATAACTATGTGATTTTATATATTTATTTCATATTTTAATGATGAAATATTGAACTATTGATTGGAATATTTTTTAAAAACGATGCTTTTTAACGTCATAGCTATGGAACGAATATTAAATAGATCAAAAAAGCTTGATTACAAAAAAGGGTAAAAATATGTGCCAATTATGTACAAAATGTAGTTAATATTACTTTGTCTTTTTTATATGTTCATAATAAAAATAATTTTAATTAATAGCAGTTTTATATTAGAAATGTTAGCCTTCATTTTTAAGTGTTACTTTCCTTCTTCGTGCTGTTACTTTCCACCTCAAGGGTGAGGAGGATAGTAACAAACAAAGAGCTGATTAAAAAGTCCTGCTGTTGACTATCTAATTATTATTTATGTTTAATTACAATTTTATTTAATAGGTAAAGGTCCAAGCTTTCGATTAGTATGTTTACAGAACTTATCCGACAAATAGTTTTGATGTTATCATCAAAAAATTTATTTTTGTTACTTTCCTCCTCTCCTCTAAGCACATACTGGCACTGTACCAGTTTAATACAAGTAACTAAACGTGATTAAATGTACGTGCACTGACCTATGCCACATTATGTAGAAATGTAGAAAGGTAAATTACATAGGTAATATACGTTAATGAGGAATCGGACAAACATTAAAAAATGTCAGAAATTTTTTAAATTTTGAGAAATGATATTATTTGGTACAACAAAAAAGCATGCAAAATTTGAAAATTTTTTGCTAAATAATTTAGAAGTTAAAAAAATTATTTATTTATCATGGTCTCTTATGAAGAAACGGTAACCAAGGTAGGGGAGAGTAGTCAGAGTTGGACAGTGGTCAGAGTTGAATCATCGCGTTTATTTTGTTTTATTACAGTACATCCATATGTCTTTGTGTGTAAATACTTGTTAGCAATGCCAGCGAACTTTTTACATGGATTGCAGTGAAGTGTGCGAACTATATAGACGCTTTAAGCGAGTCCGTGTTATACGCTCAACAAAAAACGTTTTTGTAGTTTCAAAATTAGATAATTAAATGTAGCAGAAATATGCCAAAGACAAATTAAGTTGACTAAAATTGTTCATTAAGATGTTATACAAAAATGTGGAACGTAATTTGGTGTTTGTATAAAGCGTTCATGGTGTGTGTGTGATATGAAGCTAAACGACGCTTGAGTCAAGATTGGTACACCCAAAATTTTGCAATTCTGAAGGATGTTTGCAATGAAAATGAATTTGTAAACTTAAAAAGGTGTCAAAAACTTCATTTCTATTGGAAACAAAGAAAATTCAAATTTTTCGTAATACTCTTTTCACTTTTAGATCAATTTCGCGATACAAGAGGAAATATGATTTATTCCAGTTTCATGTTTCCTTTTGTCATTTCCAAATGTATTTGAGTGCCATTCTATCATGCGAAAGCAAATATATTGTAATTTTCAATCATATATTTTCATATATCATTGATTTTCTACAGTGACCCAACTCTGACTACCATGTTCAACTTTGACTACCTTTTTTTTTTTTTTAATTGCCTATAACTCCGAAACTTTTGGTACAAATTTTTTGCAATGTGTAGCAAAAACATTGCATTTGAGTAGAACTTTCCAATAATATAAGAGACATCGCAAAAGTCGGCCTGCAGGAGAAGTTATAGAGAAAAGTCAAAACTATATCCAAATCTGACTACTCTCCCCTACTTTGAAAGTAAATTGCTAATAGATATCGATGCCAGATTTTTTTGGGCTAATTGTATTTAAATGATGAATATTTCAGGTTTAATAAATCAAAAAACTTTGGTCACCTTACCGATCATTTAAAAACAAAAATGTTAAAAATATTCAAAAATTCTCAAGATTTTTCGAATTATTCAGTCTAGATGCGGCAACGCTGTAAAGCTGTCAAATGCAGTAAAGAATCGAATTTCGAACAATGGCTTTCATTGATTTCTCTCATAGATCATCAAACTTGCAAAAGGATTATTTCTACTTATAAAATAAAAGGACAAAAGTTATTTCAGACCCTGATCACAAATTTGATGTACAATTTGCAATTTGACAGTTGGCAGCTGTCAACATAACTGTCAACTGAATAACAAAGTGAATCGAAATGTCAGACAACAGGTTTTGTGGGTCACAGATCGCAAATTTGATGACTAGTTTTTAATTTGACAGTTGGCAGCTGTCAACATAACTGCCAACTAAATAAAAAAATGGGTTATTTGAATCAAAGTGTCAGGAAAAAGGTTTTATGGGTCCTTAATCGCAAATTTGAACACCAGTTTTTAATTTGACAGATGGCAGCTGTCAACATACCTGTCAACTTAACAACAAAGTTAGATGTTGTAATGAAAATGACAATAAAAAGGTTTCCAGGGTCACTGATCTCAAATTTGATATACAATTTTTAGATTTGTTAGTTGACAGCTGTCAAAATAAATGTCAACTTAATTTGAAAGTTATTAGTTGTACAAAAAAAGGCAGTAAAAATGTTTTTGGGGTCACCAATAACGAATTTGGTAGCCAGTTTTCTGTTTGACTGTTGACAACTGTCAACGTAATTGTCAACTGAAGAAAAAAGTGAGTTATGTTAATAAAAACGTATGTAAGAAGGTTTTATGGTTCGATGATCACGACTTTGTTATCTAGTTTACAATTTGACAGTCGGCAGCTTTCAACATAAATGTCAACTAAATTAATAAGTAGCTTGTTGAAATAAAAATGTCAGTAACAACGTTATTGGGATCACAGATCACAAATTTGATATGCATTTTTCTATTTGAGAGTTAAAAGTTGCCAACATAACTGTCAACTTAATTTAAAAGTGATTTGTTGTAAGAAAAATAACAGTAAAATGGTTTTTGGGGTCACTGATCACAAATTTGATGTCCAATTTTCGATTTGAAAGTTGACAGCTGTCAAAATAACTGTCAACTTAATAAAAAAGTGATTTGTTGTACTCAAAATGACACTAAAAAGGTTTTCAGCGTCACTGATCACGAATTTGATATCCAGTTTTCAGTTTGACTTTTGACAACTGACAACATAACTGTCAACTTGATTAAAAGTGTTTTATTGTAAGAAAAATGACAGTAAAAATGTTTGTGGGGTAACTGATCACAAATTTGATTTGCAGATTTCAGTTTGACAATTTTTAGCTGTTAAGATAACTGTCAACTTAATGAAAAGGTACTTTGTTGTAATAAAAATGACAGTAAATTTTTGTTATGTATCTGATCAGAAATTTGATATCCAGTTAGCAATTTAACAATTTGTATCTGTTAACTAAACTGTCAGCTTTGCTAAAATGTAATTTAAGTACAAAGGATTTCGGGAATTGTGATTGCAAATTTGTGCAGTTAAAAAAATTGACAGTTGGGACCTCAAGAGTTAACTTCGCTAAAATGTAATTTATTTTATGATATGTTACAGTAAAATTTTGTGTGTGTCCACTAATCATACATTTTTGTCGATTTCAAAATTAGACTATTGCCAACTATCAATTGAACAGCCAAATGTGCTAAAGAAAGATTTTGTTTTATTAAAAATTATGTCGAAGTTTCTTAATCCTAATTGGAGTGTATTTATCTAATTAGAAATCGGATCTATATAGATAATTAGGATAAGTGGGATTTTTTTGACTAACCTGTTAAGGACAATAATTCAGTCGACAATTACGTTGACAGTTGTCAAAAGTCAAACAGAAAACTGGTACTCAAATTCGTTATCGGTGACCGCAAGAAACTTTTTACTGTCATTTCGAGTACAACAAATCACTTTTTAATTAAGTTGACAGTTATTTTGACAATTTTAAATATTCAAAATGAAAATTGGATATCAAATTTGTGATCAGTGACCCCAAAAACCATTTTACTGCTATTTTTCTTAAAACAAATAACTTTTTAATTAAGTTGACAGTTATGTTGGCAGCTGCCAACTGTCAAATTAAAAACAGGAGTTCAAATTTGCGATTAGTGGCCCATAAAACCTTTTTTCTGACATTTTGATTTAAATACCCCATTTTTTTATTCAGTTGACAGTTATGTTGGCAACTGCCAACTGTCAAATTAAAAACAGGTGTTCAAATTTGCTATTAATGACCCATAAAACCTTTTTCCTGACACTTTGATTCAAATAACCCATTTTTTTATTTAGTTGACAGTTATGTTGACAGCTGCCAACTGTCAAATTAAAAACTGGTCATCAAATTTGCGATCTGTGACCCACAAAACCTGTTGTCTGACATTTCGATTCACTTTGTTATTCAGTTGACAGTTATGTTGACAGCTGCCAACTGTCAAATTGCAAATTGTACATCAAATTTGTGATCAGGGTCTGAAATAACTTTTATCCTTTTATTTTATAAGTAGAAATAACCCTTTTGCAAGTTTGATGATCTATGAGAGAAATCAATGAAAGCCATTGTTCGAAATTCGAGTAGGTAACAATGCAAAAACAGCTCCCTACTGGTCGGATCATAAGATACACAGTTTTTTAATTTTGGATCTTAAAGGGCAATGTTTAAGCTTTCATTTTATCATATGTAGGCTGTGTTATCATTTCTCTTTACCTTTTTACAAGCGGTTAAAAAGTGCCAAAAACGCGATTTTTGGCAACTTTTAACCTAAATTGTTCAAAAACTAGAGCCAATCCGACATTTTCAAGGTCAGATTCGGATTCTACGGAAAGAATCCTATAAAAATCGGCTATAATATTTTAGTCAACAAAATCTTGTTGGCCTGTGTAATAATTGACAATCTGTAAGTGAATTGAAAAAACTTTAATATTAATGAATTTGAATTTAGCGCGCTTGTAGCCGGAACTTCTTACCTGACTCAAACATTACTTACGTAACCTACGTTCTTTACTGCATTTGACAGCTTTACAGCACTGCCGCATCTAGACTGAATAATTCGAAAAATCTTGAGAATTTTTGAATATTTTTAACATTTTTGCTTTTAAATGATCGGTAAGGTGACCAAAGTTTTTTGATTTATTAAACCTGAAATATTCATCATTTAAATACAATTAGCCCAAGAAAATCTGGCATCGATATCTATTAGCAATTTACTTTCAAAGTAGGGGAGAGTAGTCAGATTTGGATATAGTTTTGACTTTTCTCTATAACTTCTCCTGCAGGCCGACTTTTGCGATGTCTCTTATATTATTGGAAAGTTCTACTCAAATGCAATGTTTTTGCTACACATTGCAAAAAATTTGTACCAAAAGTTTCGGAGTTATAGGCAATTAAAAAAAAAAGGTAGTCAAAGTTGAACATGGTAGTCAGAGTTGGGTCACTGTAGAAAATCAATGAAATATGAAAATATATGATTGAAAATTACAATATATTTGCTTTTGCATGATAGAATGGCACTCAAATACATTTGGAAATGACAAAAGGAAACATGAAACTGGAATAAATCATATTTCCTCTTGTATCGCGAAATTGATC
The DNA here is from genome assembly GCA_037103525.1 of Ganaspis brasiliensis. Classification (NCBI taxonomy): domain Eukaryota; kingdom Metazoa; phylum Arthropoda; class Insecta; order Hymenoptera; family Figitidae; genus Ganaspis; species Ganaspis brasiliensis. Next base: position 903,983 of record JAZKLR010000283.1, on the reverse strand, counting down.
TAAAAGTGAAAAGAGTATTACGAAAAATTTGAATTTTCTTTGTTTCCAATAGAAATGAAGTTTTTGACACCTTTTTAAGTTTACAAATTCATTTTCATTGCAAACATCCTTCAGAATTGCGAAATTTTGGGTGTACCAATCTTGACTCAAAGGTCGTTTAGCTTCATATCACACACACACCATGAACGCTTTATACAAACACCAAATTACGTTCCACATTTTTGTATAACATCTTAATGAACAATTTTAGTCAACTTAATTTGTCTTTGGCATATTTCTGCTACATTTAATTATCTAATTTTGAAACTACAAAAACGTTTTTTGTTGAGCGTATAACACGGACTCGCTTATAGCGTCTATATAGTTCGCACACTTCACTGCAATCCATGTAAAAAGTTCGCTGGCATTGCTAACAAGTATTTACACACAAAGACATATGGATGTACTGTAATAAAACAAAATAAACGCGATGATTCAACTCTAACCACTGTCCAACTCTGACAACTCTCCCCTACCTTGGTTACCGTTTCTTCATAAGAGACCATGATAAATCAGGCTTGGGTCCGTAAATAGTCTACTTCACTATAGAATTTACTTTTATAGTGAATCAGACTCTTTACGGACACAAGCCTGTGATAAATAAATAATTTTTTTAACTTTTAAATTATTTAGCAAAAAATTTTCAAATTTTGCATGCTTTTTTGTTGTACCAAATAATATCATTTCTCAAAATTTAAAAAATTTCTGACATTTTTTAATGTTTCTCCGATTCCTCATTAACGTATATTACCTATGTAATTTACCTTTCTACATTTCTACATAATGTGGCATAGGTCAGTTCACGTACATTTAATCACGTTTAGTTACTTGTATTAAACTGGTACAGTGCCAGTATGTGCATGGAGGAGAGGAGGAAAGTAACAAAAGTAAATTTTTTGATGATAACATCAAAACTATTTGTCGGATAAGTTCTGTAAACATACTAATCGAAAGCTTGGACCTTCACCTATTAAATAAAATTGTAATTAAACATAAATAATAATTAAATAGTCAACAGCAAGACTTTTTAATCAGCTCTTTGTTTGTTACTATCCTCCTCACCCTTGAGGTGGAAAGTAACAGCACGAAGAAGGAAAGTAACACTTAAAAATTAAGGCTAACATTTCAAATATAAAACTGCTATTAATTAAAATTATTTTTATTATGAACATATAAAAAAGACAAAGTAATATTAACTACATTTTCTACATAATTGGCACATATTTTTACCCTTTTTTGTAATCAAGCTTTTTTTATCTATTTAATATTCGTTCCATAGCTATGACGTTAAAAAGCATCGTTTTTAAAAAAAGTTCCAATTAATAGTTCAATATTTCATCATTAAAATATGAAATAAATATATAAAATCACATAGTTATAAAAAAGGAGGATGTTTATAAAAATAAAGCATGGAAAGTAACACGTTGTTACTTTTCTCCACACCCCTCTTTTCCTTGCATTTCAAAAAACAAGTTTAAATTACACAAAAGTATTTTATATTTTTTAATTATACACAAGTACAACCTAAAGGTAGATAATTAAGCTTCAAAATTACGAAAAGCACGAAATATTTATAAAATCAAAGAAATATGATATTTTGAAAATTTACACTGAAAAACTTTAGTGATCAATATTTAGTAAACGACTATTAATGTGGGGAAAAAATGGCGTAACTGGAAAAATTTAGTAGTCAGGCGATCAAAATGGTTGCGCACACTAGCAAGTAAAGCGTGTAGTTGTGAGTGGTGGGGGAACGGAGGTTTGATCGCCTGACTACTAAATTTTTCCAGTTACGCCATTTTTTCCCCACATTAATAGTTGTTTTCTAAAAACTGAACGTCTCTTACTAAATATTGATCACTAAAGTTTTTCAGTGTAGGCAAAAACTTACTTTTATCGTAATTTTTGCACAACATGTCAATAGCAGACATACAGTTCCCAAACCAGCTGGCGCATGATATGAGGAAGGTAGAGGGGGTAAAACTGAACAAAAAATTACTTTGGGACCATGTCTCTTCGCTGATTGGTTTAGAAGTTATAAGCGTTGTTACTTTCCACCTCTGTTACTTTCCTCCTCGGTCTCTCTTACTCTTTTTTTCAACAGTATGATGTACTGGCCTTGTACTTGGATTATAATCTTACTATGTACTCAAATTTCCAAATTATTTTTCAAGATGCTAGATTAGTATGACTTTGGTATGACTTCATATTTATTTAGTACGCGTACTAACTGAAAATCTTAAAGTTTCTATGAATTACATACAAGTGTAATACTAGTACGATACAAGTACGTCATACAAATGTAATAAAAAGGTACATACATACTGGCGCTATACTAGTTTAGAATCAGTACTTCAGAAATCAGTATCATTATACTCGTATAGTAGTAGTATAATGCAATGGTACGTATTGTACGCTGGTTATCTGGGTAGATATACATTATACTTACATTTGACATGTAAATTGCCTAGCTTTCTACGTTTTCTACGTATATTACGTGGGAAATGCGCATTCCAAAGAAATTACAAACTGATAAAGGTAAAGAATTTTACAATTCGCAATTTGAAGAATTAATGAGAATTTATAAGATCAACCTATATTCAACCTATATAGTAATCTCAAAGCATCCAATTGTTTAGAGATTTCTTTCGAATAAGTTAAAGTTAACTTTTGGAAAAGTTAAAGCTAACTTTCGGAAAAGTTAAAGTTAACTTTCGGAAAAGTTAAAGTTAACTTTTGGAAAAGTTAAAGTTAACTTTTGGAAAAGTTAAAGTTAACTTTTGGAAAAGTTAAATTGTGAAAAAGTTAAATGCAATTAACATGTAAATCCCATAAGAATTTAAGTTAACTTTCGAAAAAGTTACAGTTAACTTTCGGAAAAGTTAAAGTTAACTCTTGGAAAAGTTAAAGTTAACTTTCGGAAAAGTTAAAGTTAAATTGTGAAAAAGTTAAATGCAATTAACGTGTAAATCCCATAAGAATTTAAGTTAACTTTCGAAAAAGTAAAAGTTAACTTTCGGAAAAGTTAAAGTTAACTTTTGGAAAAGTTAAATTGTGAAAAAGTTAAATGCAATTAACGTGTAAATCCCATAAGAATTTAAGTTAACTTTCTAAAAAGTTAAAGTTAACTTTCGGAAAAGTTAAAGTTAACTTTTGGAAAAGTAAAAGTTAACTTTCGGAAAAGTTAAAGTTAACTTTTGAAGAAGTTAAAGTCAACTTTTGGAAAAGATAAAGTTAACTTTTGGAAAAGTTAAAGTCAACTTTTGGAAAAGTTAAATTGTGAAAAAGTTAAATGCAATTAACGTGTAAATCCCATAAGAATTTAAGTTAACTTTCGAAAAAGTTACAGTTAACTTTCGGAAAAGTTGAAGTTAACTTTTGGAAAAGTTAAAGTTAACTTTCGGAAAAGTTAAAGTTAAATTGTGAAAAAGTTAAATGCAATTAACATGTAAATCCCATAAGAATTAAAGTTAATTTTCGAAAAAGTTAAAGTTAACTTTCGGAAAAGTTAAAGTTAACTTTTGGAAAAGTTAAAGTTAACTTTCAGAAAAGTTAAAGTTAACTTTTGGAAAAGTTAAAGTCAACTTTTGGAAAAGTTAAATTGTGAAAAAGTTAAATGCAATTAACGTGTAAATCCCATAAGAATTTAAGTTAACTTTCGAAAAAGTAAAAGTTAACTTTCGGAAAAGTTAAAGTTAACTTTTGGAAAAGTTAAATTGTGAAAAAGTTAAATGGAATTAACATGTAAATCCCATAAGAATTAAAGTTACCTTTCAAAAAAGTTAAAGTTAACTTTCGGAAAAGTTAAAGTTAACTTTTGGAAAAGTTAAAGTTAACTTTCGGAAAAGTTAAAGTTAACTTTTGGAAAAGTTAAAGTCAACTTTTGGAAAAGATAAAGTTAACTTTTGGAAAAGTTAAATTGGGAAAAAGTTAAATGCAATTAACATGTAAGTCCTATAAGAATTTAAGTTAACTTTCGAAAAAGTTAAAGTTAACCTTCAAAAAAGTTAAACTTTACTTTCGAAAAAGTTAACGGTAACTTTTAGAAAAGTTAAAGTTGACTTTTGTAAAAGTTAAAGTTAACTTTCGGAAAAGTTATAGTTAACTATCCAAAAAGTATATGTTAGCTTTTGGAAAATTTGAATACCATTATCATGTAAATCCCATATCGAGTGTTTTTGTTAACATTAATGAAGAGTTATCTTTAAAGGTTAGGTATTAGTTTTCCTGAAAAAAAAACAATTTTTACTTTTATCCAAAGTAATTTATAATTATTAAATTTAAATATTATATAATTTAAACATTTAGTAAAATAAAGAAACTTTTGGCTGTTACTATACACCAACTTAACAAAATAAAATAGTGCTATCTTAACCACACTATTTTTTTCTTTAGAATAGGTTTTTTTATGAACAATAAATATAAAGTCGTAAGAAATATTTTGGTATAAATAGAAAAGAAACCTAAGTGTTTTTAAAAAAAATTCTTTTTGGTTATGAATAATTAAAAAAAGGTGCTGCAACGCAGCATTTTTTGTTTTTTGGTTGGCGAACCTGACTGCTGACAACATAAAGTACAGGCATAAGTGCGATTGGTCAAAATACGCGCGTTGATTAGAAATGCTTTTAATAAATTAATTTTAAACATATTTAAAAAATGTATTTATACTTTATTTGTAAAAAATATATTTCATGAAGTTTATTTTTTCTTAAAATAAGTTTATTTAATCATAATAAATATGTTAAAAGATAGTAATATATTTCTAAAAATTTCAAATAACGCGCGCATTATGAAAGCATGCGTACTTGCGTTTGACATTATAGCTCCAGGGGCGCGTTCGAGATTCCACCCGGGTGATTGTCTGTCTTTTTCTAACTAATAATAAAAGAGAAAGACAGAGATACACCCGGGTGCTCCCGGGTGGTGATTCTGAACGCTACCCAGGACGTATGCGACGTATGTAAACAAATATGATGGCCGGATCTTTTAGGTTATGTCTAAAAGGTCAGCTTTGTACGCTTTATAATACCGATATTATTATTATATTATTACACTTATCATTATTTGCAGCATATTTGATAATTCTTTTTTTAATATAATTGTTGATATAAAATTTAGAAGATATAGACTGCTCAGCGCTTAGGAATGTTAAAAAAGACTCCTTGTTAATTACATGTACAATCCATTGTATGTGATTCGATAAATGAGCTGTAAAGAATGTAGTAGCTCTTCGAAATTTTTTTCTAAATTTATATATTGAAACTGTGGAATGTATTCTAGGTGTTATTCAAATAAACCCTACTACTATCAATGTGTTTTTACTACTTTACCTAATCCTTTACTTTCTAATAAGAAATTTATAAGTGAAATATTTATTTATCGGACCAAATATTTTCATCATAATACGTTAAAATTTACTATGTGTTACGTAAAGCAATTCATTTTCATAGTGTCACAATACAAAATACAATTAAATTTTTTACAGTTCCAATGCATTTTCTGTTGGTGGAGAGTAAATTATGTATTTTACAACTGTAAAATTTAGTACATTTGTACTGAAAGGAGAAGGTAAATTTTAAAACGATGTGGGAATTTCATCCTCCTCTCCTTGTCCCTTTCTATTTCATGCGTCATTAACTGCGATAGAAGAAGAGAAAAATAGCAAAACTCTTTGGCTTAAGCCCAAAGCACAACGAATACGTTTACGGGAGCAGGGCATGAGATAATAAAGGACAGAGACTGATTCTGTCCTTTTCTGTCTCATGCTTTGGTCCCGTAACCGTATTTTTATCTGCTTAGGCCTTTAGGGGGATCGTGGACCTTTCTTTTTAAGCTAGACCGAATATACATCGCTTGCTTGAGTATCCGTTCACATTGGCCACGCGCATCTCGTTGCGCACCATACGTCAAGTCTGGCCCAACGTGACCCACCCCCTTATCCACCCGCTAATCTGGCGCGGTATTTCACGATTCTTCAGTCTCTCGCGGTTTTCATTATGATTTTCCAAATTTGAGATCATATATGCAAAAAAGGGTGGTGGGTTGTATTTTGAAAATTTAAGTCCCAATACATTTTGGGGTTGGTAGGTGGGTGGTGGGTTGGTGGGTGGGTAGGGGGTGTCAGGCATATGATACATACATTGAAAACATATACTAGGTGGACAGTGGGTGGTAGTACCAAAGACATGTAACTTATTTCTAAGATAAAAGTTTACAACAATTTATTGTTTATGCAAATTCTACAGATGGATGGGGTCATAAACACATGCAATTAGTCCTAAGGTAAAAGTTAACAACAATACACAGTTTATGCAAATTAGAAAGGTAAAGATTTTAAGTTAAACTTGGTGCAATTCGATTGCAGCGCCGTCTATGGAGAAAGACAATGCCCAATTATGGTAATACCGTCTAATGGTAGCCGATTACGGAAATCTACCTTACCGTCGAGCAACCAAGTAATCTGCATTACCGACCGACGGTAATTTATCAACAAAACCGTTAAAAATCCACTGCAGGTAACTGACTAGGGCGCCACCTGGTGGCAAAAATCGGAACTGTGCGCTGGTGCGCCCATAGTTATACTTCTTTTATGCACTCTCGATTATCCGTCTGGGTGCTGGTCCGGTGACTGACGGATAATCGAGGTTCCACTGTATTCAAAGTTCTACTATGGTAAATTTTAATGCAATTCAAAACCTTGTTTTTGATAAAAATGTCATTAAAGTTGAAATATAATAATCTCTTTCGGATATCCTTGATTGGACTTATTTTTAACTTCATGACAAATTATATAAAAAAAAGAATGATCAAATATGCTGTAAATAATGAAAAGTCGTGTAATAATATAATGATATTATCGGTATTATAAAGCGTACAAAGCTGAAGTTTTGGACATAGCCTAAAAGATCAGGCCATCATATTTGTTTACATAGGGTCCTGGAGCTATAATGTGAACGCAAGTACGCATGCTTTTATAATACGCGCGTTAATTGAAATTTTTAAAAATATATTGCTATCTTTTAACATAATATTATGATTAAATAATTTTATTTTAAGAAAAAAGAAACTTCATGAAATATATTTTATACAAAAAAAGTATAAATACATTTTTTAAATATGTTTAAAATGAATTTATTAAAAGCATTTCTAATTAACGCGCATATTTTGACCAATCGCATTTATGCCAGTAATTTATGTTGGCAGCAGTCAGGTTCGCCAACCATGAAACAAAAAATGCTGCGTTGCAGCACCTTTCTTTAATTATTCATATCCGAAAAGAAAATTGTTTAAAAATACTTAGGTCTCTTTCTTTCGTATAGCACAATATTTCCTACGACTTTATATTTATTGTCCATAAAAAACATCTATTCTGAAGAAAAAAATACTGTGGTTAAAATAGCACTGTTTTATTTTGTTAAGTTGGTGTATAGTAACAGCCAAAAGTTTTTTTATTTTACTAAATGTTTAAAATATAATATATATATATTTTTTTATAATTATAAATTACTTTGAATAAAAGTAAAAACTTTTTTTTTTTATTTTCAGGAAAACTTATACCCTACCGTTTAAGATAACTCTTCATTAATGTTCTCAAAAACACTCGATATCACTAACTTTTGTTTTTTCTGCTACAAATTGTTCATTCTTAACATTAAATTTTTCGAAAGTTAACATAAATTCTTATGGGATTTACATGTTAATTGAATTTAACTTTTCCACAAGTTAACTTTTCCAAAATTTAACTTTTTAATTCTTGAAGTTGCGATTTGTAAAATTCTTTACCTTTATCAGTTTGTGATTTCTTTGGAATGCGCATTTCCGACGTAATATACGTTGAAAACGTAGAAACCTAGGTAATTTACATGTCAAATGTACATATAATGTATATCCAGATAACCAACGTACAATTGCTGTGCGTACCACGTACCATTGCATTATACTACTACTATACGAGTATAATGATACTGATTTTCGAAGTACTGATTCTAAACTGGTATAGTGCCAGTATGTATGTATCTTTTTATTACATTTGTAAGACGTACTTGTATCGTACTAGTATTACAATTGTATGTAATTCATAGAAACTTCATCATTTTCAGTTTGTACGGCGTACTAAATAAATATGGAGTCGTACCAGAGTCGTATTAATCTACTATCTTGAAAAATATTTTGGAAATTTGAGTACGCAGTAAGATTATAATCTAAGTACAGGGCCAGTACATCATACTGTTGAAAAAAAGAGTATGCACACACTGGTATTGTACCAGTTTAATGCAAGTAATTGAAGATAATTACGTTATACTCGTATCATACTAGTACAAGGCGAAGGTACATGGCAAGTATAGTGTTAGTTTACTAGATATTTTGGATTAGTATGCTTGGTTATCTGACCATGTTTAAAATTTTAATTTTCGCGTGCTGGCACGTGATTAAATGTACGTGAACTGACGTATGTTACATTGTGTAGAAATGTAGGAAGGTAAATTTCATAGGTAATACACGTTAATGAGGAATCGTACAAACATTACAAAATGTCAGAAATTTTTCCAATTTTAAGAAATGATATTATTTGGTACAACAAAAAAAAGTATGGCAAAATTTGAGAATTTTTTGCTAAATAATTTAGAAGTTAAAAAAAATATTTATTTATCATGGTCTCTTATGGAGAAACGGTAACCAAGGTACTTTGAAAGTAAGTTTCTAATAGATACACTGAAAAAACTCCCTTGCTCCCGTCTACAAGGAATCAACCATTTTTTCTTGTTAGTTAAGGCGCCAGCTCACAGTGGGGCCAAAGTCCAAAAAGCTGGCCAAAAGTCAAAAAATAAAGTTTTATTTTCAGATATTGTATCCAACTAGTTTGATTGAAGAAGGATCAAAGATTATAATGCTGTTAATCAAAAAACCCTAATGTATTTTTTCGACCCGTACTAAGAAGTTGAAGACTGTCATTATTAAGCATACTATCCGCTTCCTTTTGTTAAAAAAATAAGTGTTTTAGTAATTGTGTATTTAAAAAAGAACATGAAGTTAAAATTAATATCAGTAAAATAGATTCTTTAGGTGGAAGTAAGTACATTATATTTTGATATTGTAAGTCCAAAAAAAAAAATTTTATTCCATCATTATTAACTAAAGTTTTTAATAAAAAATAAAGAAAAATAACTTTTAATAATAATATAAATTAAAGGAAAAAGTTAATTGCCCGATGTTGCCCGATAAAGTTTTTTTTTTTAAATTATAGATTAGATATTTCTTTAACAGAATTCGTAAAAAAAAGGTGCCCCAATCTGCTTTTGCGTATTTTAGACAAATTTTATGAAAACATTTACGAATTTCACTTAATCTTTTCACATCTAAGCAAAATTAGGTGTAAATATAAACAATTGCCTTACAATTTTAAGGATTTTCGAGGTCGCTTATTACGAATTTATTGTCAAATTGATAATTTTATAGTTGACAGCTGCCAAATCAACTGTCAACTTTGCAGAAAAGCAATTAATCTTTATAAAAATTTCAGTGCAAGCATTTTCGGGGTTGCTGAGTACCAATATAATGTCAAATATTATAATTGACAGTTGACAGCTGTCAAGTCAACTGTTTTTATGCATATAGCAGCAAGAAGGTTTTTAGTGTCGATGACTACGAATATATTGTCAAATTTACATTTTGACAATCGAAAACTGTAAATTACCATATTGTCAATATGACTTTTAATTCATTATCAGCAACCCCTTAAAATTCTTTTATTTACTTGACTACTACAGACGTTTCTACAGATGGAGATTAACAATTTTTACATTTTGTAAACAAATAATTTGTCTTTTTCTAAAATATTTGTTTTTGCCAAAAATAAAGTTGCTATTTTAGAGTTTCAAATATTTTTTTTAGTTTAGAAATAAGCATCATTAGAATACATTAGATTTAGACTTTCAAAAAAATTAAACGTTACTTTTATACTAATACCAGCCATTTTAGATTTTGTAAATCATACTTTAGATTCGTATTTAGAGACATTCAACCCACCCCAGACCAAATTTCATGAATTTAAAAAAAGCTTTTGTAGGTTGACCGCCATATCGGATCACCCTTTTTAATTAAGTGAAACAGACATTAGATTAATGATAAACGACCTCAAAACTCCCTTGAAACACAAATTCATGATTATGAAAAGGAAATTTTGGTAATATTTTAGCCAGATTGGATCTGCCATTTTGAATTTTGTGCAACAGACTTCAGATTCGTAATCAGCGACCTCAAAAATCCAATTTTATAGAAATTTAAAAAAAAATTTTGTATTTCGTCCATCATATTGGATCCGGTTTTGTGAATTTTGTAAAACAGACTTCAAATTTGTAATCAGCGATCTCAAAAACCCCCTGAAACCCAATTTCATGAACATTAAAATCAAATGTTTGTATTTCGTCCGCCATATTGGATCCGCCATTTTGAATTTTGTGAAATAGACTTCAGATTCGTAATCAGCGACCTCAAAAACCCTTTTATACCTGTCCCCCCGAAAATAAGAAAAAGATTTGATATTTTGGCCAGCTTTTTGGCATTTAGCCCCACTGTGCAGCTAGGGGAGGTTACTTAAAATGACAAGCATAATTTGTACTCTAAGTAATTAGGAATTATATTATATTAACATAAAAAATTGTGCGATCGACTGCTTTTATTACTGCGCAAAAAGTTCTTTATTATCTGAAATACATTTGTCAATACTTTCTCTCTTTCAAACATTAGTGGTTAAGGTAAATAATACCAGTTTTGGTCGCCATATATTTTATGGTTATATCGATTTGGCATATTCAGAAAAAAACAATTAAAACTTTGGTTTTATTTTAAAGATTAATTGACACAAAGTAACTCATTTGCACTGAGAAATTGTAACATTTCAGCTGATTTATACATTTTTTCTGTTTTTAAGAATTACAAGTCGAACAAGTTTGACTTATAAGAATTAACTTCTCTTCGGATGCTAACTGAACAAGGAATCCTTGTCATTTTAACTTAAACGGACTCAACTATAGCCAAATTGTTGTTTTTTACACAAACATTTTTTTCAGTGTATCGATGCTAGATTTTCTTGGAATAATTGTATTTGAAAGATGAATATGTAAGGTTTAATAAATTAAAAAAGTTTGGTCACCTTACAGATCATTTAAAAGCAAAAATGGTTAAAATACAAAAAATTCTCAAGATTCTTCGAATTATTCAGTCTAGATGCGGCAAAGCTGTAAAGCTGTCAAATGCAGTAAAGAACGTTGGTTACGTAAGTTAGGTTTGAGTCAGGTAAGAAGTTCTGGCTACAAGCGCGCTAAATTCAAATTCATTAATATTAAATTTTTTTCAATTCCCTTACAGATTGTAAATTATTTTTTATTTTTAAATATTTAAATATTATTCCACTTATAAATTATTGTAGGCATTTTTTTTAATTGTCATTTCAATTTTACCGTGATTTATACCTGTTTACGCGCAATAGTTGTCAAAACTTAAACAACAAGCAACCTAATGCTTCGATGCTCAAACGCTGCAACCAGCCTTTAAAAAATAAAAGATATGCAATGTTGTTACGCTTTTTAGGTTACTTTGAAATTAAAAATAACACTTATATTACACTAAAATAAATCTGATTATTATTTCCGAATCGTACGGTTACTGTCAAAAGTTTTGTTTTCTTCTGACAAAAAATGCTAATTTCTTATACTAAACATTAGTTTAAGTAAAAAATTTTGACGTTTTAATAATAATGAGTTAATAATTTATTTATTTTTTTTTAGTCTAATAATTTAGGCTAATTTTTTATTTTATTATTGGTAGTAAAGTCTCATTAACTTTCTAAAATTTATAAATACATCTTATCGAATAAAATAAATTTTAAACAATATTTAAATTGCTCATAATAAGATTTCAAACCATTGGAAGTATGATCCACTTGATTAGCACCCCATTCAAAATTCGTACTTTTCGCGGACTTGACTAAAGGTTTTATTGAAGCGTTGACATAACGATTAGAAAACAAGTTCTCAATCGCTTTATAAAATGTAATGGACAAGTAGGCAGCAAATATTTCGCGAGCAAAATTAAGAATATCAAGAGGCAAGCATACAGTTAGCTGGGAAAAGCAATTAAAATCTATTAAATGTTTATTTTTAAACACTCTGGATGCTCCGCCAAAGTCCTGGATTCTCGACTGAGTTATATTTAATTTTTTTGATATGTGGCGCTCCACGAGAGAAGGGATCTATTGCGGAAAAAATCAATTTTCATTTTTTTATGCTAAAAGATAGTTTTTGAGTTGTTCTTTCATTTCCATGTTTCAAAAAAAAAAATTTTATTAAGTACACTTTTTGTTATAATGCTCCAAACCTAGGAGTGCTAAGTGTATCGCATTTTTTGGATTTTCTTTGAACAACTGTCTCATGAAATTGGCTTTTATTGATTTTATTTTTTCAATGGTAATCGATAGTTTTTGAGTTGCTTTTTGAGTTCCAAAAATCAAAATTTGATTTATGCAATTAGTTTTCTTGTTATGAAGCTTCTAACATAGGTATGTTAAGCGTCTCGATTTTTCTTCCTTCTCTTTGCCTGTCCGTCCTTTAAAGTTTGCTTTCTCAGCGATAGGTCCCTTCTATCGCGGAGCGTCACATATGATAATTAACTTAAAAGATAAAAATAACATTTAGTAATTTTTTAAGAAGTTAAATTATAATATTTAATAGTAAAAACTTGTCAAGAAAGATCTTGTTTAATTATATTTATATCGTATTTGCGTATTTCAATCTAAAGAATTGGGTAAAGTAGTAAAAATACGTTGATTTCTAAAACTAGAGTCGGGACTCTTATAGTTGCAAATTTCGCAAGTGGTATGCATCCGTGAAAACTGTAAACATTGGGCTAGAAACAATGCGACAGGCGAGAATTTTTAGTCACAAGTTTCCTCCCCATCTTTTTTCATATAACTCCTCGTCTATCCTCTCTTCCAACTGACTGCAACCAAAGTGTCCGCATCCATGAAAGTAATTAATCGACGTCTTCAATATAACTTTTCTATTCATTTGCTGTTGTGACGGGTAAAATAAAGAAATTAAGTTTTTACTTAGTACTTGAATATCCTTAGATATTCAATATTCATTTAATTGAATTGTTCACACTTAACAATGTATGTAGACTTAACATATAAAAGGTCTTATCCGTAGACAGGTTCGGAAACAACTAACTACAAATTCCGGACCATTCCTTGGGGCGACCGACGGTCCAAGGAATCTTGTCCTTGAAAAATAGGGGGAAGAAAAAGTCGAAGTTAGAATGAACTTAGTCCTCTAAGTTCGCAACTTAACCCTTCTTGTCAAGACTATTGTTTTATTATTACTAATCGTGTCTCTTAAGGATGCGTTATAATTTTTGGTAGGCGCCGTTGCTACAGGGGTGTAGTGTACAGTAGGTGTAGCAGTAACATTAGTAGATACACAAAAAAGTTTGATACATAAATTTCCCGGTATCATTTGCTTAATCCAATTAAAAATCCAAGTTTGTGAAAACTACAAACAGTAAGTATTGCTCAGGACATATATCCTAAATAAGTAAGTACATCAGTCCTTGCTTCCATCCATGTTCGTGTTCGTCGATTAGACTTTTACTTTACTTTTGATTTTTGCAAATTTAGGATGGATTTCGGAGTTTGAACGGTACAATCTTTGTCACTATAAAGTAAACTCGCAGTGGAAAGTTTAAGTGTGTGTGTGTGTTACCTTCACACCAAACATTTAGTTTAAAACGAGCCTCTGGGACTAGTACGTATTTGTTTGGATCCCTTAACGGAATAAAAACTAAGTCTAAAATTCGGAACGCAGAGAACTGACAGATGTCATCGGTAATATGTTTATTTTGACGCCTGATGATACTCGTTTCACATGATTAAGTTTCACTAATTAAGTATATGGGTTGTGTTCGCTTACAAATATGCAGTTCGCTGATTTCTTTATAAAGTTTTAAAGCATCGATATCCGATGGTACATACATATTTTTTTCTACATTTGTTAAGACAACCTCAGGAGATGGAATGGGAGCGATAAAACTGTTTCCATGAGAAATAGGAATAGGAATGAGGTGGAAGGTTTGTAAATCTTCATATTTTGAGACAGGCACTTTGAGAATATACACTAATCTTTTGTTTATAATCCTGATTGTGATTTCAGTGATATCGATGATGTGTTGATAGTTATTTATCAATAACTTAATAGGATATTTTTGATTTTTAGACTCTTCTATACGTCGCAATTCATGTATTAAGATTTCCGGTGTCAAAATTTGAGGATGTACAATTCCATGCTTACCATCATTTATCGCGTCAATTACCAAGTTTAAATCTTCACTGTATTCTGCCACTGCAATTTCCACGGCCGAAATGAGATTAGTGATCAGAATATTTTTTTTGCTTTTGATTAGTCATATTTACTATTTGATTCAACTGATAAATTCGAATTTGCGACTGTTTGTTTAAAACTGTAAGGTCATGAGAAGCCCTGTTTAAAAGGGTTTTTATTATTCTTGTTTGGTTTCCTGTGGATTCAGCCATTACGTTACTATCTTTGTAAATTGTATCGAATTCCTTGTTAATGAGTTGTAGATCGTGATCATCTAGAGTTCCAAACAGTGTTTTAGAGATTGAACCAATAAAATTTAGGAACACTCTACGTGATCGCGAATGTCCTAACAGTTGGCTCAAAAGAGATATAGAATTCTCTATTCGGCGAAGTCGATTCGCAAGAAGAGTTAACTCGTATTTCTCCGAACAGTTTGTACATAAATTTGCAGCCTGTGAATAAATTTCGTTAATTTCTAAAAGCCGTGTCTCAAAGTTACCGGTGTCTATTCCTAAAATGAGTTTCCATGTCTCGTGGTATAGTTTAGTTATTCCTAAATTTTCGGCAAATACACTTGTATCTTCAAGACTCTTGAGATGAACGTCCGCTCGGATCCTGAAAATTAGTGTGGTTCACAGTAAAATCCTCATGATTCCTGAAATTATCGATAATAAGGTTTTAATCTATTAGAGTGAATTAGATGCCTTTCATTTTTAAATAATATTTCGCAATTGTTATTATTTTATTGACGCTGAGGATGGTGGCAGTTTCTTTCCAGTCTGCACATAACTTATTCTTTTTAATGTTTTCTATTAAAATTAAATCACCGATTTCGAATATTTTTTGTGGAATTACAATTTTAGCGTTTTGAATTCTTTTGTATTTTTCTTTAGATTTTTGTATTTTTTCCTGAGCCTTTCGTTTATAATTTTTGTGTCTATCTTTCCACAAATTAATTAATTCAGAACACTTCAAGCAAGGGGTGATGGCGAGTAATGAAGGTAAATTTTCATTCCTACCAAATGTTAATTGGAACGGTGAAAAACCGGTAGCTTCATGGGTCATAGTATTATAGGCCATGCAGATTAGTTTTAGCGTGAGATCCCATTCTGTGTGATTGCCACTCATTGTTGTTCGTATTAGGTCTTTAATAGTGCCGTGTGCTCGTTCCAAAGCGCCGTTGCTTTGAAAGTGAAATGTCGTTGTTTTTACGTACCTAATTCGAAATAGGTTTTCAAAATTTTGTATTAATTCGGATACAAAATTCTGACCTTGATCCGTTAGAATGTTCTTGGGAGACCCAAAAGTATATATTTAGTGCTCGAAGAGCCCCTCTATTATAGAATCGGAGGTGGCGTTTTTTAAAGGGATTAAAATTAAGTATTTGTCAACATATCTTGAATTGACAAAATGTACTCATTTTGTTGTGCAGTTGCAGTTAGTGGTCCGAAAATATCCATCGCGATTTCATCGTTGGGATTGATTGGGGTATCTGGAATGATGGCCTTTGATTTACGTTTAATGCGCTGTAATTTCTGAATTTGTCAAGTGTGACATTTTTTATATAATCGATAATTTCTGCCTCCATATTAGGTTAGATTCCAAGCTCTCGTGCACGTAAAATGGACTTATTCTCGCCGAAGTCTTGGACCATTATTGAACCATGACATTCTTATATAATTTGTCGGCGTTCTTCTTGAGTAAGTTCAGTGGTTGCATTGAAGCAGGTGTCAACTTTAAGGTAAGGATACCTGTGACATAAGAATGAAATGAAACTTTTTAATTTTATCTTTTCGGTAGCGGTTATTGTCGGATCATCGAAATGAAATCGTAAAATTGTTAATTTCCTTTTTATTATGAACTTTGCCTGTTGATCCAAAGTTAATAGCCAGTCTTTTTCGTTGTAGTCGGGTTGCTTTATCACGCTTTCATCTAGATTTATACGATCCTTTGATATTCTTCTCCAAAGCTTACCTTGTGCATTTGGTTTTTCGACTTCTCGAGTCTCAGTGCGTGTGTTAAACCATGTACAATATTCTTTATACAGTGTTTTTATGTCAGGGTTTAGAACATCTTGGTTGTTGATTGCAGGCACTTGATTTCCATCCAACTCAGACTCTATTAGCCAGGGCTCGAACGAACTATGATTTTCTGGTCTTGATTGTACCGTTTCTTGCGGTATGGGCGTATGTAAATCACGATCAGTATCTTTACTTAAAATTTCGATCTCCGGTAATTCATTTTCCAAATCAAATTCAAGGTTATGTGGCGTTCCTTCATCAATTGCAAAAATTCGTGAAAAATCATCGGCTATTTTGTTTTCTAAATCTTTACTGTATACTATCTCGTACTCATATTATTCCATGCGAGTTTGCCAGTGCATTAAACGAGAGGAAGGGTTTTTCATTTTCGACTCTACGTGAATTAAAAAAATACGAGACAAGGCATCAGCAGCTGTATTTTCTGAGCCCTTCTTGTATTCTATCGCGTACTCAAAATCTCTCATTTTTAGTCGCCATCTCAATAACCGGGAGGAAGAGTCATTCATTTTAACTAGCCATTTAAGAGCTTGGTGATCAGTTAGTATTTTAAATTTTTGACCGAGTAAATATTGCCTCAGTCGTTTGACTGCCCATACAATAGCTAGTAACTCTTTCTTCGTTGTAGTGTAACTAAGCTCATGGTTATTCAGTGTTCTTTGATATATAACAACATGGATGGCCATCTTGTGAGAGTATTGCTCCCACCCCGACGTTTGAGACGTCCGTAGTCAAAACAAATTCTTTTTCGTAATCCAGATAACGCAAAACAGGAGCTTGACACAGTGCTATTTTTAAATTTTCAAACGATTCTTGACATTGATCCGTCCAGATATAATCACTAGAAATTTTTGTTCATTCAGTTTATGGTTTTGCTTTAGTCAAATAATTTTTAATGAATTTTCTATAATATCCAGAGAGTCCGAGGAATAATTTTACTTCTTTTGCGTTTTTTGGTTGTTTAAAATTAGCTACGGCCTCTATTTTCAGCGGATTTGGTTTCACCCCATTTTCTGTTATAGAGGGACCAAGATATTCTAATTCGGTTTTTAAGTACTCACATTTATCCGGTTGAAGTTTCAATCCAGTTTGACGGAGACGTTCAAAAAGTGTGACTAAGTTGTGGTTATGTTCCTCTAAAGTTGAACCGAATATAACAATGTCATCAAGATAGACGAAGCAAATTTTCCCTATTAACCCTTTGACAGCTCGGTCCATCATACGTTGAAACGTTGCTGGAGCATTCTTGAGACCAAACGGCATTCTCTCAAATTCGAAATGTCCTTCTGCAGTTAAGAAGGCGGTGAATTTATTTGATGATTCTTCCATCGGTATTTGGTGAAAACCAGCTTTCAAATCAAATATTGAGAAAAATTTGGCTTTCCCAAGGTGATCTAGGATATCATCTATCACGGGAAGGGGATACGAGTCCTGGTCAGTGATGTCATTAAATTTACGGAAATCAGTTACAACACGCAATTTTTTTTTTCTATGGGTTTCAGGCGGTCGATATGATTTAGTATTGATGATTTCGTCTTCTTTTAAAACAATATTGTGAGATGTTAATTTGCAACTGGGTAGAGGGTCTCCGGGTAGTGAAAAAATGTCGTGGTAAGATTGAATAATTTTGTTTATTGCTTCGCGATGAGTAGTTTCAATGTGATTTAATATAGGATTTTCAGCCAAAAGATTGAGCCGCGCTGTGAGTTCACTGTCTGTCATACAATGAATTAAGTTTTCACGAGGTTCATTTTTCAATATTTTATAATTTAAATCAGTCATTGAAATTAGTTTAGGCTCTCGAGAATGATTGGCGAAAGGTACCGTTATTTTAAAATCGGAAATACGAAAAATGGAATCAGGAACATGTGGATTGTCCCGAAATCCTGCACATCCGGTTTCTTTTGACACTGGTAGTTTGATTAATGTCATTTGATTTGGGGGAATCAATATACCATCATCAAACGAGAGGATGTGACTTTTGGTCTAGTTTCAATCGAGTGTTCGATTAATTATATTGATAATTTTGAAGGAAGCAAAGTCCTATAATTCCATCTTCAGGCATGGGAAAGTCGTTCGGAACAATATTAAAAACATGATTTTTGCTAAGGTATTGTAATTCAATTTTAAAATGTGATTTGTCTATGTCATTGCGCATTTTGAATTCTTTACTTTGTTTTATTTGTTGAAAGTCGTGAGGTGTCAAAGATTCTTTTAATAAATTTATTGAGGCTCCTGAGTCAACAAGCAATCGGATATGTCGTTCGAATCGGTGTGGTTGCAATAAAACTGACTGAAGTCGTCCTGAGATGTAAGATATTCTGTCTGGAGAATTTGTGGGTTCTCGTGTAGATTCACCTGATCCACGTATTGCGTCATTTCGGAGAATTCTTCCTGTGTCAAGTTTACTCTCGCGGGGGGTTTCTTTATTCTCTGTTCTAATTGAAAATTTTGCGGCTTATTACCATTTTTTATATAGCACTGGTTTTCTAAATGCCCTGTCTTTTTACAAAATCCCCACTGCAATTGCATTCTATGAGAGAGAGACATATTATGATTAAGCGGATTATTGTGTTGGTTTAACACAGAAGGACGTGTACCTGAACGTAAGGGTTCCAGGCTTTGTTGAAAATTTCGGGCAATCGATGGCACTCGAAAACTTGCTTTTTCTCGAATCCACACTTCTGCATTGAGAGTTTCATCTTGGGCATCGTTAATAGACTTTGGTTTCAGAGGTCTGATTTAGCTGCCAAGGTCATCTCGAAGGTTTATTATGTAGCGCTTTATTCACATTCTTTCCTCCATTTTTTGAAGGGCTGGTTTCCGTTCAGCTGTTGAACCGTGCTCTGACCGAATAGCATAATATAATTCGTTTAGGCATTTCCCGAAACGTTGATTAAAATTTTAAACATTATCTGGCCCTTGTTTACACGATTCTAATTTAGCCCGACAGAATTCTATAGATGTTCCGGAACCTAAATTTGTTCTTAGGTTTTATAGAAATCGTTATAATTATTTATAGAAATTCTGGAATTTCTGGAATGCCTTTTTAAAGTTTCACGTGTTTTTCTTTAGGAAGCATTTAATTTTGCTAGGATTTGATTTAGGATTTCGGTTTGCTTTGAGGATGCATCCCCTGAGGTGTCATTATCGGCGGACGGAAAGATAATTCTTATAAATCTGAAAATTACGATAATACGAGTAAAATTGTGATAATGCGTTTTTTATACAAGAAAAAAGGTATGATATGAAAAAAAGAAATTCTCAAATATTACGATAATAAACTTGGTAAAGAAATTGTTAAAATTATATGTAAAAGTATTATATAAAGAAAAGTAATTTTCAAAAGTTACTCAAAAAAGTAATATTATATCTGTCATGCCGATTGAACAGACGTGTACTTTTATTACTCGTCGACTTTTTTACTATTTTGTCAAGGATTATAAGCCTTCAATTTAT
The DNA here is from genome assembly GCA_037103525.1 of Ganaspis brasiliensis. Taxonomy (NCBI): domain Eukaryota; kingdom Metazoa; phylum Arthropoda; class Insecta; order Hymenoptera; family Figitidae; genus Ganaspis; species Ganaspis brasiliensis. The sequence continues at coordinate 884,074 of JAZKLR010000283.1, read as the reverse complement.
CCAGAGTGTCAGTGGAGGTACCTAGTGCATAGCCGAGTGTTTTTTGATTTGTTGAACTGTGTTTGACTCATTATGTTGTTGATTTAAACGTTTTTAAATAGTGTCAGCTTCTTGCCATGGCGATCTGCCTCGAGTGTAATGAGTTAGTCACAAGACACACAGATTCTCTAGTGTGTAAAAATTGTAGATCACTAGTACACACAGCTTGTTTGAATATCAACATATCCAAGTTTGAAAAGTTAAAAAAAGGATCAGCTGATTTTTATTGTTCGGCATGCAAAAGGGACACAACTGGTGACATCTCAGGGAACAAAAAGGTACCTATATCTACTGAAGAGAATACGAATTCAAATCAAAATTACGTGCTGGTAACTGGTGGCCCAAACGGAGCCTTCAAACTATGTTCTAGCGCCCGCTGTCACCGAGGCTATACTGGTTGCTGTGCAACAGGGGCAGAGCATTGCTACTACTGATATCAAGTCACATCTATCATCTATTTTCAAGGAATTTACCGATAAACAAGATATATTTAACACTGAGATCAAAACTACGATAGATTCTATTAAGACTGATATTCTAGCCAATTCCAACAGAATAAAGTCTCTTGAAGATATCTCGACAAGTCAAGCGGGGATGCTTATACAAGCCAAAAAACAGAATAAGAAACTGCAATCTAAAGTGTCAACTCTGGAACGCAATCTCAATCAGATGGAACAAACTTCTCTACAAACGTCCATTGAAATACACGGAATACCTGTCAAAACAGATGAACACTTACCGTCCATTATCTGTGAAGTTGCCAAGGTTCTAGACTGCTCTGCTGAGATGAGCGACATAGACAACTTTTATCGGATTCGTAAAAATAACATAGGCAACTCTCAATATCCACCTACCATAGCTGTCAAGTTTTTCAAACAAGAAACAAGGGATCTAATCCTCAAAAAGCGGAAGATGAAACCTGATTTCTCCACAATCAATTTGGGATGTCCAGCTAGAGAAAAGCATACTATCTTCATTCGTGAGCCGCTTACTCCATTTAATCGTAGGATCTACACAGCTGCTCGTATCTTACGGGAAAATGGTAAAATAAAATTCCTTTGGTTTGCGGGAGGAAAAAAATTTTGCAGGCGTGAGGATGGAGCCCTGAAAATTCTACTCACAAGCATGGAAGATGTGGAGCGGTTAAAATAGCAATTACTGACCAACTATAATTATTTGTTTTGTTTAGTGAATTCTATTTTTTTTTCTCATTCGGATTATTACCACAGTTTTTTATTATGCCAAGATTTTATATTTGTAAGTAAGATTTTATATAATTGTTTTCTTTTAACTATTATACTTAAATGCTGTAGCAAATTCACGCATTCACCACTATATTCAATTATGCTTTTTGGAATTTTTGCTATACACAAGGTTATGAGTAGCTTTAATTGTATATCTGTGATTTGTATTTACTACTTGCAAGCTGAGAAGCCTTTTGTTATGGTTAAATGTTATTTAATCTGCTCTTCTCTCTCTAACTAATGAACATTATTTCTTTGTGCCATGTTAACGCTCTAGCTCGGTGGACCTAGATGGCTATCAGCTTCTTAAAGGGGATAGAGTGGGTCGTAGAGGGGGAGGGGTTTGTTTATATATACATGATGGTTTTCAAGCTTCTCTTATTGATAAAAGCCTGGATTGTTATTACCCTAACACAGAATATATTTTTATTGAGATCTCGGCTTTCTCTAATAGGATTATGCTGGGAGTAGTTTACAAACCACCTAATGCTTCCTTCAGGAATAACTTAGAATCTTCCATTTACTCTTTAGTTTCTAATTATGAAAACGTAATTATTTTTGGAGACTTTAATACAAATTTAAATTTGCCTAATAATAAAAGTAGATATTTAACATCTCTTTTCGCTTCAGCTGGACTATCTATAGTACCCCACTCCTCTACTCATCACACCCAAACTACTAGTACTAGAATTGCCGTTATCCTACTAGGAACCTAAAAAAGATAAATGAATCCGATTTTCTCATATTTCTATCGGAAAAAAAATTGGATAAGTTTATATAATGATATAAATATTGATAACAAAGTCAGTAAACTGTTAGAATTTCTTAAGTCTGCCTTTGACATATATGCATCTCTTCATATTCCAAAACCTCGAAAGAAAGCCTCTCCTTGGATGACAGACGAAATTAGGAACCTGATCAGAGAAAGAAATAGACTATATCGCAGATCTAAAAAAACTGGAAGTGCTCAGGTACATGGTGAATTTCGAAAAATTCGCAACTTAGTACAAACTAAAATAAGGGATGCTTCTAATAATTATAAGTATCAAATTTTAAAAAATGCTCACAACCCAACTGATATCTGGAACAAGCTTAGAAACCTTATGATCGTTGCTAGTAATTTTACTGAATTGGATTATATTTTTCCTATAGATGACTTTCTTGACCATTTTTTCATTTCCCTTATACTTTCTACTACTCAGCCTGGCAATATTGGGTTCCCAGATACGTTTGATGACTCAATGTTTTTTTTCTCTGATATCACACCCGAGGCCTTGTTCAAGACACTCTCGGAAATTAGGTCTGATGCCATTGGGTCTGATTGTATATCAATGAAAATGATACGATTCGCACTTCCTGTTATCTTTCCAGCTCTTCTCCATATTTATAACTTTTCCTTACAAACAAGTACTTTTCCAAGGCTCTGGAAAGAAGCCACTATCCTTCCTATCCCTAAAATATCTAAACCAAACTCAGTATCAGACTTTAGACCTATTTCCTTATTAAACGCTTTAACCAAGCCTCTGGAGAGAATTGCCACAAGCAAATAACAAAATTTTTAGATATTCGTCAGCTTATGGATCCTATGCAATCAGGTTTTCGTGGTGGACATAATACGACTATAGCCGCATTAAAATTCACTACTGATGTGAAATCAGCAATGGACTCAAAGGAAATTACTCTTACAGTTTTTTTCGACTTTTCTAAGGCATTTGACTGTGTGGACCATTCTCTCCTGCTGCGGAGATTGAGTGAGCTTGAGTTATCAAATTCAGTGATTAAATGGTTCAATTCCTATCTGTCAGATCGTAAATACAGGGTGACCAATGGTAGAGGCGAGCTTTCTGATTGGGCTCCAGTTAAATGTGGAGTACCGCAGGGACCCTCGCTTGCGCCTATGTTATTTAACATCTACGTTACGAAGCTTGGGAAGAATTTACTTTATTGTAAGCGACATAAATTCGCCGATGATTTCAAATTAAGTCTTTCGGGACCTTTGTCTTCATTAGCTCATCTGATGCTTATGATGCAAGTGGATATTGATTCAACAGCAAATTGGGCGAGGGATAGTGGGCTGCGACTGAATGCTTCCAAGACGAAGGCAATTGTTTTTAGTACCTCTAAATTTCCTTATCTGTGTACACTAAAAAACTTACCTCCTTTAAATATTGGAGGGGTGAATATTGATTATAGTAAGTCTGTAAGGGATCTTGGATTGATCTTGGATGGATCACTCAGCTGGAAGGATCATGTGCTAGAGATATGTAGAAAAACTTACATCTTTCTTAGACAGTTGTATAGATGCAGGTTTTCTCTCCCAACTAGCACCAGACTGTTGCTAGTTAAGAGCTTAATTCTCCCCTATTTTGATTATGGCTGTCTCGTTTATGATGACATAACTGATGAACTCAACAAAAAACTAGAGAAATCTCTGAATGCCTGCATCAGATTTGTATATGGCCTTCCCAAAGGGAAACACATAACATCATATAGAGTTAGAGCTGGTTTACTTAATGTGGCAAAGAAAAGGCAATTCTTTATGGGTAATTTCCTTTTCTCCCTCTTCCAGTCTGGGGCTCCTGAGTATTTGTTTGAACTTTTCAAATTCAAAATCGGTGATGAAATGTACGAATGCCGACTTCGCGATAGAAAAACTCTACTTTCACTGCCTGCGCATCGTACTTGCAAATTCCAAAAATCATTTGTAATAAGGGGTTCCAGATTGTGGAATAAAATGCCCCATAATATTAGGAGCGCAAGATCTCGCTATATCTTTAACCCTTTAACGCCTGCGGGACGTATATGTCCCACTTGCAAAAACGCCTATAACATTCTTGAATATCAATATTTTTAACATAAAAAAAAACTTGTGTTTCCCAAGTAGTAACAATAATTATAAATAAGTGATACATGTTTATAAGGGTTTTCGGGGTCGCTAATTACTAATATAATGTCAAATTGACAATTTGCCAATTGACAGCTGTCAATTCAGTTGTCAACTTTTGTAAAAAGTAATTATTTTTGACAAAAATGACAGTATAAGGAATTTCGGGGTCGCTGATTACAAATATGATGTCAAATTGACAATTTGACAATTAACAGCTCTCAATTCAGTTGTCATCTTCTCTAAAAAGTAATTATTTTTTACGAAAATGACAGTAAAAGGGTTTTTGGGGTCGCTGATTACGAATATGATGTCAAATTGACAATTTGACAATTGACAGCTGTCAATTCTGTTGTTAACTTTACTTAAGTCATTATTTTTTAAAAAAATGACAGTATAAGGGTTTTTGGGGTCGCTGATTACGAATATAATGTGAATTTGTCAGCTAACAGCTGTCACATAATCGAAATCAGCCTAGATTGCAACAAGCAAAAAAAAAAAGTTTACGCATTGTACAACCTGTCTTTTCGTCTGTCGCTGAGTGATTTGTCGCTCGCAGATTTTTTGAATTTTAGACAAAAGTTGATAAATTTAGTCTTGACAAAATTTATGAATTCATACAAGTATTATAAATACATTGCATAAAAAGTTTCTATTAAAGTTACATATCTTTCATACAGATAATTTGTTTTGTTGCATTTTTCTACGATTTGTAAAATACCTATATATAACATGAAATGTCCTTTTATAAGTTGATATTCAATTTCGTTCATGAAAAGAAGGAAAAGATAATCATTGAAAATGTTCTTATATGCTCTTATCCTACATTTGCTTTGACAGCTGTCAAATTGTCAAATTGACATCATATTTGTAGTCAGCGTCCCCGAAACCGAAATTACTGTCATTTTCGTCAAAAATAATTACTTTTTAGAAAAGTTGAAAACTGAATTGACAGCTGTCAATTGTTAATTTGACATCATATTCGCAATCAGCGACCCCAAAAAACCTGATACTGGCATTTTCGTCAAAAATAATCCCTGTTTAGAAAAGTTGACAACTAAATTGACAGCTATCAATTGTCAAATTGTCAATTTGACATAATATTCGTAATCAGCGACCCCAAAAACCATTATACTGTCATTTTCGTCAAAAATAATCACTTTTTAGAAAAGTTGAGAACTGAATTCACAGCTGTCAATTGTCAAATTGTTAATTTGACATCATATTCGTAATCAGCGACCCCCAAAAACCCCCAGAATGGTGTTTCATTTTTTCATAGCTACTCTCAATTTTGCTCGGGTGTTAAAGGGTTTAAAAGGCTGTGGTTTAATTTTATATTCAATATAAATAACAGCATATTTGAAATAACATACTGGTAAAATTATTAATTTCTGCTTCTCTTTTGTCTTTAATGCTTTATCTTAGCTTTGTTTTTGCATTTACTTATTTTTTTTCTCTGTTCTACACAGAGATCTTCTATTTAATGCTATATAAAATATAATACGCCATATTGTACTTGTATTTAGGCTTGTAAACTTACCTATATTTAAATATTTAAACATTTGATTTAGACTACTTAGTCTTATGTTGGTTTTACTCGACCATTTATAAATGTATAGATTATCTGTAACTATGTTCTTCGATGGGCTGCTTAGCCCTATGAACTTTATACAACAATAAATATATAAATAAATAAATAAAAAATGTATAAACTTACTTAGTTACTTTTTGTTCCTTTTTACTACAAGTATGACAAAAGAAAATGATATCGAGTAGATCGCTGGATGATTCCTTGTAGATCTTAACGTTCCTAGTGGTGAAATTTGATTTGTTGAAAACAGTCGGTCAATAAGCAGGCATTATAATTCCACGTTGCCAACTTGGTTGGGTGGCGTCTCACCTTCTCTGGGCCTTATACCCACGGAATCACTATCGAACCTACTTAATTCAGCCCGAGTCCGTGTTTTTCGGTGATTTCCAGTGAAAATATCACCGTATAAACCGTCACTTTCACAAAACTTTACACAAACTTTGTCAAGAATAATCAGTTGTTCTCACAAGGATAGTCGATTTTTGATCGTAATCGTTTTCGAACTATCCTGGCAGGGTCGCCAAAAATGTGACGGGTAAAATAAAGAAATTAAGTTTTTACTTAGTACGTGTACATCCTTAGATATTCAATATTTATTTAAATGAATTGTTCACACTTAACAATGTATCCGTAGACTTAACATAGGAAAGGTCTCATCCGTAGACAGGTTCGGAAAAAACTAACTGCAACTTCCGGACCATTCCTTGGGGTGACCGACGGTCTAAAAAATGTTGTCCTTGAAAAATAGGGGGAAGAAAAAGTCGAAGTGAAAATTCGTTAGAAAATGCGATACATTCTACAGAACGCGTCACACTGTCTTGAGAAACCAATTGCGGAGCGACATTACATTGTTTACAGCACATTCTCTAGTTTGTAAAATGTGATGTGCACTTAAAAACAATGAGGAGTCAGTTTCAATATTCTTCCTTGCTGGACCATCTATTTCTTTAGCATTTTTTACATTTAACAAATATTTTTTTAACCAATCCTTTTATGCACTTCCTTTCATGTATATAGTTTTTGCTGCTCGAAGCATTTCTTGAAGAATGATAGGTAGTTTATCCAGTACCGGACTATGGCAAATTAAGGCCCAGGGCACAACAATTTTTTGAGACTTCCCCCTTTTTTTGTTAAATTAAAGTACAATGTCAAAAACACAAACTTATGTATTATTTTATAATAATTTTATTTTAAAACGTTAAAACATGAACTATCAGATACATAAAAAGTAACTTAAATTTAAATATTACACATTCTTTTTCGTGACATTTATCCAAAATGGCGGCTGACTGGAAGACAATTTTTATATTTAAAATAATAAAATTCAATAGAATTATTATATCAGTTATAGCTTTTGATAAATGGGAAATAATTTGTTAATAAACATAGGTTCAAAAATTTGTTTAAAAAAGTTATTTCAAAAAACTGATTTCGTCATATTGACTATAATAAACTGTTTGTCTTCCAGCCAGTTGCCATTTTGGATAATACGCTACCGGCCAAAATTTTGAGACCGCTTACAAAAATGGGATTAAAAACATGTCCGCTTTAAAATGTTGTTAATTATGATTAATAGAAACGGAGATTGAAATTGAGAAAGACACGTGAATTTTTAGTTTTGTTTTTTTCGTATTTTAATTGTTCAAGTTTGGTGGGCTGCAATTTCAAGAAAAGTAATTCGAAAAATTTTAAATTACATGGAGAAAAGCGGATAGAAAAGGCGACTTTCATACGATTAGTGAAGACGCAACAGTCAAGTAGATTTTCGACGGACAGAATTAATAGTGAGACTTACTAAACAGCTGTGAGTAGTTTTGATGTAAAAATTAAAGTAACGGTTACTTCTAAAGCAGTCAAAAAGATATAAAATGTCTTATAGAAAAAAGACAGTCACACTTGTTATTTTTGTCAATAATAAATGTCACCTATTCTATGGATTGTATTTACTTTTTTTTGCAGATAAATCTAAGCATATAAAAAAGCATTAAATTCTAAAGAAATTATTGTCATAAAATATATAAATAAAATAAAAGCACTATTTTTCGATAGTTGAAAGATCAGGATAAAAAAATAGAAACACTACTTTTTAAGAAGGTATGACGACGTTTCGGTGGCTTGGTTTGCCACCATCATCAGGTCACTTTAATAAAAAATAAATAAATAAATTATATATACATAAAAGAAAAAGAACATATTTTTTAAACGGAATTACATAAATTAAAAATCTTACACAAATAATTAAAAATTACCTCGTTAAAAATCTTTAATTCACATCGAAATTAGTCAAAAACGGTAAAATAAAATTTTAAAACGATAAAATTTTGTCACAAAATTAAAATAGAAAATCACTGACATCGTGTATTCAGTGATTAGTCAAGACTGAAGTGCAAATATTGACAATGTAAAATTATATACAGAAATAAATTGATCGAAGTATTATGAATAATAATCAAACTTTCAGTTTTCTGATTAGAGGTAAATAAGAGTTACTTAAAAATTGAATATTCTCTTTTCTATTTATCGTAAAATCGTTACATTTTATATGGATCATTTCTAAAATCCGTCTTTTTTTATAATTATTTTCAAAATCTACGACTATTGCATTTTTAAAGTCAAAAGTATGATTATTATCAAAACGATGTTCGATGACAATAGTTTTTATCTTTTTTCTTTTATCATGTTCATCCACTCTCGTTTTCATCGAACGTTTAGTTTCTCCGATATAAGTAGCCGAACAATCATTACAGTTAAATTTGTAAACAACACCCTTAATATCACATTTTTCAGTAGAATCCTTTCCAAGTTTTATGATCGAATTACGACTTTTTTAACTAAAGGAATTGGTATTAAATTATAATTTTTTAAAATATTGGATAATTGAGAATAACTATTATTAAAAGGAAGACAAACTTTCGGTAAGCGACCATAAACAGCAGACATGTTAGATTGTGTACTACCTATTGCTTTTTTATTTAACATATTTGTACGTATTTTTAAATTTTTTGTATAAATTGTAGAGGGTAATCATTGTCTTTTAGAATTTTTACAACTTCTTTTATATTATCATTATGGAAGGAACCATGTGAAAGTAGAATTGCCCTGTCATATAAATTATAAACAATGTTCTTTTTTTGTTGTAAAGGATGTCACTAATAATAGTTAATCAATCTGTTTGAAGATATAGGTTTTTCAAACCAGTTAGTGATAAGTTGATTGTCTCTTTTTATCAATGTCAGATCAAGAAAATTAATTTTATTTTTAGATTCTAACTCATGAGTAAATTTTTATCAGTCAGCTTCCTCTAGAGGAGACGAAATAGGTTGCCATAAGACAAATATGCGAACACCTATAAACCAAAAGGTACCACAATTATAAATTTTTATTATACATCATTTTATTGTTATACAATATGGAACAAGACATTGAAAAAATAATTGGTATGACTAAGTACTTACTGAATTTACAGGTTTTTGATCACATTTTACCGATTTTTGAAAGGCTATCGGATGAAACTTTTTTGGATCGCTGCAAACATTGTCGAACACAAAATGCCAATGAAAGTTTACACAGTTTAATTTGGAATAAATGTCCAAAAGAGACATTTGTCTTAAGAAAGCGTCTGCAGATAGCTGTAGCAGAAGCTGTTGCCGAATATAATAACGGTTTCAGAAAAACTGCCCATGAAATGTTAGCGGCAACAAATATATCCTTTGGATATATTGGAAACACCATCGCTCACCGTCGGGATAAACGGAGAAGCAAACAGAGTATTGCCAAAAACGATGTTAAATATCGAAAAGCCAGAATATGTAAGAAAATTTCTAAAAGGAACACTGAGACGTCAATTCGAAATTCAGAAGGAATTACATATAAGGCAGGCGGATTTTGAAAAAGTGTTCAAAAAGTTAGAATTTTCCATAATTTTTCTTTTTATGTTACAAATTTACACCTTCACTTTTAATGGTAATAATAATTATCAATTCCATCAATGATGGAAAGAATTTTTTCTAAAAATATTAGTTTTAGTCCATTTTATTTTATGACCGTCAGTACTGAAAACCTGAATTTTTTAAGATTCATGAATTTTTTTTACTCCCTTTAGAACAAATTTGCAAAAAAAAAAAAAAAATTTTAATTGCAATTTTCAATGGTAATGTTAATTAAAACTTTGTTTAAAAGCAAAAATGTGGATTTTTTTTTTAAAAAAATAATTCAAAAATAGTAAAAATAAAAATTTTTAGTTGCCAATTTTTTTCTTAATAGGAAACCACATTTTTTAAAAAATTACGGATGGGTTTCAAAAAATTTTATTTTTTTGCGGTCAAAAAGTTTTTTGTCCAATTTTATTTTATGACCATTGAATTCCTGGCGAAAAGTTACTAAAAAAATAATTATATCAATTTTTTGTAATTAAATCTTGATATAGTTGAAAATGTAACCGAACCTTCCCCTTAAGCCTTATTCTAGCTAGTCGCCAACTTTTATACATCTCAAGAGATAGATTTAAGACGATATTTTGTCTCCTGGCTAAATTCTTCTTTATAACTTAGCTTGATGTTAGCCCTGTAGTAGGCTTGGAGTGAAACTTTCACTCCTTTCTAGTTTTAAGCTTTAGTAGACTACTTTGTGCTGCATATTGAAACTAGTCACTTTGCGGACTTAAAATAAAACTTTTTTTTCTGTGTATAGCTCACAAAAAGTAGTTTTTAGAAAAACGCATTGGAACAACTTCATTTTAGGCTGGTAAAATTAAGCACTTCTTGTGAATTTTTTTTGTGAAGAAAAAAGGAAAAGAATAATAGTATTACAGGATGTTATTAGACATAACTTAAAGTAAACAAAAAATATTTTACATTTAAAAAATTTTAAAATGGCGGCACTAGAGACGTTCTCTTGAATCATACGTTATGTATGACGAATCTGTAGCACACAGCTCAACCAGCTAGAAGTTGAATTTAGAAAAGAAATAAACTAAATTAATTTTTTTCCTCTAATTCTAGAAGGTTTTAAGTACCTTATAAGCCAATAAAAAAACTTAAGTTTTTGAAAATTTTAGAGTGGTGTAACCCCTTAAGGAGGATAATTTGAATGAGCTACACTGAGAAAAATAAGTTAGCTACTATATGAATAGCTGATTTTTAGCTGTGGCAGCTAAAAAATTAGCTATCCATAGAATAGCAATTAAAGTTAGGTAAGGTAGCTAAGTCTTAGCTTTGGCTGCTAATTTTTTTCTCCGTGTAGATGACGCAGAAACTGGCGGCCTGAGCTAGCGGCCAAAAGTTCTTTTGTCTTTGTACTTACATGTTAAAAATAATAATTTCGACACCAGAACTTCATTTGTTTTTGCACTTAAAATGATCAAAAATTATATTTTTCAAAATGATTAAGAGATCCAGGTACGCTTCACCACTACGCAAAACTAGGAATATAGGATACAAAACTTAAAAATAAATATACATAAAGTTTTATTCAAAAAAACCTCTGACTAAAAAGTATATTCTCCTATTTATTAATTTTCAAAAGTTTCATAATTTTTAGCTAAGGAACAGCATTAGGCCAGGACTTGCGCTATGGGTTACAAAATTAAAATTTAAAAACTTTAAATTTTTTTAGCCCATTGCCCAAGTTGCGGCCCATTTTCTGTGCTTAACAGGAAATCATGAAACTTGCGAAAACAAAAAATAGGAAATAATCCTTTTCTGTCAGAGCTTTCTCTTGACAAACTTTTTCCAATAATATTTATAAACTATTTTAGTCCATTGCCCAAGTCGCGGCCCAATGCATGTGCTCAGAAGAAAATTATGAAACATATGTAAGAAAATCAAAAAATGGGAGATAATAATTTGCTGTTAGAGCTTTCTCTTGAAGAACTTTTTCCAATAATTTTTTTGAACTTTTTTAGCCCATAGCCCAATTGTCGGCATAATGCTGTAAAGCAGCAGAACATCATAAACCTTTTGAAAATTAATATTTACCAGAAATTACTTCGCTGCCAGAGCTTTCTCTAAAAAAACTTTAATCAATAATTTTTTTAAACTTTTTTAGCCCATAGCCCATTTGGCGTCCCAATGCTGGAAAGCAGCAAAAAATTTTTAAGCTTTGAAAAATTGATATTTACCAGAAATTACTTCGCTGCCAGAGATTTCTTTAAAAAAACTTTTATCTTTAATTTTTTTGAACTTTTTTAGCCCATGGCCCAAGTAGCGTCCTAATGCTGGATAATCGTAGAGATTCTTAAAACTTTTAAAAATTAGTAATTTGCAGAAATTACTTTCCTGAGCGGGCCTTTTCGTACAAACGTGATTACATAATGATGTTAAACTTTTTTATCTTAAATCTTGACTCCTAGGCTAATGGTGAAGCGTGCTTAAAGCTCATAATTATTTTGAATAAATAATTTTTGACATTTTTAAGTGCAAAAACAAATAAAGTTCTGGTGTGCAATTTATTATTTTCAATACGTAAGTACAAATACACAAGAACATCTGGCCGCTGGGTCAGGCCGCAAGTTTCTGCGTCATTTACAGCATAGTTGATAATTCTTTTTTTAATATAGTTTGTCATCAAGTTAAAAATAAATTCAATCAGGGATATCCGAGAGGAATGATTATATTTCAACTTTAATGACATTTTTTTCAAAAACCAGGCTCTAAATTGCATTAAAATTTACAACAGTAGAACTTTCAATATTAAACAATAACATACTAAAATTGAATGTTTTGTAAATATGAACATTTTTTAAACCAGGTTCTTAATCTCTATGAAACTTTACAGGCATATTTCTGTAATTATTATTGTTTAATTCTTAAAGTTTGAACAGTTTCTAATCACTTTGAATATAATGTTGAACATCCTTAACTTTCGGAAAAGTTAAAGTTAACTTCTGGAAAAATTAAATTAGAAATATTAAAAAAAACTCGTTGTCAAAAAAACTCGTTACATATAGTAGACATATGTACAAAACATTGTATGAGACTTGATAATTGTGCTGTACAAATGTAGTAGCTCTTCGAAATTGTATTGTAAATTTATATATTGAAACTGTAGAAAATATTTTAAGTGTTATTTAAATAAACCCTATTACTATCAATATGCTTTTACTACTTTCCCTAATCCTTAACTTTCTAATAAGAAATTTATAACGGAAATATTTATTTATCGGACCAAATATTTTCATCATAATACGTTAAAAGTTACTATGTGTTACGTAAAGCGATTTATTTCCATCGTGTCACAATACAAAATACAATGAAATTTTTTACAGTTCCAATGCATTTTCTGTTGGTGGAGAGTAAATTATGTATTTTACAACTGTAAAATTAAGTACATTTGTACTGAAAGGAAAAGGTAAATTTTAATACGATGTGGCCAAGAAGTTCAAAATTTGAAGAAGCTTGAAAATATAGCTTAAGGTTTCATGCTTACTATTTCATGCTACTGTCTTTGTCCCTTTTTATTTAATGCGTCTTTACATGCAATAGAGGAATAGAAAAATAGGAAAACCGTCTCTCGCAGTTTTCATTATGATTTTCGAAATTTGATATCATATATATGCAAAAGAGGGAGGTGGGTGGTATTTTGAAAATTTAAGTCTCAATATATTAGTTTGGTAGGTGGGTGATGGGTGGTGTTGGTAATAGAATAGTTGCTCTGAAAATGTAAACTAAGTGGGTGGTGGGGGAGGGTGTTAGGAATATGATACATACATTAAAAAAATATTCTAGCTGGACAGTGTGTGGTAGGTTGTGGGTGGTAGTACCAAAGACATGTAACTTATTTCTAAGATAAAAGTTAAGGACAATTTATTGTTTAGGCAAATTCTACAGATGTCAGTAAGACATGCAAATTAGTCCTAAGGTGAAAGTTAACAACAATACGCAGTTTATGCAAATAAGAAAGGTTAAGATTAAAAGTTAAACTTGGTGCGATTGCAGCGCCGTCTATGCAAAAATCCCCCGCTTAAAAAACCTAAAAGTAGAGGTACCTTTAAAATTCCTGCTTAAAAGTAGAGGAAAAATTCAAAATGATGTAGGAGAATCCCCAAGACATGGTAATACCGACTGAGGGTAACCGATTTCGGAAATCTACCTTACCGACGGAAGAGAAGTAATCTGCATCACCGACACAAGGTAAGCGCATATGGTGACACACATGAAATCTGGATTACCGACTGACGGTAATTTATCAACAAAACTGTTAAGAATCCGCAGCAGATAACTGACTGCGGCGCCACCTAGCGGCGAAAATCAGAACTGTGGCTTGGTCCACCCCTAGTTACACTACTATAATTATTTAAACAAATTATTGTTGTTATTTAATAATTTTTTCAAAAATAATTAAAATAAGTTGTAGTTTTTTCTTAATTTTGCAACTTTTATTTCTAAAATCATTGATACCTATATATTATTAAGATTAATAAAATTATTATTCTTACAATTATTTAAACAAATTATTGTTGTTACCCAGTGGGCACACATGTCCGAAAGACGTCCCTATGTCGGCCTTTATGTCTAAAAGACGTCCTTAAGACGTCTTTTGGAAATTTTTGCCCACTGGGTATTTATTACCTTTTGCTAAAATGTGACAAAAAGTTTTACCGCTTTATTATTTTTTCAATATTTTCTTTTTATTGATACCAATAATAGTGATTAATATTTAATGTCGCAATAGTTAAAATTATTTGGAGAAATTGTTTTTAATTATTAACATTTTTTAAAAGTTAATAAATCTATAATAACATAAAGTAATTTAAAAAGTTTAGAATCGAATAGAATATTAGAATATTAGAATATTCGATAATATTAGAATATTATCGAACTTGTCCGCAAAAGTAAATACTTGCGACAAGGGCGAACATTTTGATGCTATTTAGCACACAAGTGTTAATCATAATTGCAACAATTATTAAATTAATTTTCTATTATTATTAATTAACATTTTAGAAAATTTAATTAAGCTAAAATAGCATAAGCCAATTATTAAAGTTTAGTAATCTTTACAATATTATTCAAATTGTATGCTCTAGTTAATACTTGCATAAGGGCGATCATTCTGATAACATTTCGCAGTCAATTATGTTAATCGCAATTGTTAGAATTATTCAATCCAATTGTTGTTATTATTTATCCACATTTTAGAAACGTTAAAAAAGTTATAATAAAATTAACTAATTATCAAAATTAAGTAAACTTTAGAATATTATTCAACTTGTCTGCACAAGTTGATACATGTATTAGGGGGAATATGAATGAATTATGGTCTCATAAATATAATAATCATCTTTAATTTGTTTGGAAATTTTTTACAGTAATAATTTAGAAATTCTTTTTAATCCATTATTCTCTTAGAATGGAAAGATTCAAAATTATGAAAAAACTACAACTCTTTTGACGCATTTATAAAAAGGTTAATAGATAAGAACAATAATTTGTTTAAATAATTGTTAGAATAATAATTTTATTCATTTTACTACATTAAATTATAAATTAATAATTTTAACTTAAATTATTATTAATTCGACATTTAAGTCGATTTTATATTTTATATTACTCTACAAGTAGAAAAATGTACATTATAACAATGCCTCTGTAAGTCGAAGTTGTGATCAATAAAACCTTTATATCTCTAAATCCTCGTTAAGTTGAAAACTCATTACCTCGAAGTTTTTAGCGTTCCCCTTAAAATTCGAGTTATCGAGGTTCTACTGTAATATGTGCACACTGAGCTTCAATCGGTCATTGGTTTTATGAAAATGGCGACAAAATTTAAGCTTGGTTTTCGATTTGTATGTGTTTCAAGCTTCCAAAACTAAAGAGACTAAAATCCCAGCTAATTCTTTTCTTGAGATATCTTCCAATTACATTTTCTTCTAAATCATTTCAATACAGAAATGTATTACTAAATTATTTTCGTATTAATTTAATTGAGCGGTTGTTCTATTAAAACAAATTAAGTACTACGTATATATATGTTGTCACACCATCATATGATTAACGGTTGTTCATTTGTTTCGCGTTATAAACGTCAATTTTTAAGAGTTCGTAGTACAAAGAGTCTGTTCTTAATATTTTTGCTTAGGTAAAATTGATGTAATAAATGTACATTTTTAAGTAGTTCCAAGTACGAACACAGGTGAAACTTCAGTCGTGTTTACTTCACGAGAAGAATAGAAGAAAGGTTTGTGCACCATGCGGCAAAAAAATCGTTCTTAGACAGAAACGATCAGATTTTTTTCGTATAACTGAAAAATGTGAGGAACGTCTAAAAATGTTCACAAACGATGATTTCAAAATATCAAATTCCAAGTTTCCATTGAGTATCTGCCATATATGCCGTCATACTCTTTTTGAACATGAAAAAAAAACTATACAAGACCTATTCCAACCATGCCAAATTATAAAGACATTATATTATTAAAACAAACCAGGGGCAACGGCAACGGCAGTGACTGTAACTGTTACATATGTTTAACTGCTAAATTTAAGGGCCACCTGAAAATTGAGAAGGGTAAAGGTCACTTGCGTCAAGTATCAAACTACATTGATGGCTTGAATGGAATTTGTGCTACTTCAAGAATCACTCAGCTTCCAAGTACTAAAAAAGTTTATCAACATTCAATCAATTCGATTGAAATTTGTGAACAGTGTTTTGAAAAGATCGAGAAAGGTAATAAACATTCTTGTGTCAATTCCGTAAAGGCAACAAAAAATGTGATGAAAATTGTACAAAAACTTCTGGAAAAGCACCACGAACAGATTGTGACTTCCATTTTAAAACAAAAAGCGGATATGCAAACTGATACAAGTGGCAGTAGTAAGCGGTGAGAAATTAAGTTAAATTTAAGTACTTTTGGTTTCGTTCTGAATCCAAAGAAAAAACAAAAGTTAGTATTTCCTGCTGAACGTTTAGATAATTACCAAGTCAATACTGGTGCGTCATTTAATAAGATGAAGAAATTAGCAAACTTTCTTTGATGTAATGCCGGTAAGCAATCTGTACCTGCATATTATAGCAAACATTTCTGAGGAATCAAAAAAGTTACCAGATATTTACAAAGATGGTATATTTGAATTCGAAACTGAAAATAAGACATCGAAACAAAAAAGACCTGTTGTTTGGGCTGATGCTAAGGAACTATTGAAAGAAATTTTTTACCATTTACTATTTACCAGAAAATTATTCACCTGAAGCAGATTGTGGTGTTGATGATTCGTCTCTAGAAGATGATTTAGATATGCCTGTAAAAAAGAGAGTTCTGTTTTCTGAAGGTGGTAATGCTGGTAAAAAGACAAAGTTGACCAGTGTTCATCGACTAATTATGCTTTGCGCAGTGCCTCAAATTAAATAAACGTACGACAACGTTGAACTCTTATTTAAATTGTCTAATCTCAACAAAATTCCCTTTAGGTTCATTTCAGGCTTTAAACTCTTACTTATTGTTAACAGTATGCAAACTGCAATATCCATGTATCCCTGTCTGTACTGTTTTGTGACATTTAGAGATTTGAGAGTTAATCAGGAGAAGCATAATGAGTACGAAGAGGCCAGTAATGATACAAAGTGTCTGATATCTACTGTAGAATGTTTAAAATTGAAAACATACGGCGATTTGAAAGAAGACTCTCAAAATTTTGTTTCTAAAGCACAAACTAAGATAAATGCCAAAGAATGTCACAGCACAATTAATTTTCCCCTTTTTGATGAAGAAGATGACACCTACATCAATCAAAAGTGTATCATTCTGGAGCTACATATCTTACAAGGACATGTCAATCATTTATTTTGGAATGGCTTAGTCCCTCTTGTTGGTCGGGAAAAAGCCCTAATTTGTCCGAAAAATTTGAAAGTAGTGCCAAAAAATTACCAAGAAGAAATTTTTTAAGGTAACGCGTGTCGCAAACTCTTGAAAGAAGCAGACAAACTCTTAGGTTCCGAGATTTATGAAAATGTTGGGCCTTTTAAACTTCAGCCTTTTATTTCGGGAAGCCGACATTTTGACCAAAACTCGATTTGCAGACTGTTTAATAGACAGAAATTTATTTATCCGAATATTTAAATTCCCACAACTTCATTTGTCTGAATATTTAACTTCCTGAAACTTTATTTGTCGAAATATTAAACTTCCTAAATATGCATTTTCCAGAAATAGTAATTATCAGATTTACTTTTTGTCGGATTACTTAAAAAACCGAAACTCTATTTGTCAGGCTATTCACCTTTCCGAAAATGCATTTAGCAGAAATGGTATTTATGATATTTACCATTTGTCCTCATATTTAATTTTCCGCAACTTAAGATTTCAAATTATTTCACTTCCCAAATATGAATTTGTCATATACTGTATTTATCAGACTTACCGTTTGTTTAAATATTTAATTTCTCGTAACTCCATTTCTCAGAATACTTCATTTTTTTATTTTGCATTTTCCAGAAACTGTATTTATCAGATTAACTATTTGTCGAAATACTTAACCTCACAAAACTCCATTTCCCAGAATATTTAACCTCTTGAATTTTCATTTGTCAGAATGTTTAAATTCTCGAATGTATATTTCTTAGAAGTTGTATTTATCAGATTCCATATTTTTCCGAACATTTAAGTCACTGAAACTCCATTTGCCAGACTCTTAAACTTCCCGAATAGTAAAAACGTCGAATGTTCATTTGCCAGACAAATACAGTTTCTGGAAAATGCAAAATAAAAAAATTAAGTATTCTGAGAAATGGAGTTACGAGAAATTAAATATCTAAACAAACGGTAAGTCTGATAAATACAATATCTGACAAATTCATATTTGGGAAGTGAAATAATTTGAAATCTTAAGTTGCGGAAAATTAAATATGAGGACAAATGGTAAATATGATAAATACCATTTCTGCTAAATGCATTTTGGGAAAGGTGAATAGCCTAACAAATAGAGTTTTGGTTTTTTAAGTAATCCGACAAAAAGTAAATCTGATAATTACTATTTCTGGAAAATGCATATTCAGGAAGTTTAATATTTCGACAAATAAAGTTTCAGGAAGTTAAATATTCAGACAAATGAAGTTGTGGGAATTTAAATATTCAGATAAATAAATTTCTGTCTATTAAACAGTCTGTAAATCGAGTTTTGGTCAAAATGTCGGCTTCCCTTTTATTTCTGCTTTTAAGGCCATGAATAAACTTGTAGATTGCTGCTTTTCTGTAAGGAAAGTCGGTCCCGATTTAGACAAACTTATCCATGAATTGGATGAAGCTTTTAGAGGTACTGAAGTTTCGAAAACACTAAAGATTCACGTAGTTTTGAAGCATATGAGACATTGTCCGCACTTTTTAGTGCAGATTTTTTTTTTTTTATAAGCAAGGTTTGGGCTTATAGTCAGAGCAAGCAGGGGAGACGATTCATAGAGAATTTTTAAAATTTTGGGGATGATACACGATCAATATAACTGATGACTTCATGTATCCGATGAGAATGAAGAAGGCAGTTGTTGAGTTTTCCTCACGACACATGTAAGTGGAGTGAAAAAAGTGAAAAGTACAAAAAAAATATATAAAACACAAAATACGAAAAAAATTAAAGAAAAAATAAAATAAATAAAATGGGACCATCATATCACCACGTCCACGTCGTTGGTCGTTGGTCTTAATTACCATTGGAGGTAAACGTTGACTTGAACTTAAAACTGGTCTTTCTCAAAAATAGGTTTTCGACACTTCTAACTCTTGCAATTTGGCGACTTTTTCATCTAAAAAGGTCTGAGATCCCTCAGAATGTTCAAAATTTAATCAATAATATGTTCACATAAATAAATCTAATAGTGCCAAATTGGTGGACGTATACCTAAATGGATGGTTATGAACTAAATTAGAAAAAAAAAGAAACTAGCAAAATTAAAAAATATAAAGTTTGATTTTCGATTATCTCGGGATAAGAATCAGCTGGGACTTAAGTCTCTTCAGTTTTTAAAGTTTAAAACTCATAAGAATCAAGCACCGAGCTTAATTTTTGGCGCCATTTTCATCAAACCAATGACCGCTTGAAGCTTAGTGTGTGTGGTTGTTTCAAAAAAATAAAGTTGCAAAATTAAGAAAGAACTATAACTCTTTTAATGCATTTTTGAAAAAGTTAATAAATAACAACAATAGTTTGTTTAAACAATTGTAACCGTTTTAATTTAATAATAAATATAGGTATATTTCCCCCTCGTGGTGTCACCTTGTCGTGGTGAGGGGGCTTAGGACCGGCCAGGCGCTTGTCCTTCGGGCGCCATCACTGGACGAGCTGTTCAGCTCTTCCCAGGGCTCATCGACTTCCGATGTCTGGCGAGTTTGGGCACAGGGGAATGAACGGGACCCCGTTAATTCGGGTAGCGCCGTTTTTCGAACCTGTGCACTAGCTATCCTGTGCGGATGATGTTGATTCGGATTCCAAATGGGGGCTAACCATCCTCGTCAGCTATGAACGACATGGGTTCTGGGAGGAATGGGACACTCCTGCCTTCTTGGTTTTTCTAAGTTGGTGTGAAGTAGTCTCGATTCAGGGTTGGCGCCTGGTGGACCGGTTGTCTGTCCGATCTGACCAACGACACTAGCCGATCGGCACCTTGCAGGTAGTACACTGGGAGTGATAAGTCCTGTCACGGCGTTTCCAACCGTGACATGTACGAGTCTGATGTGAGCGTAGCTCTGCCGAGGTGGACCTGCGGTAGGGTGTCAGGAGCCAGCCCCTTCGGGATTGATCGGCGAGTGCGTAATGGATGTAAGGGATCGGAACCTGCATTGTTACTGGCGAGTCCGTTCCGTCCGTGTATTCCGGAAACGGCTAAGCAGCTGATTGGGCCTCAGGGATCTGGGGTAGGATCGCAGTATCCGAGGGTGTACCCGCTCCCAATCAAGGCGGCCCGCCACTTTACGCACGAGGCGCTGGTAAACTATCTAGTATGGAAAGCAAAGTGGAAAATTTAGTTCAGGACATGGAGGTAAACGAAGACCAAGTAGAGGCTCTGCCATCTATGTCTGGTCAGTTCAGTCTTCCCCAAAGTGCTCGGACTGGTGAACAAGAACGTTTTAAGGAAAACGTCATCCAACAATTGGGTGACCTTCCTGAGTTCTTCGAAACCATAAAAAAGGGCATTGGGAAACGAAAGAATATAAAAAGAGAAGTCCAAGAGGCAGTTAAAGCTCTCGAGGTGGCCTTCAATGAAATCCGCAAAAATTTGCGGTTTATTGAAGTGCAGACCCCGACGTCTGCAAAGGCAATCTCGAGGAACGCGAGCTCGCAAAAGCCTGGTGGCGACAAGAAACGCAGCCGTACCGAGGGTGACAGCCCAGATGCTAGTCACCCAGTAGTACAGGAAAAGAAGGTTAGGCGCAGGGCCCCACCTACAGCGAATCCTGAAGCGGGAAAACCGAAAGAGCAGAATACTGCTCTGGCCAAATCCCCTACCAGGAGTTATTCGGACGCCGTGCTGCAGAAACCTCCAGGAGACAGCGACGGCTTTACACCCGTCGTCGATAAGAGAAAAGAGGCCAAAGAAAGGAAGGCTGCTGAGAGAAAGATCCCAATAGCAGAGAAGAAAATCTCTTCTTCTAAGTCAAGGATGACGGAAGCCGTCAAAATCTCAGCAGAGACTTCAGAGGCCTACATAGAGGTCTTCCGCGCCATGAAAACGTCCGTTAACCCTGACCAGTTTGGCGCGGAAGTACTTAAAGTCAGGAGGACCATAAAAAAGGAGGTCCTCATTGTCGTGAAGAAGGGAGGAAAAACCTCCGAACTAGCTGGAGCTCTCACTGAAGCGTTGCAAAACAAAGCGGAAGTGTTTGCCCTGATTAACAAAAAGACCGTCGAGATCCGAGATCTCGAGGAGACGACGACGGAAGAGGACATTGTGGCTGCCCTCAAGAATAAACTTGAGAATGTCAACCCGGATCTGACATGCCGCCTCGTACCGCGTTTTGGTGGAATGAAGATGGCATTGGTCCGCCTACCGGAGGGAGATTGTGATACTCTCCTCAAGATAGGCAAAGTCCGGGTTGGCTGGGTTAATGCAGCAATTAGACTACACGTCGAAGTCCCGAGGTGTCAAAAGTGTCTAGGGTATGGACACTCGACTCGCGTATGCAAAGGTCCCGACAGGGTTAAAAACTGTCGGAGATGCGGCGGCGCGGATCACCTGGCCAAGTCCTGTGACGCGAAAGAGCCAAAGTGTTTAACTTGCTCCGACCTGGAAAAGTCCGATCTCGGACACTGGGCTGGTAGTATTGCCTGCCCAGTGTATAAAGAGGCACTGCAGAAACTGAAACAGGCAAAAGCCTAAAGTTTCTGCAAGTTAATCGGCATACGTCGAAAAAGGCTCAAGACCTGATGCTAGTGACAGCCAGTCAGGAGCGGATCGATGTTCTGTTCCTCAGCGAACAGAACAAAAGAAACGACCTCGCTCCCTGGTAGCAGGATTCATCGGGTAGGGCAGCGATTCAGGTCTTCAATCCCGATTTGAGGGTAGACAAGTTCCTGGAGACGAGCAGTGGGTTCGTGTGGGTGGAAATTTCAGGTATACGCATGTATAGCTGCTACTTCTCACCCAACGACCCACTGACAACCTTCGAAGCGGAGATAGATGAACTCGAGTCGAGCCTGCGAGAATCCAGGCTGGATGTTCTCGTCACAGGCGACTTCAATGCGAAATCGCCAGACTGGGGCGAGACAAGGCTCGACAATAGAGGAATCCTAATCGCAGAAATGGTCTCCAGGAACAATCTGATGGTTATCAACCAGGGCCAAAAATGGACGTTTAGGAGAGACCATAATATCGGATCAATTATCGATCTTACGATAACAACGTCTCTCCTGAACAAGCGCATCAAAGACTGGCACGTCTCTGAGGATCATACCGAAAGTGACCACCAGTATATTAAGTTTTCAGTCTCGGTAGGAGACACACCTAGAGCAAACAAGCAGGTTGCTTCCTGTAAGAAAGGCCCTAGGTGGAACATTAAGAAGCTAGACTTCGAAAAGTTCGGTCGGTCCCTTGAAGAATCCCGCCTCATTGAGGAACTTGGATGGGTGAAGAGACCGAACAATCTGGATGGGGAGGTGCGGCCGGTGATGAACATGATAATCACCGCATGCAACGCGTCAATGCCGCGTTGTAGAAGTACCACTCCCAGAAGACGTAATGTATACTGGTGGTCAGAGGAGCTGGCCTCTTTGCGAAAAGCATGCGTCAGAGCAAGAAGGATATACACCCGCTCTAAGAGAGACCCTGTGCTAAAGGACGCATACACAGAGGCCAAGAGGATCCTCAGAAAGGAGATTCGAGCTTCACAGCGAAGGTGTTGGAAGACCCTAATCGAGGATGTCGAGAAGGACCCATGCACAGTGGTTTAAAACTGGAATTTACTGTTCATAATCAACTACAGATCACAATTTTTAACCGATTTTTAATCTTTTTTTTTAAATTAGTTAGAAGAAAATTCGTAAGAGAACTGTGGTTTTCAATGTTTTATTTTTGTTGTTGTTTAATTGTTAAATAAACAAATATACAATGTAAATTGGACATTTTAACAAGATATCGATTTATTTCTGCAGAAAAAGCTAAAATAAACTGTATATCACTCAGAAATGTTACAACTACTTTCATAGAAAAAGGTAATGCAAATACATATAACAAGACATTATACAATAAATAAAAAAGACCTAATAAACAATTGTTTTAAACAAATTATCGTACATGCTGCTGTATGAAGATACTAGGCTTGAAACTTATTACTCGGGGGTTTTTGCGGTCGCTGATTACAAATCTAAAGTCAGATTTTCAAAGTTCAAAATGGCGGATCCAATATGGCGGACGAATTTCTAAAAATTGATCTGTACATTGGATCTCTTACAAGTAACACTGCCCAAGTGCTATACGCCGATTTTTTCTAAACTTGGCACACAAGTAAAACAAAGCAAAATATAAAGTGCTCTTTATTTTTTGAACCTTTTTAAATAATAATTTTATTCGCAAAAAAATTTTATAATTTTTGGAAACTTCAGGCTAACTTCCTGAAAGTTTCCACAGAAACTTCCTGGAAGTTACCACGGGAAGTTTCCAGGAAGTTACCAAGAAGTAACCAAGGGTAGTTTCCAAGCGCGGACATTGTTGTACATAAGAGAACTTTCCAGGAAGTTACCACGGGTAACTACCCAGTTTGACACGGGTAACTTTCAGAAAACTTCCTGGAAGTATCGGTGCTATCTGGGTTACTTTGCGGCACGTATTAATTTAAAAAAAAATTAAAAATTACGAGAAGTGTAGCTATGAGAGTTCCAGGCCACAGTTCCGATTTTCGCAGCTAGGTGGCGCCGCAGTCAGTTATCTGAAGTTTTATTATCATATGTCGGCAATGTCTTGGGGATTCTCCTACGTCATTTGAATTTTTAATCTTACTTTTACGCGGAAATTTAAATGTTACCTCTACTTTTAGATTTTCCAAGCGGGTGATTTCTCCATAGACGGCGCTGCAAACGAATCGCACCAAGTTTAACTTAAAATCTTAACCTTTCTAATTTGCATAAACTGTGTCTTGTTGTTAACTTTTACCTTAGGACTAATTTGCATGTCTCCATGATACCATCCATCTGTAGAAATTGCATAAAATATATATTGTTGTTAACTTTTATCTTAGAAATAAGTTACATGTTTTTGGTACTACTACCCACAACCTACCACACACTGTCCACCTAGAATATGTTTTCAATGTATGTATCATATGCCTAACACCCCCCCCTCCCCTCACCCACCCACTTGGTATATGTTTTCAGAGCAACTATCCTATTCCCAACACCACCCACCTAACAAACTAATGTATTGGGACTTAAATTTTCAAAATACCACCCACCACCTACTTTTGCATATATGATCTCAAATTTCGAAAATCATAATGAAAACTGCGAGAGACTGTAAAACCGTGAAATACCGCGAGAGATTAGCGGGTGGATTAGGAGGTGGGTCTTTTCTATTGCATGTAATGACGCATGAAATAGAAAGGAACAAGAAGAGGAGCACGAAATTGTAAGTATGTGAATTTAAGCTATATTGTCAAGCTTCTTCAAATTTTGAACCTCTTGGCCACATCGTTTTAAAATTTACCTTCTCCTTTCAGTACAAATGTATTAAATTTTATAGTTGTAAAATACATAATTTACTCTTTACCAACAGAAAATGCCTTGGAACTGTAAAAAATTTAATTGTAATTTTTTAATTCCGAGAGGACTTACTTTTGATTATTATTGTCTGATTTAAGGGGTGAATATAGTAACATTTAACTTTCCTTATTTTTTGATAAACTCGTTTCCTAGACGATTTTTTAAAAACGTTTCAATTTTAATTACTAATGGCTTATTTTATTAAGAAAAAGGCTTTCTACAAATTTACCGTTCAAAATTTTCAGAAGAGTTTATAGTTTTTTAAATATAAACAATTGTTTTTAAAAAAAGAACTTTTTTTACATATTTTTTTTGTAAACAAATATTCATATTTAAAAAAGTTTAAACTTTTTTAAAAATTTTAAATGGTGAATTTCTAGAGAAGCTTTTTCTCAATAAAATAAGCCATTAATAATTCAAATTAAAACATTTTTAAAAAATCGCCTAGAAAAAGAGTTTTTGAAAAAATAATAAAAGTTAAATGTTACTATATTTACCCCTTTAATCAGACAATAATAATCAAAAGTAAGCTGATTGTTTAGAGAAAACACTAAAGAACACTAAATGATATGCATAAGAAACAAATATTGCATATTTATTACGTAAAGCGTGTTTTCATAATAGTATCGATTTGACCCTGTCATCCAGAAGAAATTATACCGTAAGTATTTTATTAATTAAAATTTTAATTTATTAGTGTAAATTTTTAAAATAAACTTTAAAAATTCAGAATAGTGAAAGTGACCTCAAAAAATAAAAGTATAGAAATTCCAGGTAATAAAATGCCGGGTTGAAAAACATGAACTTAATTGACAAAAGAATTGGAAATCTACTGTTAAAGCAGGGATCCAATTTAAATCCTCATGTCTATTGTTACCCTAGCTTATAATTTTTGAACCCAAATATATTATGACTTGAAATTTCTGCAATTTAATTATGTGAAAATTTTAATTAAAAAATTTGGAATCTGTTATACTTAACGATTCCGAATAGCTAAAATTTATTGTGATAATTTTATATTTTAAGAAATTATAAGGTATTTCGTAAACCATAAATATGATACGGTTCCGTGGTGGGAGAGGCTGAAACTGGGTTGGTATGGTAAGCGAGTGTTAGGCGGAGGTTTCGCAACTTTGTTCCTATTGGGTTTACAGAGCAAATTGTGGGATTTTTTAGTAAAGGTAAAGTGTCAGGAATGTCTGCCAGACAGAAATACCGACAAAACCCTTTAAGGGCGTCGGGCACGGCCCCACGTTGGGCGCCAATTGATATGGTTCGACTTTGGGAAAGATGAGAAATTGATTCTATCCCACAAAAATAAACAAGAGGGGGATGCGTCTCAGCAGTCAAGCGTGCGACTTGTAGATAGGGGGGCGTCTGAGGCAACCAGCAGACGGCTTGAGGCAACCAACAAGCAGAAGGAGATGTCTGAGGCAACCAGCAGACGGCTTGAGGCAACCAACAAGCAGAAGGGTATGTCTGAGGCAACCAGCAGACATTTCGCGGTTTTAATCGATAAGGAGGGTGTCTGAGGCAACCAACAGACGGCTTGAGGCAACCAACAAGCAGAAGGGGATGTCTGAGGCAACCAACAGACAGTAAAAGGAGTTGCAGCGTTCGAGGCAACCAACGAACGGTGACCAGAGAGTAGGAGAATGAAAAATTACCATTAGTGGGTGACAATTTATTCAACTTTTGCAGTACAAGAGAGGCAAGCAGCTCTGATAGTCAAGCAAGGGAGGCAACCAACCCTTGGGAGAGCTCTGCGAAGAACTGAAGATTTTCGTCGAAGGGACGACTTTTATAGGCGAACGGGCCTTGCTGGAGAGATCTTAAAGTATGGGGGTAAAATTCAGAGGAGAGTGAAAAGCTGCGTGGCTGGATGCGCGCAAAGTCGACGCGTTCAGCGAAAGCCGCGAGCGGAAGTAGAGTAAGGCGTGCGCCAGCGTCTTTCCCTCTCTACCTCTCTGGACTCATACTTCCAGCACTCACAAAGCAATTTCTCGCCTGCAAAATTCTCCCTAGAAGAAATCTTCTACCATAAATGCTTAATTATAATATATTACATTAATACTTAATCTATCAAGTTGTCAGATGTGAGCAAGGTTAATATGAAGTACTATTTTGCACTAGTGTGTGTAACAAATATTACGTTAAAATTGATATTATTTTTGAAATCAAAGTCAAAGGGATATGTAGTAAACATAATAGAATTATGAAAATAGGTCAAGTTCATTAAAAAAAATATAATGTTAAAATAAATAAACATTATTTTTAGCGTAATTATTTTTCTGTCCGAAGGTCACCAAAAGTATTTATGTTGGTCATAAACCGCAAAAGTGCCCAAGAAATTATTTTTACCTCTTAAGGGTTTCCAGTGCAATTTCCCATTGCCTTAAATCAGACTTAAAAGACCCAATAAGTTTTGAGTATGTAAATGCTTCAAATACTATCTAAAAACGCATTGAAATGGCCCAAAAAATTCAGTGATTTTCGCCAGTGAGAAAACAATTTCGAAGAGATATTACATTCTTTACAGTTCATTTATCGAATCACATACAATGGATTGTACATGTTATTAAAAATCAGTCTTTTTTAACATTCCTAAGTGCTGAGCAGTCTATATCTTTTAAATTTCATTTTAACAATGAATCAATAATGAATTAACAATAACACAGCTACACAAAATAAATAAAGTTCCATGGCCTGGGTATGAGACACTTATTTTTATATGTATTTTGATGCGCTGAATCCGAATCCGTTATCAGAATTGGCCTAGCACGTCTAGGTTTGACCCTAACCTCAAAATCAATAAAATAACACTTTTTCTTAATTAGAATCTGAACCCGACTTAACTTGAATTCATGCCTAGGACCAATAGGAAGCTTGATTTATGACCTTTAAAAAGCTTTTTTAAAAATTGTCCTTCGATGATTTTTCACGAAGTTATAATGTTTTACTTAAAATCATTTTTTTTCATTACACCATAACACATCAATTATTATTGTTGTGTTTTTAACATTTGGAAAAAAGTCATATTTTAAGAAAAACATCATAACTTCGATAAAAACCATCGTAGAACAATTTCTAAATAGGTTTTTTAAAGGTCATAAATCATGCTTTCTATTGACCCTAGGTGTTGGGATTTTATTTAAATTTGAATTTGATTTGTTACCGCCTAACACTTCAGCGCCCTCTGTATTTTTGTTACACACAACTTTTATCTCTGTGAGCGTCTTGTATACAAATTTTGATCAAGACGCAGTTTTATTCAAATAAAATCATTTTGAGAACAAATAAAGTGCAATTTTAATATACAGTCCATTAAAGAAGAAACATATGGTCCATCGACCCGATGAAAAGCATTGTATTGTCCTCATAGACAAGAAAAAAGTGAAAACCAAGCAAACGCATTTTACTGCACGTGTGACCGCGTGGTCGAATATATTACACATAATACAAATCAAGTTGTATTAAAATATCAGAGGATTTTATTACTTGGAGTTTGACATGGATATTAATTAAAACGATTATCACATTCGTTCGAGATCCTGACGGAGAGTTTCCTGTACATCGTCGAGGTTATGTGCGTATTGAAGCTGAGAATCAGGGAAGCAGCACATTCTGGAAAGTTCTGAGGCATTTTCGTTGATGTTCAACTTTGGAACTACTTTGAAGCAAATTATCAGCAGAAGTCCACTATCGAAGCATATGAGGAAAATAAGCATGAAGATGAGCAGTTTATTGAGGTTAGGTCTCTCTTACTTGTAGATCGTTCGGGTAAGTCACTATACCTATTTTAGTCGTTCTTTATTTGTGCCAGAGTTTATTCTATTTAAAAATATACAATTTTCTGACTTACACATTTATTTATGAATTAATAAATCCCAAATGGTGCCTATTTATTGAGGGCTGAATCATTGGATCGTTTTAAAGTTATTTTAGCTTACAATTCAAGTGTTTAATAAAAGCATATATAATAATATAAAAATAAACAAACGATTCGCAGTCAGTCTTAAAGTTTTTGTAATTTATAAAGTATTAAAAAATATAAATTATAAATTAAAATAATCATGGATCTCCCAGCATTGGTTCGTAAGCGTGGGACGGTCAAATCCCGTGTCACATCATTCCGAAATTTTGTTCAGGGTCTTAAAGAAAAACAAGATGCAGGTACTGAAATTAGTAATCAGGAATCGGTTGAGTTGGAACAGCTTTTTAACAGAATTAATGAAGCCATCTCGGATTTTGAAACTTATCAGGGTGAAATTGAGTTAGAAGTCGACGAAGATAAATTAGACGAGCAATATTCGGAGCGAGATCAATTTGAAAATGGATTTTACGAAACTACAGCTCTTGCTCAGTGCATTCTTGATAAATCGCGTAAATTTGAAGTTAGTAAACAGATCGACGAGGGACCGGGCTCGGTACATAATTCGGGAATCAGTTCGGTATTAGGAGCAGCAAATCGTGTAAAGTTGCCAGTTTTAACGCTTCCAAAATTTGACGGTTCCTATGATCAATGGTTGGTATTTTATGACACTTTTAAGTCTGAAATACATTCGAATGATGCAATATCTGCAGTTCAAAAATTTCGATACTTAAGTGGTTTATTGACAGGTGATGCAGTTCAAGTTATTAAGGGTTTAGAAATTTCCGCAGCCAATTATCAGGAAGCATGGGAATTGCTGGAAAAACGATATAAAAACAAACCACTCATGATTCATAATCATATTAAAGGCATTCTTGATTATCCAAGAATGACAAAACAAAGTTTTTCACTGTTACGCGATTTATTAAATGTCGTACAAAGTAATTTACGCGCACTAAAAGCATTAGAGCAATCCGTAGACGATTGGAATAGCTTATTAATTTATTTAATAACAGACAAATTTGACAGTAAAACAAAGACCGAATGGGAAAAAGAACAAATCGAACAGGAAGATATTCCGGAAGTATCAGACCTAATTCATTTTACTGAAAAACAATGCCAACTACTCGAAAAAACCGATAGATCTGTAAAAGAATCCTCTGATCAGTCGCGTTTAAAATCCTTTAGCAAACAGCCTCAAGGAAAAAATAATTTTGTTTCAAATACCGCAACAAATCAAACAAATTGTCCTATGTGTAACGGCTCCCATTCTATATTTTCGTGTAAAACTTTTCTTGATTTATCAATTGGTGATCGCATTAAAGAAACAAAACGTCTCAAACGTTGTCTTAATTGCCTTCGTCCAAATCATTTATCTTTTAATTGTAAAGCTCAATTCTGTCGTAAATGTCAGAAACCTCACAACACATTATTACATTTAGAACCATCAGCTGAGAGACAGCTACATTCTGGTTCCTCAGAGGCTTCGTCAGATAGTGTTGAAAATAATGTGACGAATTCCACAGTTAACGGTTTTGCGGGAAATTGTTTAAATAATTCAGGTTTGTTAGCAACAGCGGTTATTCACGTTCTCGATTCTGATGGAATGGCACATGATTGTGTGGCATTGCTTGATCCAGGATCTCAATCAAATTTTATATCAGAGAGAATGTGTAAAAAATTAAATCTACAATTGTCATCAGCTCACGTTAATATTTCTGGAGTTAACGACTCTTTATCGCGCATCTCAAAACGAACTCAGGGAACAATTATGTCAAAACATAATAAATTCAAGGCTGAGTTGAATTTCTTTGTGGCTAAAGAAGTCACTTCGAACTTACCTACTGAATTAATAGACGCATCAAAATTACATATTCCTAATGACGTTTTTCTTGCAGACCCATTATTTTATAAACCCAAATCGGTTGACGTGTTAATTGGAGTTCAATTATTTTGGGATTTATTATGCCTTGAAGAAACTGGTTATGAGTATCTTCATAAAACAAAATTGGGATACGTGGTTTCTGGAAGGCTACCACGTATTTGCAACTCAAAGGAGACTACAGTCTGTAATTTTTCTATTAATCAGCCTGATATTCATCATCAATTGGAAAAATTTTGGATTTTGGAAGAATGTCCAAAAAATAAAAAATTATCTTGTGAGGAGGAAATGTGCGAAAACATCTACTCAACAACAACAAGAAGAGATCAAGAGGGTCGTTTTGTTGTCACGATCCCCTTGAAAGGGTCGCTAGATTCGCTGGGAGATTCAAAAGAACAGGCAAAGCGACGACTTTTGTCTTTAGAGCGTAAATTTCAGCGCAATGAGGAGTTAAAAATCAAATATTTAGATTTTATGGATCAATATGAGCAGCTTGGTCATATGTCAAGCATCGTAGAAGAAGAACCACTGAAACAATCATTCTACCTGCCGCATCATGGGGTTCTTAAGGAAGAAAGTCTAACCACTAAGCTACGTACTGTTTTTGATGGATCAATGCCGTCTTCAACCGGCGTTTCCATAAATGATTTACATTTGACAGGACCTACAATTCAACAGGATTTATTTTCTATCATTCTTCGATCACGAATTCATCCATTTCTTGTAGGAGCTGATATATCTATGATGTATCGACAAGTGATGATTGAACCCGAGCAGCGATCTTTGCAGAGAATCTTGTGGAGATCTAATGATTCACACCCAATAAAAACGTATGAATTAAATATGGTTACCTATGGGTTAGCTTCTAGTTCATTCTTGGCAATTCGATGCTTGATGCAGATAGCTAAGGAACATGAAACCTCACATCCCCAAGCATAAAAAATCATTCGCGAGTCAATGTACGTAGACGATTTGCTATATGGTGCGGACACCATTGACGAAGCAATTGAGAATTGCAACGATATTTCCAAAATCTTATCATCCGCAGGATTTTCTCTAAGAAAATGGTTCTCAAATGAAGTGGTAATTATAGAAGGTCTAGAATCTACAAACAAAAAACTGCCTTGTCATACTATTGATCTAGGAAAAAATGATAGCATAAAGACTCTAGGTTTATCATGGTCTAGCTCTTCTGATCAGCTCATTTACAAGATAGCTGTCGAAACAAATTTAGAATCTTGCACTAAACGCTCAATATTATCTGTGATTGCTCGCATATATGACCCGTTAGGTTTACTGGGGCCTTGCGTTATCATTGCTAAAATTATCATGCAAAAATTATAGCGTGATAGATCCTCCTGGGACGAGGTTTTACCACCTGCTTTGACTAAAAGGTGGAGCGAATTTATTTCAGATCTTTCTTCATTAGAAATGTTAGCAATTCCGCGTCATGTAAGTTGCGCATCACCAGTAATAGTCGAAATTCACTCTTTTTCAGACGCGAGCGAAGTTGCTTATGGAGCAGCAGTGTACATAAGATCAAAGGATGAATGTGGTAATGTTTATTCTAAACTGCTTTGCGCTAAATCTAAAGTTGCACCCATCAAAACTGTCACAATTCCTCGCTTAGAGCTTTGTGCAGCACAAATGTCGGCAAGATTAGTAAAAAAGGTGAAAGAATCACTTGATGTGAACATCAATTGCTTTTACTACTGGTGCGATTCTACTATAGTTTTGAGCTGGCTCACACTTGAGCCTTGCACCCTTAAAACGTTTGTTAGCAACCGTGTGACTGATATTTAAAATTTGACTTCAATAACTGACAGGCACCATGTTTCCTCCCAGGATAACCCTGCCGATTTGTTATCAAGAGGCATCAAGTCAGCTGATCTGAAGGATTCTTCATTGTGGTGGCATGGGCCATCCTGGATGTTAGAAACTGATCTAAAATATTCAAGCATGGCCAAATCGCTAAATAATCTTCCAGAATTGAAATCTAAGGTTCAATTGGCAGCAACCGTGCAAATAGACTCATTTACATTCCAATTCGAAAGGTACTGTGATTTAACTAAGTTGCGAAGGATAATGTCCTACATTTTGCGCTTTATCAATAATTGTAAAGTACCGAAAGTGATGCGTAGGGTTGAAGTTTTCAGTGCGGAAGAAATAAACGAGGCTGAGAATTGTTTGGTCAAGATCGCACAGGCCCAATGTTTTTCGCAGGAAATTCAACAACTAAAAAAGGAACGAGCCATTTTGATTAAGTCTAATATTTTGGGTTTGAGCCCCTTTTTGCATTCGGACGGTTCTTTGAGAGTCGGTGGCCGTCTTGATAATTCTGAGTATCCTTTCAATAAAAGACATCCAAAGATTTTGTCATCGAAACATCCTTTGACGCGATTAATCTTTTTATATGAACATAAAAGATTATTACACGCTGGGCCGCAAGCATTACTGTATAGCGTACGAGAGAAATATTGGCCTATAGCGGGCAGAAACTTGTCCAAAAAGATTGTTCATGATTGCGTGATTTGTACCCGAGCTAATCCTAAGCATTTTGTTCCATTGATGGGAAATTTGCCTAACGATCGCATTACTCCTTCGCCGGCGTTCCATATTACTGGCACAGACTACGCAGGTCCATTTTTAATTAAGGATCGCAAGGGTAGAGGAAGTAAGGTCTCAAAGTGTTATGTGGCTCTATTCATTTGTTTCTCTAGTCGTGCTCTTCATCTCGAGTTAGTCTCTGATTTGACCTCTGATTGTTTTATCCTTGCTTTACGCAGGTTTGCTTCTCGCTGGGGAATGCCTGTAAAGATATGGTCCGACAATGGCACTAATTTTGTCGGAGCTCATTCTGAGCTTAAAGAATTAGGAAGGTTTTTTATTGAAAACGAAAAAGACTTGACTGAGCGTTTATCACACGAAAACTTTAATTGGAAATTTATTCCCGCCTATTCACCTCATTTCGGTGGCATTTGGGAAGTGGGGGTGAAATCAACTAAATATCATTTAGAGCGAATAATGGGAAGTACTTTGTTAACTTTTGAGGAATTTTATAGTTTGCTGGCACAAGTAGGTGCGATTTTAAATTCCCGTCCACTCTCCCCACTCTCCCCACTAACATCAGTTCCTGATCCAGATGTCACGCACTTGCCTGAATCGCATTTATCTCGCTACCAAAACATTCAACGAATGCAGCAAAATTTTTGGTCACGGTGGTCGAAGGAGTATATTTCGTATATTTCGGAACTGCAAAATCGCACAAAGTGGAAGCAAGAGATGCACAACATTCAAAGGGATTCATTGGTCTTAGTAAAAGAGGACAATTTGCCTTCAATGAGATGGTTATTGGGTCGCGTTTTGGAAGTGCACCCAGGTCGAGACGGATTGATTCGTGTGGTGACTCTGCGAACCCATAAAGGAACTTTAAAGCGTGCAATTACACGTTTGTGCCCACTCCCTGTGGACAATAAACTCAAAATTCTTTATTGTGTATCTTGCTAAACTTCACCTGTAAGTTTGCATTTGTTTATTGTGTGCAACAAAATTAAGAACCATTTTATTTTTTATCCAGTTTGGTTCTAATTTAATTAAAATTTTCGTTCTATGTGTGTTAAGAAGTTTTGTTTATATTTAATCAACATCAAAGATATGTTAAACTTTATTTCATTGTGAAAGACTGTTCAATTATCTGTTTATTGAAAATGTATATTTTTCAAGGTCGGGAGTATGTTGGATTTTATTTTAATTGGAATTTGATTTGTTACCGCCTAACACTTCAGCGCGCTCTGTATTTTTGTTACACACAACTTTTATCTCTGTGAGCGTCTTGTATACAAATTTTGATCAAGACGCAGTTTTATTCAAATAAAATCATTTTAAGAACAAATAAAGTGCAATTTTAATATACAGTCCATTAAAGAAGAAACACTAGGCATGTATTAAAGTTAAGTCAGGTTCAGATTCTAATTAAGAAAAAGTGTCATTTTATTGATTTTGAGGTTAGGGTCAAATCTAGACGTGCTAGGCCAATTCTGATAACGGATTCGGATTCAGCGCATCAAAATACATATAAAAATTTGGGCCTCATACCCAGGCCAGGGAACTTTATTTTTTTTGTGTGGCTGTGTAATTTAACAATGATCCAATAATAATCCAAAAATAAATCAATAATAGATAAACAATAATTCAATACTGAATCAGCAATGATTTAATAATGAACCAACAATGATTCAATAATAAAAAAATAATGAATCAACAATGATTCGATAATGAATCAATAATGAATCAATGAAAAACAAATTTTGAAGTGCTATTGCATTTTTACAGCGCAATTATCAAATCTCATTTAATGTTTTGTACATGTAGTTGACAACGAGTTTTATTTCAATATTTTTAATTTAATTTTTCCAGAAGTTAACTTTAACTTTTCCGTAGGTTTATGATAATCAACCTTATTTTCAAAATGATCAGAAACTGTTCAAACTTTAAGAATTAAACAATAATAATTACATAAATATGCGTGTAAAGTTTAGTAGAGATTAAAAACCTGGTTTAAAAAATATTCATATTTACACGACGTTCAATGGTAATTTCAATGCAATTTACAGCCTTGTTTTTGAGAAAAATGTCATTAAAGATGGAAAATAATAATTTCTTTCAGATATACCTGATTGGACGTATTTTTAACTTGATGACAAATTATAATAAAAAAAGAATTATCAAATATATTGTAAGTAATGACAAGTGTAATAATACAATGGTATTATCAGTATTACAAAGCGTACACAGGAGCGGTCAAAGCTGATTTTTTTACCCGGGTAAACCATAGAGGTCGGGCACTTTTAAGCGCCCCGGGCCTATTTTCGGTGCCTCATTTCGCATTAAGACAATCTTGGCGCCCTGGGCGGTCACCTGGCTTGCCCGGGCGTTTGTCCGCCCCTGAGCGTACAAAGCTGACGTTTTAAACATAACCTAAAGGATCAGGCCATCATATTTGTTTACATACGTCTTGGAGCTACAATGTTCAACGCAAGTACGTCTGCTTTCATAAAGCGCGCGTTATTTGAAATTTTTAGAAATATATTACTATCTTTTAACATATTTATTATGATTAAATAATTTTGTTTTAAGAAAAAATAAACTTCATAAAATATGTTAAATAAAAAGCAAGTTTTAGGCCATTAATTCCACATTTCTTTTAAAATTTACAATATTTTATAACGACGTTTCGGCAGCTACCGCTACCCTTATCAAGTTTTTTATTATTTTTTTTTCTTTCCTAAAATGCTAAAAATAAAAATAAAATTGTTTTTAGATTAAATTTACATAAGTGTAAATGTGTAATTTTGCTACCTTAAATCAAAATGCAGAAAAAGCCGTCCATACATTTTGAAAATCACTAAAGCTGTCATATTAAAAAGATTCTTATCTTTTTTTTTTTAATATTAAAAATTATAAAATAAATTCATTAAAAAATTTTTATATATGATGATGATTTTATTCATCATCGTGTCTCAACTGTATGACACTGTATGATTTAAATTCTAATACTATATTGTGTGCAATTTATAATGTCGGTAATTTGGGGCGCTATATTACCAGATTAATGTATATTATTGAAAAATCCCTGATAAATACTACTCAGCCTTTCAACGTCTGTTTTAAAATTTATTGCTTTATTTTCTTTTGTGATCTATAACCAAGAAGTTGTTTTAAACATCAAAATGTGGGAAAAGCTAAGTATAAAATTATCTAAGCTGTGTAATCAGAGAAGATTCTTGTTAAGGTTAAAAAGCAATTCTTTATTACCAAATCACATTATTAATAATACAAAAAATAAAATTATTTTTTTCTCAAATAAAAATTTTCAAAAAATTCAGAATAGCTTAAATATATACAGAAATAAGGTTAGAAACGCTGAAATTTCTGATATCAATATTTAAATTAATTTTATTAAAAACAAATTAAAGTTCATTGAAAATAAAATTATAACTGAAACTTCAACTCAATTTTTTAATGACATTAAAAATAAACAAAAAATAATTCTTAGCAAACTAGAACATGAAATTAAGGATAAATCAATTAAAAAAATTAACAATATAATAAAAAATAATGATTGTACAATAAAAACTGACACAAATAGTTGGTTAGTTAATGAAAGTAACAATCCAGTACCAGATAATGTTTAAGAAATCTTAAGTCTTGGTGGAAGTTTTGCAATTCCGTATACCGAGAAAAATTATCCACTTCCAAAAACAGTAACAAATATTGAAAACTCTCTCTACAAAATCCCTATAAAAGAAAAAAATTCTATCAGGAACAATGTTCTGTACTGGATTCAGAATTGGTACTTTAAACAACCAAACAAAACATTTAAACAATTAAAAATAGAACAGAAAATTAAAGAAACAAAACAGTTTTTAAAAAATAATCCGAACCTTATAATTACGAACGCAGACAAAAGTAACAAAACAGTAATTTTAGAAAAAACTGACTTTAATAAAAAAGCATATTATCTTTTGGACGATAATGATACTTATATTAAAATATAAAAAAATCCGACTAAAAAAATTCAAGATACTGTAAACCTTTTGATTGACTCATGGTACGAACAAGATCTGATAAATGAACAAACTACAAATTATTTAAAATGTAATAATGGTCTAGCACCAAAATTTTACATTTTACCAAAATTACATAAAAAAGATTGTCCAGGAAGAGCAATAACATCTTTTATTTCATCACCTTTATATAATTTATCAAAAATTTTAGCAAATCCTATACAAAAAGTTGTTATTAAAAACGAATTTAATATTAAAGATAGTTGGACTTTTAAAACTAAAATTGATCAAATTACTATACCAAATAATTTTACCTTAATCTCCCTGGATGTTGTTTCTATGTATACAAATATATCATGGGATCTAATCAAGAAATGTATAAAACATAGATGGGTAGATATTCAACCACATACCACTTTAAACTTAAATGAATTTCTTTATGCAACAACATTATGCTTGGAGAATTCATATTGTCCATTCCAAAATGAATTTTATAAACAAACCTTTGGACTACCAATGGGATCCCCCATTAGTTCTGCATGTGCAAACTTAGTAATGGAATACTTAAAAAAGAAAGCTCTAAAAAAAAATCAAATATAAAATTATCTTTTATGGTAGATATATTGATGACACTCTAATATGTCTACCAATTAATAAAATAGACCATTTTTACAAAACATTTAAGTCTATGAAAGATACTGACAGAATAAAATTCACTTTGGAAGAATCAATAAACAATAGTATAAATTTTCTAGATCTAACATTGTTTATAGAAAATAACAAAATAATTACTAACTGGTTCAGAAAACCTATTTAGTCAGGACGTTATATAAATTTTGATTCTGAACATTGTCTAAAATATAAATTAAGTGTTATTATCGCTCTAACAGATCGTGCTATTAAATTACCAGACAAAAAATTCCATGCAGAAAATCTAAAAATAGTTAAAGAAACTCTTTTAAAAAACGGTTTTCCAACTAGCATCCTAAATAAAAAAATTAAAGAAAGATACAATTGGATAATTTTAAATAGTAATAAAGTATCATCCGAAAGTAATATTAAAACAATGATTTCACTACCATATATTAAAGAATTAGAAAACATTTTTTGCAATTTCTTTAACAATATCAAAGAATTCAATCAATAGAAAGCACATTAGGGAAAAATATTCTACACTCAACTAAAGATTAAACAGAAAAAAATCAACAAATCAATACAATATATAAAATACCTTGTTTTAATTGTGATAATATATAGATATTGGAGAAACATCTAGACACCTACAAACTAGAATGAAGGAACATGCTAGAGACATAAAAAATAAAAAAACAAATACAGCCATATCAACACACGCTACCGAAGATAAACACAATTTTGATTTAAATAAAGTAACAATTCTGAATGTAGAGGAAAATTGGTTTAAAAGAAAATTTTTAGAAATGATTTATATCACAAAAGAAAATATAGTAATAAATTTTAAAACAGACGTTGAAAGGCTGGGTAGTATTTCTCAGGGATTTTTTAATAATATACATTAATCTGGTAATATAGCGCCCCAAATTACCGACATTATAAATTGCACACAATATAGTACCTATTAGAATTTAAAGCATACAGTGTCATACAGTTGAGACATGATGATGAATAAAATCATCATCATATATAAAAATTTTTTAATTGATTTATTTTATAATTTTTAATATTAAAAAAAATGAAAGATAAGAATCTTTTTAATATGACAGCTTTAGTGGTTTTCAAAATGTAAGTACGGCTTTTCCTGCATTTTGATTTAAGGTGGCAAAAGCTGCCGAAACGTCATTATAAAATATTGTAAATTTTAAAAGAAATGTGGAATTAATGGCCTAAAACTTGCTTTTTATTTAACATACACAAATCCACAAAAACTAACACTTAATAATTCATAAAATATATTTTATACAAATAAAGTATAAATACACTTTTAAATATGTTTAAAATGAATTTATTAAAAGCATTTCTAATCAACCCGCGTATTTTGACCAATCGAACTTATGCCTGTACTTTACGTTGTCAGTAGTCAGGTTCACCAACTAAGAAACAAAAAATGCTGCGTCGCATCACCTTTTTTTAATTATTCATATCCAAAAAGAATTTTTTTTAAAAATACTTAGGTTTTTTTTCTATAGCACGATATTTCTTACGACTATATATTTATTGTTGATAAAAAAAAATCTATTTTGAAGAAAAAAATACTGTGGTTAAGGGGTAAAGCCAATCTAGGATTTTCAAAAAAACGATTTTTTTTTTGCTTATAGGGTGCTTTAGGGTCCTAAGAATAATATCCAATTAGTTTTAAAGTGGAAACAATTTTTTAAATAGCTTAATTTTTTATTTTGCTGCAGCCCCTCAGAGCGCGCGTCGAGTACAGTGTAACGTTCAGGCGGCACGCTCACGTTTGTACTGCTGTTACCTGTTTAAACAATAAGAAACGCTATTATTTACAGAGCAGAGGGATTGTTGGGTTCCTTAGATGTCCGCAAGTTGTCAGCATTGCAAAATAAAGTTGTATGCGTGCGCAACTCGCGTCAGTATAGCGGCAAACGCTGCAAAGTCGAGAATTTGTACGCGTGTACGCGTTTTTCTCGAAACCACATTTTTCAAACTGGAAGGAAAGTTTTCTCGGCTCCTATTGCATCGATTTATCTGAAATTTTGATGGTAGCTTATCAGATACATTCTTCAGAGAAGTACGTAGGGGTTTTTCGATAAAATGTAAACTTTTTTTTTAATAAATTATTTAGAGCGTTTTTTTTTGGTCAAAAATCGATTTTTTTCGAAAAATGTGCACCATTTTCACAAAAATTGATTTAAACAAAAACCCCTACGTACTTCCAAGGGCAATCTTATGTAGATCATGGAACTATTTCATTTTTTGTTATAGGTCACATACACGAAGAGAAATCTTTCCTCCCGTGGAGCCCTTTAAAAAAACGGAGTTGTGAAACTCACTCTCTCGCCGCCATTTTGTAAGAAAAAAATAAATATACAATATTTTTTCATACTTCAATATATGGTCAATGAACTGGTTAAATATAGATTCTATCCTTCTTCCCATATTCCCACAATAAATTCTCAAAAATGAGCCCATTTTTCGACTTCTATAGTGGCTTAACCCCTTAAGATATCACTATTTTATTTTGTTAAGTTGGTGTATACTAACATGCAAAAGTTTCTTTATTCTACTAAATGTTTAAATTAATATATTTATATTTTATAATTATAAATTATTTTGGATAAAAGTAAAAATTGTTTTTTTTTAGGAAATCTAATACCTAACCTTTTAAGATAATTCTTCATTAATGTTCTCAAAAACACTCGATATCACTAACTTTTGTTTTTTTGCTACAAGTTGGTTATTCTTAACTTTAACTTTTCCGAAAATTAACTTTAACTATTTCGAAAGTCAATATAAACTCTTATGGGATTTACATGATAATTGTATTCAACTTTTCCAAAAGCTAACTTAAACTTTTCGGATAGTTAACTATAACTTTCTGAAAGTTAGATAAGAGTGATGTAAATATTTCATTTTGTTTAAGTTGAACCAGAAATTATATATGATCCAGGAAGGAGAAAAAACACAATTTTATATTATGTCAAAAGCAACGTTTCGCCAACAAGGGTTCCTTGGCCTCATCAAGCTGTTTTTATTATAAAAAATATACAAAAATTAATAATCAACTTTTTTTTGTTTGTTTATAATAAGTTAACACATAACACATAAACTACTTTGAATAGCGTATAAAAAACAAAAAAATTACCTATATTCGTTAAGACTTTAAACATTCTTTAACTCGTCAAAACATTAAAATACATTAAAATAAAATTGTGTTTAGCGTAAATTAGGAACATTTCTCACAACGACCAGACAGACAAACGACGTAATTTAAACTAACTACTTATTCAAAAATAGTAGTAAGGGCCCATTATGGCCAGACATTCGTGACGTCACAGAGTGACGTCACTGGCGCCAGAGTAAGAGAGAAAGAGATAGTGGGGGTAAAGGGAGTAAGAGAGACAGAGGGGTGGTGCGGGGGAAGGGGCGGGTATTTTATAGCCAGACATTCGTGACGTCACAGAGTGGGGGGTAAGGGGAGGGGATAGTGGAATTATGGGATGATTTTTGTGACGTCACAGGTTGTAGTGTATAAGAGTGGGAGAGAGAGAGGGGGTTAGTGTGAAAAGAGAGATGGCGATAGTTATAGCCAGACATTTGTGACGTCACAGGTTGTGGTGATCGAGGGTGAGGGTAAGGGGTGGGATGGTGAAATTATAGGAAAAGTTTAGTGACGTCACAGGTGTAATGTGTAAGAGAGAGAGAGAAAGAATGGAGTGGGGTAATGAAAAAATGAGTTGTCGTGTAGGGGATATCCAATCAGATTGCGTCCTATAAGTGACCACAATGGACACTATTATAATAATTTTAGTGGGTGGTAGTTGTCGAATATTAGAGCCAATGAGATGATGTCCTATATACAACAAGAATACAGGTTATTAGAGGAAGGTTTGAAAAGTGCGATAATGAATTCAGAATGGAAATTTGGGTGAAGGTATTGTTGTGCTCGGTCCCAGCATCTGGGACTAGAATAGAGAGTGGTAAACAGATGGAGAGAGGTAGAGGGTGTAGTGAAGAAGAGAAGCATGAAATACGCGTCTGAATGACTAGCTGGCAAAACAAGGGAGAGCGAGTGATGCGGCAGTGAGTTAGAGGTGTAGGGGGAGAGAAGAATAGGAAAGGAACAAGCTTGCCAGGTATGAAAGTGTTTCCCTAAAATAAGAAATATGCAAAGAGCTGAGAAACTAGAAACTTGAAATATTCTACGAGTTGGAAAAAACAAAAATTCGTCCAATATTGAAATTTTATATTTGAATTTAATCTAAAACATTTATAATTATTTAAAATAATTATGAAAAATACTCAATAAATTAATAAAATAATTTATATTAAAAAAAAAAAAAATTACCTACCTCAAGATTCGAACCCTCGACTTCTGAGTTGGCAGTCCGATGTGCTAGCCATCTGACCACTATGGCTGTGTAGAGACTTAATAGACAGATTTAGTGAGTAAAACTATTTTTTTTTAAGTGTCTGAATTTTCTCAAAACTTATATTCTGAAATATTTTAAAATTTATTTCTTTTACAAAATATTAAACTATCTTAACTTAATATGAGGTTAGGTGAAATAAAATACGGTATCTAAAGTTACGATATTTATTTGTCCTTTTTTAAAAAAAAAAAATTACATTCTAACATAACCAAACTATATGAACTAATTAATAACATAAGATAGGTTGAGTGACGAGAGAACTATAATTAATTATTACGTGTACATTTATTAAGATATTTTAGAATGACCACAGAGAGACGTAAAAACATTTCAAACAACATGTTCACAAGCGACGCAGCATATTTTCGAGTTTATTCTATACATTTAACAAGTATTTCGAGACGAGCACGATTGGACACAGCGATGAAGGTGAATATTATTACTGTGAGAATGAAAATAATATCCACCTTGGAAACTGTGTAATTTTTTTTTAATCATATTATTACAATTATTATTATTATTATTAACCTTTTTTAACAGTTGTCTATAAAAACAATAAACAATAGAATCATTTTTCACAAAATTTGTGGTAAAAAGTTTAATGAAATCACACAAACTGACACCACTGCACATATAAAAGAGAAACATAATGCAAAACTGACCACATACATCAGAAGAGAAACTTTGTAATTGGACTGTGTTCCACGGGTATACGGTGCAGTTTCGACGCAAACAATCAACATGTTCAGGAATACGAGGCGGAAATCCGTAGCTGTCGAAGAAGGTTCCTCGGCCATGTTTATCGATAAAGATGGCGATCCAGTGCGTTCCAGGTTTTCGATATCCATCAGTATTAACAATAATAGAGACCGGTTTCATCATGACCCTCGGAATCCGATCCGCTGGAAACACCCCAATTGTGCTTCGTGGAATTTGATGAAGCACTTGCAAAATCTGAAGACTGTTCATTTTTGACTTTGAAAAATGGGCTTTCAAGTGGTGGAAAATTTTCCAGTATTTTATTTACCTCGACTGAGGTGGGTGATTTCATTTCTATACCAGCTGTTATAATTCCTGCTGCTTTTAATTTTTCTTTTAAAAGACTTTCATCATCAAAGTTGACATTTTTTTTTTTTTTTTATTAATTAGTGAAAAGAAATTTTTTTTTTCTTTTAGCGATGTTTTTGTTGTTTCGATGCCACCGTATTCAGCCACATCAGTACCAATTGGTGGTAATATTAAAACTGGATCAGATTTTTGCTGTAGTAACCATTTTTTCACTTTATAGGCATTATTCACAGCACAAACAAAATTTTTTTCTTTTTTAAATCCGTGATGTAGGCAGAATTCACTAGTTTGTTCAAGATTCTTGAAACCTGGACATGTAAATAATTCCAAGTTAATAATCTAACGACTCATAATGTCATGTAGTAGTTTTGCTTTTTCTTGCCCTCGAGTATAAATTTTTCCCGCTGTTCTTGCAACATTGCGCAAGTTTGCGTGTAAAATATTAAGTGGCACGTCTCCTTCGAACCATTCAATACCATGGAAGGAGCAAGTTAACCAGTTATTTTGTTGTTTTGCACCGGGTGATAATTCGGTAAATGGAAATGGTGGTGATGATATCCAATGACCAACAAAGTTATCATTTAATGCAACAACAGCCACTTCTTTCTCCATAAATTCTCCATTAGCACCACGAAAACCCTGGATATCAATAACGAGATCCATCACTTCACAATAATATTGTAATTTAATGCCCAGGCATTGTCCACACTACTCCGCGGACAAGAAAGAAATGAACTTCTTTCTACTGGCTTATATACATTTTAATGAGTGATGCGATAGCTGATAAACTGATGTAATAGAGATAAGAGAAAATTTCCAGAAATACCATATGTTACTCTAAGCACCAAAGTCAACAATAACCTGTCGCGACGAGTCTATTTCTAATACATTATCATACTCTGCATATACAATGCAGTTATAGTATTTTCCAATGGTTCCTCAAAACGAACTTCAATTCTCACACTACCGTTTTTCACAAGATTCCAATGTGAATAACAATTTGCAGATAGATCAGGCGTTAAATCGAAAGCAAAA
Source organism: Ganaspis brasiliensis (assembly GCA_037103525.1). Classification (NCBI taxonomy): domain Eukaryota; kingdom Metazoa; phylum Arthropoda; class Insecta; order Hymenoptera; family Figitidae; genus Ganaspis; species Ganaspis brasiliensis. The sequence goes on along the minus strand of JAZKLR010000283.1, from coordinate 839,632 downwards.
AGACAAAATCCTTCACTGTAATCAGAACGATCAATGTCATTACCCTCATTCAGAAAATGTATTCCTGTACCAGTAAACAGACTTTGATAAGCCTCGACAAATAGTTTTTTTTTTACTAAAATCAGGTTGTAGAGGTTTGGATGGTAGTTGCATACCATCAACATACAGTGAGAGAAAATTAATTTTATAATTTTTAAAATTAAATGGATTAAGTTTTGTGTTTCCATTAAAGGCTTTGTTATCAACAAATCCTATTATTACTCTTTTTGGTAGTTGACCAAGGATATCGTTATCAAGGGTGTCACCATGTACACCAGTGTGTAATGTAAAAGATTTTACCTCTACTCGTGTGATTGGATACTTTGCCGTACCATGAGAAAGTGCTTTTGTATGTGCCAGTAAAATACCAGGACTTATTTTTGCACGACGTACGAGAAGAGATGCTTCGGTAATGTGAATGTTGCATCGGTTTGTTGGATCCATCAGGACAAAAGAATTTTTGTTACGCACTAAACGAAGACGCATTTACACTCCATTTAAAAGAAACTTATTTTGGTTAAATATGTCACAATGCAAATGACCAATCAAATCGATTGACCCATCATGAGATAAATATTTTCTTCGTTTTTCAAGACCTGTGTCAGTACTATCTATATCATCCATTTTCTCCGCAGTGTCTACAATCCACAGAGATGAGGTTAGGTGGCTATTTTTTGCTTGTGGGCCGTAATTAAGCAGGGTTTCCAGGTAAGCTCTGTATGCATATGCATTGTTTTGTGGTGAGATAAGTTTTTGGTTAAAATATACATCAACCTGATTAAATAATGAGTGTATTAAATTATTTACAACACCAACTTTTTTTAGTGTGTCATTAGGTAACTCGGCAGTTTTAAATCAACACGTATGCTTAGCATAGTGTGCGCAAGATCTATGTATTCTTCTCCATGACCAGGTATAACAAATTCTATAGGAGAGTCGTCGCTTAACGAAGAAACTGGTTTATAGTGAATCCATTGTGAGGTCTCGATAGATGTTTGTGTAGGTGGTAGTGAGAATAGGTCAAGCTCTGTTTTCAAACATTCACAAGAGTGAGAGTGTAGAAAAGACATTTTTTACTTTATTTATTTATTATCAAATATGTCAATAAATTTTCGATTTTTTACTTTTTGTGTTTTAGGCTTCTTTCCTTTTTTTCTTACTAGCCGTTTCTTATTTTTTTGTAGTTTTTTTAATTTTTTTCTTTTTTAGAGGTTTTCTTTTTGTTGTTTTTTTTTATTTTTCTTAGTACTAGTCTTTTTCCTGCTTACTTTTCTTTTTATTTTAACAGCTACTTTACGCTTGGTCTTTACCTCTCCGAGTACATTATTCAACTGAGCTCTCAATTTTTTTGTATTAATTTTATAACTAGAACCATTCATGAGATTTTCAATTTTATCAAAAGCTTTTCTTTTTAAATTGTCACGACTTTCATTAAAGCGTGTTTTTATTGCTTGTTTAAATAGTATATTACTCTCAACATCATCAAGCGTGTTAAGACCTGCATGCAATGCTTCTCTACCAACAACACGTGCTCCTCATGTCAATACTGGTAATACACGACGAAAAAGCCCACCAAGAAAACTGCCAATTCCGTGTCCTCTCTGATATGGAGATCCGACATAAATTTTTGATATTCCCCCCTTTCCAACCTGCGTGGTGTAATATTCGATATAATGAGACATTTTACTTAATCAATTTTTTTGAAATGTAGTGTCACTGTCAGAGTTCCAAACTCGAATGGTATGGGCAAGCCAACATGATCTCTTATATCAATTTCTATTGTGCGGAATTGTGTGCGAATAAGTGGAATATAATTCGGAGATGATAATTGAGTAACTTGTGTAGAAGCGAAAATATAATTTCGAGTATCAACAGGAATAATTCGTAAGAGAGGTGTCTGCACGTCACCTGTTATTCGAGGCTCGCATACGTCACAATAGACAAACATCTTCTCCGGTAGTCCACGTGCCATGCTGACAGAGTGTTTAGCATAATAGGAACTGCTGGGTAATATTTTCTCAGGTGAGAAACCGAGAATACGAGATACCTTTTCACTTATAACTAGAAAATGTTGTCCATCCAATTTACATTCATTTTTACATATTCTTTCAACTCTGACATATCCATTTCCATCGTCTTTAAAATATTTCGTCTTATATATATATATATCGTCTATATATATCGTGTTTATTATATATCGTCTTTAAAATATATAAATAAAATTAAACTGATTCCATTATGGTACATCAATTTTATTTATTCGTTTATTTTTTCATTAAATCAGAAGCAGGTATCCACGAATTAAATTTACTAGGATATCCCTGCCACTTTACAAGTAATTTTTTTTTTGTACCTTTACCCTTGCTTCGAATTATTTTTTCAATAATGAATTCAGTATCTCTAAGAATATTTTCTCTCTTAACGACTGAACGTTCACGTTCATAGAAATGTCCTTCTATAACCTCCCCCGCCAAGTCATTCAGCTCATAGACAACAGGTGAGTGGTCTCTTTCTTTAAAAACACGCTTTATGACGAAAATTTCTTCCGTCCAACCTGCTTCATAACCTTTCTCAAACACACCTCTCTCTCTACTGATTCGTACATAATCGCCAAGTTTGTATTTAGCTTTTTTCTCACCGTGTAATAAATTTTTATCATATTTTTTAACAATATTTAAATACGCTGCTCTTGCATTTTTTAAAGTCACTGCAGATGGACGCATTTTTGTAGCTAAATGTCGTGCATTATTATACGCATGTACAATTTGTTGTAAAACATCTATGTATCGATGTGTATTGAGATACGTAAAATATCTCCACATACGTTCTTTAAGTGTACGATTAAATCTTTTAACTATGGCTGCTTTATGGTTTGGATCGCGTACAGGGCGAAACCTTATTTCGTGTTTTAATAAACATTGTTGAAACTCTTTAGCTAAAAATTCTTTTCCTCTATCACTTTGCACACATTGAGGAATTCTCTTTCTCTCGTTTTTATCGAGTATACGTTTAAATGCATTTCTCACCTCATTTCCAGATTTATTTTTCAATGGTTCTACCCAGGCGTATTTACTCAACATGTCAATTACTACAAGTAAATATACATAATTATCGTTATAATCTTTCAAATTTTTTAAATCAACCAAGTCAACTTCCCAAAGATCATCAATATTTGTAATATTATAAAAAGCACGTTGAAATTTTCGACGTGTAGGGATATGTAAATTATACACATCTTGACTTTTTAACCAATCAATTACTTTTTTTCTTGACACTTTACCACGCACTGCATTTACTAGTTTTTCATTTTCAGAAAAAGAAGCCTCATGTAATGGATTGTAATAAATTTCTTCTAAAATTTTCATGGTTTAAGTAAGAGAGAAAACCATTTACCTTTTTCTTCTTTTTTTAAATTTTGCCTGATACGATTTCGACTCCTACTCCTGTGTCGTTGTGAGCTGCGATTATTATTATTCTTATTGTCATTATCAGTTGAGGATAATGAATCTTCATCTTCTGTTAAAAGCGGATGCTGTGGAACAGAATTTCGAGTTGTCACTTTCTGTAAATGAATATTTGAAGAACCTGTCATTACAGTTTTTTTCCAGTATTTCCCATTTGTCACAATTTCACGTGAAATACCGATCTCATGAAGGAAAGAGGCAAACTGATGTCTTCCCACAGGATTCACACTTTTTCTATATCTTAATGCATCGTTTATCAAGTCAACAATATTAGATTTTGCTAATTCTTTACCATCAATAAAAACAGTACCGCATTCGTTCCATCTGAAACGGTTACGTAAATCGGGTTTGCTAAGACGTTGTAATAGTGATGCTCCTTTGAGGTTAAAAGTTTTGGGTACAGTAGCAAGAATATCAGCAATATTAATTGAATCTTCAGTATTATCATTATCATTATTATCATCTATATTACTTTTATCATCGTCAGAATTTTTTACATTTTTTTTACTTGTACTTTCTGGTTTCGTTTTAAAATTTTTGTAAAAAAGATATTTTTGCAATACTTGTTGGTACATATTCCATTTCTCACGTTCATCTTTAAAAAATGGTGAGTTTAAAATTTGACTCATTTCACTCTCAAGTCGACTCGTAACATTTCCAGGTGTTTGGATACTGTTAAACGGTGTTTGAAATACATTATCAGCAAAAATATTTTCAGTGTGATTTTTTGTTTTCATATTAGCCCCGGTATTAGAATTATTTGTAAAAGTATGAAAATTACTAGTATTAGTTAAAGAAGAAGATTGTTGTTGTTGTTGTTGCATTTTTTCAATTTGTTCGCTAGGAACTAATACCATTTTTCTTGCTTGTTCCATAACCTAAAATTCTGATATTCCTCATGCAAATAGGTTTGATAGAACACTACCAATAATTGGTGCAAGTAGTAATGGTAAAAACCCACTCCCTTTTTGTAAAATAAAATGTTTTTTCTTTTTCCAATTTCCCGATGGTTCTGATCTATACCGATGACTAGTATCAAGATGATATATTGCATTCAATGTGGCAGCGTTTTTCACGCCAATACACTTACATACACTCGACGCCATTACAATCTTACAACTGGTACCCGATCATTTGTATCAAGTCTTTTTATACTTTTTATTGGCAAATAAACGTAAGAAAAATCGTCTGAAGGAAATATATTGGTTCTGAAACGACAATTATCAGGTGTCGACTGTTTAAGGTCAAGAAAAAGATAACCATGCGGTTTTGAGGTTGCATCGTGATAAGCCTCTTGTAAAAAGCGTGGATTCTCAGGGTAAATTTGCCGAGCAAGATGTTGAAACTGTGCGCGATCCCTAGGATTTTTAAAGACAATAATATAATTTGCATTCAGTGAGATATCTCTTTGTCCATGACCCTGATGAAACAGATTTTGAAAGATAAAAACTACACTGAGATTTTTGTGGTAACTACCTTTAGTGAACAGATCGACAATTGTATTATTTGACGATTCTCGCATAAGATCGTCAATAATTATTAATTTTGGACACTCATTATCACTCGAGTAATCAACTGGTTGTGGTAATCCTTCTTTAACTTCTATTTTTTACCATATTCAGAGTACCCATGTTGCCATTCTGAATAATAAAACAGTATACGAGTAAAATGTACATTAAACATACTATGAATATTTTTTAAAATTTTTTTTACAAAAAATGTCTTTCCACAACCAGTTGGACCACAAATCATTGATGTAAAAGGGTGTTTCCATCTCGTATCCATCTTTCTTACTAAGTAGATAATTAGTTTGATACTCCTTTTAAGAAATTATTTCTAAACAAAAGTAATTAATGATATGCTAGCGCATGCGCGTATATGTAGTTCGGAACCACATCAGCTGATTTTGGTTCCGCACGCACACCAGGCTTGATAAGCTTATTTAAGCCTGGTTTGTACGCCGAATTCATGCTTATTTCGGCGTCATGCGCATCTCGCCTTTTATCAGCTTGTCAAGGCGAGACCGCGACGCGCCGCGCCGCCCGCCGACGCCGACGCCCGCTGCTACGCTTACCTTTTTCCATCTTTTTCTTCTTCTTATTTTTTCCTTCCACACTTTGTTTTTAATTTAACGAATTTATCAAAGTTTAAAGAAGTATTTCAGAATTATTGTTTTTGTTAAACATTGAAACGTTACAGTAGTGAGAGAAAATTAATAAGTTTAAATCAAAATAGTTCTAGATAGCATTTTTATTATTATTATTTTATTTCTTTTGTATAGACTTTTAACTAGGTGAAAAGGTTTACAAGAAAAAACACACGACTCACATGTATAAATTCGTTATATTGAATAATAATTTTATTTCATTTAAATTGTGTACAATGACATAAATTGTGTAAGGTTAAAATTGTTTATGATAATAATAATTTTACAAAAACATATTATCTGAACAAAATGACGAAAAATAGTTTTTAAGAGTAATTCGCTTCTTTTTTTTTTGTTTTCTCGTAACTTCTGACCTATAGCTAGAGACAGAAACGATGTTAAAATACACGAAATTTCGCAAAACACAATTTCAAAGTAACGGTTTACAAACTCAAGTGGTAACTGTTCTTTAACTTTTTCTTTAAAAAATGGAAATTTTACATTCAATAACTGGGTTATAAATTCACTAGATGGTTTCACAATATTTTGCGAATCCAAATAAGAAGACATCTCACTAATAAAAATGTCTTTACACAGTTTAACGTCGTCATCATAATCATCACCAGTAGATTTACCAATTAAAATTGCTCGTGTATTATACGAAGTGGTGAAAATTAATACACATCTGCCAATTCTAACAGCTTCTGGACGAGGATCACCACCACATGATGTATAATTACTTCTTCCATCCAGATATGCACAAATTATATCAAATTTTTGTTGTAGATCCAACCATTCTTCAAAATGTAACGAAATTCCACGAGATCGTTCATCGGTGAAATGAATGGCTGGTAAAAAATCTCCTCCATCTTGTATTTCAAGACCAACAGATATTTTTTTTGACCAAGAGTTATTCAAGTCATAACTCGTAACAAAAATCATAGGATGAAGTGGTAAAGGTTTAAATTTCTTTTGCGATCTCACACCACTATTGCAGTTGGATGTTGAAAATGCCATTTCTTCAGGATATTTACGTTTTTTTGCACTCCCGAATAATTTACACTTAGATCAACTGGTGCTTGTGTATCGTCACTATCAAAATCATATGTGGCAGCAGACACGATTTTTGAGAAAACACCCGCCATGGTGACTATAGAGATACAAATTTCAGAATAACATGAGTGTAAGATCATACCACTTCTTTTATAGATGTTGTGTGAAACAAGTTCGAGCATGTTATACTCATAACAGGTGTTAGATATACCTATTATCATAATCATAATAGAGAGAATTTGACTATCCGGTTATGATACGTTATCTTTAAAATCATGTTCATACAAGTTTAAACTCTTATTATTATTTTCAAAATTGAAATTGTTAATAAAACATATACTTTTACATTCTTTAGAAAACAGCGTGTAATAATAAAAATATAGGATAAAAGAAAAATTTAACCTGAAAGTGCATTAAATACGTCTTGAGTAAACGCAAATTAAAATGTTTTATTATTATTATTATTTTTATTTATTTAATCAGGATGTTCAATTCTATTATTTTATACTGACAATTTTTAAAATTTTCAAAACTTATTTTTTTTTCAGAAAAATATAAGAGATAAACTGTATTCAGCAAGATATTAAACTCTAGTTTGAATATTGTAATTTCGTTAATAGAAAAGCGAATATTGTAGGAAACAGATCATTTAGGGTCTATGTAAATGAATAGGTAGCCTGTATTGTACACTAACAAACCCCTGTAGCGCAAGTCGCGACCAAGTGTAAACATCAACCGAATAAGATAAAAGTTCTGCCAGACATACTTTCACTTTTGTCATCATAAAAATTTAAATAAGAGTATGTTTTTCAGAATATATGAAGGGTATGTTTTTACAATATATGCAACACTTCTTTGGTAATAAAGAAACAGTTTTTAAGCATATCCCACTCTTTTTCTGAGCAGTTTCTTATAAATTTGAAAACGCCCATTTTTATGCTGATTAAAAAGTCTTTTGGCTAGTCCAACCTTCCCCTATAGGGTGGTGGAAATATAAAAATTTATAAAACTAAAACTCAATGTGAGAAAAGCACAGTTTCCGTTGAGACATCGAGCTAGAACATCTCAAAAAAAAATTAACTACACAAATTCGCTATGAATACCCAAAAAGTTTCCGAACAAACCGGCGCGATGAACGAAGCGATTTCCGAGTCTCGGAAATTCATCGATATTTTAGAGACGGGCTTAAACGCGGGTGATTTTTCGAAAGAAAAACTCCAACTTTTAACGTGTCAAACGTTAAATTTTATGAGCACGAAGAGATTAAATTCCGTGAAACCTTTGGTCGCAAATGACCAGTGGTTAAAAATGCACGTAGAGAGTTTAATAAATTCTCAAACAAAAATTTAAGAACAGTTTAGGAAAAGAAATGGCATTTCTGGTAAGTAAAACTTAAATAAAATTAATAAATACCTAATAAATAAAAATTGATATTTTATTAATGATTAATTTTATTTTTCAGTTATCCCTTGTGTTCAAGATGAAGTAATTAATCAAGTTGAAGAAATGGTACCTTTACCATTACCAAGTACAACATTATCACCACCACCGCCACCGTCACCACAAACAACAACAACAACAACAACACCACTACCACAGCAAATACCATTACCACCACCTGATTCGCAACACTCTTCACTTTCCTTATTTTCAACACCGGAATCCCCACCACTAGCAACTTCGACTCCTATACCATCAAGACTATCAATCCTAAGAAATATCTCACCTTGTGATTTAGTTGGTAGGTACAATATATGTACTCAACTTCCAGAATATTTCACCGATGAAGATGAGGGGGATAAATTTGAGGATGAGAGGCAGCGCGAGTTGAGGTTGGAGGAAAGTGAAGAAGAGAAAGAGATAGTTTTGGATAGAGTGTCAGTTGCAAGTGATAGTAATAGTAATGTGTACAGTGAAAGATCGTTTGACAGAAACAGTGACACGAACCCGATCGAAATTGTAGATCTGGTTAGTAGTGATAGTGAAAGTGGTAATTCGGCTGTCAATCGGACCCCGATTGACCTCTCACACTGGATTAGAAAGATAACCCGACCTCAAGATGGTGAACGCGAGTTTGTTAATGGTGATCTTGACCTTCTATCAAACAATGGTGAGTACATTTTTATTTGTAAAAAAAATGAGTATAAATGACAGAGTAGACAAATTTTAATTTTTAATAATATTTCTACCACACATGCACGAAAACCTCGTGTTTCGTTCGCGTTAGCGGGTCAGCACTCGCAGTCTTTAGGTTAGTGACGTTAGAGATAAAAAAACTTCCGAACAGTGAAAAAAACTCTCATCGCGCTACGCTCGTGCTACACTCGTTCTTTGAACATTTGTGCTTGACAAAAAAACACGGACTTCCCTCCCTTGATGCATAATATACTATTAATTTATTGCTAGTGTAATATAATTGTATTTTTTTATTATCTGATTTGAAATTTTAATATATATTTTTATAACATGATATTAATCCAATTAGTGTTTTATTAATTTTCGAAAAATTAACTCAAAATCTGAATTTATATTCATTTCTAAAAATTTTTTATTTAAGCTACTTATCATCATTTTAGTTTTGACAATACTTTTAATTCACATATAATTAAAAAGTTAACCTGATCAATACACACTCGGTAATAAATATAATAAAATTTTATCAATAAGAATTAAAATAATGAAAGAAAAAAAAGCTAGGAAATATTTTTAATACTATTAGTATTTTTATAACGGTGTTAATCTGTATCTCTGTCTGTGTGTGTGTGTGTCTGTATATAGAAATAGTCACTGTCCAAAAAGGGTATGGAGTAGATGCGCAGAATGACGCAACACCTGGGCCATCTCGCGCAAGTGAAATTAATAATAGAGATGGTGATTTTAATGATTCGCCTAAATTTCAAATTATAGAAAAAACTAGTTGTTTCAATCAGAAATTTAAATTACGTGGTGACGATTATTTAATTAAATTCGTAAAATTACCAGATAAAATAATTAACCCGATCGAATGGGTCGAATCTGCTTTGCGGGGAATTTTTAACTCTATTATTTTTAAATTATGACCCCTCGGATTTTGTCGGTATTAAATTTAACTCTGATACTTTTACTAAATCGTGTGGGTTTCTTTCGATTCGAGAAGTTAGAGATTTTAATTTCGAGGATTTCTGGGGAATTTTTTTTTCAGTTGTCCAAAGTGCCGAATAGTTTACTTTTGACGATAGCTTTAGGTTAAACGTACAATGTATACAAAACATTAATCGTGGTGCGTGGAATGAGCATTCTGAAAAAAATGTGAAAAAAGGTCCATATTAACTAAAAAAATTATGATTTTTCATGTCTTCCACGTGCTATTGTTTCTAGAATAATATACGCTGTACGTGGTAATATTCGCGAGGGCCCGGTACACCAAAAGTGGCTAGATGTAAGAAAAGATACCCGGAAGCTTCAGACAAATTTGGCTGTCATGTTAATGAGAAACTCTAATGTTAATAATACTCAAGGTGGTTGAGGTATTAATAAGTTAATTAAATTTCAACAATATTTGGTTCAAGAGAGTGTAGTTTTAAGAGTTTTTGACTCAAAAGAATTTTCCCGTGGGGGTGAGCCCGCTTTTGATGGAATTAAATATTTTATTGAAAGAGGGGAGAACCCGACATTTTCTGTTCATCTACTGCATAATAGTATTAATCGTCATTACGATACAATTTTAAGTTTAACTGGTGCTGCAGTAAGTAGAGGATTTTGCATTCCCTGTAACCAGAGTTACAGAAGAAAATGCGAACACAGATGTTCTCACAAATGTCACGCATGTTTTTCACAACCACCTTGCTTAAAGACTAATTGCGATCAAACGAGTAGGCGTAAATGTGATTCGTGTTCACGTCGATTTTTTAATGACGCGTGTTTTAATCGAAATTTACACCCAGATTCCTATTCACTTAATAAAACTATATGTGCAACATTGCGAATTTGTAACTCTTGTTCACGTTTGGTTAATCTTAGTAAAAAGAAAGAACATGTATGTGGTTTTTCTTATTGTCAGGTTTGCAAATGTGATCGCGAATTTAATCATAATTGTTTTATGACGGTGGCAAAGGAGATTGATTCAAATAAAATTAATTCCGATGGTACACATAAATTCCCTGTTATTTTTACATTTTTTGACTTTGAAACTCAGCAAAATCAGACTGCAGCAGGTGTGCACCTTTTGTGTTGACAACCAAGACATCTCACAAGTGTGTCAGAAGTGTGGTATACGTGAATATATTTTCGACGGTAAAGACCCTGTACATCATTTTGTTGAGCTTGATCTACGACCAGTTAAAAAATTTAAAAAAATTATTTGTATAGCACATAATGCTCGAGGATATGATTCTCAATTCATCCTCGCTTATCTTGCAAAGCATCATACTCTTAAAAGTAGTGATCCCATTCTTTTGCAAAACGGTACAAAAATTACTACGATGCAAGTAAATAAAACTATTTTTATCGATAGTTTGAATTACTTACATCTTCCCTTATCAGCGTTGCCATCTGCATTTGGTTTAAAAGGAGTGGGGGAAAAAAAGGTGGTATTTCCTCATTTGTTTAATATCCCTGAGAATAAAAATTATATTGGCAATTTACCTGATAAAAAATTCTATTCCCCTGATACAATGAGTGAACAGGCAAGAGTAGAATTTTTAAGATGGTATGCTGAAAAAAGTGCAGATCGTTCATATAAATTTAATCTCAGGGAGAAGTTAATTGATTATTGTAAAAACGATGTGGATATTTTACGATGTGCGTGTTTAGCATTTCGAAAAATATTCCTTGAGTATGGTAGTGTTTGCCCATTCACTGACGCCGTTACTATAGCCTCTGCTTGTAACAGATTTTTTAGATCACACTGTTTGCAAGAAAACAGTATTGCAATTATTCCGAAAGGGGGTTATAGATGGGCCAATAATCAATCTAAAATAGCAATCGAATGGCTTTTGTCTGTTGAGAAAAGAGATGGGATCACTATCACACACGCAGGAAGAAACAGAGAACACAGACTTATTGAAAATATCCTTGTCGATGGATATTATGAAAACGCAGCCAAAACAACTCGTCGTGTGTATCAATTTCACGGGTGCTATTGGCATGGATGTATTAAATGCTATACAATAAATAGGGATCAAAAACTAAATAACACAGACTTAACAATGGATGACAGGTATGCAAATACACTGGCTGCGTCAGATAAAATTCAAAATTGTGGTTATGAGCTTTCTCAAATGTGGGAATGTGAATTTAATCGTTTAAAAGAAAATGACGAGGAATTAAAAACGTTTTTAAAAAACCACCCTATAAAAAAAAAACAGAGTACTAAACCCACGCGACGCATTTTATGGTGGTCGAACTGGCAATACCAAGTCATTTTATAATGTAAAGAATGATGAAATAATTGAGTATAAGGATGTTTGTTCTTTATACCCTTTTATTTACAAAACTGGAAAGTTCCCAGTAGGACACCCTGAAATTTATATTGGTGAAGATTGTCGAAAATTAACAGGTGATAATAATAATCTCACCAATGTCGAGGGTTTAATACTCTGTTCGATTTTACCTCCTCGTAATTTGTACCACCCTGTGCTACCTGTTCGCCAGCATGGCAAGCTCATGTTTACACTCTGTCGCTCATGCTGTGACTCTCTCGAGCAGGGTCAATGCACTCACGAAGACGAGGCACATCGTGTGCTTGAGGGTACATGGGTCTCTGACGAGATAAAAGAAGCCGTAAAATTAGGCTATCGTATTGTTCAAATTTATGAAATTTGGCAATACAAAACCACTCAATACAACCCGGTTACCCGTGAAGGAGGTTTGATTGTGTCTTATATAAATAAATTTCTGAAAATAAAACAAGAAGCGGATGGCTGGCCATTGTATTGTACAAATGAAACTTTAAAACAAGAATATTCAGCTCGTTATGAACAGGCAGAAGGAATACGATTAAATCCCGAAAACATTAAAAAAAATCCTGGACTGCGTTCAGTTGCAAAACTATGTCTCAACTCTTTCTGGGGTAAACTTGGACAGCGTGAGAATTTATCTCAGACATCAGTTGTACGTACACGCTCAAAGTTATTAGAAATGATAACTTGTCCGGATATTGAGATTAGCGATATCATACCCGTTAACGAACACTCGCTCTATGTTTGCTGGAAGTACAAAAACGAATCTTGTACTCCTCCACTTAACACAAATGTTGTAATAGCGGCCTACATTACTGCACAAGCCTGTTTAAAATTGTATAGCTATCTTTCTAAACTAGGTAAAAGAGTGTTATATTATGATACAGACTCGTGCATATACGTAAGTCGCAATACACCATTAGAGTACAAACTTCCAGTAGGTACACTTTTGGGCGATCTAACCGACGAAATTGAAAAAGATTGTGATGTTGGTAGTTATATTTCAACTTTCGTCTCTGGAGGTCCAAAATTTTACTGTTATAAAGTTAGAGCAGCTGACGGATCTGAACCCAGTGTTTGCAAGGCTAAGGGTATTACATTAAATTTCAAAAATTCAAAATTAATTAATTTCAACTCGATCCACGACTTAGTGATTTTGAATGAAAACCCGATATCAGTTTCCTCAAGAGTGATTCGCACCACTCGATTACACGAGGTCGTAACACGTGATGAAACCAAAACATGTAGAGTCGTTAATATGAAACGACGCAGGGCAGATAATTATGATTCTCTGCCTTATGGTTATAAACGACTTCGTGTAGAGCGTTAATTTATTATCTAGAAATTTATTATTTATTAAAAATTATTTATTTTGTTATTAATGTTTATTTATTTGTTATTTTTTTTACATAATGTTTATCTAACTAAAATCACCATCTCGTTTAGTATTCATCGCTACGAACTCAATAGTTCACTATACTCAAGGTATACTTATATTCTAAATAATAATAATAATAATATAAGAATAGTTCTTCTATATATTTAATTTTTACTCTCTGTTTACAGAATTGCACACTTTACCCTCAAATGAACCACAATCCAATAATATAGACAACGAAGGCACGGGTCAAACGCTGAACAAAAGAAGAATAGAAGATCTGAGAAGCATTCATACTCGAAACTATGCTAATTTTAACGTGGGCCATGAGGAAGAAGCACAGAACCAAAATCTACGAGAGAGCGCATCTGTAATTACCTCTACTGCTACAACGGAAATTTATAACCCTGAAAATGAAAGAGAAACTCCGATGGATATTGAGGAAACTGTGTTTCTTCAACTCAGCCATGAATGTATTAATATTTCTACCATGATGGACACTGATGTGGACCGAGTTGACGTAGCATGTATCGCAGGTTCACCAGATATGGAATATAATTTTGATGCTGACACTGTAGCATTAGATGTAAATGGTTGTTGGCGTATTTATTAAAAAGTATTATTTTTATTGTATATTTGTAAATATTATTTCCCCAATGTAATTTCTTAAAAATCATTGCATGTGTGTGTGTGTGTGTGTGTGTGTATGCATTAAAATACATCTAAAGAACAAATAAATATTGTAACTTTAGATAAAGTAATTTATTTTACCTAACCTCACATTCAGTTAAGATAGTTAAATGTATAAAGATTAAAAGAATTTAAAAAATTAAATGATTTAAACTCTATTTTCGTAAAAGAAATAAATTTTAAAATATTTCAGAATATAAGTTTTGAGAAATTTCAGACACTTAAAAAAAATAATAGTTTTACTCACTAAATCTGTCTATTAAGTCTCTACACAGCCATAGTGGTCAGGTGGCTAGCACATCGGACTGCCAACTCAGAAGTCGAGGGTTCGAATCTTGAGGTAGGTAATTTTTTTTTTTTTTTAATATAAATTATTTTATTAATTTATTGAGTATTTTTCATAATTATTTTAAATAATTATAAATGTTTTAGATTAAATTCAAATAAAAAATTTCAATATTGGACGAATTTTTGTTTTTTCCAACTCGTAGAATATTTCAAGTTTCTAGTTTCTCAGCTCTTTGCATATTTCTTATTTTAGGGAAACACTTGCATACCTGGCAAGCTTGTTCCTTTCCTATTCTTCTCTCCCCCTACACCTCTAGCTCACTGCCGCATCACTCGCTCTCCCTTGTTTTGCCAGCTAGTCATTCAGACGCGTATTTCATGCTTCTCTTCTTCACTACACCCTCTACCTCTCTCCATCTGTTTACCACTCTCTATTCTAGTCCCAGATGCTGGGACCGAGCACAACAATACCTTCACCCAAATTTCCATTCTGAATTCATTATCGCACTTTTTAAACCTTCCTCTAATAACCTGTATTCTTGTTGTATATAGGACATCATCTGATTGGCTCTAATATTCGACAACTACCACCCACTAAAATTATTATAATAGTGTCCATTGTGGTCACTTATAGGACGCAATCTGATTGGATATCCCCTACACGACAACTCATTTTTTCATTACCCCACTCCATTCTTTCTCTCTCTCTCTCTCTTACACATAACACCTGTGACGTCACTAAACTTTTCCTATAATTTCACCATCCCACCCCTCACCCTCGATCACCACAACCTGTGACGTCACAAATGTCTGGCTATAACTATCGCCATCTCTCTTTTCACACTAACCCCCTCTCTCTCTCCCACTCTTACACACTACAACCTGTGACGTCACAAAAATCATCCCATAATTCCACTATCCCCTCCCCTTACCCCCACCCTGTGACGTCACGAATGTCTGGCTATAAAATACCCACCCCTTCCCCCGCACCTCCCCTCTGTCTCTCTCACTCCCTTTACCCCCACTATCTCTTTCTCTCTCACTCTGGCGCCAGTGACGTCACTCTGTGACGTCACGAATGTCTGGCCATAATGGGCCCTTACTACTTAAAATATTTAATTTAATAAATGCCAAGAAGTTATTGAAGTTAGTGAGAGAGATATTATAAATGTAAACACGTTGTATACAAACAAGAACGCACAGTAAATAACGAGAAGAACTTATTTTTGAATTTATTCTGTTGATTAAAGAAAAAAATTTTTGTTTGAAAATAGGATGTCTTCTTTTTTATTTAAATTAAAGTTTATCGATTTAATGTGTTAGATCTCAGAAATGTTACGTTTAAAACAATGTGATTCTTGGTCTAAAATTTAGGTATTCACCTAATCCTAAAGTTAATTTTAACTTTTTTGAAAGAGCCTAAGTCGCCTTTTCCATTCACTTTTTTCCGTGTAATTTTAATCTTTTCGAATTACTTTTCTAGAAAATCTAGCCCACCAAACTTGAACAATGAAAATACAAAAAAAAAGTCTTTCTCAACTTCAATCTCCGTTTCTATTAATCAAAATTATCAACATTTAAAGCGGACATGTTTTTAATACCATTTTTGTAAGCGGTCCCACAATTTTGTCCGGTAGCGTATTATCCAAAATAGCGACTGTCTGGAAGACAAACTGTGCATTATAGTCAATATGACAAAATCAGTTTTTTAAAATAACTTTTTAAAACAAATTTTGGAACCTATGTTTGTTAACAAATTATTTTCCATTTATCAAGAGCTATAACTGATATAATAACTCTATTGAACTTTATTATTTTAAAAAAGAAAATTGTCTTCCAGTCCGCTGCCATTGTGGATAAATGTCACGAAAAAAATGTGTAATATTTAAATTTAAGTTACTTTTTATGTATCTTATAGTTCATGTTTTAACCTTTTAAAATAAAATTATGATTAAATAATACATAGGTTTGTGTTTTTCACATTGTACTTTAATTTTACAAAAAAGGGGGGTAATTTCTTGAAATTTGAGAAATAAGTTAAATAAGATATTATTTATCTACTCGCAAAGTTTTAATAGAACTAGCTTCACCGTTTTTATATTATAAATGTTTTAAATTGTCTATTTAACATGGGAAACATGCACAAAAACTTTGCGCAGCCCACATTTTATTTAATATCTTTGGAACTTTTCTTACCGATTTTTTATAAAACTAACATATTATTCTCAGAATCAATTAGATTTTTATGTAAAAGTTTTAGAATAACTAGCTTCACCGTTTTGTTGAATGAAACATTTTCATCATTATTCACTATGACGAAAATAACAAAGCTGCGCAAGACATAGAATGACATATAAGAATGTTAGGTTTCTATTCAGGGATGCCAAACGACTGTCACAAAATGCACGTATCTACGCTTGCGCCGCGATCATCTCTGATTGGTCGTTGGCTTTTATGTGTTGGCATCCCTGGTGTATGCTAGTTTAGTGCTAGCAAATGTATAATTTTCTTTAATGTGTGCGTAAGGGGAGTTACTAGAGAGGACAGCCAATCCAGAAATGTTTTTTTGGCCGTGGACTATAGTATAGAACTGAATCTAATGAAGTAACACGAAAATTTTTAAGGTGACTTGCCGCCGGAGAAATACCTTACTAGTTTAAGGATTGAACCCATACACATGGGATCCTATGTACAGTGTTCCCTCGAGAGTTCGTGCCAAAGTTCCTTGGCACACAGGATCCCATATGGGAACCCATGTAGGAACTTTTAAGGGATCCCATACGGGAACCCATACGGGAACACACGTGGGAACATTAGGAATTTTACATAAGGTTAAAGTGTTATTCCAAACTCTGCGCGTAAAATCCGTAAAAGATGTAAAACTGTTACTATAGAAGTAGGTAATAAACGCTCTTACTTCCATAGTGGTAAAATTACCGAATTATTTTTTCAGTGTATTAGAAATTTAGTTTCAAAGTACCTTGGTTACCGTTTCTTCATAAGAGACCATGATAAACAAATAATTTTTTCAACTTCTAAATTATTTAGCAAAAAATTCTCAAATTTTGCATGCTTTTTTGTTTTACAAAATAATATCATTTCTCAAAGTTTAAAAAATTTCTGACATTTCTTAATGTTTGTCCGATTCCTCATTAACGTATATTACCTATGTAATTTACCTTCCTACATTTCTACATAATATGGCATACGTCAGTTCACGTACAGTCGCGGCCATATATGCCTTCCCTCGTCTACGCTTGTCTTATGCACGTGATCATATGCGTAAGACAAGCGTAGACGAGGTAAGGCATCAATGTTCCTGACTGTTCATTTAATCACGTGCCAGCGCGCGAAAATTAAAATTTTAAACATGCTCAGATAACCAAGTATACAAATTCAAAGTATCTGGTAAACCAACACTATACTTGCCATGTAGTACCTTTGTTTTGTACTAGTATGATCCGAGTATATATCTTCAGTTACTTGCATTAAACTGTTACAATGCTAGTATGCGCATACTCTTTTTTTTAACAGTATGATGTACTGGCCCTGTACTTGGATTATAATCTAACTATCAAATTTCCAAATTATTTTTCAAGATGGTAGATTAGTACGACTGTGGTACGAGTCCATATTTATTTAGTACGCCGTATTAACTGAAAATGTTAAAGTTTCTATGAATTACATACAAGTGTAATACTAGTACGATACAAGTATGTCGTATAAAAGTAATAAAAAGGTATATACATACAGGTACTATACCAGTTTAGAATCATTACTTCGAAAATTAGTATCATTATACTCGTATTGTAGTAATATAATGCATTGGTACGTGGTACGCACAGTAATTGTGCGCTGGTTATGTGGGTCGATATATGTACATTATACACCCATGCTCATAAATGCTGTCCTTCCGGTTTATTGTTAGATCAATAAACAAACAATAAACCGGAAGGACAGCATTTATGAGCAGAGGTGTACATTTGACATGTAAATTACCCAGCTTTCTACGTTTTCTATGTTATTACGTCGGAAATGCGCATTCCAAAAAATTACAAACTGATAAAGGAAAAAAATTTTACAATTAGCAATTTGAAGAATTAATGAGAATTTATAAGATCAACCTATATTCAACCTATATAGTAATCTCAAACCATCTAATTGTTTAGAGATTTTATTCGAAAAAGTTAAAGTTAACTTTCAGAAAAGTTTAACATTTAGTAAAATTAAAAAACTTTTGGCTGTTACTATACACCAACTTAACAAAATAAAATAGTGCTATTGTAACAACAGTATTTTTTTCTTCAGAATAGATTTTTTTTATCAACAATAAATATAAAGTCGTAAGAAATATTGTGCTATAAGAAAAAAGAAACATAAATATTTTTAAAGAAAATTCTTTTCGGATATGAATAACTCCTGAAAGAAATTATTATTTTCCAACTTTAGTGAACCGCTAGATTGGAAGGAAAACTTAAAACTCTGGAGAATAGAATGGAAAATGTCTTGATAAAAGAGAAATCAAATAATATTTTTCTTTATAATGTTGAGGATTCAACAACACTTAATCAGGACTTAATACATACTGTTTTGAAAATTTTTAATACGAATAGTATAAATATTAAAGATGAGGAGATAGAAAAAGTTATTAGAATTGGAGAAACTGAAGGTAAGAGACCAATATTGATTACTTTAAAAAATTCTAGAAGTAAATCTGCCTTTTTCAAGAATGCTCGAAACCTTCAAACAAAAAATATTTACTTTTCGAATGACTATACTTCTAATTAACAACATATTAGAAAAGAGCTGAGGAAAATTCAATTTCTTAGACAACAAGGAAAAGCAACCACAATCAAGGGTACTAAAATCTGCCTAGAAAACATTTTTTATGATATTAAGAGCATTATAAAAATAATAAAGGAGGAATATAACATTAATTAAACCAACAGCAAAAAAAGAGGACGAACCTGAAAAAATTTTCTAAATACCGAGAATGAGACTAATAATAACAAGAAGAGTAAATACAAAGAAAATTCTATAAAGAACTTTTTTCAAGAAAAAGTCGACTCATAAAAATCTAGACTTAAAAAAAGAAGGAAGAAAGGAGTCATCTGTGAGAAGATCACCTCGAGTAATTTTTTTGGAACTCAAGAGGAATTGGAAACTTGGAAGAAATTTTTGAACACATTGACAATGAAGATATTGCATGCATCAGCGAGACGTGGCTTAGGTCAACTTCAAATGTTATTATACCTTTCAAGAACTACAACTGCCAGATAGTGTACTAAAATTAATAAATTTGCACAATAAAATGTGACAAATGTTCCAGCTACCATTGAACGTCGTGTAAATATGAATATTTTTTAAACCAGTTTCTTAATCTCTATGAAACTTTACAGGCATATTTTTGTAATAATTATTGTTTAATTCTTAAAGTTTGGACAGTTTCTGATCATTTTGAAAATAAGGTTGAACATCCTTAACTTCCGGAAAAGTTAAAGTTAACTTCTGAAAAAATTAAATTAGAAATATTAAAATAAAACTCGTTGTCAACTACATGTACAAAACATTGTATGAGATTTGATAATTGCGCTATAAAAATGTAATAGCTCTGCGAAATTTGTTTTTTATAGATTCATTATTGATTCATTATCGAATCATTGTTCATTTATTATTTATTCATTATTGAATCATTGGTGGTTCATTGTTGGTTCATTATTAAATCATTGCTGATTCAGTATTGATTTATTATTGAATCATTGTTTATTTATTATTGATTTATTATTGGATTATTATTGGATCATTGTTGAATTATTGGTAATTCATTATCGATTCATTGTTAAAATACAATTTAGAAGATATAGACTGCTCAGCGCATAAGAATGTTAAAAAAGACTGATTGTTAATAACATGAACAATCCATTGTATGTAATTCGATAAATGAGCTGTAAAGAATGTAGTAGCTCTTCGAAATTGTTTTCTAAATTTATATATTGAAACTGTAGAATGTATTCTAGGTGATAATCAAGTAAACCCTACTACTGTCAATGTGTTTTTACTACTTTACCTAATCCTTTACTTTCTAATAAGCAATTTATAAGTATGAAATATTTATTTATCGGACCGAATATTTTCATCACAATACGTTAAAATTTACTATGTGTTACGTAAAGCGATTTATTTACATCGTGTCTCAATACAAAATACAATGAAATTTTTTACAGTTCCAATGCATTTTCTGTTGGTGAAGAGTAAATTATGTATTTTACAACTATGAAATTTAGTACATTTGTACTGAAAGGAGAAGGTAAATTTTAAAACGATGTGGCCAAGAGGTTCAAAATTTAAAGAAGCTTGACAATATAGCTGAAAGTTACATGCTTACAATTTCATGCTCCTCTTCTTGTCCCTTTCTATTTCATGCGTCATTACATGCGATAGAGGAAGAGCAAAATAGCAAAACTCTTCGGCTTAGGGGGATCGTGGACCTTTCTTTTTTAGGCTAGACCAAATATACATCGCTTGATTATCCGTCCACATGGTCCACGCGCATCTCGTTGCGCACCATGCGTCAAGTCCGGCCCAACGCGTCCCACCCTCTAATCCACCCTCTAATCTCGCGCGGTAAATCACGGTTCTACGGTCTCTCGCAGTTTTCATTATGATTTTCGAAATTTGAGATCATATATGCAAAAGTAGGTGGTGGGTGGTATTTTGAAAATTAAAGTCCCAATACATCAGGTTGGTAGGTGGGTAGTGTTGGGAATAGAATAGTTGCTCCAAAAACATATACCCAGTGGGTGGGTAGGGGGGTGTTAGGCATATGATACATACATTGAAAACATATACTAGGTGAACAGTGGGTGGTAGTAACAACAATTTATTTTGTATGCAATTTCTACAGATGGATGGTAACATAAAGACATGCAAATTGGTCCTAAGGTAAAAGTTAACAACAAGACAGAGTTTATGCAAATTAGAAAGGTTAAGATTTTAAGTTAAACTTGGTGCGATTCGATTGCAGCGCCGTCTATGGAGAAATCACCCGCTTGGAAAACCTAAAAGTAGAGGTTACTTTTAAATTCCCTCTTAAAAGTAAGGGTAAAATTTCAAAATGATGTAGGAGATTCCCCAAGACATTGCCGACATATGGTAATACTGACTAAGGGTAACCGATTTTGGAAATCTACCTTCCCCCAATGCATCGAAAATTTCCTGAAAATTTATAAAATATTTACTTGCAATATTCGAAATATGTGATTGCAAAATTTAGTGAAAATATTTTAAAGACTTAAATGTCTCGATAAATTAAATGTTTAGCGTGAAACTTTCCTGAAAATTGACTGAACATTTTCGCCTAATTATAATTATAATTATAATTAGGCGAAAATGTACTTTAAATGTTCAGGAAATGTTCACGCTAAACATTTATTTGATCGGGACATTTAAGTCTTTACAAAATTATTACTAACTGTTGCAATCACATATTTCGAATATTGGAAGTAAATATTTAATTAATTTTCAGGAAATTTTCGGTGCTGTGGGGGTTACAAATGGAAGACAAGTAATCTGCATTACCGGCACAAGGTAACACCACATGGTAACACACGGAAAATCTGCATTACCGGCCGACGGTAATTTATAAACAAAAGTGCTAAAAATCCACTGAAGATAACTGACTTCGGCGCCACCGAGCGGCAAAAATCGGAACTCTGGCCTGGAACTCTCATAGCTACACTACTATTACGTATCTCATATTTTTTCTAAAGAACAAAATTGGGAGCTAAGGTTTATGCAAAAATATTTTTTTGACCCGCCCTAATGTGCAAATAGAGTGCGCGCGCACATTGAAATATGTGTTACGCAAAAATCACAAGATCTGACCAATTTTTAAGTTACCTTTTAATTGTTAAACAATTTGAATTTGTTTAAACATTTTTATATAGTTTTCATTTATTTGATTAATTTCACAGCCACACAAAAAATAAAGTTCCTTAATCTGGGTTGGAGACCTATATTTTTGTATGTAAGTTGAGGCGCTGAATTCGAATCCGCCATCAGAATTGGCCTAGCACCTCAAGTTTTGACCCTAGCCTCAAATTTAATAATAATACATTTTTTGTACGTTAGAATTTGAACCCGCCCACATAACATTAATACATGCATAAGATCATACCCAGATCAGGAAACTTTTTTTTTATGTGGATGAGTTTTTATTACTTTAAAAGCTTATATTTTGTTAAATAACGAAATTGATAAAAATTGTAGTTGACTTATCAAAATCAAAGAACTAATCTAAAAGACAACTTTAATATTATGGTTTGACCTATGTGTAAATGACTCATAGTTGTATATTTGAAATCTTACCATACATCAGTTTTAGTCGTAAAAATTCCATCCAAAAAGCTTTCAGGGGGCATCCATTTTATTGGCAACATTGCTTTACCACCCTTTCTATAGTAATCGCTTCTATAAATGTCTCGAGCCATACCAAAATCAGCTATTTTTACTATTCGACCGGGTCCCTTGCAAGTCAAAAGACAATTTCGTGCCGCTATATCTCGATGTATAAAGCGGGCATCTTCCATATACTTACAACCGTTTGCAACATCGTAAGCACACATTATTAAATCCTGCATTGATAAGGTTGTAAGACGATCCTGTAGTAAATAGAGATTAATAAGCATTTTTATACAGGTTTGAGGGATCATGTAGGCGATTTTATTCATTTGATGTTTTTTAATTGTCATTTGAGGTTTATTTACACACCGAAAAAAAATATCTTCTTCTTTTCAGCGAAATCCACTCTTTTTGATGCTTTTTTTCTTCTACAATATGGTATCAAAATGATTCCCCTTGTTTTGAAAGAATGTTATACTCATCAAAATGAGAGGAACTTTCGTCTCATAGGGTAAACTTTCTCACTTTCACACTTAGATTACATTTAATCATTTAAAGAAAGTTAAAATCACTAACTTATACCTTCATTGATTCACATAAAGAAAGGAACATTTTGTATGTTGTTTTATTAAATACGCGAGTAAAATAAACATGTCACACTGCTAGGTTATATTGGTCTTTTACTTCAATTTTACATTCGTATACACAAGCAAATAATGAAGTCAAAATATTATTATGTGGACAGAACACTAAAATATTATCATCCAGTCTTAAATCTTTTAAAGCACACTGTAAATTGTCTTTCACAATCGAAAACTAAAGGTGAAAATAAACGGTAAAGCTGACGACGCGACGCGATACAATTGTTACTGATTGCGCATGTGTACTACTTTCCTATCGAAAGAAGTGGATTACTCTCAACATAAGATTAAACCGTGAGAGTCGTCTTCTAATATTTTTCCTCTTTAAAACAGAGGAAAATACTATTGGTTGTAGTATAATTAGCTCATTTTGAGTAAAAAACTCAAGAGGATTTTATGATAGGAATGTTCCGCTCAAAAGAAGAAGATATTTTTTTCGGTGCAGATATCAAATATTAATTTTAAATATTTATTATTTTTGAAGATATTTGCATAAAAAGATTATTGCACCTTTTTTCAATTAGTCATAACTTTTTTAATTTTAGTTGAAGAAAAAAGTTGTTTAAATGGTTTTTACTCAGAAAGCGTAAAATTTGTAAAAAAATGTTAGTTTAAAGACATATATAATTTTTTAATTTGTTTTTTAAAAATTATATTTTATTTTTATTCAATTAACCTGTGATCGTGCACTAACCAATCATAAGAAATATTATGAATATTGATCCTAAACAAGTTGATCCTCAAAAGTTTTTCTAATATTGTTTGATATTTTAAAAATAAAAAATTTTCGATGAAAGATAGAAGAAAAGAGACAGTTATCACTTCAGGAGGAATGAAACAGACAGTCTAAAAAAAGTCAGTCCAAATGGATTATTTTGATTTTTGAACTAGAAAACACATATTTTCATGTAATATTTTTTAGTGGAAGTGTGAACAATAATTATATTTTTTACATAATGCGTAATTAAAAATTGGATTTTTATGAAAATTAAAAAAAATTCTAAGTACAAGAAATTTAGAATAATCTAACGTTAGATCATTCTTAATTTCTAGTAGGGGAGAGTAGTCAGAGTTGGACAGTGGTCAGAGTTGAAACATTGCGTATATTTTGTTTTATCACAGTAGATCC
This sequence comes from Ganaspis brasiliensis, assembly GCA_037103525.1. NCBI lineage: Eukaryota > Metazoa > Arthropoda > Insecta > Hymenoptera > Figitidae > Ganaspis > Ganaspis brasiliensis. The sequence continues at coordinate 814,966 of JAZKLR010000283.1, read as the reverse complement.
ATAGTTCTACGTGTGTAAGTACTTATTAGCAATGCCAGGAAACTTTTTACATGGATTGCAGTGAAGTGTGCGAAATATATCCTATAAAAGAAACGAGTACCGAAGGTCAGCGTTAAACGAAAAAGCGTTAACAGTTAACGAAAAAGGATATTTTATACCTGGTTCCTTGGTTAGGGAGAGAAGGTAATTGTTAAAAGTTTAGGGAAAAGAAAACTCTCTGCTCATTATACAAACTAGAAAAAAAGCGTGCGCTAAAGCGCACGCCAAATTTTATTATTTCTTAAGAGGGGAACACCAGATGTAACAAAAAATGTGCTTTTTTTCAAGAATTTTTTCCTAGAAAACCATGAAACTTTTTGAAGAATAATATTTATTAGTTAAAAGCACATGTTAAAAACTGTAATTAAAAAAAAATAAAAGTGTTATAATTATGTAAAATAAAAGAAATACATAACATAATAAAAAAAAAAATTAATGATAAGAAGACATTGCAATAAATTTAAAATGATGTGATCTTTGATCCATCGTGAATATCAATTTGCAAATTTTGATTAATTAAAAATTAATTAAATAAAAAAAGATGAAGAATAAAATCAAGAATATCAAGAATAATTATAAAAAATTATGATATACCTAATACAATTTAAAAACTTTACTTTAAAAAGTTTACCGATCAACAGTCTCTGCTCTTAATATTTTAGAACCTTCTTCCAATATAACCAATAAATGAATGTGAGGTAAACCGCGCTTTTGAAATTTAATAACATAAACATAGGACTTTACTTGTCCAAATAGTTTATCATCTACTATAGTTTCCATTAATTTTTTTACTTTTAAATGAAAGACTCTTGCAACCGTGTCAGGTTTATTAGAAGCTGACTGATTAAGTAATAAATTTTCATAAATTTCTTTCCATTTTGAACTACATGTCATTGTAATAAATAAATCAGGTCTACCATGAAAAGCTACATAATGGTCATTGCATATTAATATTGTTTTAACATGTTATGAGGTGATCCTATAAATGTTGAAGGCAGTATCAACATCTTGCCAACATTTACATTATTTTCAAGTTCTTGTTTATCTAAAATCCTTTGTAAGTTTCACTTCTTAATTTTGTTTGATTATTTTTACAAAAATGTAACCTAACTTTTTCAACTTTGACATAATTATCAACTAACCATTGCTGAAACATTCTTCCACCATATAAGAATTGATTGAAGGTATGACCTCTTACTCCTATTTTATATTTTATGTAAGCTGATCTGGGTACAGTTTGATTTCTGGTTGGTTTGTCACTATGAGTACGAATCATATCGAGACTATAACCCTTGCTTCCTAGAGGATAAAGTATAGGATATATCCAAGGTTCAACATTTGGATCTAAATGACTAACCAATTGCAATTGTTTAATCGATGTATTATAAACCGTTACATAAGACTCTGGTATTAAACCTTCAGCATTCATATTAAAAATAGTAATTTCATTACAATTTTTTTAATTCATGAGGGTATTTTTCTAAAGGCAACGATACACCACCATGACTGCAACAATAATTATAAGTTAATTTCTTTTGAATTTTTCTTTCTCAAAATGTTTAGCCTTGCATCTTTTGCAAAAACACGACATTTTATCAAGATAATGTTCGTTATAACTTGGAACATGTATGCTATTAATATTTTTTTCTGCATAAGCAAAATCACGAATATTAATGTTGTTTTCATTTCCATAAATGACTCCATTTTTTACCTTATGTTCCGAAACATCTATTTTTTCCTCATCGATTACGTTTCTTTTTGATTTTAATCTTTTACGTTATTGTTTTTGTTATTTTCCGTGATTTTTTTTCATTTTCTTATCACAAATCCTTACATCTTTCTCCTGTATATTTTTTGAATGTAGTATTTCATTATTTTCATCCTTATCATGGCACGTCTTCTGTTTCAATTTTAAACTTTGACGATAGCTTTTTTACATTCTGCTCTATTTTTTTTTTAATTTTCTGATTAGAGGTGTTAACAATTTTTGTCTGGCTCACTATTCTTTGTAATTTCTCATTCTTATCATCTCCTCCTACTTCTTTAAGATACTTTAACCGACTTTCAACTTTCGTTGATATTCTGCACGACTTTTTTTACTTGTCCAATTACAATCGCAAGAAATTATTAATTTGTCAGAATTATTATCTCTCTTTTCTCCTTTTCCACATGTTTTTTCTTACAAACATTGATATTCTGTCACTATTTACACTTTCAAAATTTGTTATTTGTCTCTTTTCCATCTCTCCTTTTAACTTAGGTCTTTTACAATACATTTTTTCATATTTGGTACTGCTTTTTCTAGTTTCTTAGTCAGGAATATTAACAACTTTTTTCTGTTCTATTTTTGTATGTAATGAAGGACTACTACTATCTCCTTTTATTTCTGTAAAGCCGTCATTAGTTTAATAATTTAATTTTCTCTTCTGTGTCGCATCTTTTACATTCCTCACATGTAAATTATTGTTTTTTATTTATTCGATATTGCTAATTCCAAGTTTATATAATTTTGTAAAATTATCCGAAAATGAGATAACACATTTTTTTCAAACATCATATACAAATGAATTCTTATTAAAGCATAATTGTATACAATATTTTCAGGTTTAATATTTAAATATAAAGAAACATCAAACTCAATGGCCTATACACCACAATCAACAAAATTTGGTTGTTGTACTCTTATAAAACTACATTAGGTTTAAATGGATATAACCTGCATAAATATTCTCTTTGATCTTCATTTAAACATCCTTCAAAAAGACTATCATAAACAAAAAGTTCGTTTCCATCATAGTAAGAGCAAATCCAGTGACCCAAAAGTCGATTTCCATTAAACAATATTTGAATATCTGATTTATTCTCATTAATTGCTTTAATTTCATCTAACAGTTTTTCTAAATATACTGTAATTTGTTTTTGGAAAGTACCACCTGAATAAAGTTCCAGTAATTCCTGAAACTTATACATATGTAATTGTCATTTAGCATTTCCCAATTACGAATATCCTAATCTTTATCATTTATCATTTAAACATTTGCAATTAATTTATTTATTAAACAGTTATCAATCACTTGTTTAATGAATACACAATCCCATTTGATGGACACTTTTAGCATTTCATAACACTAACTTTATTGAAAATAAAAAATTTGAACACTTTCTAAATATTGTTACTTTAGTCAACACATTTTGCACACTTTCATTTAAATCACTGTAACTTTTCACATTTAATTTTTACTGTATATTTACTATTAGAGTTACTTTATTATTTATTATTAAACACTGACAGTTCATTTCTTAAATAAACACTTTTTATTCACCGTATTAAGTACTATTCAACACAAACTCTTAATAAACAAAAAGCATATTAATACTATACACTTTCACATTAAACAAACACTTAATAAAAAATACACAATAATTAGCATTATTAGCTTCCACATTATACACACTCAAGTTCTATTCATTAATAACTTTCACTACCATGCACTTCTATACCACGCACTAATGTATTTTTCTCTCTTTTCGTTAAAGCTCGAAAATTGTTTCTCTTTTCCAACACCAATTATAACACTCATTATGCAAGGGTTGACTCCAAAACCTTATTCGAAAACTTATTTAGTCTATTGTTCGTATTTAGAAAAAAAATTTTAAATTTAAAGAATATTTGAGTAATGAGGTAAAATTTCAAAATATAATTTATTTTCTCTCTTTTCAATAATACTCAAAAATTTTATCTCTTTTCATAAACCCATCAACCCTCATTATATAAGGGTTTGCTCTAATGATGATGACTCCCTGCAGGTAGTCTATTGTTTGTATTAAGAAATAAAATTTAAAATTCAATGTAATTTGTATAATGAGCAGAGAGTTTTCTTTTCAGTAAACTTTTAACAAATACCTTCTCTCCCTAACCAAGGAACCAGGTATAAAATATCCTTTTGCGTTAACTGTTAACGCTTTTCCATTTAACGCTTACCTTCAGTACTCGTTTCTTTTATAGGATTACCTTGATATTTGAATTTTATTTCTTAATACAAACAATAGACTACCTGCAGGGAGTCATCATCATTAGAGCAAACCCTTATATAATGAGGGTTGATGGGTTTATGAAAAGAGATAAAATTTTTGAGTATTATTGAAAAGAGAGAAAATAAATTATATTTTGAAATTTTACCTCATTACTCAAATATTCTTTAAATTTAAAATTTTTTTTCTAAATACGAACAATAGACTAAATAAGTTTTCGAATAAGGTTTTGGAGTCAACCCTTGCATAATGAGTGTTATAATTGGTGTTGGAAAAGAGAAACAATTTTCGAGCTTTAACGAAAAGAGAGAAAAATACATTAGTGCGTGGTATAGAAGTGCATGGTAGTGAAAGTTATTAATGAATAGAACTTGAGTGTGTATAATGTGGAAGCTAATAATGCTAATTATTGTATATTTTTTATTAAGTGTTTGTTTAATGTGAAAGTGTATAGTATTAATATGCTTTTTGTTTATTAAGAGTTTGTGTTGAATAGTACTTAATACGGTGAATAAAAAGTGTTTATTTAAGAAATGAACTGTCAGTGTTTAATAATAAATAATAAAGTAACTCTAATAGTAAATATACAGTAAAAATTAAATGTGAAAAGTTACAGTGATTTAAATGAAAGTGTGCAAAATGTGTTGACTAAAGTAACAATATTTAGAAAGTGTTCAAATTTTTTATTTTCAATAAAGTTAGTGTTATGAAATGCTAAAAGTGTCCATCAAATGGGATTGTGTATTCATTAAACAAGTGATTGATAACTGTTTAATAAATAAATTAATTGCAAATGTTTAAATGATAAATGATAAAGATTAGGATATTCGTAATTGGGAAATGCTAAATGACAATTACATATGTATAAGTTTCAGGAATTACTGGAACTTTATTCAGGTGGTACTTTCCAAAAACAAATTACAGTATATTTAGAAAAACTGTTAGATGAAATTAAAGCAATTAATGAGAATAAATCAGATATTCAAATATTGTTTAATGGAAATCGACTTTTGGGTCACTGGATTTGCTCTTACTATGATGGAAACGAACTTTTTGTTTATGATAGTCTTTTTGAAGGATGTTTAAATGAAGATCAAAGAGAATATTTATGCAGGTTATATCCATTTAAACCTAATGTAGTTTTATAAGAGTACAACAACCAAATTTTGTTGATTGTGGTGTATAGGCCATTGAGTTTGATGTTTCTTTATATTTAAATATTAAACCTGAAAATATTGTATACAATTATGCTTTAATAAGAATTCATTTGTATATGATGTTTGAAAAAAATGTGTTATCTCATTTTCGGATAATTTTACAAAATTATATAAACTTGGAATTAGCAATATCGAATAAATAAAAAACAATAATTTACATGTGAGGAATGTAAAAGATGCGACACAGAAGAGAAAATTAAATTATTAAACTAATGACGGCTTTACAGAAATGAAAGGAGATAGTAGTAGTCCTTCATTACATACAAAAATAGAACAGAAAAAAGTTGTTAATATTCCTGACTAAGAAACTAGAAAAAGCAGTACCAAATATGAAAAAATGTATTGTAAAAGACCTAAGTTAAAAGGAGAGATGGAAAAGAGACAAATAACAAATTTTGAAAGTGTAAATAGTGACAGAATATCAATGTTTGTAAGAAAAAACATGTGGAAAAGGAGAAAAGAGAGATAATAATTCTGACAAATTAATAATTTCTTGCGATTGTAATTGGACAAGTAAAAAAAGTCGTGCAGAATATCAACGAAAGTTGAAAGTCGGTTAAAGTATCTTAAAGAAGTAGGAGGAGATGATAAGAATGAGAAATTACAAAGAATAGTGAGCCAGACAAAAATTGTTAACACCTCTAATCAGAAAATTAAAAAAAAAATAGAGCAGAATGTAAAAAAGCTATCGTCAAAGTTTAAAATTGAAACAGAAGACGTGCCATGATAAGGATGAAAATAATGAAATACTACATTCAAAAAATATACAGGAGAAAGATGTAAGGATTTGTGATAAGAAAATGAAAAAAAATCACGGAAAATAACAAAAACAATAACGTAAAAGATTAAAATCAAAAAGAAACGTAATCGATGAGGAAAAAATAGATGTTTCGGAACATGAGGTAAAAAATGGAGTCATTTATGGAAATGAAAACAACATTAATATTCGTGATTTTGCTTATGCAGAAAAAAATATTAATAGCATACATGTTCCAAGTTATAACGAACATTATCTTGATAAAATGTCGTGTTTTTGCAAAAGATGCAAGGCTAAACATTTTGAGAAAGAAAAATTCAAAAGAAATTAACTTATAATTATTGTTGCAGTCATGGTGGTGTATCGTTGCCTTTAGAAAAATACCCTCATGAATTAAAAAAATTGTAATGAAATTACTATTTTTAATATGAATGCTGAAGGTTTAATACCAGAGTCTTATGTAACGGTTTATAATACATCGATTAAACAATTGCAATTGGTTAGTCATTTAGATCCAAATGTTGAACCTTGGATATATCCTATACTTTATCCTCTAGGAAGCAAGGGTTATAGTCTCGATATGATTCGTACTCATAGTGACAAACCAACCAGAAATCAAACTGTACCCAGATCAGCTTACATAAAATATAAAATAGGAGTAAGAGGTCATACCTTCAATCAATTCTTATATGGTGGAAGAATGTTTCAGCAATGGTTAGTTGATAATTATGTCAAAGTTGAAAAAGTTAGGTTACATTTTTGTAAAAATAATCAAACAAAATTAAGAAGTGAAACTTACAAAGGATTTTAGATAAACAAGAACTTGAAAATAATGTAAATGTTGGCAAGATGTTGATACTGCCTTCAACATTTATAGGATCACCTCATAACATGTTAAAACAATATTAATATGCAATGACCATTATGTAGCTTTTCATGGTAGACCTGATTTATTTATTACAATGACATGTAGTTCAAAATGGAAAGAAATTTATGAAAATTTATTACTTAATCAGTCAGCTTCTAATAAACCTGACACGGTTGCAAGAGTCTTTCATTTAAAAGTAAAAAAATTAATGGAAACTATAGTAGATGATAAACTATTTGGACAAGTAAAGTCCTATGTTTATGTTATTAAATTTCAAAAGCGCGGTTTACCTCACATTCATTTATTGGTTATATTGGAAGAAGGTTCTAAAATATTAAGAGCAGAGACTGTTGATCGGTAAACTTTTTAAAGTAAAGTTTTTAAATTGTATTAGGTATATCATAATTTTTTATAATTATTCTTGATATTCTTGATTTTATTCTTCATCGTTTTTTATTTAATTAATTTTTAATTAATCAAAATTTGCAAATTGATATTCACGATGGATCAAAGATCACATCATTTTAAATTTATTGCAATGTCTTCTTATCATTAATTTTTTTTTTTATTATGTTATGTATTTCTTTTATTTTACATAATTATACACAAATGAAACATTGTTTTAAGAGGGAAACATCAGTTGCAATTTTCGAAAAATCGTTTTTTCTTTTTTTGCATTTTCTTAAAGTATACATATTTAAAAATGTGTTTGTAAATTTCTAACTTGATCATGGCTATTCGTCTTTTGTTTTACGCTTAGATTTACAGTTTTTGTACCCTTCCTTCATAACTTTGAGGACAGAAAGAATAATATAAGAAGCAAAGGTCATTTCAAGTATTTAACAAACAATTACGTTGAAACTTTAAATGCGTTTTTCTCAAAATGACATTTTCAAAGTCGGTGATCATGATTACTCGAAAACCATTAAACCGATTTACTTGCAATTTGGTATGCTTAATTTACACATCTAAGTTGAGTAAGTGATCGAAGGATTTTTTTTATGCGAAACTTTTTTTTATATAGCTGAAAATCGACAGTTTATTTTAACGAAAATCATACTGTTGACTTTGACAGGTCACCATTTTGTCGAATATTTTTTTTTCTTCAAATCCTTCGATCACTTACAGGATAATTTTATTATGAATGTAAATCAATTTCATTTTTTCATTTGATACAAAGCATACTGGCAGAATCCTGATCACAGCGAAACACCTAATATGTCTAGTAGACATATTAAGCGACTCCGTGTTATACGCCTAACAAAAAACGTTCTTGTAGTTTCAAAGGTAGAGGATTAAATGTAGAAGAAACAAGCCAAGGAGAAATTAAGTTGACTAAAATTGTTCATTAAGATGTTATACGAAAATGTGAAACGTAATTTGGTGTTTGTATAAAGCGTTCATGATGTGTGTATAATATGAAGCTAAACGACGCTTGAGTACACCGGAAATTTTGCAATTCACAGTGCGCTTGGAAAAAATTAAACCAAAAGTCAAAACACTTAAAATTTTCTTGTGAATTTTGAAAGTGTTATGTTTAGAGATTAAGAAAATCGAGGAACCAAAATATTTCATCTAGAGCTTTTGAGAAAAGCGGAATTAAATTTTTTTTATAATTGCACTGTGTAACAGTTAAAAATTATTTTGAATCTGAGCTAGCCTAAGTTAATTGTCTTAAAAAACTAAAGGAAGAAATGTGTATTAAATTTCCCCCCTCCCGTAAAAATTTCATTTTTGAGCTAAAAAACTGTTTTTCTTCAGTTTTTATATAAAATTTACTGTTACTTTCTCAATTTAGGTCCGATTTAACTATTTTTTGTTTTAATTTAAAGCTAAAAAACAAGGCTTTTCATACTTAATAGATGTTTTATGTTTCAAGTAAAGTTTACCGTAGAAAAAGAGTACAAAATTTAAAAATTTGTCAATTTTTTTAAATTCTTTCAACTTTCTCAATGATTTATGAACCAATTTTATTTGGAACATTTTTTTCTGTGCTGAAATATTTAAAGTGTATTCATTCTGCGTCAAATGAGCTTTTTTAAATTAAATTGGTGAAAAACTGTCTGAGTATTTGCACTTTTTATCTTTACTTTCGCGGTATTATAATTAAGTAAAAAAAATAAAAATAAAAAAAAGTGACAATTTTTTTTATTTTTTAATCTTTTTCTACCGTAAATTTTACTAGAAACATAAAATTTCTTTTAGGTATAGAAATCCTTGTTTTCCAGCTTTAAATTAAAAAAAAATTAAATCGGACCTAAATTAACAAAGTAACAGTATATTTTATATAAAAACTGCAGAAAAACAGTTTTTTATCTCTAAAATAAAATTTTTAAGGGAGGGGGGAAATTTAATACACATTTCTTCCTTTACTTTTTTAAGACAATCAATTTAGGCTAGCTTCGATTCAAAATAATTTTTAACTGTTACACAGTGCAATTATAAAAAAAATTCAATTCCGCTTTTCTCAACAAGCTGTCGATGAAATATTTTGGTTCTTCGATTTTCTTCATGGACGTATGAATTATATGGACGGAGCACATCTTTGCGGGGTCGTACCTCTCGTCCGTAAGGGGGGATCCGAGATTAGTTGGCCGAACACACAGGAATACACAGTCAGCCAATCAGCGAGTGGCCAACTAGCTTCCCTCTTCCGATCGACCGAATCTACCCCCTCATCTAAAGTAAGAGCTTGTGCTCCGTCCATATAATTCTTAAGTCCATGATTTTCTTAATCTATAAACATAACACTTTCAAAATTCACAAGAAAATTTTAAGTGTTATGACTTTTGGTTTAATTTTTTTCAAGCGCACCTTGAATTCTGAAGCAGTTTTGCAATAAAAATGAATTTGTTAAGTTTAAAAGGTGTCAAAAACTTCATTTCTATTGGAACGAAACAAAATTAAAATTTTTAGTACCGTCAAGTGGGGCTATTTTGTGCACAAAACTGCTCTTTTTACACTCTATGCTTCTTAAAAAATCAGAATTTGAAAAAATAAAGAATTTATCTATTTAGTTATGTTGTAGACATCCTTCCAAAGGTGTCCTATGAGTAAGCCGACAAGAGAAAATTTTTTGTCTGAGTTATAGAAACTCAAAGTTGTGCACAAAATAAACCCCATGGTGGGGCTATTTTGTGTATCAAGGTTTGCTTATTTATAAAGTTGTGTAAAACATTTTTTTTACCGTTTTTGCTGTATGAAATATTATTTCTAGATATTCTAGAGTAAAATAAAGAAAAACAAAGCCAGAAATATTTTTTTTTTAGGAATTGTTTAACTAATTTGAAAGTAAAACCCTAAAATTTCACAAAAATATAGATTTACAAAGAAAGTTATTTATTTAAGAAAATTTTACTTAAAATAAATTTCATTACACATCTTGAGTTATTTTAAGTGAAAAAGTTTCAAAATTAACTTGAAAAGCATGTAATTATTAATGTTACTTTTTTAAGGTTTTTAAGACACTATGTGTAAAACTGAAATTTTATGCTTATTTCTTGTCTTCTATAACAAAAATAAGACAAAAATGTTTAAAAACGAAATTCCAAAGTAATTTTTACAAACTACAAAACATTTTATAAAAAAAAACTTGATTTTTTTTTTTTTAATAACAAATTATTCAAAATTTAAACAGATTCCCCGATAGGTACAAAAAGAAACCGACATTTTCAAGTGCAGACAACTAAAACGCGAATTTAAGTAGATATTTGATAGTTATTAAAAGCAAAAAAAAATTAAAAATTGTTTTACCTTTAAATATATTCAAAACCACCCTTAAAAACAACCCCAAGTGCAGGTATCAACAAATTTCCATTAGTTGCTAAATTACAAGTGCCTTAAAAAATAGCGAAAATAATCTCAGATATACTTCACTGTAATCTACCAAACTTACTCCTAAAAAGCACCCCGTACAATTCAATTATTATTTTAATAAAAATTCATCCCTCAAAATTAACCCCTATGTAAGATATCAACCTTTGGAACTTATATTAACATTAAAATATTTTTACTAGATACTTTGGCTCCAGGATTGTACCAGAGACTATTTGTGGTACTCTAACATGATTTTTAATGAAAACAACCCCAAAAACAACCCCTATTAAAGGCACTAACACTTTAGAAAAAAGTTTGAATCAGGATTATTTTCGCTGGAACTGCCGGCTTAAAGAGTTTTTCGGAAACAATTTGTAATACTCTAGTATAATTTTTCCTACAACAACCCCTAAAAACCACCCCTATCGAAGACACCAAGATTTTAGCAAAAAATTTAAATCAAGATTTTGTCGCTAGAACTGCTGGCTTAAAGAATTTTTTATGGATAGTTTGTGATCGTCTAGCATAATTTTTGTTAAAAACAACTCTTAAAAACCACCCCTATCAAAGGTACTAAGTCATTAGCAAAAATTTAATTCAGGATTTTTTTCGCTTATACTGCCGGCTTAAAGAATTTTTCGGAGATAGTGTGTGATACTCTAGCATAATTTTTGTCAAAGGCACCAAGACTTTAGCAAAAAATTTAATTCTAGATTTTTTTCACTACAACTGCCAGCTTAAAAAATTTTTCGGAGATAGTTTGTGATACTCTAGCATAATTTTTGTCCAAAAAAACCCTTAAAAACAACCCCTATCAAAGGCACCAAGACTTTAGCAAAAAAGTTAATTCTAGATTTTTTTTACTAGAACTGCCAGCATAAAGAATTTTTCGGAGATAGTTTGTGATACTCTAGCATGATTTTTATTTAAAACAACACCTAAAAATCCACCCCCATCGAAGACACCAAGACTTTAGCAAAAAATTTAATTCAGGATTTTTTTCGCTAGAACTGCCGGCTTAAAGATGCTGGAGAATAATCTACATTTGTCAAAATTAAAAACAATAAATATTTGTTTTCAAAAAAGTTAATTATCTGTTTACACAAATTAAAAGGTACATTAAGGTATTTATAACTCAGAAAATGAAATTAAATAAATTTAAGTGAACTTCAAAGGAACTTTACGATTTACAAATTCAATATCCTCAAACGTCAAATAAGTAACATAATCTCTTATTATATTAAAACGAAACCTTTGTCGTCAACAGAAATTCGTCGTTAAGTCGTTCATCCCCTTCCACTTGGTTCACTAATGTTCTTTGTAAGCCACACTGAGAGAAAAAAAAGGTTACTACAACGGAGGACACAAGTAGAAATTGCCTGAGTGACCCCGGTAGTAGAACTCGAGTTAACGCAACTTGGGACTCCGGTAAATACTGCTTGGGTCTCCAATTACGTCGACTTGAGACCCAAGCAGTATTTACCGGAGTCCCAAGTTGCGTTAACTTGAGTTCTACTACCCGAGTCACTCAGGCAATTCCTACTTGTGTCCTCCGTTGTAGTAACCTTTTTTTTCTCTCAGTGCACTTTTAAAATCAATTTTTTATAATCTTTTTGAACTATTAACATCAATATAACTTAGGCACTTATACAATTAAGTGTAGTAGTGTCATGATAGTTACGCATGCGCAGTTGATCAAAATGGTCCATTTGTATGCTCAGTAAATCAATATCATTAATTCTTATGCGCACTAGATGTTTATGGCAATTACACATGCGCAGTAATGCTCTATGGCAATTACACATGCGCTGTAATGCTCTATGACAATAACACATGCGCAGTAATGCAGTGTAGGATCTAACTAAGTTTAGTAGTTGGTACTTTTTTTTTAAGTACAACGAAAATTAAAATTTTATTTATTTACTTGTGCAAAATTCCTTATGTATATTTTACTTTTCAAAATTATATGTTCTACGCAAAGTGTATCACTTTTTTGTTAACATGTTTTTTGGTTTCCGTTTACGTTTAAATTATTAGAAATCCATTCTGTTTTGAGATTTTATTAACTGAGCATGTTTAAATTATTTTGAAACCTATTGCACATCTGTAAAGCTTAGAGAAACCTACTGCGCATGCGCAACTACACGAAAAAAAATATCTTCTGAAACTCACTCAAATTTTCGCGCATTTAGCCTCAAGTCTGTCAACATCGTGTAGCACGCTCGCTCGACTCCGGTTGTCGCCGTGGAGGGATTCCGGGAGCCACCATTTGCCAAAGGGGCGCATCCGCGGATGCCAGGATGGGCACTAGCGCCCGTCTTTACTTTGTTATAGATATACCTGCACCTGGTCATTGGCAAATTCGAAGAGGAAGTAAGTAGATATACAAGGAGGTTTCTAAATATAGATTTCTGTTACCGACATTTACCGACATATTTTTTCAGATATTTGATTTCATGATAAAGGTGATTATGAAATTTGAACTCCATGACTTTTTAAAAAAAGGATATATGGAGTTTGAGCTTTTTTTTGTTGTTATTATTTTCATGTTGAGTTGCATGATGTTTTTTTTTTCATGGTGACTTGCAAACTAAAGGTTTCCTTAGAAAAAGAAATGTCTTTGGGAAAGTGTAATTATTATTTTCATGGTGATTTGTAAATTATGTTTTTTTCATGATAGTAAGTGTGACATTTAAACTGTGTGACTTTTAGAAATGTGTATATGGTTCTTAAAAACAAATTGTAATTGTTATTTTCATGGTGATTTGCAAATCATGGTTATATAGTTTTTTATTATATGGATATCTCGTTCTTAGAAAAAAGTTTTTAGTGAAGCCGTGTTTTGTTATCACTCCTCAGAAAAAATTTTGTTGCGGATGTGTATTTAATATTTTCATTATGATTTTTAAAATTAGAGATGCAAGAGAATTGTTTTTAATTGGTTATCTCTTTCTTAGAAAAAGTTTTAGCTTAGTGGTATTTTATCACTTTTTACTTCGGCTAAGCTGTGTTCTTTATCACCGATTTTATTTTGACTTGGTGGAATATAACTTAGTGATTAGAGACATTGTCTTATGAATTGCAACTTTTTAAATGTCTCTCCCACACATTAATTTGATAGATTTATAGTTTCCGTTTTAATGACATGGCATTATATTTACAAATTATTTTTCTTAGTACGTGAGAACAAAGAGAGAACATATTTTAGTAGCTATATATATATATATATATATATTTGATAGTATAAAAAAAGACATAATAAAAACAATTTCAATTTTTTATAAACATTCAATTATTTAGCAACTGTGCTAAATGAAACTTTAGAAATTTCTTGAAAACTAAAAATATTGTATTTAAATAAATACTTTGTAATTTTTCACAAAAGAAAAATGAATTCAATTATTTTTAAAGATATTAAAATTATGGAAAGTGCTTATAAAACTTTGAAGGAATCAAAAAAAAAATAATAAGTTTTTTAGTGATGTGGAAAAGTGGATTAAATTAGGTGTACAAAATATTAGAATTCTGAATAAAATTTTGAGAGTTAAAAAAGAATCTTTAAAGATAAGTGAGAAAACTAGCATCACAACAATACTTGGAGTTTTGAAATCAATAAACAGAAAATTCAAGCAGCTACAGAAACGAGGTGATAGTTATTCAAAAGGAAGTACCAAAAAATTAGATAGAATAATTTGGGAAGATTTAGAATCAGTGTTTAAAAATAGAATTCGGACAGGTGCAATTATTAATTTAAGGTACAAAGACTTACTCTGTTTTTTAAAAGACTCAAAGTCTTTAATTGAGTCATGTTTAATAAATGCTTTGAAGCAAAATAATGGTTTAAAAGTTAATTTAACACTAACCTTAAAATTCACAACTATAGAAAGTGGAAATATTATTGAAGAAAATAAATTTTTTAATACGAAAAATAAAATTATTCTTCCATCTACAGACATTAATACAGTTTTTCATGAATTAATTGAATATGTTTTACAAGAAGTTAAGGAATTTAGTCAAGAGAAATCAGGCTGGTCATTAAAAGAAATTCTTAATGTAATCGTTAATATAAATAGATTTTCTCCTATACAAATAGGTTTAAGTACACACAGACGATTACCAAAATTTATACGAAACAAGCGAGCAGTTGTCAATATTATAAATAATGATAACTTTTGTTTTTTATGGTCTGTAATCGCAGCTCTTAACCCAGTTAAAAAAAATGCTAATATTATTAGTTCTTATCCAGATTTTAGAGAACATTTAAAATATGAAAATTTAAAATTTCCCATTTCTTTGATAGATATTGTAAAATTTGAAAAAATGAATAGTTTAAGAATAAATATTTATGGGTTAGAGAAAAAGGAAATAATTCCTTTATACATAAGTGAACAGTTGTCTAAAAAAAAACTATTCATTTATTAATGATTGAAAACAACGCAATTGAATTAGAAAGTGATAATGGAGAAAGAATTAAAATTTATCACTTTGCTTGGATACGTAATTTATCTAGATTGGTAAAATTACAAATTACTAAAAATAAAAACAAAACTTGGATTTGTGATAGGTGTCTGTGTCACTTTAAATATAAAAGTTCTTTAAATAAACATCAAATAGATTGTGAAAATTTGAATAAATGTAAAATTATTTTACCATCAGAAGAAGAAAAGATTTTAAAATTTAAAAACTATAGATTCAAAGATAAAGTTCCATTTGTCTTTTATGCAGATGTTGAAAGTATTTTAGAACCTATTGTTGACAAAAGTAATCCAAATGCATATTTGAAGCATGTTCCTCACAGTATTGCATTTTATTTAAAATGTGAATTTAATGATTCTCTTTCAATATTTGAAAGTTATAGAGGAGAAGATTGTGTTATGTGGTTTATAAACAAATTAAAAGAAATATCTGAATTAGTTGATGTTCAATTGAAAAATATAATTCCAATGAAACCATTATCTTTACAACAAGAGATAGAATTTAGAACTGCAAAATAATTTCATATCTGTGAACAACCGTTTAAGAAAGGTGATATAAGACATCATAATCATAATCATTTTACAGATGAATACAGAGGTTGCAGTCATCAAGGATGTAATATTAATTAAAAAAAGTCACATATGTATTATACCTGTAATTTTTCATAATCTATCAGGATATGATGCTCACTTTTTTATTAAAGAATTAGCAACAAGTTTTGCCGGATCGATGACAGTTTTACCTATTAATAAGGGAAAATACATATCTTTCACAAAATATGTAGAAGGGAAAAACATTTGTTTCAGATTTTTGAACTCATTTCGATTTATGCCTAACAGTCTAGAAAAATTAGCATTGTTTCTAAAAAATGATGAAAAAAAATTACTAAAAAATTATCTAGCAATCTCAATGAATTAAAATTAACAAGAAAAGGAGTTTTCCCGTATGAGTACATAAATTGTTGGGAAAGACTGAATGAACCTGAACTACCTCCAAAAGATGCTTTCTATTCAAGATTAAATAATTCTAATATTTCAGATGAAGATTATGTATACGGCACCAGGACTCTCATTTGATGCAATGTTAAAATTAACAAATGTTAAATTAGAATTATTAACTGACATGGAAATGGTCTTATTTGTAGAAAGAGGAATTCGAGGTGGAATTTCACAATGTTCGAACAGATATGCGAAAGCAAATAATAAATACATGAACAATGAATTTAATGAAAAGATTGAAGAATCATATATCATGTACTTTGATATTAACAATTTGTATGGAACAGCAATGTGTGAATTTTTACCACATTCTGAATTTCAGTGGGAAAATAATGTAAATGCTTTCAATGTTTTAGATATTCCAGATGATTCTTTAAAAGGTTATATTTTAGAGGTGGATTTGGAATATCCAGCAGAATTACATGAATTACACAAGGATCTACCTTTATGTCCTGAACATTTTGTACCTCCTCTAAAAGAGAGTAAATTTCCAAAATTAATAACAAATTTATTGTGTAAAAAAAATACATTATTCATTACAAAAATTTAAAATACTATTTACAGTTAGGTATGAAATTGATAAAAATCCATAGAATTTTAAAATTTAAACAATCACAATGGCTTAAACCCTATATTGAATTAAACACAGAGTTAAGAAAAAATTCTGTGAATGAATTTGAGAAGAATTTTTACAAACTTATGAATAACTCAGTTTTTGGAAAAACAATGGAAAATGTTAGAAATCATAAGGATGTTAGAATAGTTACAAAATGGGAAGGTAGATATGGTGCTAAAGCACTTATCGCTAAACCAAATTTTTATAGTTGTAATATATTTAATGAAAATTTAGTAATAATAGAGATGAATCGTCTACAAATCAAGTTTAATAAACCAATATATATAGGATTTTCCATTTTAGATATTTCAAAATTATCTCTTTATAATTTTCATTACAATTATATTAAAAAAAAATTTGGTGATAAATCAAAATTAATATATACAGACACAGACAGTTTAATATATCATTTAAGAGTGTCAGATATATATAAACATATTAAAGAAGATTTACATCTTTTTGATACATCAGATTATCCATCAAATAATATTTATAAAATTCCGTTAGGGAATAAAAAGGTATTAGGATTAATGAAAGATGAATGCAACGGAAAAGTTATCACAGAATTTATAGGACTTCGTTCAAAATTATACACATTTAAAGTACATAATGAAAAAGATGAAAGAAAGAAAGCTAAAGGAGTTAAAAATTCCACACTGAAAAGAATATCATTGAATGATTATAAAAAATCTCTTTTTAAATTAAAGAATTTTATCGAAACCCAACACTTAATACAAAGTAAAAAGCACAATATTTTTAGTGTTAAACAAAAGAAAATTATTTTAAGTTGGAATGATTATAAGAGGATTTTATTAGTTAACAGTACAGACATACAGTACAGTAACCTTGGGGATATAAAACAAATAAATGTAAGTAATATAATTCTTAAAAAAACATACTAAATTATAAAAGTATTAAAGAAAATATGTTTAAAAACCTTTCCTATTTTAACTATTAATAAAATATAATTCTTCTTTCTTTTCAGTTTGAAAAAAAACACAAGAAAATACTTTTAAGTTAAAATAACAATAAACTAATAT
The DNA here is from genome assembly GCA_037103525.1 of Ganaspis brasiliensis. Taxonomy (NCBI): domain Eukaryota; kingdom Metazoa; phylum Arthropoda; class Insecta; order Hymenoptera; family Figitidae; genus Ganaspis; species Ganaspis brasiliensis. The sequence continues at coordinate 797,107 of JAZKLR010000283.1, read as the reverse complement.
TGTTGTTAAACACTTCACCTTAAGAGATTTTAAAATGAGAAAAACAATGTAAGTAATATAATTATTTTTAAAAATATATAAGATTTTTAAAAAATATCTTTTAATAATCATTTTTATATTTCTTTCTTTCAATCTTTATATACATCTTCTTTGCAGGTGAAGTGAGAGAAGCTTATCACCATCAAGTCTCTTCTTTTAATTAATGTTTTCTCTCTCTGTTCATGAGTTTGTAAACTATGGGACAGATATAAAAAGAGGTTTAGGCATGCCGCTAATTTTATTTGCAAGTCGATCACCATTATGGACGGGTACTCAAGAATCGTAGTTTCGGTGCAAGCAGCGGAAAAGTGGTTTAAAAGTGTTGACAACAAAACCGAAGACTTCATGCAAATGACTTTAATGGTTATTGGAAGGGCTTTGACTGACATGATGCAGAATATCATAGAAAGGGACATCAAAATTTTTATAGAATTTAATGGAGTTACAACTCATCTTCATGAAACAAGTGTTGGTTTCTGGTTGAGGGGAACCGGATTTATGATTGAGGATATTTTGGTGAGTAAAAAATTATTTTACATTTTTTAAACACTTTTGTTTTTTAACATTTTTTGAAATTTTTTAACATTTTCTTTTAAGACTTTGTTTTTTTTTATATTTTTGTATTTCAATTTTTGACATAGTTTTTTACCTTTCATTTGTTATTTGTATTATTTCATTTTTGTTTTTATTTAACTTTTTTTAATACTTTTTACAATTTATGTTTTTAGTATTTGTTTTTTTGTCATGTTTTTAAAGCTTCACAATATATACTTCACATTTTTCATTTTTATTATTTTTTTAATATTTCTTTATATTTTACATATTTTTTATTTTGAATTTTTACTTTAAAGCTTCACAATATATTGTTACGTCATGGAAAACATAACATACAAAAATAATTTTTAATTCAATCGGTGGTTTGAACAGTGAGGGTTAGGTGTACAGGTAAAATGAATAGAGAGACATTTGTACATATATTGAAATGCAGAGTTTATTGTTTACATAAAGGCTTGACGATACCAATCTTAAGTAGTGAGGTGTTAAGAGCGCGGCGAGAGCTGGTGGCTAAGTATGGGTAATCTGAAACAGATTACTTGTTTAGGGAAGAAATGAGATAATGGTAAAGGGAAAGGACGAGGAGTTTGAAACATAGATTTTACCTTGTTTTTAATATAAAGATTCTTGGTAAACCAAGATTCAGAAATAGTTGTTGCGCCTAAATTGGCAGCAAACTGGCAGTCATCCAACTGCGATGTTGACCCAAGGTTTGGCAACAAACTGGCAACCAGCCAGCTGCGATGTTGGCCCAAGGTTGGCAACAAACTAGCAACGGTGTAGTAAACGGAGTTGGGCCGATGTTGCAGGAGACTTGGAAATTACTGGCTCGTTTTCCGATATTGAATCTTGGTTTTGATGTCGAAAATTGAGGGGTAGTTTTGAAGGGAATTATTAGTTAAAATAAACTTAGTAGAAAATTGACGACTTGTCAATTTTCATACTCGAGGAACAGAGTTTCTGGTATAAATAAAACTTGTACGAAGATTGTTGATGAATCGTTTCTGGGGTTGAATTTAGACTTGGTGTTAAGATTTTGACAATCAGAGTTTCGGGGTTTGAATTAGACTGATCTGACACAGCTCCTCATAGGACCTTATATAGTCCTTTTTAATCGATTAAAGTGCCACAAGGGGAGTTTTAATTTTCGTAATTCGCACCTCTTTTTCACCACATTTATTTACACTGCCTTTTACGGTAACCCTCTGGGTTATTCTTTTAGTTAGTTCAAACAAGAAGCGAGCGGTATTATCGATCGGTGTGGTAAATAAGCCTTACTCTTAGTAATAGAGTAAACAAAACTTATGGAGTGAGTTTTGGTCCAGAATATAAATTTATTGAATTTGATTTAACCTTTAAGGTTAAGAAATTTAATTTTGAATGATTAATTGTGAAACGAGATGTCGAGTTGTTACGTTTACAGGAAGATCATAAACCATTTATAAAAAATTTTCATATATTCGTGCATTCTTAATTGAGAAAAATGTGCTAACGATTTTACAAACAATGTTTTCAAACATTAAATTTTAAACATTTTAAACATTAAATTACAAGACATCAATTTAAACATTATTGTTATTAAGTTTGAGAAAAAGTACAAGACATTAATTGAACATATTAAATTTCAACACATCAATTAAACATTAAGTTAGAGAAAAGGTTATTTCCTACGTGATTTACGCACAAAATATGAATCAAACGGTAATATGTTAAGTTTTCACATATTCTATCATATATATCTGATATAAAACATCAATTAATATCAGGGACTGACACGAAAACCGAATTCTGTTTCTGTTTTGAATTGTTGTGACGAAACAAAAATGTACAATCAATATTGTTTTGTATTGAGCCTGAAACGAAAAGGCTCTGAATTACGTTTTCGTCTCATGCCCGAAACGAAAATCAACTCCGAATTTCGTTTCAGTCTCATGCCCGAAACGAAAAGACTCTGAATTTCGTTTTCGTCTCCTGCAAGAAAAGAATTGTGTTTAAAATTGTTTTTGTGAAATTTATAGCCTTTTTTATGAGAAACGAAAACAAAATTCGAAGTCTTTTCGTTTCGGTCATGAGACGGAAACGTAATTCAGAGCCTTTTTGTTTCAGGTTCAACACAAAACAAAATTAAATTTATATTTTGTTTCAGTTTTTCAAAACCGAAACGAAACAAAAATAAAATATATTTTGTTTCGGTTTTCGTGTCAGTTCCTCGATTAATATTTTTAAGAAAAAAGTGTTACTTACATAACTTACGCATTTTCTTACCAAAACATCAATTAAACGGTAAATTTTCCTAATTTTAATTTATTCTGTCACACATTTGATTTAAAACATTAATTACAAGTAACATTATTAAAATGTTATTTACGTAACTTACGCATATTTTTCCGATTTTGTTACATTTCGTTTGAAATTTAAAAGAATAACTGGACTTAATACAATTGTATTAAGAATGTAATGTATGTTTAATATGGCAAACACATATTTATATTTATATATATAAATTATTCTAAATTTAGAAAGATTTCTTTTTTTTTTGGTTTGACTTTTGTTTTCTTTGGCAATCACACACATACATATATTTGCAAAATACATTACGCTAAAAAAAATTTGTATTATTTTTATTTTGCTAATAAAAAGTCATCCGACATGAATACATGGCTCCCTCACCCCTTAGTTTCAAACATAAGATGAGAAACAAATCATGTTTGATTTAGAAACAAATAATTTATTTATAATATCTGGTTTTTATTACGGCTATTTCTTAAGAATACATTATTAAATTTAACTGCAGGATTTCGAGAGCAAAGTCTTTCGCAATAGTTTTTTCACATAAAAGTTTTTTTTTCTTGTATGGAATATTTTGTACTATTTGTTCTTTCGTTAAAAAAAAATACATATTTGTCCATTAATATATTAATTATTACATAAACTGATTTATAACGAGTATTTTGCTCCATACATACTAATTTGACAAATTCTAAAAAATGATAATCATTATGTATTCTCATATAATATGACGTCAATAGAAATAGTTCTTAATTGTTTGAATTATTCGTTAAGTAAAAATAACTCAATATTTAAGAAAAATTATGCAGTTTTTTATTCTGTCTATCTTAAATAAATAATGTGTTAAATATAAAAAATTTTTTTCTTGAAACGATCCCATAAATAAGTTTTTCTGACATTATTTATATGATTTCCAAGATCAGGTTTAATCAGATTTTAATAATTGAATAGTAATGTTGAATTTCTTATGAGGTATCAAATTAGTATAAATTTAAGATTGTAAAAGGTTTTAAAACAATCTTTTACTCTTGTATATTTTATTTTTTTACAACAGTTTTTCATTGAAAATTAGGTTTTAATAGAATGAAACAGTTTAGCAATTTATGATTTTATGCAGACTAAAAGTATGTAATTTGTTTCAATATTGACAAATATAAGTTAGTTAAATGTTTTAAACAAATTAATAACATCTTTTGAGATTGCTGAAAATTGTTTACAACAATAGTGTAGTTTTTTATCTGTATGCAATTTATTTAAAAGAATGATGTCTTAAAGGTTTATATCCTGATAATTAAAAGTATCGTTTAAATCGAAATATTTAATTTTAAATTTTTCTTTCTTTTTTTTCATGAACTACAGATGATTTTAATGGGAGAGTTTCTTAATCAAATCTCTATAAAATATTTTTGCTTTGACTTATTTAAATTTCTGTATAAAAAAAAAGAATGAATAGAATCATTAAATTTTTGTTGACATCCACGGTTGGTCGCTTCCTAAAAAAGATGAAAAGTTTTAGATTAGTAAATGTTTTTCATTTTTTGATTTACAATAATATTGTTGATCTTTATTAAATTGGTAAACAAAGATTTCAGTGTAAAGATGACTTTAGAAATTGGTTTAATTGTTTTCAATTAACTTAATTGTATCTTGGATGTATACAAATTTTAATCGTGATTAAGTGTAACAATTGAGTTGCTCATGGATTATTCAATTTTCTTAAGACATTAGATATTTTAATAAGTGTACATATTCTTGTTAAAATGTGAAGGTTTTGGCAGAAGCTTCTTATATCAGACTACGTTTCCAAATATATTTACATTTTACTCTATTAAAGTAAATGTTTATTACAAATTAATCTACTTTTAAATTATAGAATATTGAACGATATTATTATTCATAAAAATGATTTTATAATATACTACATTTAAACATTTATTTGTTTAATATGTGATAATTTTAGTCTATTAATGTGGACTATTTTAGGTTTATTTTTAATTAAAATTTTGACATTTCCATTTTGAAAAATTTCTAGTACTTGATGCGGGCTTGTATACTGATTTCCAAATTTGTGTGGTTTCGGACCACTTAGTAAAAATACATTATCTCCAACTTTAAAATTCTGTAGATTAATTTTCCTATCATGGTAGTGTTTAGATTTTTCTTTTGCTGAAATTAAGTTTAATCTTGCTATACTCCTTATTTCATGTAATTTCGTTACGAGATCCTTTAAATAGTCATCATATGTTTCTAATTTTTCATGTTGCAAAAGAGGATCGCTGGACGGTTGACGCGCTAACTTTCCGAAAACTAATTCATGTGGTGTACATTTTGTACCTTCATGCATACTGGTATTGTATGAAAACATTGCTAATTATAGCCAGTCATCCCATTCTGAATTCTTCTCGATAAATTGCTTCAAATATTCTCCTAGTACATGGTGTGATCTTTCTATTGATCCGTTCGGTTGGGGGTGAAATGCTGTAGTTTTGAATTGTCTGATTCTAAATCGTTTTGCTAGACTTTTGATTAAATTACTCAAAAAATTTCTTCCTTGATCTGTTAATACTCCTTTTGAAGATCCAAAAATACATATAAATTTTTTGGTAAAAGCATCTGCAATAGTGCTAGCTTGTTGATTCGGTAAAGCAATAGCAAGAGAAAATTTTGTAAAATTATCTTGAATAGTCAGAATGTATTCATTGCCTAAACTTGTTTTAGGTAAAGGAACTACAATGTACATTGAAATTTTTTCGAAAGCAATACCTGCGGTATCCGTTATTACCATAGAATTTTTTGTTTTTACGCGAACGAGTTTTTTAAGTTGACATTTAAGGCATAGTTGAACATATTTCTGTATATCAATCTTTATATTACTCCAATAAAATTTTTGCCTAATTCTGTTATAAGTCTTTGTTACTCCTTTATGACCGCCTATAGCTGACGAGTGTGCTTCTTCGATTGATTTAACACGTTGTTCTTTTGTCGGATATTGAACGACTCCATTACAAATAATAATTTTTATTTTTTTGATTTACAGAAAGTAGAGTTTAGTATAGATACGATTTCATTCCATGATATATGATTTACTGTTAAAGTTTTTGCAATAGAAATTGTTTTAAGGTTAAGTTTTTCCGCGATTTCATACATTGAAGAAATGTTAATTTAATATTATTTAATGTTTGTTCAAGATTCTCTTTTCCTGCTTCTTCAATTGGTAAAGCAATATGATATTGTTGACCCCTTTTTATTTCTTTCGCTTGGCCTTTTAATAAATTTTTAAATTTTGGTAATTTATTATTTTTATCTAGACACTTAAAACCATTATCACGTGGTACTCCATTACAAGTTACAAAATACGCATAATTATCTTTCCTCATTGTTAATTGATCCCGACATTCTACAATATTTTTTGATTTATTTTCGATTTCTTTTGAACATGATTGAGACGGTAAACCTTCAAAATTAATTTCTTCTATTTCTTCATTATCTTCAATATTTTCTCCATTAATCTCTTCATTATTTTCTTCGTTTTTTTCTCTATTTATTTCTTCGTTTATAATTTCGAATTCCGACGAATCATCGCTTAAATCATCTCTACCTTTTTTCTTCCGATGATTTCTTGATTTCTTAACATCTGAATATTCAGAATTTGGATTTATTCCAGGATTAAAAGGATTTCAGGATCAGAATAATTTTCAAGGTCGGATACATTAGTATCTTCGGTTTTATCATCTGAGTCGGTATCAGAATAATAATTATTAGATTCATTCATTTTTTCTTCGATTTCATTACATTTAGGTTTCTTAGGTCTACCACGTTTTCTTGTCACTGCTGCATTTTCGTTTCTTTTGGGTTCCTTAAGAGTTTTCCTTGGTCTTCCTCGTTTTCTTGATTCCTTAGTAGTTAATTCTTGATTTTCTTCTAAGTACTTCTTAGGTCTACCACGCTTCCTTTTGCTAATTCTTAAAGGATGATCTTGATTTTCTGGTTGTCCACAAGTTTCTTTATTTTTTATGTTATTTTTATTATAAGACTTATTACGAGTTGTTATGTAGCATTTTTCTTCATTTATTTCTTTCTTTTCTTCGGGCGGAGAAAATAAAGTTGAAAAAAGTGTAAAAATTTGTAAGAAGCATTGAAGTTTATTTTTCTTAATGTGAAATAGATGAAATAAATTATTTATAAAATTTCCATTATTGATTGTTAAAATTTTTGTCGTTGAAAGGTTCGCAGAATTTATTTTTATATTATTATTCTCAATTTCATCATCGGTATCAGATTCATCATAAGACTGATTAATTTCTTCATCGCAATACAAGTCAATAGGTGAGAAAGTAAATTCGATCGAAGGAAGGCAAATAAATAACATAAACAATGTTATTTTTTAATAGTCAGAACGACGTTTCGACGACATGGTTCGTCGTCATCATCAGGTTCTAAAATTTTATTAACAAAAATAATGAATTGTCACAAACATAAAAAGAAAAAACAAACAAAAAACACTAAAAAATAAATAAATAAAATTTACCGAAATTAAAATGAAATTATTACATATTGTAATTTGTCGAACAGTTAAAATATAATCCAAATGCTACAAGCATTTTGTCAAGACTGAGTTGAAAATATTTTTAAAAATTTAAAGAGCAGTAGAAATTCGGAGTCAGTGAACTTAAAGGTAAACAAAACAGAGACGGATATAGAAAGAAAAGTACAATCACAATTTCAATCGATTGATTAATGGAAAATAGATTTTGTTCAGGTATAAAATATCTTCTTTTTTGTTAATAGTAAAACCGTGATTTTTAATATGCAACATTTCAGAAAAAACACGTTTTTTATAATTTGATTCACGATCTATAATATGAGAGTTATTCCAATCGAATTCGTGATTGTACTTAGATTGATGTGTACTGAAAATAGGATCATTGTTATTGCAGTTAGATTTGTGTTCATTAGTACGTTTACTAATAAATATATAAATAATATATAAATATATATATAAATATATAAATAATATATAAATAAATAATCTAGTGAAAGTAAAACAAATTTTAATGAAGAATGACTATCCTTTGGATTTTATTAATAAACATATAACCAAACGTCTTAAAAATATTAAATTTAAAAACATTAATGCAAATAATTCTAACAATCCACGTGAACTTTTGTATAAACAAATGCCGAAAGTTGCTATACCTTTTAATTATGTTGATTTCACTAGATTATCAAAAATTTTTAAATCTGCCAACATTCAACCAATTCCAATTGTAAAAAAAAATTTTAAAAATATCGTAAAACTGGGCAAAGATACTACAGATAAATGGAATACCACGAATATTGTATACAAAATTGATTGTAAAGATTGCCCTGCGAGCTATATTGGCGAAACAAAACGTACATTAAAAAAACGTACTAATGAACACAAATCTAACTGCAATAACAATGATCCTATTTTCAGTACACATCAATCTAAGTACAATCACGAATTCGATTGGAATAACTCTCATATTATAGATCGTGAATCAAATTATAAAAAACGTGTTTTTTCTGAAATGTTGCATATTAAAAATCACGGTTTTACTATTAACAAAAAAGAAGATATTTTATACCTGAACAAAATCTATTTTCCATTAATCAATCGATTGAAATTGTGATTGTACTTTTCTTTCTATATCCGTCTCTGTTTTGTTTACCTTTAAGTTCACTGACTCCGAATTTCTACTGCTCTTTAAATTTTTAAAAATATTTTCAACTCAGTCTTGACAAAATGCTTGTAGCATTTGGATTATATTTTAACTGTTCGACAAATAACAATATGTAATAATTTCATTTTAATTTCGGTAAATTTTATTTATTTATTTTTTAGTGTTTTTTGTTTGTTTTTCCTTTTTATGTTTGTGACAATTCATTATTTTTGTTAATAAAATTTTAGAACCTGATGATGACGACGAACCATGTCGTCAAAACGTCGTTCTGACTATTAAAAAATAACATTGTTTATGTTATTTATTTGCCTTCCTTCGATCGAATTTACTTTCTCACATAATAAACATTTCGGAAGGGAATCTGTCTTTTAATTAAGATATTCGAGTACTGGATCTATTATGTACTCTCCATTAATGGCTACATCAAGTTTTTTCAAATTTATTGCTGAACACCATGGTCCTAATCTCTCCAAGCTTCTAAAGGACTACAGCTCTACACGTCGACAGTTAGCTGAATCTTTGTCAAGACGCCAATTTTTACTAAGTTGCAGGAGTCATAACATATTGCCACAGTTTATAATCAATATGGGTATGCGTTTCAATCATCTTTATTTTTATAGTAGAACATGTAATAAGTATTTTAACCATCTTAAACAACAACTTTTATATAAAATTTTAAATACACAAATCAGGGACACTCATTTTAATATCAATTTTTTAAAAGGAAAGTTGAACTATAAAGAAATGCAAATTGAACAATCGCCTTTGGAAAAAAATGTAAAACTCAAATTTTTTGAACTCACTAATAAAAAGTTCAATTCCATTCGCAACAATTTGAAGAATAAATATTTTAATAAGTTCAACTCACTCATTTCTAACTTAGAAACTAAACAACAAACTTCTGATAAGAAAGAATGGGTGGTGAATTTAACTAACGTCAATTTACCAAAAAATGTCATCGATGTTGTGGCCTTAGGTCCCAATCACAGTTCTGCAAATTCGTTTTCTAATCCAGAGATTGTTAATATTTTAAAAAATACAGAATCGTCGATTTGCAGATTAGATATTGATAATAATTTGAAAAATAAAATTAGAGAAAATATTACACACAATTTAAACGTTAATTTAAAAAAAGTTGTGAAAACGTCACATGACGACAAACAATTTTTTAAAAAAATAAAATCAACAAACGATTTTTTAAAAGAAAATCCGGATATAATGTTTACGAATTCTGACAAGGGAAACACTACCGTTTGCCTATATAAATCTGTTTATTATCAAAAAATGTCTGACCTGCTATGTGACTCTTCTACTTATAAGCTTTTAAGATTAAATCCGTTAAATAAAGTTCGAACTAATACTAGCAAAATTCTACAAGACTTAAATGACAGTGACTTTTTAGATCGTAAATATCATCACAACGAATTAACTTTAACTGACACAGTTTTAGCTAAATGTTATGGACTTCCAAAAGTTCACAAAAAAGACACTCCGTTTCGACCTATTATCTCATTAGTCAATAGCCCAACATATTTGCTAGCAAAAATTTTGTATAATGATCTAAAACAAAATATTCAGTTACCAAAATCGCATGTAAATAATAGCTTTGAGCTTATTAAAAAACTGGATAATCTTACTATTCCGGACGATTATATATTGATGTCTCTTGACGTCACTTCGCTTTTTACAAATGTTCCTTTATATTTAGTCATACAAAGTTTAGAACGACGAGTAAATTGTATTATGAATTGCAAAATTCCGTTCGCTGACATTGTGAAATGCTCGACCTTTCTTTATGAAAATACGTGTTTTGTGTTTAATGACAAATACTACCAACAGATTGATGGTACTCCTATGGGTTCACCCATATCACCTTTGTTTGCCAATATTGTCATGGATGATTTGGAAAGTGATTGCTTGAAAATATTAAAAACTAAGTATAATTGCACTCCTCTTTTTTACCACAGATATGTTGACGACATAATTTTGAGTTTACATAAAGATCATGTTGATTTGATTATTAACATATTTAACTCATTTGATCAACATTTACAATTTACTTATGAACTTGAGAAGGACAAACAAATTAATTTTCTGGACATCACACTGAAAATAAAAGATAATAAAATAATTAATAATTGGTACCAGAAGCCCATTTCTTCAGGCAGACTTATCAATCACTTTTCAAATCATCCTGTACAACAAAAGATCAACATTGTTTATAATTTAGTTGATAGAGCTATCTTACTATCTGATAAGTCTTTTCATAAAAATAATCTAGTGAAAGTAAAACAAATTTTAATGAAGAATGACTATCCTTTGGATTTTATTAATAAACATATAACCAAACGTCTTAAAAATATTAAATTTAAAAACATTAATGCAAATAATTCTAACAATCCACGTGAACTTTTGTATAAACAAATGCCGAAAGTTGGTATACCTTTTAATTATGTTGATTTCACTAGATTATCAAAAAAATTTTTAAATCTGCCAACATTCAACCAATTCCAATTGTAAAAAAAAATTTTAAAAATATCGTAAAACTGGGCAAAGATACTACAGATAAATGGAATACCACGAATATTGTATACAAAATTGATTGTAAAGATTGCCCTGCGAGCTATATTGGCGAAACAAAACGTACATTAAAAAAACGTACTAATGAACACAAATCTAACTCCAATAACAATGATCCTATTTTCAGTACACATCAATCTAAGTACAATCACGAATTCGATTGGAATAACTCTCATATTATAGATCGTGAATCAAATTATAAAAAACGTGTTTTTTCTGAAATGTTGCATATTAAAAATCACGGTTTTACTATTAACAAAAAAGAAGATATTTTATACCTGAACAAAATCTATTTTCCATTAATCAATCGATTGAAATTGTGATTGTACTTTTCTTTCTATATCCGTCTCTGTTTTGTTTACCTTTAAGTTCACTGACTCCGAATTTCTACTGCTCTTTAAATTTTTAAAAATATTTTCAACTCAGTCTTGACAAAATGCTTGTAGCATTTGGATTATATTTTAACTGTTCGACAAATTACAATATGTAATAATTTCATTTTAATTTCGGTAAATTTTATTTATTTATTTTTTAGTGTTTTTTGTTTGTTTTTTCTTTTTATGTTTGTGACAATTCATTATTTTTGTTAATAAAATTTTAGAACCTGATGATGACGACGAACCATGTCGTCGAAACGTCGTTCTGACTATTAAAAAATAACATTGTTTATGTTATTTATTTGCCTTCCTTCGATCGAATTTACTTTCTCACATAATAAACATTTCGGAAGGGAATCTGTCTTTTAATTAACAAGTCAATAGGGTCTTCATTATCAGATGTTTCTTCTTCAGTTTCATAGTCATCTTCTTTTCGTATAAATGTTACGGGGTTTCTCGATAATGCATCTGCATTCACGTTGGTTTTTCCTGCCTTATAAACTACATCGAATTCATATTCCGCAAGCTTTAAACGCCATCTAGTTACTCTGGAGCACGGGTCTTTGGAATTTTGAAACCATACTAATGGTTTATGGTCGGTAACTAATGTTAATTTTCTTGCGTATAGGTAGGGGAGACCGGGGCTATTCGGCTCACTTTTAGTCAGACAGGAAAAAAGTTAGGAAATTATTTTTTAAATCTAAACATGGATATATCATTTAGTAGCCTATCATTTGCACTTTCAAATTTGCAAGGACTTTTTGATTTATCTTTTATAGTTTTAGCTCCAGATAATTTTGAATGCAGATATACTAAATTCTCAAACTGCAAATTTGGCAGGTAAATCGGCTCACCCTGTGGGGCAATTCGGCGACTTTTATTTTTTACGAAAAATAAAAAAGTTCAATAACCTTTATTTTGTAAATATGAAAAGTACCTATATTCTTATTATAATTATGCAGTGATGGATCAAGGTCAAAATTTGGGGGGGGGGGGACTGGGGCCCCTAAAATTAAAGAAAATTCATTAGACCTTACTTTTTTTTCTTTTTTTATAAAAAATAAAAAAGTTAGTACACTCATTATTGGTAATTATTAAAAGTAGTCATATTCTTATCATAATTAAGTAGGGGCGGATCAAGACAAAGTATTTTTGGATAAGATGATTAACCGTCGCGTGAGTCCACTTACCCCACCCTGACTTTTGGCACTTTAAAACAAATACAAGTCACATTTGATACATATAAATAAAATAGCATAGGTGTATCGAAAGAGCACACCTGAGAGCATAAAAAAAACTTACCCAAAAAAATTAGGCTCGTAAATTAATCTACTAAAAACGTAAAAGTTTGTAAGTAAAAAGTGTACGCGCGACGCATAAAAACATAATACTCTACCTGACACGAGGCTGAATCAATAGAATTACACAAAATTTCGTTTACCTAACTAAAATGTTGAGACCTATATTCTATAGCGACCTTTCCCTCCTAGATTCTAATTAAGGCGTGAAGTCGCTAATGAGCCGAATTACCCGCCGGTTCGGATTGCCCCGCTCTCCCCTATGATCTAAATTGTGTAACACAGTAAATTATTGCCAGAGCTTCCTTTTCGTAGGTATCGTATTTTCTTTCATTTTCATTTAAAACGCGAGATGTGTAAGAAATTGGTTGATCTTTTCCTATAGGGCCTTGTGACAATATGCCACCTATTGCAAATCCTGAAACATTAGTCGTAACAACAAATGGTTTCGAAAAATCGGGTCTAATTAACAGAGGTTCCTCACATAATTTTGATTTGAGGTATTCGAAAGCATCATGTTGTTCGTCTGACCAGGAAAAAGGTACGTCTTTTTTTAAAAGATTTGAAAGTGGTGTAGCTATTTTCGAAAAATTTTTGATGAATCTTCTGTAATAACCAGCTAAACCGAGAAATTGTTTGATATTTTTCTGATTTTTGGGAATTGGAAATTGTTTTACGGCTACTAGTTTTTTCGGATCGGGTCTAACGCCATGTTTATCAATAATATGACCTAAATAATTAACTTCGGGTCGTAAAAATTCGCACTTATCTGGTTGCAATTTGAGGTTAGCTAAACGTAACCTTTCCATTAATGCATTAAATTTTTTTTCATGTTTCTCTAATGTATCTGCATATATTACAATATCATCTAAATAAACAAAAAAATCTGTATTAATTAATCCGGTAAGACAAGCATTCATAAGATGTTGAAAACATGCTGGCGCATTTTTTAAACCCAAAGGCATGCTGTCAAATTCATAATGACCATCCGGTGTACAAAAAGCTGTTTTGTGTGAATGTTCTTTATTCATTTTAATCTGATGGAAACCTGATGCTAAATCAAAAACTGAAAAGTATATTGCGTTTCCGAGCTGATCTAACAAATCAATTATATTAGGCAAAGGATGATTATCTTTAATTGTTTTTTCATTTAGTTTGCGAAAGTCCAAGACCATTCTCCAACGTTTATTTCCTTGAGAATCTGATTTCTTAGGTACTATCCAAACTGGTGTGTTATATGGGGATTGTAAAGGTTTAATTATACCTTGATCTAAAAGTTCATTTACTTGTCTTTTAATTTCTTCTTTATTAATTGGTGGAAAACGGTACTGACGCATAAAAATTGGTTGGTCGTCGGTAGTGGGAATAGTGTGTTCTAAAATATTAGTAGCTTCTAAAGTTTCTCCTGTGATTTGAAAACGATCGATATTTTTTGTTATTATATTTATTACATGGGTTAATTCTTCTTCCTTTAAATGATCTAACCTTAAAAATTTCTTTACTGTTTCTATTCGATTAATACCTGTAATATTAAATACTTGACAAAGCTTATTTAATTTTTCATTAATATTATTAATAAATCCATGTAAAAAATTTTCTGATGATCTAAACTGCGTATTAATAGTAGACTGTATTAAATTTGAATATTTATAATTGGTTTTAATTGTTGCTACATTTTCTTCTTTATTTTCTATAAAATCAAGTAATTCCACTGTTAATATAGGAATATTCATTGCTTCAACACAAGTATTAGCAATTTTTAAATAAGCTCGACCATTTACATTTGTTACTAAAGCATTTCCAATAAAAAGTCCTTCACCAATAAGTAATTTTGGAATATAACCAACTTTTTTATCTTTATTTTTAATATTAATAAAAATTGTTGCAATAGTTCTTGCTGGTACTGTTATATATTGTTGTGTAGAAAATAGATAAAAATTATCATCGATTTCAATTCGTTTTTCCGCATAATTTATTTTTACATTGTTGTTGTTAAAAAACTGTGTGCCTAAAATTCCTTCGTGACTAATTGGAACATCATTCGGGATTAGATTAAAAATCGTAGAGTGACCAAGTATATTTAATTTTATTTTTCTGATGGTGAAAACAGGATTTTCGTTGATACCAGTGAGTTGCAGGCATTCTTCCGTATTAATGTAAACATCAGGTCCAATGACCCTTTCTTTCAAAAGGTTCGGACCTGCTCCAGTATCGATCATCATGGTTACGGTGTTTTGTAAGCCAGCTGCACTTATCGAAATATATGGGATACTACTTGACATAGTAGCTATTTGTTCGCTATTTTCCGGTTGAGTTTCTTTTTTAATATTATTTTCATTTTTAACGTTCAAACATGCGTTTCTTCGTTCAAAACCTCCTCTGTCGCATCTACTAAGAGAAGGTTGCTCAAGTTTCCCGATTGCGGCTGTTGTAATTTTCGAGCATTATTACGAGTTCTTAAAGCACAGTCATTTATAAGATGACCTTCTTCTTTGCAATAATTACACATCACTTTAACTTGAGAATTTTGCGCTTGTTGATTTTGTAAATTAAGATTTGTATTAGGAGAAAAATTGTTACCTTTTTGATTTTGATTATTAGAATTTATTGGTCTGTTATAACTATTTTTTAAATTCTGTTGATTTTGGAAATTTTGTTGGTTTTGAAATTTTTGTTGATTTTGAAAATTTGATTGATTTTGAAAATGTTGTCTATTTTGGAATCTTTGTTGATTTGGATATTGAATATTTTGGTTACTTGAAAAATTTGAATTTTGAAAATTTTGTTTAGGAAAATTTGTATTTTGTCTAGAAAAATTTGGATTTTGAAAATTTTTAGAATAATTTGGATTAAAATTAGGATTCTGAAAATTTCGATTTAAATTTGGATTTTGAAAACTTCTTTTAAATTGATTTGTATTATACTGCTGACTTTGACTATTTGAAAAATTACGTTGTTGATTTGGTAAAAATTGTTGATTTGCAACTGTTTGATTTTTCATATTTAATTTATTACAAACTAGGGCAATGTGACCTTTTCCGCTACAAATTTGACAGTTCACTAAATTTTCTTGTAAAGTATTTACTTTATTGTTTCGTGAATGAATATTACTACTTCTTTGTGGTATGTCCAACTCTGAATTTAGAATGTTATTTCTCCTTAAATCTTGACTCGCTTTTAATCTTTTTTCTACTTCTATTGCCGAAGTTATCGTTTCTCTTAATGTATTTGCTCGTTGTACGCGAATTTCTATTTTCGGCCTTAACCCTCTTATGAAACAATCTATTAAATCTCTATTTAACCCTGTACTAAAATTTTCATCGATTTCTTGATTGTTTGCCATTTTATGAGCGTCTAAAATTTTTTCTGAAATTTCTTTAAGTCTAGTCGCGTAAGATAAAACATTTTCTTCTTGCCACATAAAGGTATTTCCTAGCTCACCCTGTAGTTGATAAACCGATTTTGACACTAAATACGATCTTTTTAAAGCATTTATAAGTTCATCTACATTATTGAATTTTGTACCAAAAACACTTTTTCTAGCTTCGCCAATAAGTTTACATCGTATCATTTTTACTAAATTTCCTTCTGCCACCAAAGGAAGCATTTGTCTTGCTTCTGTGCAGCCATCAATAAAATTTTCTAGAGACATTGTTTTTCCGTCAAATAATGGAACTACTTCAATTGCATCGCGTAATGATATCGTCTGATTGTGGGGATAATAAGCTACTTGTACACTAGGATCTCTTACAGCCTGATCTCGTGAACCACCAGGTTTATTATTATCATTAGACATTTTCGTTTCAATATTAGTTTGATTTTCCGTCTTAATTGTTTTTAAAGAAGGACTAGTTAAAAACTTATTTAATAACTCACGAGGTTTATTTAGGGACGGTTCGAATTCTTTATCAAGGATATTTTTACGATCTAAAGTTTCTTCAAATTTTTCATTTTCTAATTGTTTTTCAATTAGTATTTTATCAAAGAATTCTGGACAAGGAGTATTTTCTAATGGATTATTTGTTAAAGTTTTTACAAGAATCGTGGAATTAGTAAGACTAGCACTCAAATTAAAATTTTTGATGGTTGAGTCTAATTCAAAAGAATCCCCTGTATTTTAAGTGATAATAGAGTTATCAAGATTTATTGGAAGTCCACTTTTAGAATCAAGATTAATTTTATTATTTTTTTCAACCTCTTTAGCTAATTCTTTGTTATTTTTAGTTTTATTTCTTGTTACTTTTTCATTATGTTCATTTGGTTGCGACATATCATATTAAATTATCAAAATAATTTACATAATACACATATATAAGAATAACAATACTAACAATAGTTTACCAAAATTCTCTCGCTCTCTAAAAACCTTGAAAAATGTGAAAAGAGAAAACAAATGCACAAAAAGCTCTCAACCATTTAACCCTTACTGTACACACAGGACGATGCACCAAATTAATGTATGTTACGTCATGGAAAACATAACATACAAAAATAATGTTTAATTCAATCGGTGGTTTGAACAGTAAGGGTTAGGCGTACAGGTAAAATGAATAGAGAGACATTTGTACATATATTGAAATGCAGAGTTTATTGTTTACATAAAGGCTTGACGATACCGATCTTAAGTAATGAGGCGTTGAGAGAGCGGCGAGAGCTAGTGGCTAAGTATGGGTGATCTGAAACAGATTACTTGTTTAGGGAAGAAATGAGATAATGGTCAAGGGAAAGGACGAGGAGTTTGAAACATAGATTTTACCTTGTTTTTAATATGAAGATTCTTGGTAAACCAAGATTCAGAAATAGTTGTTGCGCCTAAATTGGCAGCAAACCGGCAGTCATCCAACTGCGATGTTGACCCAAGTTTGGCTACAAACTGTCAACCAGCCATCTGCTATGTTGACCCAAGGTTGGCAACAAACTAGCAACGGTGTAGTAAACGGAGTTGGGCCGATGTTGCAGAAGACTTGGAAATTACTGGCTCGTTTTCCGATATTGAATCTTGGTTTTGATGTCGAAAATTGAGGGGTAGTTATGAAGGGAATTATTAGTTAAAATAAACTTAGTAGAAAATTGACGACTTGTCAATTTTCATACTCGAGGAACAGAGTTTCTGGTATAAATAAAACTTGTACGAAGATTGTTGATGAATCGTTTCTGGGGTTGAATTTAGACTTGGTGTTAAGATTTTGACAATCAGAGTTTCGGGGTTTGAATTAGACTGATCTGACACAGCTCCTCATAGGACCTTATATAGTCCTTTTTAATCGATTAAAGTGCCACAAGGGGAGTTTTAATTTTCGTAATTCGCACCTCTTTTTCACCACATTTATTTACACTGCCTTTTACGGTAACCCTCTGGGTTATTCTTTTAGTTAGTTCAAACAAAAAGCGAGCGGTATTATCGATCGGTGTGGTAAATAAGCCTTACTCTTAGTAATAGAGTAAACATTTAGAATATAAATGAGAATAGATTTATAATATATAATACTTGACTGAGTTATTACTACCCCTAAATACTACAAATTGACCAACATTGATCAAAATCAAAAACTTGACTTGCAACTTTGATCTTTTTGGTATGGAAACTCTCTGCTGAGAATGCTAATGGTAATGATGCAGTCAACAATGATGAACTAGTAGATCCAGAAACTGGTGAAAATTTATTAATTAAAGAAGAGTTGGAAACTGATCAAAATGTACCAACTAAAGAGGAGCTGGAAACTGATGAAAATTTATCAATTAAAGAGGAGACGGATGAGGTTATGATCGAAACGGAAATTTCTGTGAAAAATGAAACCATGCCTGAAGTTAAAGTTGAGGATCAAGAGATCCTGCTGTTGGATATGTTAAGAATTAATTTAAATGAACCGTTGGATTTAAGTATCACTGAAAAAAAAATGAAAAACCATTAGATTTAAGTATCAATGAAAACAAACAAGAAAATGAAGAACCATTAGATTTAAGCTTTAAAAAAAATAAATGAATTAAAAAAAGCTTTTAATGTTTCAACATATATAAAATTGGATAATTAAAAAACTTTTTAATGTTTTTTAAAATAATTTGTAGAAAAAAATGTAGTGTATAATGATTTCTACCACACATTCACGAAAACCTCGTGTTTTCGTTCGCCTTAAGCGGGGCAGAACTCACAGTTTTTAGGTCAGTGAACGTTAGAGGTGAGTTTTTTTCACTGCTCGAAAGTTTTTTTATCTCTAACGTCACAAACCTGAAAACTGCGAGTGCTGACCCGCTAACGCGTACAAAACACGAGATTTTCGTACATTTGTGATAGAAAATAGCATATGCACTTCGGGAGGCCGATATTTTGTCTCGCACAATGTTCTCCGAACTCGTTTCGCACTCGCTACGCTCGTGCTACACTCGTTCTTCGAACATTTGTGCTTGACACAAAAACACGGACTTCCCTCCCTTGATGCATAATATACTATTATCCAACATTTTTAAAATAATTTGTAGAAAAAAAATGTAGTGTATAATAAATGATTTATCTAACATTTTTTGTAATAATTTTTTGCATTCCTTTTTTTCCTTTTTCCGAACTCGTTTCGCACTCGCCACGCTCGTGCTACACTCGTTCTTCGAACGTTTGTGCTTGACAAAAAAACACGGACTTCCCTCCCTTCATGCATAATATACTATTATCCAACATTTTTAAAATAATTTGTAGAAAAAAATATGTAGTGTATAATAAATGATTTATCCAACATTTTTTGTAATCATTTTTTGCATTCCTTTTTTTCCTCTTTCCTTTTGATTATATATAATCCATTTTTTTAAATTCAACTTTATAGAAAAACCTTTTCATTGAAATTAAAAAAGAGTTAAAATTTTTTTAAAATTTAAGAGATAAAAAAAATTAGTTTTCTTTTTCAATGAATAAAAGTAAAAATCTAGAAACTTATTATTTATCATTAAGTTTTTATAATTTTAGATTTCATCAGAAATGAAGTTTGAACAACAACAAAAGAATTTTTAAGATATGTTATAATTTTTAGAATATAAGTGAAATAAAAAAATATTTATTAAAATTTCAAAATATTGTTCAAAAATTAAAAAAACTCATCTTACTAAAGTCAAGGACGGTTAATATTAATAAATGAAGCAGGAAATTATATCCTTAAGTCAAGGACGGTCAGTGACTTCATGTAACTTCTTTTCTATCTCATAGACTTTTGTATGTTTTGATTAGGAATACAGAGTAAGTATTTTTTATTGAAAATAGAAAAAGATTTTGAAAATCAGTATGGGTTTTTAAGTAAATAATACACTTTTCTGTTAGAAAAACATTAATATTTTTTTATTTTAAAAACATCTGTTTGTATACAATAAGAATAAGACAGAGAGACTTCAATACTCGCTGTGTATGGTTCTTAACATTCACAAGTAATACGTCATAGCGCTCAGCACACGTAACTAACCTACCCCAAAGCTCTTGACAAAGTTCAGTGATTATCAACTTCACACATTATCTTTGATAATTTTTGTAATTATTCTATTCAAACCAGGGGCGGCTTTAGGCAAAGTGTTCGGGAGGGGCGATATATGGGATAAAAAGAGATAGCACCATAGTGCTATCTCTCTCTCTCTCTCTTATACAAATATAAGATTCTCGGGGGGGGGGGGTCGCCCCATTCGCCCCCCCCCCGTAAAACCGACACTGATTCAAACTATTTTTTTTACAATACCACTTATCGGTTTATATTCAATAATACGATCATGCAAAATTAAGCAATAAGCTGAAGTGTTTGCCGGAAAATTTTCTTTTGCTTCAAATTCTAAACGAATATTAACGGGACTACTTTTCAAAGATTCATTTTGTTTTGAACAATCGATCACAATTAAAAGAGCATATTGTAAAAATTATTCTTTTGTCAATAATGGTTGTGGTTCTTTACCATAGTAAGCAGCTTAAAAGTTAGTAAACATTTCATATAGAGTAGAGTATTGATTCTTATCAATATTTAAATTTATATTATTATAAGGATAACATTGTGAATTTAAAAATAATTTTACGTCAGATATTTTACAGTGATCAAAATGACTTGAGTTTACTTCTGTATTATTTTTTCGGTTTTTTTGAAACCCTAATATAATAAACCTAGGCTTTTCTAATTGTGTTGAAGTTTTCACACTCCAAATATGCTTTTGAGTAACTGGTAACAATGGGTACTCATACAATTCCCATGTTCGAAAACTTCTTGGAATAGATGGATATTTCTCAATATATTTTAACAATTTATATTTTTTGGAATCTGACAATTTTATGTATGGTAATAACCATTCAACTTTTTCAATCATAATTTTAAACGATTCTAAAGGTGCTGTCTGTAAAACTGCATTAGCATCAGTTCTTGATCTAATGAAAATTAGCTCATTTTTAGCATTAATAATAATTTTCTGATAATCTTCAGCAAAACCTAAAAGCATATTTAGAGGTATACAAACATCAAAATAACCTTGTTCATTTGTTAGATTTGGTTCATTAACAAATTCAAACCATCCAACATTTTCAAGAAATTTATTTTGACTAGCATCAAAAGATATATAATTTTTCATTAAACTCGTAAGACCTACGTTTTTATTCTTATCAATCTCTACACTATTAAGTTCATACTTCACTTCTTCAAATAAATGACATAGCATTAGAAATTTAATTTGTATTCGCTAGTGGTGTTCCATCAGGTTTCACAATTCTTCCATTTATATGAATTGAACTTTTGCTCGGAAGTAGACAATTATCTTGGTTTTGTACAGTTATTCTAATTTCATCACTATTGTTGTAAGTTGATGAAGTATACGGTTGTTGAGCATGTACTTCACAATGTGCAATAGATTCATCAAAAATGATTGGTGAATTAATATTTAAAATTTGTTCTTCCATGACAAAGCAGAAATTTCTTGTATACAAATAAACAAATACAAGTACAAAAAACTTTTAATCTTCCTTTCTTTTTCTTCTTTTTACAATCTTTAGGTTTAGACTTTTTAACAATTGTAGATTTTGAGATGTTAATGGTTTCAGAATTCGATGTTGACTGATTCGTCTTTGACATTGTGCCTTATTTTTAAAACCAAAGCCAACCTTCCTTCTGTTGTAAAAGACAATACCCATTATTATACAGATTTTAGATGTAATCTAACAGTTATAGTTTCTCCACGAAAATTAACTAAACGTCCGTCTTGATCAACAATTCGCAATTGAATATGATCTATTATCTTCACAGCAACTGGTAAATAAATAATATGATTTGGAACTTCCACTATTTTATATCCTGGTGGTACGATGGGAAAAAATTCATGGATAGTGTGTACTTTTTCACCATTTATGTACGCCCCTGTAGTTATATTACACTCCAGTCTCAAAGAATTGATTTTAATTATTGATACAGGCTGATCTGATTCATGATATTCATTAGCTTTTAATTTACGTGGTGAAAATCCTAACAAACTACCAATCGAGTCGTTAGGTTCAAAATTAATATTTTTATCACAGTAAATAATGCATTTTAATGTATTATTATTAGGTTTAACTGTAAAATTAATTCCCTTATTTTTTAAGATCAAATGTAAAGTTTGATCAATATCACTTATTTCATAACTTCCTGTGGGTAGGATAATTTCTTCATCACCTACATACATTTTATTTTTCCCAATATCTATATTAGGAATTGAATTGAAGCTTAGAAATTCAACAAGACCAAGTGCATAATTTTTATAGGAAGATAACTCAATTGGTGGAAAAAAGTTAGATTCTAATTCAGAAGAATTTCCTGATAATGTTAATATAAATTAATCGTCCATGATAAATTCCAATTATAAACTAGCTTTGAAATTAAAAATTATGTATATTTATATGACTCTATGGAAAACATGTTAGGATCATTCAATTGATCACATAAGAATTTCAAACATAAATGTCCGCAAATATATGTGTTATAGTTTTGATGGTTTTTATAATTATACTTTATATTAGCAACTCTGAAATATTCTACAAGATATAAAGGTGGTCGAAAATTTCCAAAACTATCAAAATAAATAATTTCATTTTTTTTCTTTTTATAAGCACACCAATGTGTTCCAGGATCATCTTTGTCATCCAGATTTATTATTGCAGATTCATATTTTCTAGAACCAATTAATGGAAGCTCGTTTCTCATAAAAACTCCTCGAAAATATGGAATATATAAATCTTTTGCAAATTTAAATAAATCTGCATCAGTAAGGGCTCGGTATGGTAACTTTACTTGAAGTTTTTTTTTTATTTGATTTTCAGTTCTAATCCTTGTTTGAATGGTTTTAAATGAAGTCCCAGACCCTGCTTATAAAGTTTCAAATAAAGACTTTTACCTAAAGCTATAGCTTCCATTACTTGATTGTGACGTTTACTTTCTTCCAGTTGATGTTTAGCGGATTTTACACTATTCACAGCTTTTGCTGTACCTGACGCTCCTCCTGCTAACGCACCTACTGCACTCAATCCAGCAAAAATAGGAATTAAGAAAGGTAAAACTCCTCCTGTTTTACTTGAAACTGGTAAAGTACGAGGGTTTTTAACTTTTCTTTTACCACCAGCTTTTTTCACAGCTTTGCGTGCTTCGTGAGGAGCAGATTTTATAACAGTATTCATATTTTTATCTGCACTCATATAATTTTTTGTTGCAGAAACAATCTTAATGAGATTTGTAGTAGTAGGTTTTTTTTTCTTTTTAAGACCCATACCCAATTTTGATTTTACATTCATTGCGTTTGTTATTGCGGAAGCAGCTGCTTTTTCACTTAAACTTGCAGCACCAGAAACAACACGTTCCCAAGCTTTCTCAGCAAGTATTCTATCAGCAGTGTTTCTTGCTTCAATATTTTCCTTATTTTTGGAATAAGAAATATCATGCACTTTGCAAGCTGTGTCCAGAGGATTGATTCCTGGATCTCCTCGTGCAAGTCTTTTTGTTAATTTTGTTCCCGGACCACAGTATTGGTAGCCAGGAATGTGTAATTCTACTGGTAGCTTATTTATCAGATTATTTAAAAAACCTTTTCCTCTTTTTAAAATCTTTGATTTTTTTTACAACTATTCTTTTTATTTACATGTACCATTTTGTATGACAAGTAAAACTAGACTGAAGTAAATCCTTTAAAACATGAAGTTTATAAATTTTTAAATCAGTTATCATCGACATGGAGTTAGAAGTACAATCTACTGAATTACCTACTGTTAATTTTGACTTGTTTGCACAAAACTGTGCTAATAAACAAGAAAATCGACATGGAAATTTATTACCAAATAGTGTTCGAGCAGTATTTTGTGAACCATCTAATTGTGGTAAAACTAATGCTTTGCTATCTTTACTGACACACCCAAATGGCTTAAGATTTGAAAATGTTTATGTCTACTCAAAATCTTTAAATCAACCAAAATATAAATTTTTGGAAAAAATTATGGAATCAGTAGATGGTGTTGAATACTTTCCTTTTAATAAACACACAGATGTTGTAACACCAAATGATGCACAACCTAACTCAATATTTATATTTGATGATATTGCCTGTGAAAAACAAGATAATATTAAAGCTTTCTTTTCTATGGGTCGACACAAAAATGTTGACTGCTTCTATTTGTGTTAAACATATGCACGTATTCCAAAACATTTAATTCGAGACAATGTCAATTTATTAGTACTTTTTAGACAAGATGAAATAAATCTGAAACACATATATGATGATTATATAAATACAGACATGACATTTACAAAATTTAAAGAGATTTGCAGCCAATGCTGGAAAATCAAGCATGAATTTATAGTTATTAATAAAGATTGTGAAATTAACCAAGGTAGATATAGAAAAGGTTTTGATTGTTTTATAAAAATTTAAAAAAGAAGAAAAATCAATCTATAAACAAAAAATTTATTGTTATATAAAAGCTGAAGGTTAATATGAAGCTGAAGGTTAAGCACACTCATATTCTTTGAATAAGAAACATGTCTTCTTCACATATTGAAAAACTGCGAATGCAAAAAAATATTCTTAATGAAATTGCTAAAGCTAGTGAATCTATTCGTCGAAAACATAGATTAATCAAATTGGGTAGAGAACAAATTGAACAGTCCTTGAATGATACCTTTAAACCAATAGTATCACCAATTCAAAAAATAGTTTAAGAATTTGAAACTGTTAAGGATATATACCCAACAAAAGTAGAAACAAAAGATGAATATAAAGAAGAATTAAATCATGAAAATAATGCTAACCTCAATGATATTATTGAAAATGATAATAATCTTTACGGAAATCATCAAATAAAAAAATATGATAATAATGATGATGATGATGATGAAATATCATTCAAATCATTATATTCAGATTCTAATGATAAAAGTTTAATATCTCTGAATTCATCAATAAATCTTGAACAAAATGTTATTGAACCTTATAAAAAATTATTAGATGAAAAAAAAAGAGACATAGACAATGTATATTGTATTCGAAAATTAACAAAAGGAAGATTAATGATTGGAGATTCACCAATAAATTTTGATAAAAATAAGATTTTAATTAATAAATCAATTTACCCTGCAACGAAGGGTTTACTTGAACTTTTATTTAAAAAGGTACCAGAAGAAAAATTTATAAGTTTGGATGATCGTAAAAATTATGTTAATATAGTAGTTTCAACAAATGCACATAGGAAACATTACAAAGAAGATGGTATTATTCGTGAACAAAATAATTTAAAATTTAAAAATTTTATAGAAAAAGATCTTTTATTCTCAAATTCTGTTAAAAGAAAAAAAACATCACATTCTTCAGAAGGTCAAGGTTTACTTCCAGAAAACATGATAAATCAAAAAGATCACAATACTGATTATATTTACTGGAATGATCCCAATGAATTAGTAGATTGTTTAAGATTACTTTTAGCTTATCAAGCAGCTGGTAATCCCAGCCATAATAATGAAATAATATCTATACTTGAAGTCCTCCTGGACTTCGTTTTAAGCTTACATCTGAAGGTCATTATAACATAGAAAATAAAAAACTAAGAAATGTGGCTGTAGCTGAAGATTTAAGTGATGCAGTTAACTTAAATCTTGTTAAAAATATTGTGGAAACTAAAGCAAATACTATTAATGGTGTAATAGACTCCTTAAGAACCAACATACTTAATAATAATTTAAGAATTACAGCATTAGAAGATTCTTTAAAACAATTTCTTGACAATCTAAAAATTACTATTGATAGAAATAATGAGCTGTTGTTTATTAAAGAGATTATTTCTAAAATAAACAACCGACTAAATGCACTTGAAGAAAAAATAAATCCTAATGAATAAATTATAAGCTTAAATAGAATTTAAAACAATGGATTTGAAAAAAGTGCAATTAGTGAAAGAGTTGCATACACCAGCCAGAAGAAATTATGAACGTAGAAATTTAGATATTCGAGGCATTGATGAGACTTGGCAAGCTGATCTTGTTGAGATGATTCCTTATGCAAATGAAAATAAAGGATATAAATATTTATTAACATTAATTGATATCTTCTCAAAATTTGCGTGGGCTGTTCCAGTAAAATCAAAAAGAGGTGAAGATGTTACTGCTGCCATGGAATCTGTACTTCTCTGACAACGCATACCACAGAACTTACAAGTGGATCAAGGAAAAGAATTTTACTACTTACATTTTAAAAATCTTATGAATCGCTATAATATAAATTTATATTCAACTTTTAGTAATTTAAAAGCATCAATTTGTGAAAGATTTAATCGAACTTTAAAGAATAAAATGTGGTTTCAGTTTAGTTTAAATGGTAATTATAAGTGGATAAATATTTTGTCTAATTTAATTGATTCTTACAATAACACACAACATCGTACAATCAAAATGAAACCAAAAGATGTAACAATTAAAAATGAGAAAAAATTGTTATTTAATGTTTATAAAAAATTTACTATAAAAAAGAAATTAAAGATATCAAAATTTAAAATTGGTGATAAAGTACGTATAAGTAAATTCAAACATATATTTGAAAAAGGTTATACACCAAATTGGACCACTGAAATATTTAATATTAGTCACGTAAAAAATACTAAACCTTTAACCTATCTTCTTGAAGATTATCAGGGAAATCCTGTAATGGGTACATTTTATGAGCAAGAACTCACTAAAGTAAAATATTCTGATGTATACTTGATTGAAAAAGTACTTAAAAAACGTGGTAATGAAGTGTTTGTAAAATGGTTAGGTTTCGACAATTCTCATAACAGTTGGATAGATAAAAATGAATTGTAAAAACTTTTGTATAATGATTTTATTGAAAATAAAACATGTTGTGCTTCATTATTTTAAAAAAAAATCTTACATTTTTTAAATTATTTTTTCCATCATAACCTTGTTCCTTCTCTAGATAGTCCAATTACAAATTGATTTAATTTCAAAATTTAATTTTTCTAATTTTTGAGAAAAACATTCAATATTGAAAATAATTAAATCAATAAATAATGATTTAAAATGTTTTGATTTAGTAAACTTACACTTTCGTTTTCTTTGAATTTGTTAAAATACATTTTCATAATTGTTCTTTAAATAACATTTAATATTATCTACAGTTAAAATGTTCTTACTGTACAAAATGTTAGAAACATTCTTTTCAATATAATCATACATATATCGAAGTTCTGAGGATAACAAGTCTTGAAAACGTTCATCAATACATGGAATAATTTGTTTCAAAATTATAAAAGAAGTTTTTTTAAGAACAAATGGATAATATGATGTTCTATCTCTTTTATCTTCTATTCTCACAATACATTCATCACACAAACTTGCAAAACAAACACGAAAAATTTTCAAGTTTATAACATGTTGTGTCTTCTTTCCATCAAAATATTCTGCAATAACACTGAGATTACTTTTAAAAAGGGTCCAATCTTCTTCAGTAAAAGGAATATTGCTTCGTGGATGACTTGAAATGAATTTCAGAAGAATAGAAAGTTTTTCTTCCCTTGAAAATTCCACTCCCACAACAAATTGCTTGGTAAATGAAGGATCCAAATTAAATGTTGTCGCAAGCATTAATTGATTCCTTGGAATGTAGTTCATTTTGTTTTCTTCTTTTTATACTTCTTTAAATTGAATATTATTATACTGTCCTCCCAAATATATTATTTGTAACTTGTCCTCTGATGCTTGTTTCTTCAAGTAACTAAATAGTTTTTCATCTCCTTCAAACACTTTAACAATTCTTTTAGGTAAGAAAATAGAAAATTTATTATCAATCACAGCAACAATTATCGCTACTGGTATTTACAGTTTTTAATGTTGTAACTCTATGGGCTTGATTCACTTCTAATTCCGACAATCTTTTCTTTTCCAGAAAATAGTCTTTACACTGACCTATGTTATTTAGTTCTGTTAAGTCCATCGTTTCTAATATTAAGACTTTTCAAATTTTGTATTAAAAAACGAAGATCACTTAAGTCTGCAATTAATTTTTTCAAATCTTTTAATTGAGTTAAAAAACTATTAAGAAGAACTGTAAACTCATGATTATTGTCTTTATCAACCATTAGTACTTTGGACAAAGATTTTTTTGAACTGTTTGAATCAAGTTCAGTGTCAGTCGTTTATATATTCACAGATTCACAAAGAATACCCTTTATCACTTATTGTATATCACCATTAAAAATAACAAAGTCATTATCACAAGCACTTTTAATTTTTCTAAGAACTTTTTTTCTAAGAATGAGATATCCATATAACCTTTAGTTTGCAAGTCACCATGAAAAAAATAACATATCATGCAACTCAACATGAAAATAATAACAACAAAAAAAAAGCTCAAACTCCATATATCCTTTTTTTAAAAAGTCATGTAGTTCAAATTCCATAATCACCTTTATTATAAAATCAAATATCTGAAAAAATATGTGGGTAAATGTCGGTAACAGAAATCTATATTTAGAAACCTCCTTGTATATCTACTGAAGTAGCGCCAACGTTAATCACAATTCATTCATTCATCTTCTGAAATAATTATAAACTTTATTCTTGAATTTGAGGCAAAGAAGCAGTAGTAATTAAAACCTGAAGATTTTAGGTAAATAATTAACTACCGTCAAGTGGGGCTATTTTGTGCACAAAACCACTATTTTACACTCAATGCTTTATTAAAATTCAGAATTCGTAAAAATAAAGAATATATCGACGCCCCCCGTTGATAACATGTTTATTAAAAAGCCAATGAAATAAAATGTTAATTTAAAAAACAGTCGAAAATCATTTTCATTAAAAATTTTGTAAGATATGATTTGTATTCAATTGTTTGTTTAATTAAATGTCTGTTAAAGTTTCGTGCCATAGAATGTTAATTAGGCCAAACGTACACTATAATGTTTATTTAATCAAGTATATGGAATAACATTATATTTCAACCTTCAATACTATATTATTTAGTTAATACAAGGCTATATACGTAAAAGAGGTATTCTTTTTTAATCTTGTACCTAAACAGTACAATTCTGCTCAAATTTTTTATATTGTTTCAATTTATAATATTTTTTTAGTTAAAAATATTAAAACCTAAATTATTAATTAAATATAATTTGAAATGATTAAATAAAAATATTAAAATTAAAAAGTTGAATTTATCTACTGAAATTTCTTTTTTTTAAACTTTGTCATTTCATTAAAATTTAATATTATTTTTCAAAAGTTAAACATATTCTTTTTTGAGAAATTTATTTTTTTTCATTAAAAAATTGTATTCAAAGTGAATTTTATCTAAATTGTAATGTATTTTAATAAAGAAATAAAAAATTCTTATGTGTCGTAGAACAATAACAATAATAATAATGATGATAATAATAATAATAATAATAATGTAAGTTGATACTTTTTGCTTACCTATATATTTTAAAGTTCATGAGTTAAATATTAAAAATTATCATAATAGCTACTAATTGTACAATTTATAATATTTCTAAAATTATGTTCTAAATAAGAAGTTTAGAGTTCTATTTGATAATTTTATTTTGATTTGAAAAATAATCAAACACTGATTGTATGATAAAATTTATGTTTTTTTTTGTGTTTTTAAATAAATAATATATTTTTTACAGTTTATACAGTTTGGAATCTTTTTAAGTTTTCATATCTTTGTTTCAATAATTATAATAATAATATTAATAAAAATGAAAGTTAATATTATTTGCTTACCTGTATAGTTTAAAGTTCGTGAGTTAAATAATAAAACTTGTCTTCAAACCTAGGCTCGTTCCCCAGCGCAGTAGAGGTTCATTTTTTCACAGTTTTTCAGTTTTCAAAATTAAATCGAAGTCTTGATCATTTCTTTTAACTGGTGTGTTTAAAATAAATATAAACATATTTTAAACTTAATTTTATTTAAATTTGTGAAGAACAATCAATAAGATTCTTTGTAATGGACTAGATAACATCACAATGATTACGACGAATTTTACATGCTTAAATAAATTCCTGAAAGAATAAGGTTAAAAACAGATTTTCAATGCTTTGATTTATTTTTTGAGATTATTTTATAGGTAAGGATTTTAACTTTTGATTTTTAGTTTAAAACATCAAAAATCTGTAAAAAAAATTAGTAACAAATAACACTTTTTAGATGTAGTCAATTTCAGTCTTAATAAAAGCAGTAAAATTCAACTACAGATGCAGAAATAACAATTTTGATCTTTTATTGAATCTACTACTATAAGATAAATATCTTCAAATAGTGAATTTGATATATCCAAAATACAAAGGAAAAAAAGTTTAATCACATTATTTTAATAATACATTAATTTACTTATACATATAGGAGTAAAAAAAGAAATAAATATTAAAAGATATGTCAAAATATTGTGGATAATATTGTAAAAGAAATATTACTAAAAGGGTAGTTAATCATAGAACTTGAAATATTTTATTATCAACCAAAAATATTTCCTGCTAGCCTATTTAGTCCATGGGCCCACGCATGAAATTGTTATTTATTACCAACACGGCGAAACTTCGTTGATCTGTTATTCAGATCAAGTCGGACAAACTTCCAAAGCAGCTAATTGTAGTAGTGGGGACTTTTTGTTTTATACAATTGAAAACACAGTAATTTCACGTCGTACAAAAATTTGTGACCAACATGTCAATTATTGTTGTAATAGAGAGTTATTGTCATATATAATGAGAAAAACTGTCTGTCGGAAAGAAATGTTGGGTTGTTTGGCGCCTCGGACACGCCAAACATGTCAAATTCATAAATTTTTTTCATTTACAACTAACAAGCTCATTTTTGCAGAATCTGTCAGTAATAGTATTTAAATTAAAGTTATAACCTTGTCGGACAATTTAAGGGGTGCACTTCTGTTCTCGGACACCCCAATGTTAAGGGTTTCGTGCAGCCCCTATATTTATTACCATCACTACCTCTTTCATGTTTCACTGTTTATTTGCATCTTAAATAAATACTGAAGCATTTGTCGGACAATAATATTGGGGATTTTATTAAAAAAAGTAGAGAAGTTGAACTTTTGTACCGTGTTTAAATGTGTGTTTATAAATTGCAGAAGTCTGTATAAATTCGGGAAAATAAATGCGACTTTATGTTTTGGAAGCGATTGTTTGTGCTCAACATGAATTTGTAGTTTAAAATGCTCCCTTACGTCAGGTGTTTGGAAAGAAATGTGGTTGAAACCTAGGAAAACAACTATTTCTGTAGTTTATGCAAAGTTTTGGTGAATAATACTGACACTATAAGCAGTTACTTGTTGTCAGAAATGAAAGGTTGGGTCATATTCTTTCAAATAAGCCGTAATCGAAAATTATTGCATCAACCCTTAAAATAGGGGGTTATTTTTTAACTACCGGTGCCACAATTTTAAAGCACTAACTGTTGGAATAATAGTTAATAAGAAAATGATTCTTTCAAATTGGAAAAGATGTGTATTGTAACCTGCTGCTAAAAGAAAATATTCCAAGTCACAACCCCTACAATCAACCCTGCAATAAAAGATTTTTTCCACTCCTGCACGAGGACTCGCGTTTTTTGACTGGTGAAATTCGGTTGAAAATAAAAATTGTTAGAAGTTAAAATTTGCATGCATGTGTCCTTTCTATTTATTAAAGAAGAATGATATGGATATAGAGTTATGATATTGAATTCGAATTTTCATTTAAACTAAAAGAGAAGAATGAAGTGAATAAGTCTGTGAATTATGTTATTTACGAAGCGGTTTAAACAATGACTCAGGGTCTTCAGTAACATACTCATCTATTTGACCAAAATATTTTGATGCAAAATAAATTCCCTCTCCCGCTTACGAAGCGGTTTAAACAATGACTCAGGGTCTTCAGTAACATACTCATCTATTTGACCAAAATATTTTGATGCAAAATAAATTCCCTCTCTATTTGTCCAATTTGGAGAAAAGCTTGTGCTATATCAGTTTATCTTTGACATTTGACAGGAATAAATTTTCTTTATTATTGTACTTATTTTGAAGATATTAATTTGTACAGTATGATTATTGTCTCCTCATAATTTGTAAATATGTTCTGCTTTCTGTGTAATCATTTGATTACAATTCTCTTTTAAAAACTTCCCATTTTTTCACCAAGTACCTCAAGGGTACTTGATGCAACGATTTTTGTGAAAATGGCACGCATTTGAATCAAAATTATAAGTTTGTAGGTAACAAATCAATAGAAAATTGGAAAATTTTTTTTTTTTTTTATTTACTTGAGAAAACCCCATACGTCATTCCATTAACAATGTTATCATGTAGCTGCATACCAATATTTAATTACATGAGTCAAAAATTGTTCGACAAAAGTTACCGCCCACTTTAAGAAATGTGGTTTTAAAAAAAGCGCGTATAAAAATTAAGAACATAGAAGTCTCTACTGCACTGCGTACAGTATGGTTTCGCGCGGATACAAAATTAAAGCTTTTAAAAGTGCTTTATTTTCCTATAATGTTTATTGATTCTCATTTTTGAGACCATAAGGCATCTTACTAGCTACAAAACAGATTTTCGACTTTCTGGAAGCTTGACAGTGGTGTTACCCCTTAAGGGGGGGGGGGGGGTAAGGGTTTCAGCGTTCAAAAAACACCTTTTTGACAATTTTTTTAGAAATCTGGATAAAACAAATTTGTTCAAACCTTTTAGACATTATTAAGTATCTTTTCAAGAACATTCTGTAATTTTTTTGTTAAAATATTGACAAACGAGCCGCTGAGAAGGCTTTTCCAAGAACGTTCTTGAAAAAAGACGATTTGCGGTGTTCACTGTATCTCAGCTAAAAATTATTTAAAATCAAAAACCTTAAAAATTTAGTCAAAGTATTAACAAATCCTCCCCCCAACGGTCCCTGATTATAATTTTTTTCATTTTTAAATTTTTATTAGTGGTCATTTGAAGTGAAAATTGTTATTTTTCACGAAAAATTCCGCCATTTTGTAAGTGGAAAACCCCCTTAATGTAAAAACAAAATCTAAAACTCACCGTTGGGGGGAGGTATTTTATATGTGGAAAGTGTGTACCAAGTTAGAAATAAATCGGTAATGTAGTTTTTAAATGGCAGTGAACACGGACTTTTAAAAAGTGTTTTTGAGAAAAACGTATTTAAAGACCAGATGTACAAAAATTGTACTTAAAGTTTGGCATTGATTTTAAACATTAAAACCAAATTTAAAAAATTTGCCAATAGACATTTTTTATAACTCAGAAATCGCTCTTTTAAGTAGTGTATTGGAAAATATTGCAAATTTAAAAATAAACAAATTACAGCTGATTATTTAATAAAAAACATGAATTTTGAAGCCTAGACCAACGGGCATTCCTGTAATAAAGGAAATAACATTTTTTAACCCTCATAACAGCAATAGTAATGATGACTTTACATTTCTTGATATTTTCTAAAGTAGGTTTATCGTAAAAACCATTAGAAATTTCTTTATTCTTCGCAATTGCAACTTCACAGAAATCAATACATTTTTCGTCCGACTATTAATTTGACCCAATATTTTTGTCCGACAATTATATTTTGTATCATGCAGTAGGATAGGTTATATATCCCTTTATTGTCGGACAAAAATTAATAAATATAGGGGCTGCACGAAACCCTTAACATTGGGGTGTCCGAGAACAGAAGTGCACCCCTCAAATTGTCCGACAAGGTTATCACTTTAATTTAAATAATATTACTGACAGATTCTGCAAAAATGAGCTTGCTGGTTGTAAATAAAAAAAATTTATGAATTTGACATGTTTGGCGTGTCCGAGGCGCCAAACAACCCAACATTTCTTTCCGACAGACAGTTTTTCTCATTATATATGACAATAACTCTCTATTACAACAATAATTGACATGTTGGTCACAAATTTTTGTACGACGTGAAATTACTATGTTTTCAATTGTATAAAACAAAAAGTCCCCACTACTACAATTAGCTACTTTGGAAGTTTGTCCGACTTGATCTGAATAACAGATCAACGAAGTTTCGCCGTGTAGGTAATAAATAACAATTTCATGTGTGGGCCTATGGACTAATTCCATGAAAAATACAAGTCGTCTCAACTGCAAATTTTAAAAGTAAAGAGTTAAAGTCTTAATAACCCAAGAAGCTATTTTCCCAGAATTTTTGAGTAACTCACGAACTTTAAACTATACAGGCAAGCAAATAATATTAACTTACATTTTTATTATTATTATTATTATTCTTGAAACAAAGATGTGAAAACTTAGAAAGATTCCAAACTGTATAAACTGTAAAATAAATATATTATTTATTTAAAAACACATAAATTTTATCATACAATCA
Organism: Ganaspis brasiliensis; assembly: GCA_037103525.1. Lineage (NCBI taxonomy): Eukaryota > Metazoa > Arthropoda > Insecta > Hymenoptera > Figitidae > Ganaspis > Ganaspis brasiliensis. Next base: position 762,409 of record JAZKLR010000283.1, on the reverse strand, counting down.
GTGTTTGATTATTTTTCAAATCAAAATAAAATTATCAAATAGAACTCTAAACTTCTTATTTAGAACATAATTTTAGTTTTTTTTTTTTTTCAACTCATGAACTTTAAAATATACAGGTAAGCAAAAAGTATCAACTTACATTATTATTATTATTATTATCATCATTATTATTGTTATTGTTATATGACACATAATAATTTTTTATTTCAATTTTATTAAAATATATTACAATTGAGATAAAATCCACTTTGAATACAATTTTTTAATGGAAAAATAATAAATTTCTTAAAAAAAGAATATGTTCAACTTTTAAAAAATAATATTAAATTTTAATGAAATGACAAAGTTTAAAAAAAAGAAATTTTAGTAGATAAATTCAACTTTTTAATTTTAATATTTTTAATTAATCATTTCAAATTATATTTAATTATTAATTCAGGTTTTAATATTTTTAACTAAAAAAATATTATTAATTGAAACAATATAAAAAATTTGAGCAGAATTGTACTTTTTAGGTACAAGATTAAAAAAAATACCTCTTTTAGTCCAGTCATCTGGTACTTTTAGACGGAAAAGTCCCTTACTTCTCGGTTTTTTTGCTTAAACCCTTTATTTTTGCACCCAAAAAAAGACTCTAAATTTGCTACATCAATTTCGCTCGGGAACCCCAAAAATTTTTTTGAAAAAGGTGTAAAATTTCAAAAAATTGGGTATACAAGTTTTCCAGTGCGTTTGATGAAAAAAATTGTTTAAAGTGAAAATAAAGTGTATAAAATTTCCATTAATTTAAAAAAAATTAAACGTCCTAAGTTAATTAGGTAAAAAGTTATAGCCGTTCAAAAAAACCCGATTTTTTTCGATTTTTCACTAAAAAAACGTACTTTTAAGTTTTTTACCAATTGTGCGGTTCCCAGTTATTTTAAGCAAAAGTGATTAACAGATGAGTTAAAGTAGGCTAAATTACCTTACATTTACGATGAAGGAGAACGTTATAACTTAATTAGGTTCAAAGTTATGATCTTCCAAATATACCCTGTTTTTGACTATTTTTGCCATTTTGACAGTTTTTTAAACATAACTTATTTTTTTGAGATTTTCTATCACACTAACACCAAAAGTTTGACTTTACATGTTGTTTGGAAGCTTTTAAAAGTGGATTTTTTTGCCTAGGCCGTAATGTAAATCTGATTTACTGATGTCGCAATCTGATTGGCTAACGCCGGTCTGCAGACCTCTACATTATGGTACAGCAGTCAGAGAATTACAGAGTTACCTATTTAAATGTTTCACACATATTTCTTTTTAAATATGGGTTTCTTTGGCTGAAAGGTTTAACAAAAATCCAGTTGTGGTTTATGGGGGTACGGGAGACATGCCCCCAGGTGAGGGGGAGAGGAGGATAAAATTTAATCCAAAAAATTAAAAAAATTAGTTTTGTAGAAAAATACAGCGACTAAAAATGATCTACTAGAGCATGACAAGCACTTTAAGATTTTATGCCCCTGGGGGTAAAATATCTCTGGAGATGAAATACCCCCGGGGGCAACTTGCTCCGAGGGGAAAAAAAACTAAAAAATTAATTATTTTAAACAGCTAACCTGCCTAAGGATGTTTAAATACCCTCATCAAATGGGGCGACTTTCCCCTCGAGGGGAGGAGGGGGGTTGAAACAAAATTCATAAAATATTTTTGGTTGAAACAAAATGTGCCTAAGGATGACGCCTCCAGAAGGTTCTCACCATCCCTCCACCTGGGGCATAATCTTCCCCTCGTGGGGGGGGGGGGCTAAAATTGAAATTATATAGAAAGTTTTAATTTCTTACTCATTTTGACTTCATAAGGAATTAAGAATACTGTCGCCTAATTCTGTTCCATCTAATGTCTACTCATAAGATTCATAAACATTATAACTGATCTCATATTCAATTTAATCGCCCCCCCCCGTGGGAAAGGTTATACCCCAGGTGGAGGGATGGTGAGAACCCCTGGGGGGGGCGTCATCCTTAGGCGCATTATTTTACAACCAAAAAGATTTTATGAATTTTGCCCCCCCCCAGGGGCAAGTCACCCCATTTGATAAGGGTATTTAAACATTATCTTTAGGCAGGATAGTTGTTGAAAATAACTAATTTTTTAGTTTTATTTCCCTTTGGAGCAAGTTGCCCCCGGGGGTATTTCATCTCCAGAGGCATTTACCCCCAGGGGCATAAAATCTTAAAGTGCTTGTCATGCTCTCGTAGATCATTTTTAGTCGATGTATTTTTCTACAAAAATAATGTTTTTAATTTTTTGGTTTAAATTTTATCCTCCTCTCCCCCCCACCTGGGGGCATGTCTCCCGTACCCCCATAAAACACAACTGGATTTTTGTTAAACCTTTCAGCCAAAGAAATCCATATTTAAAAAGAAATATGTGTGAAACATTTAAATAGGTAATTTTGTGATGCTCTGACTGCTGTACCATAATGTAGAGGTCTGCAGACCGGCGTTAATCACTTTTGCTTAAAATAACTGGGAACCGCACAATTGGTAAAAAAACTTAAAAGTACGTTTTTTTAGTGAAAAATCGAAAAAAATCGGGTTTTATTTGAACGGCTATAACTTTTTACTTAATTAGCTTAAGACGTTTAATTTTTTTTTAAATTAATGGAAATTTTACACACTTTATTTTCACTCTGAACAATTTTTTTCATCAAACGCACTGGAAAACTTGTATACCCAATTTTTTGAAATTTTACACCTTTTTGAAAACAATTTTTGGGGTTCCCGAGCGAAATTGATGTAGCAAATTTAGAGTCTTTTTTTGGGTGCAAAAATAAAGGGTTCAAGCAAAAAAACCGAGAAGTAAGGGACTTTTCCGTCAAACACTCTTTTTCTGACCAGATGACTGGACTATTTTACGTATATAGCCTTGTATCAACTAAATAATATAGCATTGAAGGTTGAAATATAATGGTATTGCATATATTTGATTAAATAAACATTATAGTGTACGTTCGGCCCAATTAACATTCTATGGCACACAACTTTAACAGTCCTTTAATTAAACAAACAATTGAATACAAATCATATCTTACAAAATTTTTAATAAAAATGATTTTCGACTGTTTCTTAAATCAACATTTTATTTCATTGTCTTTTTAATAAACATGTTATCAACGGGGGGCGTCGATATCTATTTAGTTATGTTGTAGACATCATTCTAAAGGTGTCCTATGAGTGAGCCGACAAGAAAAATTTTTTTGTCTGAGTTATAGAAACACAAAGTTGTGCACAAAATAAACCCCATGGTGGGGGTTATTAATGTTACTTTTTTGAGGTTTTTAAGACACCATGTGTAAAACTGAAATTTTATGCTTTTTTCTTGTTTTTTAGAACAAAAATAGGATAAAAATGTTTAAAAACGAAATTCTAAAGTAATTTTTACTAACTACAAAACAAATTATTGAAAAAAACTTGATTTTAAAGAATGCACAAAATAACCCACCAAATCCTGGTTTTTCAGTTTTTTACACTTTTTTCTTAAAATATGCAATAAAAAGTTAGCGCATCACGTGTACATCATCACAACGAAATTGTCAACAAGTATTATTAATACTTTTAGAAACACTTTTAAACTTCCGGAAATCTGAACAGAATTTTGAGAACATTCAAAATTTTCAGCTTGATTTTCACGACTTTACGATTTTTTTTCTGATTTCTGATAAAGAATTTAAGAAATTCATTTAGTACTCTCTGTAGTCTAGATATCAGAAAATATTGATACCAAGTAAAAATCTTGAGCAACTGAATATAATGATTTTATTCATTAAAAAACATCGCATGCACAAAATAGACCCACGGCGCACAAAATAGCCCCACTTGACAGTAGTTCCTGAGAAATTTTTCAAGATTTAATGAAAAGTATAATTTATATTCTAACTTCTTTCGGTCTTATTTGAAACATGTCATTTACCTGTAGATTGGTGATTTAAATGAATTATTGTAAAATATGAAACAGAAAAATCCTACGCTAGAAGACTTGAACTTGCGACTTTTCTCTCTAAAGCCGCCCACTGTATCCACTAGGCCATTTACGCAGTTGGAAGTCTATACAAATAGGTTTTATACAAAATCTTTTAATTCTTAGAAAATCCCCCAATACTTCGTTATTATTATATTATTTGTAAAGAGTTCCGTTTCCGGTACCGTTGAGTAGTTGACGCGTTTGTGAGAGGGAAATAGTTTTGTGAAAAATTTATAAATAATAACTGAAGGGTGGGCTGTGGAGTGATTGGTAAGTGTAGAGTGAAGTGTGAGGGTGTGAATGAAAAGAGTGGATGAAGAGATAATTGAATGAATAAAGGGTAAAAAGCGGCAAAAAAGAAGAAAAATGGTGAGGTTATGGTGACAGCATGCGAAGTAAGTGAGAGGTAGTATAGAGAGAGAGAGTGATAGAGTGTCGATAAGGTAGAACTTGACAATGTCGAATAAAGGGGAAAGTAATGATGCAAGTGGTAAAAGTGGGAATGAGTCTAAGGCGCGAAAATTTGAAAAGGAATTTGACGGGAAAAGTGTTGAATGTAAGGATTGTCAAGTTTTACTTAGGCTAATCAAAAGAACAGTAAAGGAGAACGATGAGGACTTAGATGAAGTTTGGGATGAAATTGATGAAATTAGGAAATTAGACAAAAAATGGTTTAAACAGATTGAGGGATTACGAAAGGCAATGAAAGCAATGTTAGAGATGATTGAAAAGAGGGAGGTAAGGTGGGAAGAGGAGAAAGAAGATATGTGGAAAAGTATGGAGGAGTTAGAAAAAGGGATAAAAGAGAGTGAGGAGAGAAGGACGAAAGAATATGTAGAAAGGGAGAGGGTAACATTAAATGAAGGAGTAGAAGAAAAAGAGGTGAGTAGAGAAAAAGTAGATGACGATTTAAAAATAAAAATGGGGGAATTAGCGATGAGAGTAGAAGTGATGGAGAAGGAGAGGAGAAAAAGAAATATTGTGATTAAAGGTATGAAGGTAGGATCGAGAGAAGGCAGAGAGGAGGTAGGAAAACTGTTGTTAAGAATTGGGGCGAAAGTTAAGATCAAGAACGTTAAGGGTGTGAGAGGAGAGGATATGGAAAAACCGAAATTGTGGATTGTGGAATTAGAAGATGAGAATGCTAGGATGGAAGTAATGAGATTAAAAAGTAGGTTGAAAGGAAGTATGGAGAGAATAGATGTTGATAGAACATGGAGAGAGAGAAGGATAAAATGGCTGCTAGAGCAAAAAGCGTGGGTGGAAAGAAGAAACGGAAGAGTGGTGAAAGTGAATAGAGAAAGTGTTTGGGTGGATGAAGTGGAATGGCTGGTGAAAGAGGATACACAAGGGGTTATCAAAGTGGGACCGGAAATAGGTTTAGAAGAGGAAGGGAGAAGGTAAAAAGAGCAATTGAAAAGAAGTAACTGGGTTAGTGGATGAATGGAAATGTTGGGAGGATTGGAAGAGGAATATATGAAAATGATGAGTGAATGGGTATGTTTAGAATGTGATATAAGAATGATAAAGGAAAGAGTGAGAAATAGGGTTGTAATAAAAGGGTGGGCGAAGAGGTAGATTAACCAGGTAAAGAAAAAAAAAGAAACAGGAAACGGAAGCCCAGGCACTTGGCAGTTAGTTAAGTAAAATATTGGAAGAGCGGCGATTAGGTTAAGTTGATTATGTATTAAAAGTTAAGTTAAAGGAAGGATAAATGTAAGCGTTGTTGTACTTAATTTTTATTTGAATGTAAAGGCAGCGGAGGCCCTTGAACCCGTAAGGGATGAGTAAATAAATTATATATTATTTGTAAAGACACTTTAAAGTATAATTGAAGAATACAATCATATTATTATTCAATATAATAGAAATTTAATTATTAATAATATTCAATAACATCATTTATTAGTTATTTAAAATTAATAATGCAATATACTCATTAACATTTGAGAATGCATTATGAAATTAAGGTGTTAGTTAAAATGCAAAACAACATATACATGAAAAATAAAACTTAAACTAATGTTCTATAACTTTTTTTTTAATGATTTCACAAAACAAAACAATAACTTCCTTTAAATGTTTCAAAACAAAAAATTATGCCTTAATTAAAAAAAAGATTGGTTTAATTTTCTTTAATAATACAAAATATATAAGTTTTTTGAGATCAAGAACAATATAATTTATTGATAGTTTTTAAATGTACTAACCATATCACAGTAAATAATCAACCTTTAAAAATTAAATGGGATAATTATTGAAAGTATTTATTAATGAAAACATTAAAAAATTATAATTATAATATCGAAGTCAAAACTGACGAATTCATCAAAGGTGCGGATAAGTTCTATTACGTAGAACGTAACCTGCACGTTATGTTAATTTCTACAAATATTATTTTAATTTATAACCGTGCTTTTGATATTTGGAGCATGGTTTTACGAAGCACATTGTTTCACAATTGCAATACCAAAAGAATTATCCATATCTTTAAATGATAAGTATATGTTTTCGGAATTTATAAAAATATACTTTGGAAGGATGAATTTGACACTAATTTAATATTGATATTAATATAAAACTAATTTATTTAAGATTTTGTATTACTCATAGTAATATTATAACACTCCCTTATTAAAAACAGTTTTAGTATATTATTTGTTTTAAACAAAATTATTAAACAATTTATTTTAATATTAATAATATTAATATTACTAATTAATAAAAAATTCTTAAAAGAAAATTATAATCTTTATATATAATTTTCAAGACATTTAAAAATAACAACAATAAAATAAATGATAAGTTCATGATAGTTTTTAATATTTAAACTTAGATAAGCAATTTCTTTATCACTAAATATAATTGAGCGAGCGTTGGCGAGCGAATTAACATTGCTAGTTACAATAATATTCAAGAACTTAATATATTCGTTAGCAAAATTAATTTTTAAAAATCAAGAGTTTAAATTATATTTTCTGAAAGAGCGACAGTTAACCAAAACACAATATTTAAGATATTTACTCTGAACAACCAGAAAGTATTATTTATTGAATTTAGATATTTAGTAAAATGTTTAAATTTTGAGAACAAATTTTAGTTAATTGAATCAGATTTCAAACTATTTGAATTTAAATTGATCCACAGTTTTTAATAATTCTAAATTTTTTAACTCTTTAAAATTTTCTTAATTTTAATTGTATTCATATTTTATACACAGAAGCTCTAATTTACTCAAATGTTTATATCTATTTACTAATTATATTAATTATTATTAATACTATAATATCAATTCTTAAAAAAGAATTCTATAATTGTCGTCTGTCTCCGGGAGAAATTTATGAAGCATACGTTCCTGAAATCGTCAAAGAGGCGTGACTTCTGCGGCGTACGACTATCGAGGTTGAAGGGTGGGAAAATTTCATAGGTTGTCACGACTATCGAGGGATTACTGTAGTTTGTGATATTCTAGCATAATTTTTATCCAAAACAACCCCTAAAAAGCAACCCCCATCAAAGATACTCGCACTTTATTAAAAATACTTTATTCAGAATTTTTTTGCTCGTACTGTGGGCTTGATGAATTTCCTGGATAGAATTTGTGATACTCTAACATGATTTTTATTTCAAACAACCCTCAAAAAAACAATCCTTATCGAAGATATTAACATTTTAGAAAAAAATACTCTGTTTAGAATTTTTTTGGTGGCACTGTCCACTTGAGGAATTTTCTGGAAACAATTTGTGGTACTCTAACATGATTTTTATTTTAAAAAAACCCCTATCACAGATACCAGTAATTTTGCAAAAAACTAAATTTAAAACTCTTTGATAAAAAATTGTTTTAACTTCTAAATGCGGTTAGTAAGTTTTCTAGAAACAAAAAACAAAAATTTTATTCGTGCCCAAGGCATTAAAATGTGCTAAAATTTGCTTTTTTAAAGGTTGTTTTGGACAAAAATTATGCTAGAGTATCACAAACTATCTCCGAAAAATTCTTTAAGACGGCAGTACAAGCGAAAAAAATCCAGAATTAAATTTTTGCTAATGTCTTAGTACCTTTGATAGGGAAAGTTTTTAGGGGGTTGTTTTGGACAAAAATTATGCTAGAGTATCACAACCTATCTCCGAAAAATTCTTTAAGCTGGCAGTTCTAGCGAAAAAAATCATGAATTAAATTTTTTGCTAAAGTGTTGGTGCCTATGATAGGGGTGGTTTTTAAGGGGTTTTTGGACAAAAATTATGCTAGAGTATCAGAAACTATATCCGAAAACTTCTTTAAGCTGGCAGTTCTTCGTTTCGCACTTGCTACGCTCGTGCTACACTCGTTCTTCGGACATTTATGCTTGACAAAAAAACACGGACTTCCCTCCCTTGATGCATAATATACTATTTATGATTATGATTCTTTAAGCTGGCAGTTCTAGCGAAAAAAATCTTGCTTTAAATTTTTTGCTAAAATCTTGGTGTATTCGATAGGGGTGGTTTTTAGGGGTTGTTGTAGACAAAAATTATACTAGAGTATCACAAATTATCTCCGAAAAACTTTTTAAACCGGCAGTTCTAGCGAAAATAATCCTGATTTAAATTCTTTTTTAAAGTGTTGGTGCCTTTTGATAGAGGATGTTTTTAGAGGTTGTTTTCATTAAAAATCATGTTGGAGTATGCTAACATGCTTGTTAGGAGTAAGTTTGGTAGATTAAAGTGAAGTATATCTGAAATTATTTTTGCTATTTTTTAAGGCACTTGTAATTTAGCAACTAATGGAAATTTGTTGATACCTGCACTTGGGGTTGTTTTTAAGTGTGGTTTTGAATATATTTAACGGTAAAACAATTTTTAAATTTTTTTTGACTTTAAAAACTATCAAATATGTACTTAAATTCCGGGTTTTAGTTGTTTGCACTTGAAAATGTCGGTTTCTTTTTGTACCTATTGGGGAATTTGTTTAAATTTTGAACAATTTGTTATTAAAAAAAATCCTGACGTGATGGAAACAAAAGGCCACCGGATTTGGATTTAGAGACCAAAAATACTTTAGGAATTTGTAGTCCGTTTTCTTGAACCAGAAAAAGAACTTTCTACCACACATGCACGAAAACCTCGTGTTTTCGTTCGCCTTAAGCGGGGCAGAACTTACAGTTTTTAGGTCAGTGAACGTTAGAGGTAAAAAAAACTTCCTTCCGGCGCGCAGCAATGCGCCTGCGCGATATGAGTTTTTTTCACTGTTCGGAAGTTTTTTTATCTCTAACGTCACTAACCTGAAAACTGCGAGTGCTGACCCGCTAACGCGTACAAAACACGAGATTTTCGTACATTTGTGATAGAAAATAGCATATGCACCTCGGGAGGCCGATTTTTTGTCTCGCACAATGTCTCCGAACTCGTTTCGCACTCGCTACGCTCGTGCTACACTCGTTCTTCGGACATTTATGCTTGACAAAAAAACACGGAGTTCCCTCCCTTGATGCATAATATACTATTTATGATTATGTCTAATTCGTACCTCTAACATATAAAAACAGACAGAAGAAATTGTCGATTTACACATTTGCACTACTTGGAAACGATGACAGGAACCCTTAGGCGATAAGAAATTTTGATGTTTTCCTCCCCTTGCTGAATTCTGGCCGCTAATTCTTTCCTCATGCGTTGATAGTGCATTTGTTGCTGTTTTGTACGATCGTAAGATAATGCTATCTAAATATATTCCTGCTGTAGCTTCGACTGCTTCTTGGCTTCGAGAAAATCCTCTAGGATCTGGGTGGAAGACAGATTGTTAGGGAAGATAACCTTCATGAGTTTATGCTTCGTTTAGGACTCAGAAAAATTACCCAATCTCCAGATTTTAACATCCGCAAAGATTTTATTTGGCAAAAGAAAAGTTAATTGTTTATTCACATTTGTTAAGTCAATTTCGTGAGAATTGGGGTTCATTGTTGGCGATACGTCATCGAATTTGTATATTATTGAATTGTTTGGTCTTCTTAATCTGTCTTTAAATTCAGATTCAGTTATAAAGAGTCTATTGCCATTCTGAGTATCACCAGGATTTCTAAATAAATCGTCAATGTTTGATTCCAAAGCTGCGACTCTGCCATTAGTTGTTTGACTGGCAAGTTCAATTAAAGCAATTTTTGTAGAGGCGACCAAATTGTCGAAGATTTTGTCGACTTTTCCCTCAATCAAATTAAGTTTAAAAGCCAAATTTGTGATTGTTGTAGTTAATGTTGCTTCTTGAACCCACCATTTGGTTCGAAAGGGTATTTGCTGGCACAAGCAGGGTGGTAGGGAGAATCACACACAGGACAAAATTTTGCCTTACATAGCTTACATTTCGCTTTACATAAAAAGCAAATTCCCTTTGCAGTGGCATTCGTGGAGCCATCTCTTGGCTTTAGTAGGTTCTGTGAATCTTGGCTATGGATTTTCTACGCTGAATCACTCATTTTCGTCGAACAGTGACACACGACAAATTATATGATGACCTAATTTGTGTAAATCACACAACTTCAAAGTACAGTCTCACGCAAAAGTCACTTGCCGTACATTAAATTATTAATACTAAATCAACATGAAAAAATAATTAAGATGAACTAGTTTGATAGCACTGAAATTTAATCCTGAAAATGGGTGTGACCAATTAAAAAAAAAAAAGACATAAGTAAGAAACAATAGTCACAAATTATTTAGTTGAACGAGATAGGATGTATACAGTACTCAAATCTAAATAAGTATTTCACTGTTTTATGACTGTAAATCAGCACAAACTCTCACAATTATTTTAAGAAAGCGAGTATCTGCACTTGGAAAATCACCGTTGTAAGATTCACGTCTTAAAATCACACAGTCAAACAATAAACTTTAATATTCGATAAAGGCATGAATACACGTGTTTATAGCACAACAGCTAATTTTTGTTAAGAAAAAAAAAATTTTAGAATTTTTTTTTAATCTCTATCTTTAATGCATCAATTAATTTAAAATTCCTCTTTATTAAATATGTTTTCAAAAAATAAGGAATTAATCAATTATTATTTAAACTATTTTAAACAAAACCCGAATTTTGGATAATACATTCTATGAAGACGAACATTAACAAACTTCTATATATTTTTCCCATAATCTACACGTAAATCTACATACTTGTACCAAATTGCAACATCCAAAGACAAATATTTTGGTAAATAAAGGAGGGACATGGTCATATTTCCAAATTTTTTTTAAAATATCGTAATTTTTGCCTAGTAAACACTATGAATACCGCCATTATGAAAGTTCTGTATAATTTTCCTGTAATCTACACGTAAAACTACATACGTATACCAAATTGCAGCATCCTTAGTCAAATAGTTTGGAAGATTAGGGGGGAGAGACATGGTCATTTTTTCGAATTTTTTTTAAAAAATCGTACTTTTTGGTTAGTAAACATTATGAAGACCGCATTTACAAAAGTTCTCTATAATTTTACTGTAATTTACGCGGAAATCTACAAACGTGTACCAAATTGTAGCATCCTAAGTAAAATAGCTTGGAAGATTAGGGATGTGGGGACCTCATCATTATTTAAAATTTTTTTCAAAAAATCGTACTTCTTTGCTGGTAAACACTATAAAGACCGCCTTTACGAAAGTTCTCTATAATTTTTCTGTAATCTACACGTAAATCTACAGACGTGTACCAAATAGCAGAATCCTTAGTCAAATAGTTTGGAAGATTAGGGGGGAGGGACATGGTCATTTTTTCGAATTTTTTATAAAACATTTTACTTTTTGGTTAGTAAACACTATGAAAACCGCCTTTACAAAAGTTTTCTATAATTTCCTGTAATCTACACGTAAATCTACAGACGTGTACCAAATTGCAGCATCCTAAGTAAAATAGTTTGGAACATAAGGGGTTGGGACATCCTCATTTTTTCGATTTTTTTTCAAAACATCTTCCTTTTTGCTTAGTAAACACAATGAAACCGCCTTTACGAAAGTTTTCTATAATTTTCATCTCATCTACACGTAAATTTACATACGAGTACCAAATTGCAGCATCCTAAGTCAAATAGTTTGGAAGATTAGGGGGGGAAAACATTGTAATTTTTTAAAATTTTTTGAAAAAAATCGTACTTTTTGGCTAGTAAGCACTATGATGACCGCCTTTATGAAAGTTTTCTATAATTTTCCTGTAATCTTTACGTAAATCTACATACGTGTATTAACTTGCAGCATCCTAAGTAAAATAGTTTGGAAGATTAGGAGGGGGACATCTTCATTTTTTGGAATTGTTTTCAAAAAAGCGTATTTTTTGGTTAGTTTTTTCCTGTCATCTACACGTAAATCTACATACGTGTACCAAATGGAAGCATCCTTAGTCAAATAGTTTGGACGATTAGGGGGGGGGGGGGACATGGTAATTTTTTCGAATTTTTTTTAAAAAATCTTACTTTTTGGTTAGCTTACACTATGAAGACTGCCTTTACGAAAGTTCTCTATAATTTTCTTGTATTTTACACGTAAATAAATAATAAGCTGTACAACCAGATGCAATTATGTAAAATAACAAATTTTAATTTCGTATTAAAAAAATATAATATTTTTCATTAAATATAGATAAATTTTAAAGAAAGTTAATTTAAAAATTTTTTCTTGAATTTATTATAGAGTTTTATTCTCAGAAAAAAATTCTATCATTATTGGATTTTGTGTCACAGTTAAAATATGTAATAATAAACTTTAATTTATATCTAAATAATTAAATTTAATTCATTTTTAGGGTTCCGTACACCTTCGGTGTTCGGCAGAACCATTATAGCGAGACTCGTGCGTCCGTAGCCAAAAACCATTCCCCCCTTAACTTTTAAACTATTTGACCTAGAGGGCTCAAATTTGGTACACTTATATATTTTCACGTGTAGATTGCACGAAAAATATAGAGAACATGATTCAAGGTGATGTTCATAGCCTTGTCAAGAAAATAACAACTTTTTTTAAGCAAAAATGCATTAAAATGGACCATTCCCCCCCCCCCCCTTTACTTCTAAACTATTTGACCTAGAGGTCTGAAATTTGGTACACATATGTATTTTCACATGTAGATTACACGAAAAATATAGATAACATGATCTGAATTGATGGCCATAGCGTTGTCAAGGAGAAACTGCAAATTTCCGAAAAAAAAGTTTTTTTTCTCTAACTTTGCCATTATTTGAGCTAGAGTGCTAAAATTCAATACACTCGTGTATTTTTGCATGCAAATTATGGAAAAATTATGTTTGGAAATAAAATTGAATATTATGAGGTCACAAAAAAAAAATTCAAAAAATCACCAAAAAGAGATTTAGACCCCTATGCTAGAGCTCACCTTGATTGTTCTACAGTACCCCTCAAACCAATAAAATTTTTATTTGTATACTTCGAACTTAAAAAAACGGTATAAAACGCAATTGAAAATTGTTATCACTTTTTTTTCAAAATAATTGAAAAATTATGAAAAAACAAAAAAAAAATTTAATCTTATGCAAGGCTTGATCAAGGCTCCCACAGGACCTATAATGAAGACTGTTATAAGCCCTGAAACCCTATAAAAATTTCAAGCCTCCCCCTAAAAAAAATGTTTGATTTTTATGTTATTTATATGAAATACAAGCCTGTACAAGCAAAAGTTTCATGTACTTGAAGGTAGAAGTATTTTCATAATTTGTAGGTTGTAATTAATTTTCATAATCTGTACATAAAAATATACAAATGTATCAAATTTTAGCCCTCCAGCTCAAATAGTTTTAAAGTTATGAGGAAAAAACTTTTTTTTCGAAAATTTGCAGTTTTTCTTTTTTTGACAACGTTTTGACTGTCAATCCAGATAATGTTCCCTATAATTTTCCTGTAATCTACACGTAAAAATACATATATGTACCAAATTAGAGCTCTCTGTTTGTTAATAAGGTATATCTTTGCTTCGTAAATGTACGGAACCCTAGATTTTTGTACGGGTGTAACTCGTACTTGTTTATATTTTTTTTATATTTAATAGATTGTTTTATCTTAAATAATAATTAAATACATTATTATTACATAATGAAACGTATTGTGTTTTAATATAACTTGAAAAAAGTAATCTCCATTACGTATTATAATGTAAGGTTATGTTTTATTATTTTGACTTATACAGTTTGTAATACATGTAGACAAAATAAATTAGTAGAATAGCACTACTAATTCATTTAGCAAAGGAATATGACTATTTTTTTGTAGAAAGAGATGAAATAACTAATTCGGCTGTCAAAACTGACTATACTAATTCAGTTAGCCAAATTTTGACTAATTCAAATTTAGTGAGTTGTAAACACTATGATGACCGCCTTTACGAAAGTTCTGTAAAATTTTTCTTTAATCTTCACATAAATCTACATACGTGTACCTAATTGCAGCATCCTAAGTCAAATAGTTTGGAAGATTAGGGGGGTCCCGTGTAGAAAAGTTCGGTGGGCGCTAGTTGGGCCCCATATGGGTTTCCCAGATTTAAGGTGGGCCCCAGTTGGGTCTTCCCACTGGAAATTAGTGGGCTTGTAATGCTCAACCCAGTTAGTGCCAATTTACTAAAGAAGATCATCAAAATGTAAGATCGTTAAAAAATATTCAGTACAACTTTTTACAATATTTTCCATCAAAATTTTCTTTCATGAGATAAAAATTAGTTAATAACAATTGTTGCATGTAATTTTTAATTTTTTTAAACAAACTAATATTGTTTATTTGAAACTTTTCATCTAATAGAGCTAGAGAGTTGTAACTTTTTTCTAATTTAGCAACTATATAAAATAACTAAGCCTAATATTAGAAAAAAATAAAATATAAAATTATAAAAATTGTTTAAACAAATTAATATTGTTTACTTGCAACTTTTCATCTAATTAAGCTAGAGAGCTGAAACTTTCACTTAATAATTTTGCAACTTTTTAAGCCTATGAAGGCTTAAAATTAATAATAAACGAAAATTCACAATTATAAAAATTGTTAACAAATTAATAACTATTTATTATTAATAATAAATTAATAACAAATTAATATTGTTTATTTGTAACTTATCATCTAATTATTATTAATTAAAATATAATTAATAATTATAAAATATATAATTATAAAATATATTATATATTATATAATATGTTTATTATTAATAATTAATTGATAACAAATTAATATTGTTTATTTGTAACTTATCATCTAATTGAGCTACAGAGTTGAAATTTTCTCCTAATTTTGAAACTTTTCAAGCTGATGAAAGCTTAATATTAATAATAAACGAAAATCCACAATTATAAAAATTGCTTAAACAAATTAATATTGTTCATTTGCAGCTTTTCATCTAATTGACCTAGAGAGTTGAAACTTTCTATTAATTTTGCAACTTTTCAAACCTATGAAAGCCTTATATTAATAATAAACAAAAATCCACAATTACACTAAATGTTTAAACAAATTAATATTGTTTATTTGCAACCTTTTATCTAATTGAGCTTTAGAGTTAAAACTTTCATTTAATTTTGCAACTATTCAAGAATATAAAAGCTGAATATTAAAAATAACGAAAATCAACAATTATAAAAATTGTTTAAACAAACTAATATTGTTTATTTGCAATTATTCATCGAATTGAGCTAGAGAGTTGTAACTTTCTCTTAATTTTGCAATTTTTAAGCCTATAAACGCCCAAAACTTATAGTAAACGAAAATTCATAATTGTAAAACTCTTTTAAACAAATTAATATTGTTTATTCACAACTCTAATACAGTTTGGGAACTGTATTACAATATTAATATTAACAATACTAATTTGTTTAAACAATTTTTATAATTGCTGATTTTACTTTACGATTAATACTGGGCTTCATTAAGATTGAAAAATTGCAAATAAACAATATTAATTTGTTTTAACAATTTTTGTAATTGTGGATTTTTGTTTATTATTAATATTAATTTTTTGTAGGCTTGAATAGTTGCAAATTTAAGAAACATTTACAACTTTCTAGCTCTATTAGATGAAAAGTTGCAAATAAACAATATTAATTTGTTTAAACAATTTTTATAATTTTATATTTAATTTTCTTTCTTATATTAGGATTTAGTCAACTTAAATAGTTGCAATATTAAAAAAAAGTTACAAGTCTCTAACTCTATTAGATGAAAAGTTTTAAATAAACAATATTAATTTGTTTAAACAAATTAAAAAATACATGCAACAATTGTTAGTAACTAATTTGTATGTAATTAAAGGAAAGTTTGATGAAAAATGGTGTAAAATGTCGTAATGAATATTTTTTAACGATCTTACACGTTTTTTTCGTTTATGAAGATTTTTTATGGACCTTTAAAAAATAGTAAATAATAAAAAATTTGTTAAATAAATTATTGGATCTTATTCTTTAAACTTTTCTAATGAGAAACAGCTTTATCCGATCGAAAAATGTTAATTTTTATGGATTTTATATCAATTCCATGGAAAAGTTTTTTTTTCCATGCATTTTGCATGGGAAACTTTGAGCGCTTTGACCGAATTTCATGAATTTTTAAATTGAAATTAAGGGAATTTGCAATAAATAAAGCCAGGTTGACGATAAGTTTAGTATTGAAACTATTATTTAGTAACAATTTACTTATTTAAAAAAACTGTGAAGCCCAGGTTGGCCCCAACTGGTGCCCACTTACAAACTGAGAAATACTGGGAACTTTTCTACACGGGGTGGGGACATGGTCATTTTTTTTGAATTTGTTTAAAAAAATCGTAGTTTTTGGCTGGTAAACAATATGAAAACCGCGTTTACAAAAGTTCTCTATAATTTTCCTGTAATCTTTAGGTAAATCTACATTCGTGTACTAAATTGCAGCATCCTAAGTCAAATAGTGTGGAAGGTTAGAGGGGAGGAATATTGTCATTTTTTCGAATTTTTTTTTAAATATTGTACTTTTTGGTTAGTAAACACTATGAAGACCGCCTTGACGAAAGTTCCCTATAATTTTCCTGTAATCTTCACCTAAATCTTGAGGCGACTTATACGCGTTTTAAAGAATTTTATTTGTTTAACAAAATACCCGAGAGCGTGGGAGGGATGCGTACTGGCCGGCACAAGTTGATGAGATCTTCATGAACGAACGAGAACCAATTCTTAAGGTTGAGTGTTGGTAATCTTTGTTAAGCAGGAGCAAGTTACAGGAACAGGCGGAACAAACAAATCAGACTTACCGTTCGCCGTGACTCTCAGGAGAAAATCCTGTGTTATGAGACAGGTTATCCAAAAGTGAAAATTGGGTCAGTTAAATACTCCGTCGATTAATTGATTGTAACACTTTAATTGAAAGTTTATTAAATTAAGTACAGAATGTCAATAAAGTGATTATAAATACGCGTGAAATTGTGTCACAGCACAACGATGCGTATGCTCACGTATAGCTCGCAATTCTTTCTGCCGGGCCTCGCTGACGGGCAACCGGCCTCGGAACACGAGGTTTTGTCGTCTGCTCAGAGACGCGCGCGCTATCTACAGCAATAGCGCGCGTAAATCAAAATATAATAGTAACCACTATTATAAATAAATAGAGAGTTTCCATACCAAAAAGATCAAAGTTGCAAGTCAAGTTTTTGATTTTGATCAAAGTTGGTCAATTTGTAGTATTTAGGGGTAGTAATAACTTAGTCAAGTATTTTTGAAAAATTTCCAAAATTTTAGGAATTACGTCACTTTGGATTTTTTACCCTTTATTTTTTCAAATTCTTGTCATTTAAAGAGTTTTTAACCGATTTTAATGAAATTTATAGGGTGATTGTAAAAAACAATAAAGTTTTAAATAAATTGGAAGTAGATTTAAAAACTTAAAAAATTCATGTAGAAAAATACAAAAAAAGATTTTAAACATTTTTTTCTATGTGTGCTAATTCATATTTTTTATTTTCGTCACAATATAATGAAAGCTTTTTATTTTACCTTTATTTAAAAAAAAAATTGATGGAGGGTCTCTTAGTTCTCGAGATATCGGCAAAAGAGTATTACGCTTCACGTCTTCTATCCTATGAGCATAACGATTTTGGAGTTTTATTTGTTTTTAAAAATATTGTAGGGAAAGTCGGGCAGCCCCGGCCCCTTTAGCTTTTTGGTCAATAAATTGTGTAAATATTTCAAGAACAATAATTAAATTGTTTCATGGTGAAGACAAACTATTTGTCAACACTTAAAATGCTTCCAATGATAAAATAAACATATTAATTAAGAGATACATAAGGACAAATATGAGGAGTAAAATACTAACCCTCAAAAGTTCATTGGGTAAGTCCGGCCACAGTAAAAGAAACTTTTTATTTTAATTATATAACTCAGTAAAGTAACAACAAATTATGTCTTAAATAATCGTCAGAGAATCATATATGGATATCAATTGAAAAATAAATTCAATAGTGTCAGAAATTACAAATATAATATCATTTTTATATGTCGTTCAATGCGACACTCATTTCTGAAATTATCCGAACACTTTAAGGTTATATTTACAGAATAGTAGTTGTTTATAAAAAAGAAATGAAATAATGGAGTCACTATACTAAAAAAATAAGTTCAATTAAATGATACACCATTTCTAATTTGTTTCAATGATAAAAATATGGCATTATACATAAAATAAACAGTGGCCGCGGCTACCCGATGGCCGGTGCTACCCGACTTTCCCCTAAATGAATAAACTACAATGATTTATTCCTGACTACTATCTATGAATATTATAAGAAATAAATAAATATTTATGAATTAATAACCAATGGTAGTGTTAAAAAGTTTAAAAGTAGATTTTATTCAATTAATTTTGCAGCAAGTAAGACAGAAATTTAAAAGCAATTGAAGGTGATAAATTTGCCGATCTGAATTAATAGTCTAACAATTGTGAAACAATGAAAAATTTATATTACAAATTTTTCTTTGTCGACAGTAACACAATAAACTGTAAGGCATGAAAATATGGATATTCGTGGCAATTTAAATTTAGCATCCACATAATGAAACTTAGTATTAAGATATTTAAACATAATACCCAGATATTAAAATTAGTATATTTTAATATCGTGGATAGTAAGTTTGAAAATCTGTTTCTGTCAGTGAGGTACGAAAAAGCGTTGCAGATTAATTTAGTCTAAATTTACTTCTAAATTCTAAGATTGCTTTCGGTAAAATAAAATAATTTTTAATATATTTATAGTTATCTACTGTTGGAATGACTATCCAACATGGGGCAGTTTCCCCTAAATAACTGTTAGCAGTAGACCAGAAAATTTGTACAACTATACATTTATAAATATATATATATATATATATAACTATATTTACAAAATCATTCGACTTAATGTGGTTACCAAGAGCATTTTAACGTTTTGCTTTTCAAGCAACCTTCTTTTTTAGAGCAGATTTCTGAATATCTACAGTTTTTGAATCAATGGAAGCAGAAAATTAATTGCAAAAAATTTACCAAGATACTCTGCAAACGATTTTGAAGATTCTCTGTAAACGATTTTCTGCTTTCATTGACACAAACATTGTAGATATACAGAAATCTGCTCTATGAAAGAAGTTTACTCGAAAAGCAAAACGATAAAATAGTCCCGGCAACCACATGAAGTCGAATAATCTTGTAAATATGTATATATATGTATAGTTGTAAATACGTTTTGGTCTATTTTTAACAATAATTTACGTAGTATTAATGAGCTTCAACAATAGCGAAACCAGAAAATTGTTTCAGTTTTTTCTTTTTATTTTTTTTTAAATTTTAAAAATAAAATTAATAGGAATAACTACTAGGCTTAAAGTGTAAGTCACAAAAAACCAATGGTTGGAGTTTAGAAAAAGAGCATTTTAAAGTAAGTAAAGTAAGTTAAAGTAAGATTAAATTAATCTCCAACGCTTTTTTATGCCTTACAGTTTTTTGAGTTACTGTCCAGGTCCGCAGCCAGAAATTTTTGTCGGGGGGGAGGGCCAAAATTCCATGCCCGTAGCTCCCGCAGCAAAAAAGTTTTTCTCAGAAAAAAAAAATTTAAACGAGTAAAAAAATTTTCGGGTGGGACTGGTTCCCCTGGGCCCTCCCTAGCTACGTACCTGTTACTGTCGACAAAGAAAAATTTGTAATATACATTTTTCATTGTTTCACAATTGTTAGACTATTATTAATTCAGATCGGCAAATTTATCACCTTCAATTGCTTTTAAATTTCTGTCTTACTTGCTGCAAAATTAATTGAATGAAAACTACTTTTAAACTTTTTGAAACTACCATTGGTTATTAATTCATAAATATTTATTTATTTCTTATAATATTCATAGATAGTAGTCAGGAATAAATCATTGTAGTTTATTCATTTACAATATTTTTAAAAACAAATAAAACTAAAAAATCGTTATGCTTATAGGATAGAAGACGTGAAGCGTAATACTCTTTTGCCGATATCTCGAGAACTAAGAGACCCTCCATCAATTTTTTTTTTAAATAAAGGTAAAATAAAAAGCTTTCATTATATTGTGACGAAAATAAAAAATATGAATTAGCACACATAGAAAAAAATGTTTAAAATCTTTTTTTGTATTTTTCTACATGAATTTTTTAAGTTTTTAAATCTACTTCCAATTTATTTAAAACTTTATTGTTTTTTACAATCACCCTATAAATTTCATTAAAATCGGTTAAAAACTCTTTAAATGACAAGAATTTGAAAAAATAAAGGGTAAAAAATCCAAAGTGACGTAATTCCTAAAATTTTGGAAATTTTTCAAAAATACTTGACTAAGTTATTACTACCCCTAAATACTACAAATTGACCAACTTTGATCAAAATCAAAAACTTGACTTGCAACTTTGATCTTTTTGGTATGGAAACTCTCAAATAGAAAATAAAGCGTATTTTTAAATAAAAATTATAAAATAACGCGTAACGATTTAATTCGTTACACTCCCCCCGACTTAATTGGGGTTACTATTCTATTTTACTTTCAGAGCCTGAAATTTTGCTCGGCGTCTGTTTGCGTGCATAGTTCAGGTTAATATTAAAGAAATTTTGAAAAGTAATTTTAAGAGTGAAGTGACTCAAAAGGTTTTTAATGGATATAGAGATTAATAACGACTTGCTTCTGCTCAATTTTCTTATGTTCGGGATTAGATCTAATAGCATACAACCATTTACGCACACATACTTAAGTTTTTTATAATGAAGATGTTGAACGCGTTGGTTCAATGAGTTTACAATACGGTCATGATGACCACCTGTGCGGAATAAACTGCAACTTAATAAGGCTCAAAAAAACGGAGATGTACAAAAAAACAACTAAACGTGATTAAGGAAAAGTTCAGAATAAGTACAACTAAACGCGTTCCGTTGAACAAGCGTCTCAACTAAAGCTACAGGATGTATCTTGAAAAAGGAAAAAATAAAAAAGAGAAATTGTTTTTTGTAAGGTAAAGAGAGACGCGTGAGACACTGCACTTAAGGAGTGTTCTAAAAATTTCACGGCACTGCACTAGAGAGGTAACTGGGATTCGACGTCCTTCTTCGGGTACTCTGGTCGTGGAAATTCCGGAATTTCTGATTCCTGGCCGTCATCCTTGGAGGTGGTAATAGCCAAGGCCTTGGCTGCTGCAACTATCTTTACTATGGAGGGGACCTCTATAGCCGTTAATTTGAAAGAACTATCCGATTTCTCTGTCGACGACAGCCTCTGGAAGGTCGTTTGCCGATTAGAGCTTGTTTTCAACAGTGGAGAAAAGCGGAGAAATCCGCTTGGGGGCTAAGAACGTTCGTTATCATCCTCGATTTCCTGAGCGATGCTCCTGCGTGTGGCTACCGCTTTGTCTATCAGTTGGTTCCGGCACAAGGAACAATGCGGGTCTGGTAGATTCCGCGGTGATCTACACCTCTTGCACTTGAGGTGCTCTGGGAGACTTGGCGTGGCATTCTCGAAATGAGGAAATGGGCAATCACGCGTTGAGAAGTCCGTACAGGAGCACTCCTTGCAGAATTTGCTGTTGTACTCTTTGGGACACGTATGGTGGCTATGTCCTTTCACTTGACAGTTCAGACAACCGGGTAGAATCTTCGACCTGAGAATTGGCTCGCGTAGTTGTACCTGGGCATGGTATACTTCGCTGATTTTCTGAGCGAAGTATTTCTTGTACTGGTTGGCGAGTTTTGCCTGGAGCAAAACTTTTTTGTATTCGGCCAGCAATTCTTCCCAGTCGTAATTAAACGCGTTCAATTCGGCTTTCAATTTACCCACGCGTTTCTGAGAGGCCTAAAGCTCATTTTGAGTAGTGCTGAGGTCCGCCGTCAATTGCTGGCATTCGGAGGCTTCACAGAGGGGGCTGCTCTGGGAGAACCAGGCTTGGAGTCTGCTGCAGGTGGGGAGAAGTGTAGCACGTTGATGGTGACCGTGGCAGGCAGCGATGACGCGTTGTTGGTGTCTATCCTCTCGTTCGTGTTATCTGGGAACAATTTTTATGGAATAGTACGCGACCTAAGGTTTTTCCGTGCAACTTTTAGATCGTTGACATGATATTTACCAATCTTTTTGCCACTCTGATCGCCAATGACGACTACCATGGGAGATAATTTTTTAATTACTACCGCTGGTCCTTTATAGCGCGGTGCTAATTTGGAGCTAAAAGCGCAGGCTGCGTTAGACAAAGTGTTGTTCGGATAGAACACGTAACTTTGTTTCTTGACAGCTTTTGCCATTATTTTCTTAACTTTAGCACGAAGCTCATCTCCTCGTTTCACACGTTCTACCCAGTCAATGGTACTTTCGTCTGTGGTCAAGTCAGGTAATTGTTCTCTGGTACGTCTAGGTTCACGGGTAAAATTTAAAAATGCTGTGGTAACTCCTAACGAAGAGTGAACCGTGGTGTTATAAGCAAATTGAATTTCTTCTAGCGACGCGTCCAATTCGCGATGGTCGTCCTTGAGGAGGGTTGCTATCATGGTTTTCAAATTGCGGTTAAAACGTTCAACTGGGTTTGATTGCGGATGGTAAACGGGGGTAGTTCGCTGCACGGATCGGATTTCGAGTAAAAATTTCGAAATTGTACGCTTCACGAATTCCGTTCCGTTATCCGTAATAAACGTCTTCGGGGTTCCCCATTTGTTTGTCAGTGTCCTTAGAGATTTTACTATTTTAGGACCGTCGGCTTTGGACAAAGGGAAGCATTCGATATAACGCGTGAATGTATCTTTACACACTAAGATATATGATTTCCCTGTTTTTGTTCGAGGTAATGGGCCTACAATATCAAAAGAAACGGTATCCCAGGGTTCGGAAAATTTACGAGTGTACATTAGGCCTTGTGGAGGAGAATTCTTTGGCTTACACTTGAGGCAAATCTAGCACTCGTTAATAGACCTTCTTACGTCCTCACGCATTCCGGGCCAGTAGTAACGATTGAGGATTAACAGGTATGTTTTACTAATCCCTTGATGTGCGTATTGGGGAGTATCGTGATAACTCGTAATGACTGGAATAATCTCGTTTTCACGTACAACCTTTTTCCATGCATTATTATCGCCAATGCATTCCTTTAGAAGATTCGGTTTGTAATAATACAGATCATTATTAGTGTCAAGTCTATATTTCTGATATTGAGTAGGATTGTTTTGCACACGCGTTACTATCTCTTCGTACCAGGATTGGCTACGAGTGGTTAGCAATTTTGACGGAGGCGTGCCTTCCGAAAAATCTTCGTAGAGGCGTGATAGAGTGTCGGCTGCCTCGTTGGTCGTGCCTTTACGGTGTTTGATTGTTACACGGTTAGCCGACAATTCTAGAGCCCATCGAGCGAGCCTACAACAAGGATCACTGATGTCTTGCAGCCATTTTAAGCTTGCGTGATCATTTAAGACCGTAAACTCAGTGGCCTCGAGATAGCAACGGAGTTTTTTGATTACGAAAATTACGGCTAAGCATTTTTTTTCAGTAGTGGTGTAGTTCAGTTCTGCACCCCTTAAAGGTCTGCTTAGACACGTAATCAGGTACTCACAGTCAAGGTCCTTTTGCGTGAGAATCGCTCCAATCCTTGTGTCACTCGTGTCCGTATACAAGAGAAAGGGTAAGTTAGACCGTGGTGCGTTAAAGGTTAAAGCGTTTTTTAGAGCTTCTTTAACATTATGGAACGCGATTTCGTTTTCCTCTGTCCATTTCCAAGGAACCTTGGGACTCGATAGTTTATTTAGCGGTCCTTGCACGCGTGCAATGTTGCGCAGGTGCCGATGGTACCAATTCACGGAACCGTTGAATTGACGTAATTCCTTGCGGCTTCGTGGAGTTTGACGTTCAAGGATCGGTTCTACGCGTTTCGGATTCGGTTTGAGACCGTCTTGATCAAGGAGAAAACCAAGATATTCTACGGAAGGTGTAGCGAAATGAGATTTTTCTCTATTTATTTGTCACGTCCCCGTGACTTGTTGAGTTCAGATGTAAACAAACTTCATCTAATTCTTAAAATGCGTTTGAAATCAATACTTGCGTGATGACCCCAAGGCCCACAGAATTCAATGTCAATGGACTTCATAAGTTCATTCTTGAGTTGTATTAATCGATATTTGAGTATTGATTATTATTTTTTAAGAGTATGGGGTAAGTTGCGTGCGAATTTGATTTTTACCAAGAGGGGACAAGATGCGTACGAATTTGGTTTTTCTGTAGTGGGGGAGATGATTAAGAAAGAAAGGGTAAGACACGCGTAAAATCAATTTTCTTTAGTGGGAGTAAGATCCTAGGACATTTTTGCATCTTTGACCTTGGGAGGTCAAACTCGTGTCTACCTTGTGATTGGCTACCGCATGCAAGGGTTCCGTGTACCCTTTCAATGCTGTATGGTAGAAGGGATGAAAATACAAAGAACCGAGGTTTCTTCAAAAATTAAGCGAAACGAAAAATCAGTTCTTCTTTCACCACGGTCTTCTCCAGTTCACTTTTTGCTAAGATTGTCTTCGTTTCTCGATTTCAAATATCGCTGGTAACAAAGTCTACGAGTACTAGGTCTTGAATTTGAGCATAGTGCTTATACCTTTCGTGAGTATGATATATATGAGTATATCTTTTATTCAAAGATTGTTGTGACGAAATTGTACAAGGATTCAGGTTTTATGAGGATTTCTTCCTCTCATCCTTTCAACTCTACGATTCATGTATTTAGATAAATAAAATAATTTATCACGCTTCCTAACGCATTGTTCAGTGGACTTTCTTTTGCCCTGTTCCATTAGTTCAAAGCCTCCTGGCTTTGTAAATAAAACAGGGGTATAATATTAAAATTATATAATTGTAGTTAGTCCCTTCCGGACATAACATATTGATAAACCTGCATCTTGTAAGATATTAAAAATAATATCTAACAATCAGATGTGCTCCTCAAAGGTTTGCGAAATGATGATGCAGTCATCTAGATGGGCGTGAACCTGTTCAATGTAGCGTTCTGGGAAATTGTTTTTTCGAATATGTTCGACAAATTTTTCTTTTAACCGGTCAGTCAAAGCTTGGAAAGTGTCCGCAGCGTTAGTTAGACCAAAGGGCATTAGAATCCATTTAAATTGTTCACGTCCGGGAATAACGAAAACTGTATATTCGCATGACTTAGGATTTATTGAAATGTGGTGGAAAGCATCCGGAAGGTCTATTGTGCTAATGATAGTAGCTTCAGATAACGCGTCTAGTATCTTATCCATGCGGGGCAAAGGGTACGCGGGCTTTTTCGTAATTTTATTTAATTTGCGATAGTCCATGCAAACTCTCGGTCTACCGTCCTTTCGGTAAGTCAAGACCACTGGGCTTGCGTAACTGCCATTACTTTTGACGATAAAATTTTTCTCTAGGTATTTATCTATTTGTTCGTCAATAATTTTACTTGCTTCCATACTACGGCCTTACGGCTTAAGTTTAAAAGGCATTTGGTCAGTTAATTCTATGACATGTGTAGTCAAGTTCGTGACCCCTGTTTCCGGACTAGCGTTCGATAATTTTTTATCGAGGAATTCGTCAAGAATTCTTGGCTGTTCGGGCGTCAGCTCGATCAACTGCATTGAATGCAGTAAGTTAAGGGCGTAAATTGACGAAGTTAACGAGAGCTGCACGCTAGAGCCATCTATAGACCAATATCCGTGGATTACTTCAATTATGAGTTTGCAGGACATTATGAAGTCTATGCCTAATATTAAGGACGGTGACAATCCGTCCAGGATTGCGAACCATAATTCGGCGTAGTTTTCTGCGTATTTTCGGATTTTTTCTATTAATCCGTCATTTTTTCGATTTTTTTTTCAAAATATCTTATTTTTGGTTAGTAAACACTATGAAGACCACCTTTACGAAAGTTCTCCATTATTTTCCTGTGAACTGAACGTAAATCTACATACGTGTACCAAATTGCAGCATTCTAAGTCAAGTAGTATGGAAGTTTAGGGGGGAGAGACTAGGTAATTTTTTAAAAAAATTTTCAATAAATCGTATTTCTGGCTTGTAAACACTATGAAGACCGCCTTTACGAAAGTTCTCCATAATTTTCCTGTAATCTAAACGTAAATCTTCATAAGTGTACTAAATTGCAGACTCCTAAGTCAAGTATTTCGGAAAATTAGTAGGAAGGACATGGTCATTTTTTGGATTTATTTTCAGCAAATCGAACTTTTTGGCTAGTATACACTATGAAGACCGCCTTTACTCATGCTGGGGATTAATAAACCAGGGATTAGAATATCCATTAATCCCTAGCATAAGACGGCACGCTAAGTAAATTAGTTTGGAAGATTAGTGAGGAGGACATGGTCATTTTTTGGATGTATTTTCAAAAAATTGTAATTTTTGGCTAGTAAACACTATGATGACCGCCTTTACGAAAGTTCTCCATAATTTTCCTGTATTCTACAAAAAATCTACATAAGTGTACTAAATTGCAGCCTTCTAAGTCAATTAGTTTGGAAGATTAGTGGGAAGGACCTGGTCATTTTTTTACATTTTTTTCTAAAAATCGTAATTTTAGGCTAGTAAACACTATGAAGACGGCCTTTTCGAAAGTTCTCTATAAATTTCCTGTAATTTACACGTAAATCTACGTACACGTACTAAATTACAGAATCCTAAGTCAAATAGTTTGGAAGATTAGGGGGGCGGACATGCTCATTTTTTCGATTTATTTTCAAAAAATCGTACTTTTTGGATATTACACACTATGAAGAACGCCTTTACGAAAGTCTTTTATAATTTTCCTGAAATCTACACGTAAATCTACATACGTGTAGTAAATTGAGAGGAGGGAAATAGTCATTTTTTCGAATTTTTTTCATAAAATCGTACTTTTTGTTTAATAAGCACTTCCAAGACCGCCTTTAAGAAAGTTCTGTATAATGTTCCTGTCGTCTACACGTATATTTACATACGTGTACTAAATTAAAGCATCCTAAGTCAAATAGTTTGGAAGACTAAATTTTTTGGATTTATTTTCAAAACATTGTACTTTTTGGCTAGTACACACTATGAAGACCGCTTTTACGAAAGTTCTTCATAATTTTCCTGTAATCTACAAAAAAATCTACATAAGTGTACTAAATTGCAGCCTCCTAAGTCAATTAGTTTGGAAGATTAGTGGGAGGACATGGTCATTTTTTCTATTTATTTTCAAAAAATCGTACTTTTTGGCTGGTAAACACTATGAAGACCGCCTTTACGAAAGTTCTTTATAATTTTCCTGTAATTTACACGTAAATCTACATAAGTGTCCCAAATTGCAGGCTCCTTAGTCAAGTACCTTGGAAGATTAGGGAGGAGTGACTTGGTCATTTATTTGAATTTTTTTCAAAAAATTGTACTTTTTGGCTAGTAAACACTATGAAGTCCGCCTTTACGAAAGGTCTTTATAAATTTTCTGTAATTTACACGAAAATCTACGTACACGTACTAAATTACAGAATCCTAAGTCAAATAGTATGGAAGATTAGGGGGGCGGACATGGTCATTTTTTCGATTTATTTTTAAAAAATAGTACTTTTAGGCTAGTAAACACTATGAAGACCGCCTTTACGAAAGTTCTTCATAATTTTCCTGTAATTTTCACGGAAATCTACATAATTGTTTCAAGTTTCAGCCTCCTAAGTCAAGTATTTGGGAGATTAGGAGGGAGGGACATGGAAATTTTTCCAAATTTTTTTCAAAAAATGGTACCTTTAGGCTAGTAAACACTATGAAGACCGCCTTTGTAAAAGTTCTCTATAAATTTCCTGTAATATACCTAAAAATCTACATAAGTGTCCTAAATTGCAGCCTTCTTAATCAAGTAGTTTGGAAGATGAGGGGGAACGACGTGGTCATTTTTTCACATTTTTTTCAAAAAATCGTACTTTTAGGCTAGTAAACACTATGAAGACCGCCTTTGCGAAAGTTCTCTATAATTTTCCTGTAATCTACACGAAAATCTATATAAGTGTTTCAAATTGCAGCATCCTTAATCTAGTACTTTGGAAGATTAGGGGGAACGACATGGTAATTTTTCACATTTTTTTTAAAAAATCGTACTTTTAGGCTAGTAAACACTATGAAGACCGCCTTTCCGAAAGTTCTCTAAAAATTTTCTGTAATCTACACGAAAATCTACATAAGTGTCCCAAATTGCAGCCTCCTTAATCAAGTACTTTGGAAGATTAGGGGGGAGGGATATGGTCATTTTTTCGATTTATTTTCAAACAATCGTACTTTTTGACTTGTAAACACTATGAAGATCGCCATTACGAAAGTTCTCCATCATTTTCCTGTAATCTAAACATAAATCTTCATAAGTGTACTTAATTGCAGCCTCCTAAGTCAAGTAGTTTGGAAGACTAGTGGGAAGGACATGGCCATTTTGTCGATTTATTTTCAAACCATCGTAGTTTTTGACTAGTAAACACTATGAAGACCGCCTTTACGAAAGTTCTTTATAATTTTCCTGTAGTTAGAGTTGGACAGTGGTCAGAGTCGAATCATCGCGTTTATTTTGTTTTATTACAGTAGATGCATATGTCGTTGTGTGTAAATAATTGTTAGCAATGCCAGCAAACTTTCTAGAATGATTGCAGTGAAGTGTGCAAACCATACAGACCTATTAAGCGAGTCCATGTTATACGCTCAACAAAAAACGTTTTTGAAAATTTAAAATTAGATAATTAAATGTAGAAGAAATATGCTAAAGACAAATTAAGTTGACTAAAATTTTTCATTAAGATGTTATACGAAAATGTGGAACGTAATTTGGTGTTTGTCTAAAGCGTTCATGGTGTGTGTGTGTGATATGAAGCTAAACGACATTTGAGTCAAGGTTGGTACACCCAAATTTTTGCAATTCTGAAGCATTTTTCAATGAAAATGAATTTGTTAACTTAAAAAGGTGTCCAAAACTTCATTTCTATTGGAAAGAAAGAAAATTCAAATTTTCTTTCTACTAGCCAAAAAGTACGATTTTTTTAAAAAAAATTGAAAAAATGACCATGTCTTTCCCACTAATCTTCCAAACTACTTGACTTAGGAGACTGCAATTTGGTACGCCTATGTAGATTTAATTCAAAATTACAGAAATATTATAGAGAACTATGAAGACCGCCTTTGCGAATCTTCTCTATAATTTTTCTGTAATGTACACGAAAATCTACAGAATTTTCCGAAATTGCAGCCTTCTTAGACTTTGGAAGATTAGGGGGGGGGGACATGGTAATTTTTTCGAATTTTTGTCAAAAAATCGTACTTTTGGATAATACACACTATAAAGACTGACTTTACGAAAGTCTTTTATAAATTTTCTGTATTCTACACGTAAATCTAAATACGTGTAATAAATTGCAGCATCCTAAGTCAAATAGTTAGGAAGTTAAGGGGGGGGGGCGCATGGTAGTTTCATTGAATTTTTTTTAAAAAATCGTACTTTTTGTTTAGTAAGCTCTTTGAAGACCGCCTTTAAGAAAGTTCTGTATAATCTTCCTGTAATCTACACGTAAATTTACATACGTGTACTAAATTATAGCATCCTAAGTCAAATAGTTTGGATAACTAGGGGGGTGGGTCATGGTCATTTTTTGGATTTTTTTTCAAAAAATTGTACTTTTTTGCTAGTAAACACTATGAAGACCGCTTTTACGGAAATTCTTTATAATTTTCCTGTTAATTACACGGAAATCTACATAAGTGTCTCAAATTGCTGCCTCCATAGTCAAGTACTTTGGAAGATTATGGAGGAGGGTCATGGTCATTTTTTCAAATTTTTTTAAAAGAATTGAATTTTTTGGTTAGTAAACACTGTGAAGACCGCCTTTACGAAAGTTCTGCATAATTTTCCTGTAATTTTCACGGAAATCTACACAATTGTTTCAAGTTTCAGCCTCCTAAGTCAAGTATTTGGAAGATTAGGACGGAGGGACATGGAAATTTATCCAAATTTTTTTCAAAAAATGGTACCTTTAAGCTAGTAAACACTATGAAGACCGCCTTTGCGAAAGTTCTCTAAAAATTTCCTGTAATATACACGAAAATCTACATAAGTGTCCCAAATTGCAGCCTCCTTAATCAAGTACTTTGGAAGATTAGGGGGGAGGGATCTGGTCATTTTTTCGATTTATTTGAAACAATCGTACTTTTTGACTAGTAAACACTATCAAGACCGCCATTACTAAAGTTCTCCATAATTTTCCTGTAATCTAAACATAAATCTTCATAAGTCAAAGTTGGACAGTGGTCAGAGTCGAATCATCGCGTTCGTGTTTTATTACAGTAGATGCATATGTCGTTGTGTGTAAATAATTGTTAACAATGCCAGCAAACTTTTTAGATGGATTGCAGTGAAGTGTGCGAACCATACAGACCTATTAAGCGAGTCCATGTTATACGCTGAACAAAAAAAGTTTTTGTAAATTTAAAATTAGATAATTAAATGTAGAAGAAATATGCTAAAGACAAATTAAGTTAACTAAAATTGTTCATTAAGATGTTATATGAAAATGTGGAACGTAATTTGGTGTTTGTCTAAAGCGTTCATGGAGTGTGTGTGATATGAAGCTAAACGACTCTTGAGTCAAGGTTGGTACACCCAAAATTTTGCAATTCTGAAGCATTTTTGCAATGAAAATGAATTTGTTATCTTAAAAAGGTGTCCAAAACTTCATTTCTATTGGTAAGAAAGAAAATTCAAATTTTCTTTCTACTAGCCAAAAAGTACGATTTTTTGAAAAAAATTTGAAAAAATGACCATGTCCTTCCCACTAATCTTCCAAACTACTTGACTTAGGAGACTGCAATTTGGTACGCCTATGTAGATTTAAGTAAAAATTACAGAAATATTATAGAGAACTATGAAGACCGCCTTTGCGAATGTTCTTTATAATTTTTCTGTAATGTACATGAAAATCTACATAATTTTCCGAAATTGCAGCCTTCTTAGACTTTGGAAGATTAGGGGGGTGGGGGACATGGTAATTTTTTCGAATCTTTTTCAAAAAATCGTACTTTTGGATAATACACACTATAAATACTAACTTAACGAAAGTCTTTTATAAATTTTCTGTAATCTACACGTAAATCTAAATACGTGTAATAAATTGCAGCATCCTAAGTCAAATAGTTGGGAAGTTTAGGTTTTTTTTTTGCTAGTAAACACTAAGAAGACCGCTTTTACGAAAATTCTTTATAATTTTCCTGTTAATTACACGGAAATCTACATAAGTGTCTTAAATTGCAGCCTCCATAGTCAAGTACTTTGGAAGATTATGGATGAGGGACATGGTCATTTTTTCAAATTTTTTTAAAAGAATTGAATTTTTTGGTTAGTAAACACTATGAAGACCGCCTTTACGAAAGTTCTTCATAATTTTCCTGTAATTTTCACGGAAGTCTACATAATTGTTTCAAGTTTCAGCCCTTAAGTCAAGTTTTTGGAAGATTAGGAGGGAGGGACATGGAAATATTTCCAAATTTTTTTCAAAAAATGGTACCTTTAGGTTAGTAAACACTATGAAGACCGCCTTTGCAAAACTTCTCTATAAATTTCCTGTAATATACCTGAAAATCTACATAAGTGTCCTAAATTGCAGCCTTCTTAATCAAGTACTTTGGAAGATGAGGGGGGAACGACATAGTAATTTTTTCAAAGTTTTTTTAATAAATCGTACTTCTTGTTAGTTAACACTATGTAGACCGCCTTTATTAAAGAACTCTATAATATTTCTGTATTTTTCACGTAAGTCTTCATAAGTGTACTAAATTGCAGCCCCCTAAGTCAAATAGTTTGGAAGATTAGGGGGCCGGACATGGTCATTTTTTCGATTTATTTTCAAAAAATCGTACTTTCTGGATAATACACACTATGAAGACCGCCTTTACGAAAGTTCTTTATAATTTTCCTGTAATTTACACGTAAATCTACATAAGTGTTTCAAATTGCAGCCTCCTTAGTCAAGTACTTTGAAAGGTTACGGAGGAGGAACATGCACATTTTTTTGAATTTTTTTCAAAAAATTGTACTTTTTGGTTAGTAAACACTATGAAGACCGCCTTTACGAAAGTTCTCCAGAATTTTCCTGTAATCTACACGTTAATCTTCATAAGTGTACTAAATTGCAGCCTCCTAAGTCAAGTAGTTTGGAAGATTAGTAGGAAGGACATGGTCATTTTTTGGATTTATTTTCAAAAAATTGTACTTTTTGGTTAGTAAACACTATGAGGACCACCTTAACGAAAGTTCTCCATAATATTCCTGTAATCTTCACGTAAATCTACATAAGTGTCCTAAACTGCAGCCTTCTTAGTCAAATAGTTTGGAAGATTAGGGGGGAGGGACATGGTAATTTTTTCACATT
Source organism: Ganaspis brasiliensis (assembly GCA_037103525.1). Classification (NCBI taxonomy): domain Eukaryota; kingdom Metazoa; phylum Arthropoda; class Insecta; order Hymenoptera; family Figitidae; genus Ganaspis; species Ganaspis brasiliensis. The sequence continues at coordinate 729,533 of JAZKLR010000283.1, read as the reverse complement.
TTTTTCAAAAAATCGTGCTTTTAGGCTAGTAAACACTATAAAGACCGCCTTTGCGAAAGTTCTCTATAATTTTCCTGTAATAAGAAAGTAAATCATTATAAGTGTACTAATTTGCAGCCTCCTAAATCAAGTAGTTTGGAGGATTAGTGGGAAGGACATGTTCATTTTTTGGATTTATTTTCAAAAAAATCGTCCTTTTTGGCTAGTAAACACTATAAAGACCGTCCTTACGAAAATTCTCTATGATTTTCCTGTAATCTACACGTAAATCTACATAAGTGTCCTAAATTGCAGGCTCCTTAGTCAAGTAGTTTGAAAGAGTAGTGGGGAGGACATGGTAAGTTTTGATTTTTTTTTAAAAAATCGTACTTTTTGGCTAGTATACACTATAAAGACCGTCTTTACGAAAGTTCTCTATGATTTTCCTGTAATCTACACGTAAATTTTCATAAGTGTACTAAATTGCAGCCTCCTTAGTTAAGTAGTTTGGAAGATTAGTGGGAAGGACATGGTCATTTTTTGGATTTATTTTCAAAAACTCGTACTTTTTGGCTAGTAAATACTATGAAGTTCGCCATTTCGAAAGTTTTCCATAATTTTTCTGTAATCTACACGTCAATTATTATAAGTGTACTAAATTTCAGCCTCCTATGTCAAGTAGTTTGGAAGAATAGTGGGAAGGACATGGTCATTTTTTGAATTTATTTTCAGAAAATCGCACTTTTTGGCTAGTAAACACAATGATGACCGCTTGGACGAAAGTTCTTTATAATTTTCCTGTAATTTACACGTGAATCTACATAAGTGACTCAAATAACAGCGTCGCACAGTGGTTCCAATTGCACAAAAAGCTGGCCAAAAATAAAAAAATCGACTTTCAATTTCAGCTTTTATTTCTACGTAGTTTTATAAAGGAGGCTTTGATGCGTATTTCTGCATAAAGGGAACTGCTTAAGATCAAGTCCATTATTTTTAACATTAGCGCAAAGTTGATGCTTGCGAAATAGCTACGTTTACCAGTTTTGCAAAGCAATTTTGAACCTGTTGTAAAAGTTACAAGAAATGGATCGATTTAAAAATTTGCATCGGTCATTTATGTGGGGTGTCCCCAAAGGTAAATTAATGATGTTAATTAAAATTAAAATTTAAAAATATTGGTTTTTTATGAGTATAATAGAATGCTGTTCTCACAAGGTACATATTTGTAAATTTATAGAGCTACAAAAAAAGTAACGCGCGGTAACGTTTTAAATTCAACGAGTAAATGTTCCCTGTTGACTTTTGTATGTAATATCAAAAATTCAGCTGCTACTATTTACTACTTTGATTTTTATGATTATTTTTGTATATCTCTGCACATTTTAAATTCAAAATGTTGAAATTAGTACCTCAATGGGATGAAATCAGTAACAGTTTTTGATATTCGTTTTTTTCTATATTTGACTAGTTCACTTACATTTGAATAAACTACACTGAAAAAAAAAACAATTTAAAGTTTACTTGAGTATTAAGTAATATTTACTTTTTTACTCAAGGAATGCAAATAAATTAAAAATTGCTGTGAATCCAGGTTCACTTTGTTTTCTAAAAAAAAAAAAAAATGACACTTTTAAAGCAAATTTGACGGTTTGTGTCAAACTCTTCAAAGTTAAATTTTAATTATATTTCGGAAGATTTAATAATAGAAGTATAAATACAAGTAAGTAGAAAAGTAATTTATCTAATACTTTATTATTTTTCTTTAATTACTTCAAATATTCGTTTTAAATACAAAACGTCAAATTTGATTCGAAAAGTGACATTTTTTTCTCCTTAGAAAACAAAATAAAAATTACCTGGTTTCGCAGCAATTTTTAATTTGTTTCTATTGCTTGAGTAAAAAAGTAAATAATAATTAAAACTCAAGTAACACTTTTAGACTGTTTTTATTTCAGTGTAATTTTTATCATTTATTATAAAAAAATTTTCTTGCTTATTACACAGCCCCACAAAAAAAAAAAAGTGTCATGTACTTTTAACCGGAATACCTTAGCCCTATGTATTTTCACGCGCTGAACACGAATCCGAAGTCCATTTTGCTCCATCACGTCAGGATTTTTTTCTAACCTCAAAAAACATGTCGGATTTTGAGAGGTAGGCGATTTTTTAAAAAAATTTATGGATTTACTTCAAACTTGGAATCTGGGGGTTTTTTGGGTCGCTGATTATGAATCTGAAGTTAGATTTTCAAAATTCAAAATAGCGGATCCAATATGGCAAACGAATTTTGAAAAAATTTGAAGATTTACTTCAAACTTGGTATCTGGGGGTTTTTTGGGTCGCTGATTACGAATCTGAAGTTAGATTTTCAAAATTCAAAATGGCGGATCCAATATGGCGGACGAATTTTAAAAAAAATTGAAGATTTATCAGGAATAAGATGCAGAATGGAACAATGTACTTTCTTATTTGGCTTCTGCACTAAACATATCCAATCTGTTACCAAGGAATATTTTATGATAAAACTGTAATAGAAGTCATATTTGAAAATGTGAGAAACTCGCTTCGAAATCACACGCAGCAACTTAAAAACCTGAAGATACCAAATTTCATAAAAATTTCGAAAATATGACGTCAGATTCGCAATCAGCGACCCAAAAAACCCCCAGATACCAAGTTTGAAGTAAATCTTCAAATTTTTTCAAAATTCGTCCGCCATATTGGATCCGCCATTTTTAATTTTGAAAATCTAACTTCAGATTCGTAATCAGCGACCCAAAAAACCCCCAGATACCAAGTTTGAAGTAAATCCATAAATTTTTTTAAAAAATCGCCTACCTCTCAAAATCCGACATGTTTTTTGAGGTTAGAAAAAAATCCTGACGTGATGGAGCAAAATGGACTTCGGATTCGTGTTCAGCGCGTCAAAATACATAGGGCTAGGGTATTCCGGTCAAAAGTACATGACACTTTTTTTTTTTTGTGGGGCTGTGTTATTTAACCTTCATTTGGTTTTTAAAGTTAATGACTCATAAAACAACAGAGTAATCAGTGATCATAAAAACCCCTATGTAAAGATTTTTGTGTAAATGAAATAAAATTCTTATTTTTTATTAGCCATATTCGATCCGCCATTTTGAATTTTAAAATTCTGACAGCAGATTCATAATCAGTGACCCCAAAAACCCCTGACTAGAGATGTTTGTTGAGATAAAATTCTTTTTTATATGTTCAATCCGCCATATTGAATCCGCCATTTTGAATGTTAAAAATCTGACTTTACATTTGTAATCAGTGACCCCCAAAAAATTTTTGTTAAGATAAAATTACTTTTTACATATTCAATCCGCCACATTGGATCCGTCATTTTGAATTTTATAATACTATGAAGACCGCCTTTACGAAAGTTCTTTATAATTTTTCTAGTAATCTACAGGTTGATCTACAGACGTGTATTAAATTGCAGCATCCTAAGTAAAATAGTTTGGAAGGGGGGGCAAGGTTATTTTTTCGAATTTTTTTCAAAAAATCGTACTTTTTAGTTATTAAACACTATGAAGACTGCCTTTACGAAAGTTCTCTATAATTTTCCTGTACTCTACACGTAAATTGACAGACGTGTTGCAAATTGTAGCATCTTAAGTGAAATAGTTTGGGAGATTAGGGGTGTGGGGACATCGTTATTTTTTTGAATTTTTTTCAAATAATCGTAGTTTTTGGTTAGTAAACACTATGGAGACTGCCTTTACGAAAGTTCTCTATGATTTTCCTGTAATCTACACTTTAATACGTGTATTAAATTGCCGCATCCTTAGTTAAATAGTTTGGAAGATTAGGGGGTAAGACATGGTAAGTATTTCGAATTTTTTTGAAAAAATCGTATTTTTTGGCTAGTAAACACTATGATGACCGCCTATACAAAAGTTCTCTATATTTTTCCTGTAATCTGCACGTAAATCTACATAAGTGTACCAAAATGCAGCATTCTAAGTCAAATAGTTTGGAAGATTAGGGTACGGGACCTGGTCTTTTTTTCGTATTTTTTTTTAAAAATCACTACTTTTTGGCTACTTTTTAAATCTGAATATGTCAAAAATGACTAATGCTGAGTCTTTAATGACTAATTGAAATAGGTCGGATTCGTTGACTGTGAATTTGTCAGCTGGTACTAATTTAATAACTAACAAATGTGTAACTAAATGAATTTGTATCTTTAGGTACTAAATGAATTTGTAGACTATAACCATTAATTGTCTGAGACATCGTTGTGGAATTTCATTAAACTATTATTGACAATCTATGCCTAAACTGCATTAAAAAAATGAAATAAATTTGAAAGTCTACAAACAATGTTAGTATTAGTCTTCTTAACCAGTTTTAACTAATAATCAACTACCTAACATGAAAATCCTCTTTCGAGGGGATTGAACACACGACCCTAATACCAACAGTACGCATCCCTAACCAATTACCTACGCAACGCACGCTGTAGAACTTTATATGAATTTTGAAGACATTCTTACTACAGACCACACTTAAAATAACCCTGTCAATTATAGATAATTAGTTTGTAATGTATTTTACTAATAAATTGCATTTACTAAAATAATCCAGTCTTTCATTTTTTAATCTTCAAATCGCTAATATATGAACTAATGCAAATGTAGGGTTAAAAACAAAAGATACAAATTAGGTAAGCTTATATGTTTATACTAAATTATGTGTACATACAAATCAATTTGCTGTTATTTATTAAGTTTCTATAAAATATATAGCTAAAAATAATAAGCTGTACAACCAGATGCAATTATGTAAAATAACAAATTTTAATTTCGTAATAAAAAAATATAACATTTTACATTAAATCCCGATAAATTTTAAAGAATGTTAATTTTAAAATTTTATTTTGATATTATTATAGAGTTTTATTCTCAGAAAAACATTCTTTCATTACTGGATTTTGTGTCACAGTTAAAAAGTGTAATAATAAACTTTAACTTATATCTAAATAATTAAATTTAATTCATTTTTTCTACATGTAATAGATATTTTCATCTTAAATAATAATTAAATACAATACATAAATAATTATAATAGTCTTTAACGTCCGAGAATTAATAAATATTAAAAAGGAGCAAGAGAAAACGAAGTTATTCGGACAAAGATGTTTAATGTTTAAAATATGTACTCCAACGTTTTGAAATCTAGATGATTTCCTCTTCAAGGAGTCAAATTAAAACATAAAAAAATTTTCCTTTGATAATTTCCTGAGATATCATACGTCAAAAATCCCCATATATATCCCCATAAATACAAAAATTTAAGTTTTTGAAACTTTAAAAACTCTCACATCTTGTGACAAAAACTATTTAAAACCTCAAATTTTAATGTTTTTGAGGCCGCAGAATTCGATTCAGTGGTCAGAATTTAAAAATACAAAATGACGGATCTAATATGGCGGAATTATTTTTTAAAACTTACTGAAATCAGCTGAAATTTGTTACTCGGGGGGTTTTGGAGGTCGCTTAATACGAATCCAACGTCAGAATTTAAAAATTCAAAATGGGGAATACAAAAAGTCGGATTAGTTTTTTAAAACTCAATATATTCAACTAAACAATTTCAAAGGTCAGAATTTTTTCAGCTCGCACAGAAAAAGAAAATTTCTTTTTTATCGAAATATTGAAAAAATTATTATTTTAGAACCTAAAATTGTTCTACCAAAAATATTATAATAGGTACACTTAAAACTCTAAAGGAATCCAAATTAATTGATCAAATTAATGAAATTTCGAGAAATTTGTTTGATCGAAAATAGGTATTATTTTTTAGTTTTTATGTTTTCTCGTAGTATTCTTGGTGCTACATAAACTATACTAAGAAGTTTCGCAACATTTTTTGTCATTTATTTAGCACTTAAAAATTTTTAACTGACAAAGTATGAGCAAAAGCTATTTGTAATACCCAAATTTCTCATGGAATGACCCCAAAAATAATTGCTCTTTGATTTTCTCAGTGGATTTTGATTCCTTAGAGTTTTAAGTTTAGTTTAATATCTTTTTTCAATTTTTAAAAGGCTGAGAACATCCAAAAAAATTAATTGTTTATAAATAATTTATATTTAAATTATTAAAAAATTATTTTTATTGTTAATTTTCGAAGTATTATTGAAAGATTATTTTATGTAATTTGATTCTTTCCAAGGTATACTTAAATTGGTAAACCCATTAAGAAATATAAGTTTTTATATAAAAAGTGTTAAAAATGTTTATTTTGCAATAACTTTTGTAGAAAATGTTTGAAAATTTTTTCGTTTGGTAAAAACATTTTTATGATCCAACATAATAGTTTTTTTTCAATATTTCGATAAAAAAGAAAAATCTTTTTGTTGTATGCTAATTTCACAAATTCAAACCCTGAACCATTTTAGGAATTGTTTGAAGTTGCCTACTCTAAATTTTGAAAAATATCATAAACTTCTTAAAAAAAATTAATAATTTTTCTAAATGGACAAAAAATAATCGGAAAAGTTTACAAATTTATTGAAAAATAAAAAGAATTGAAATATCTCAAACTGATTAAAATTTTCTTAAAACAATAATTTCAAAGTATTCGAAAGCAAGTGTTGACGTAATTCAAATAGATAGTTTAATCAATATTTGTATAAGCGTGCGTGTCATGGTGGTCAGAGCATCGGACTATAAATCTTAAGGTTGCATTTTTCCGCGGGTTTGAATCCTCATTAGTGTATAACTTTTAATTTAAAGTTTAAGTTTTAATATAAGCTGCGTATTATGATTATACTGCTGTCTTGTTGAAGAAAATGTTTACTTGCAGTCAGAGAGATTTCGAGATATTTAGAGAAACGCGTTTCTATTGAGCTGCACTAATATAAAACTTATTAAATTTTTTTCGATTGATATGAACTAAATTTGATATACTCTGTTTAATGGCGTTGAAATAATTAAAAAAATTTAATTTATTATAAACAAAATGTCGAATACAGTCAAAAATTAAATTTAAAATCGTTGAAATCCTGCCTCAGAACCGTACTTGCACTTTTGGCTAGAGAATAAGTGCAAGTATACAGTTCAACGCCTCAGTTATAGTAGGGCTACATTTCGGAGCTGTTCTCGCCAATACGGTCCGCACTTCATTGAAAGTTCTCAACTACGTCATCATTTTGGTGAATTTTTGCAAGTACTGTTAAATTTTATGCAAGTACTATTCTGAGCATAAGTATTTCACAAAAATCTCTGCAAGTACGGTAATTAGGGTCTCATTATCTTTAAAATTCAATAATATTGAAAAAATTATACTGTGAATAGATTCTGAATTTTACAACGCATCCAACGGTATAAACATTTCATTATTCATCAAAATGTCGCTTAACCACTTTCTTCATCAGGGCGGCAGAAGACGGTTTAGTCTAGAACTGTAAAGCGCCACGAATTTTTGCCACAGAAAATACTTGGTATCCTTAAAAAGGCACCAAATGTTTATTCAAAAACTATAAAATGAATAATATCGCCGAGTAGACTTCTCTATCTCATATGAAATTGCTAAAATACATAAGGGAAATCTAATGGATAAGAAAAACAATTAAACGCTTACTGGTCGAGGTCTTTCTTCACGTAAAAAGTTTTTCAAATCGCCACCGGCAAGCAATTCCAAAACAATATATCTTGGATGTTTGTCAAAGGAAACCCCGATGAAGTGCACTATATTTGGATGGTTGAATTTGCTCATAATTAAAGCTTCCATCATAAAGTCAGCTTCTGCCTGAGATGTTGACAAAGACGGAAGAGTTTTTATGGCAACGGGATGTTCTTCGTTTCTTCTATACTTATACACTCCTTGAAATACTTCTCCAAATGCTCCTTGCCCTAAAGGTCTTAATTCAAAGCAAATTGATGTTATAAAATAAAAAAATTATTATTGCAGTATTATAAAACTGATATAATAAACAACTTGAAAAAATTAATGTCCACTTCAAGATCAAAGTATTTCCTCAAAAAGCACGAATCGACTGAACTGAGTTTAACCCAAAGGTTTTGCTCTTTTGTTTTTCTTGTGCAAAAGCATTCTTTAGGTTTCAAATAATAAGAAATAGTATATTAATCTACAAGGGGTGCTTTTAAATGCCTGTAGGCAGGATCTAAATGGGTCCATTTATTTAACCCTATGAAAATAGAGTCCATTTTTTCCTTACGGCGAAAAAAATGCATAGGTCACACGATCCGACACGATTTTTTACACACAAAAAAATCAAACATTTTCGGAAACTAAAACCAAAAAAAAGTACCCGTGTCTGGCCGTTTTGCTAGACAAGTCGTTTATGGCTTCTTGGGGTAAAAACAACCCTTAAGGGGAGGTTACCGTTCTCAATAGTGACAAATTCATGAAATTTGGGAATTTTTTTTTTTCATAGACGGAAATATTTTTGGAATTGCGGTTTTTTGATGAATAGTGCATAATTATATAAACTTTTTACAGATTTATATTTAAAAATAATTAAAAATGGCGGCTGTAGCTTAACTTATTGAAGACCTTGTGCGTCGTATTTTTTTATGCGCCGTACGTTCCACAGCCTCGCCAGGTTATCTGCAGCAAAAATTTCTAATAAATTATTAAATTAGAATAAATTTAGGGGGCCTTATAGTTTTCCTTTTTTTTTAAAAAATTGTGTAATATTTTTTTTGTTAAAAATTAAGTTTTCTCTTTAAATAGCCGCCATTTTGCTAAAAAAATTTTTGTCAAAAAAAAGGAAAACAATTCTAAATTTATCCTAGTTTAATAAATTATCAGGAATTTTTGTTTCTGATAACCAAGCGAGGCTGTGGAACGTACGGCGCATAAAAAATAATGCGTGCAGAGTCTTCTATAAGTTAAGCTACAGCCGGCATTTTTAATTTTTTTTTAATATAAATATGTAAAAAGATTATATAATTATGTACTATTTTAATAAAAAAACGCATTTCCAAAAATATTTCCGGCTATGAAAAAAAATTCACAAACTTCATGCATTTTTCACCATTGAGAACGGTAACCTCGCGCCCCTTAAATGAAAAGTGTCAAAAGATATTTTAAAAAATATTAATTTTTTAGGAAACTTGATACCTAGGGATTTTCTGGGTCGCTGATTACTAATCTGATGTCAGATTTTCAAAATTCAAAACGGCGGATCTAATATGGCGGACAACTTTTTTAAAAATAGATTCAATTTGCCTCAAACTCGTTACTTGGGGGTTTTTGGGGTCGCTAATTACACAGCCCCACAAAGAAGTAGTCAACCAGAAACCAGACAAACTAGAGGTCTAGAAAAATTTATATGGCTGCTGGAAACCAGTAAAAAATAGAGAGATCGCATTAACCGTTTGCTGCATAGTGGTAGGTATACTTACTACCTTTTTTCTTCTAAACTTTTTTTCCAGTTTTAATGTCTTTAATGCAATAACATTAAATTCTTTTTTATGTTATTTATTAAACATTGTAAAATGTAAACAAAATTAAATAAATGTATGACTTAAAAATTATAAACAATTATAAATAAACAATTTTGCAAATTCGTTCTTTTTTTAAAAAAATTTATTTTTGATCTACCTTTGGAAAAAAAAACAAAAGTTGTAATTTAAACATTTTAGGGGTCGCTGATGACGAATCCTTAGACATATTTTAAAAATTCAATATGGCGGATCCAATATGTCGGACGATATTTTTTAAAAATTGACTAATTTTAGTGAAACTTGGTATCTAAGGGTTTTTGGGGTCTCTGATTATGAATCTTTAATCAGATTTTAAAATTTCAAAATGACGGATCCAATATGGCGGAAAATATTTTTAAAAATTTGTTGAATTTCATGGTAGATCCAATATGGCAGTCGATATTTTAAAAAAATGGATGATTTTCATGAGACATTGTATCTAGGGTCTTTTAGGGTCGCTGACTATGAATCCGTGGTAAGATTTTAAAAATTCAAAATGGCGGAGCGAGTATGGCGGACGATATGTTTTAAAAAGTTAGTCTATTTTCATTAGAATTAGTATCTAAGGATTTTTGGGGTCGCTAATTACGAAACCGTAGACATATTTTAAAAATTCAAAATGGCGGATCAATATGGCAGATGATATTTTTTAAAAATTGGCTAATTTCAGTGAGCTTTGGTATCTAGGAGATTTTTGGGTCCTGATTACGAATCTGCAATCAGATTTAAAAAATTAAAAATGGCGGATCCAATATGGCGGATTCTCAATTATTGCCAATCAGTGTTTTTTTTCCGGTCCAAAAATTTAAAAGGGAAATGTAAAAAAAAGAGTAACTAAATGTTTACCACATCCAAGTTGTTAATTGTGGGTAATTAATGCTAAGAGTAAACTAAGAATGGTCTGATAATATATTTTAGAATCGATATTTCTAGGAGTAAAATCCATAAGAACCGTATCTAATCTATCACTTTTGTAATAATCGCAACGTTTATCCTTTTGAAATAAACTTTGTGAAAATCAAAAAAAAGTTTAAAAAGTCGACAATATTTGATTCGACATTTAAAATTTTTAAAATCTAATCGCAAATTCGTAATCAGCGATCCCAAAAACCCCTAGATACCAAGTCTTACGAAAATTAACCAATTTTTAAAAAATATAGTCCGCAATTTTGACTCCGCCATAGTGGCTTCCCTATTTTAAAATCACAAAATCTGATTTTACATTCGTAATCAGCGACCCCAAAAACTTCTAAATACCGGTCCCACGAAAATAAACCAACTTTTTAAAAATATTATCTGCCATTTTGGATCCACCATTTTGAATTCTTGAAATCTGATTGCAAATTCATAATCAGCGACCTCAAAACCCCCTAGATATCAAGTCCAACAAAAATTAGCTGATTTTTAAAAAGTATCATCGGACATTTTGAATTCGCCATTTGAAATTCGCCATTTTCAAACCGCCATAATGGCTTCGCCGTTTTGAATTTTTAAAATCTGTTTTTAGATTCGTAATCAGCGACCCCAAAAACTTCTAAATACCAAATCTCAAAAAAATTATGCAATTTTTAAAAAGTATCGTCCGCCATTTGTGATCCGCCATTTTGAATTTTTCAAACTGATTACAGACTCATAATCAGCGACCCCAAAACCCTTAGATACCAAGTCTCACGAAAATTAGCCAATTTTTAATAAATATCGTTCGCCATTTTGACTCCGCCATACTAGCTTCGCCATTTTGAATTTTCAAAATCTAATTTTACATTCGTAATCATACGACTCCAAAAACTTTTAAATACCAGGTCCCACGAAAATAAACTAACTTTTTAAAAATATTATCCGCCATTTTGGATCCACCATTTTAAATTTTTGAAATCTGATTGCAGATTCATAATCATTGACCTCAATAACCCCTAGATATCAAGTCCAACAAAAATTAGCTAATTTTTAAAAAGTATCGTTCGCTATTTTAAATCCGCTATATTCCCAGTAACAAGGCTTGAATTAGATATAATTAAATATTTCAGAGTTATAATGAAAATGTGATCTTTTTGTATTTAATTTAATTCCTGATTTGAATCCAAAGCTCAATTCATCCAGGAAAATAAATTTGATGAAAATATGAATTATACTCCATTCGCATAGCGCATTCAAATTGAAGTTGAATTCTGTAGAGAGAAATGACAAATTTTAATTTTTTTTACGTTCAATTCTGGCTAGAACTTCTTGGAATGCTTTGGTTCTATTCCACTGACAGCAATAGATAAAAATTTTCTCCAATTACATCCAATTCTTTTAATAGAAAAATGCAGTACAGTGCTAATTAAAATTAAGAAAATTAAATATTGTTTGTTTTTCAAGCTAAAATTTTGATTTTTTGAAATTCTAAATCTAAAAGTCCTAACAATTATGGATATCCAAAAATTTTTGAAAAAGACTTAGAATTAAAGAAATAGCAGCTTATCTCGTAAACAGTCACAGATATTACAAATCTGACATCAATTTTAAGTTTGGGTAATAAGTATATAAACCGAATTTATAAATCATGAAAAACAAGTTTAATATTAAAATACTAAATATAAATTATTTATACATTGTAAAAAGGAATAATTTCTAAATGTTGAGTAGCTGGAATTAAAACAAATAGGATACTCTTGTTTTTCTTTGCTACTTTGGAAATTAAGCTTTGGATTCGAATCAGGAATTCAGTCGAATTAAAATTTCCAATTACATTCTATTCCAGCCTTCTTTCCGGGTTGACTTCGCCATTTTGAATTTTTAAAATCTGATTTCAGATTCGTAATCAGTGTCCCCAAAAAATTCTGAATACCAGGGCTCACGAAAATTATCTAATTTTACAAAAGTATCGTACGCCATTTTGGATCCGTTATTTTGAATTTTTAAAATCTGTTCACAGACTCGCAATAAGCAACCCTTAAAACCCATAGATACCAAGTCTCAAGAAAATTAGTTAATTTTTAAAAAATATCGTACGCCATATTGGATCCGCCATTTTGAATTTTTCATTCTGCCTTCGGATTCGTAATCAGCGACCCCAAAAACCATTAAAAACAGTATAACTCAAATAATTGTTTGCTTAAAAAAATGTGCCGCAAAGGGTTATTAAACATGTTATAAAAGGAATTGACGTTGGAAACAATTGGCTGATGGCTTAAAATGTTGGTAACTGACGTCCCTAAAAATTTATCATGCTAGGTTGACGAAATCCAAAGTGGCGGATCGAATATGGCCGAAAGATTATTTAATTTTAAAAAAAATTATCGGATGCAATTGAAATCATTTACACGGGAGTCTTTGGGGTCGCTGATTATGAATGTTATGTGATAATTTCAAAATTTAAAATAGCGGATCAAATATGGCAGTCAAATTTTCAAAAAATCATCAGATTCAAATGAAACCCTTTGAGAATTGAGAAGCGTAGGAAACTGATTAAAATGATACACAAGTTACGATAGAAGAAAGTTTAATTAATGAAAACGTAATCCGTTGAATAAATCTGGGACGAAGAACCTACATTGATTTCGATCAATGAACAAGCAACAGCTGAACTGAACTAGTGGCGCGCAAGCACACAATGATCCAGAATATTCCTTAAAAAAGGTGGCAGCACTAGTATAACCGCGTATCGATTTAAATATCGATAATACAATTTTAACAAAACCTTTCACTTGAGGGTATTCGGGACCGCTGTTTATGAATATAATGTCAGTATTTTAAAATTCAAAATGTCAAATATAACACGGCGGCCGAAGACCGCCATATTGGTTTCAATTACATCTGATCATTTTTTTAGAAATTTGGAAGCCATATTAGATCCGACATTTTGAATGTTGAATTACTGACTTTATATTCATAATCAGCGACCCCAAAAACCCCAGAGTGAAAGGTTTCAATTGAATCTGATGATTTTTTAAAAATTCGACTGCCATATTGGATCCGCCATTTTAAACTTTAAAATTCTTACATCATTTTCGTAATTCGCGATACAAAGGTTAATTAAATTTATTATTCACAAACTTTAAGTACAAGTAGTTTTACAAACTTTTGATGCTTCGGTCCTGGCAATCCCTTCATCATAACGTCTGCTATCATGTCGTCTGTAGAGATGTGACTCAGATGTATTACCTTATTTTTCAGCACATCCCAAACAAAATGATGTCGAACATCTATGTATTTACTCCGAGCGTAATAGGTTGGATTTTCCGCAAGCCGCTAAGATCCCATGTTGTCAGTAAACAGTTTGACTTCTAATAAAATTTTGAATCCCAATTCTGACAAGAATCTTCTTAAGTAGATCGCCTCCTTTGTAGTCTCTGACAAAGCTATATATTCGACTTCTGTGGACGATAAGGCGACGGTCTTGTGTTTCGAAGAATTCCAAGATATTGTCCCATTACTCAGAGTAAATGCGAACCCTGTATAAGAGCGTCTATTCAACAAACAAGCAGCCCAACCCGAGTCCACGTACCCTTGAAGAGGTTTCCTCGATTGTTGAAATGTAAGACCCAAACTCATTGTACCTCTTAGATACCTCAAGACACGTTTCGCTGCTGTCCAATGAGCCTGTCTACAACTTGTGTTAAACTGACTCAGCGTACTGACAGCATGAGCAATATCTGGCCTTGTAGCTACGGCCAGATACATGAGAGCATCTACAAGTTCCCGATACCGTAACTTCTTTTCTTAACTGGCAAGTTCCTTTTACGGTTTTGTCAACTTAACGTTCATGTCGATAGGTGTTGTTACTGGCTTAGATTCAGCCATTCTAAAACGATCCAACAGTTCTGTAATGTATCCTTTTTGATTCAAGGTAATGGTTCTGCTACTCTGTGAGAATTCTATTTCAAGGCAGTACTTTGGTTGGCCAAAATCTTTGATTCCAAATTCTTTAGATAGAGCATCCTTAAATCTCTTTATTTGAGCGAGATTCCGAGATAAAGTCGAAATATCATCCACATAAGTGGATACAAATTTCTTTAAAACCTCGTTCAGTTTCATGTACCAGTTTCTTTCTGACTGTTTAAGGCCATAAAGAGACTTTTGTAGTAGACACACTATGTCTCCATATTGTAAATCTTTAAGCATGTTTTTCGCCTTTATGCCAATTTCACTCGTACTTGATTCTTGTTGCACTATTCCTTCCAAAGATTCAGTCAATAAATGTGGAGTCTCCATAAATACTTCCTCTTCAATCAGACCATTTAGGTAAGCGGTTGTTACATCAAATTGTCTGATTGACATATCATGTCCCACTGCAAGTGCTATTAGAAGACGAATGGAACTTATTCGAGCTACCTGGGAAAAGTTTTATTTAAATGGATTCCGGGTTTTTGTAAAAAACCTCGTGCTACAATTCGAGCTCTTCTATTTTTCAAAGTTCTATTTGGATTATACTTGTTTGCTAAAACCATACGGCTCCCAATGATGTCACGATTCTCAGGACGTTCTACAAGTTTCCAAATATCATTCTTCAAAATCGATTTCACTTCAAGTGCCATTGCTTGATGCCATTCTTTCGTATTTGTTCTGACATTGCATGCTTTAAGGATACCTCTGCAAGTTAAGCTTCTTCTAAAATAGTATACAGATTACAGTTGTTTAGTAATTGATAATGCTTTTTCAGCCTTCCCCTGCTTCCAGTAAGAATATTGCTTGGTCTGCTTCTTGATTATTATTTTCAGCGTTTCGGTTTTGATTTTGCTAGATTTCGATTTCACATTCTTTGCTACTGGATTGTTGACTTTTAGTTCCAGTTTTTCGGCTAATATTTTCTTCGGGAGTAAAATCTTCATAGTCGATGTTGATCGCATCCGTTTTCCTGATAAAAACGACATCACGAGTTATTAATGTAATCCTTTCTTCATAAATCCATATCTGTATCCTTTGGATTTATCGTCGTAGCCGAGAAAAACACCTTTCTTCCCACGTTCTTTAATCTTTGATTTTCCGGGTTTACTGTCCAGTACGATGACACTGCTTCCGAATTCCTTAAAATATTTAACATTTAAGGCTTTGCCATGCCACACTTCATAGGGTGCTCGCCCGTGTTACGCTCAAATAAAATTCAAATAATTGTTGATTTAAAAAGCTAATAAACTTTCAATCTAAAATAAAAAAACAAACTTTGAGCCTGACAAGTATCCCTTAGGGTGTAATAGAATAAAAAAAATTCTATTGGGAACTTTATATTTTATATCAGTTAACAGGGTCATTTAAGAAAAAGAAAGGAAATTGTATTAGAATAAGAAAATGTTTAGTAAACCATAACAGACACAGATAAATTTTGAACAAAACCAAATATGTAAAATAGAAAGGTGATTGCGGAAATTCTATACATTTGATTTTTTTTAAGAGGTTATTAACTGCTAGTCTACCGCTGCAAGTAGAAAATTCTAATCCAAAGGCTGAAAAACATAAAATTTATACTATTAAAAGTACAATGCGTGTTCGTAAGCCTGTACGCTAAACTCTAGGTACAATTCTTGGCTAATTATACATTGTGAACATACAGTAATTATATTATTAAATAAAAACGAATTAAATTAAAATTTAATTCAACCTGGACACCAAGTGTGTTCGGGCATCTAATATCAAGCACTATTTGCGCGCATTAACATCGCGAGAGCGTGTGAAATGAAATTCAGCGTCTCGCGATCGCGGGGCCGCCCACGGAAGTAAGCAGCGTCGAAAGCAGTTCCTCTCCCACCTGATTAGAACACCTTGACCGGAGGGATCTTCCTGGTCAGGTGGAATCACTCTTTATCATTCACGCTCTAACCGGCTTACGGGATTCGTGTCTCCGAGTAATGGTCCGTTGTTAATTGCCATCCAGCGCAATTCGGGTAACGTAAAAATTTATCGAATTATTCCGGCTCGAAATAAATGATGTCTTCATACTTCTAATTTATTTTCGAATTTGAATAAATAAAAATCGAGTTTTATTTAAAGTCTTCATACTTTAAATAAATAAAAAAAAATATTAATTTTTTTTCGGTTGCAAATTTAAGCCGGGATAAGATTTTTTCGTGATTAAATTTTTTTTTTGTACCGAATGACTAGTCAAGGACTCGTTGATAATTGCCATCTAGTGCAATTCGGGGAATGTAAAAATGTGAGAAAATCGGTAGGATAAAATTTCTTTTCTTTAAATTCGAAATTTTATTCGAAATTCTTTTTTTTTTAAAGGGAGGGGTAAAATTTAAGAATAAAACTTTCGGCCCTCTAAATTAGAGGTAATTTAAGAACCCAGTAAAAAAAAATAATTCGGCACACACGAAAATAATTGGGTATGAACGAGACCTGTACTTGGTCTGGCGTATAGACTGAACTGTGATGTTTTCCCGTATTATTTCCGATTGTGTGGAATTCAATTCTGTTGCTTTAATTAAATTAAGGTTATATGAGCAGAGTTTATGATGTTATTTGAAAGCAGTGGTGTTTTGACGTGTAGAAATGGCGGTTAAGAAAATAATTTTGATAGTTTGTTAAAATATTAAAAAGTAAAATGTGACAGAAACGACTGGATTTACCATGCGATCAAGTCAGGTTCTTATGGTAAATCCAGCCATTCGAATCACATTTACCATACGAACCTGACTTGATCGCATGGTAAATCCAGTCGTTCCTGTCAGATTTTACTTTTTAATATTTTAATATCAAAATTATTTTCATAACCGCCATTTTTACATGTCAAAACACCCCTGCTTTCAAATTACATCATAAACTCTGCTCATATAACCTCAATTCAATCGCGGCAACAGAATTGAATTCCACACAATCGGAAATAATACGGGAAAACATCACAGTTCGGTCTATACGCCAGACCGAGTACAGGTCTCGTTCATGCCCAATTATTTTCGTGTGTGCCGAATTATTTTTTTTTTACTGGGAAGGAATCCAACGAACATCTTCAGTCATCAGTCTGTTCAGGTAAAGATGTATCGAAACCACACTCATACACACAGTCAGTACACACTCACATAAATTTTGTTTGCTAACGATTAAGACACCGAATCATGTCTGCATAGCAAACTGCAAATTTCTTTTGAAACCATTTCTTTAATAAACAACATAACTTTAATACAAAAGTACGTGTTTTAAAATTTTATTTTTCTGAAAGGTTTCCAACCTCCGAAATCCTTTTCTTTATACTTTCCAAAACGAAACATAAAATAGAAACGATCTGAATTAATAGATCAGAAGTCAAACCCACAAAAATTTACCACTCTGCACTGAGTATAAAATATGTTATGATTTGAGACACTTTTGGAAATATGGGGTCTGAGCTAGAAAATTCGTTCTCTTTCTCAAGTTTCAAAAATTCAAAAACGTCACAGCCCTTCTAAACTTGTTGTTGGATATCTGTTTCTTATATAATCAGCAGTCAAAACAGCTTCAGCCCAGAATTTAGAAGGAAGATCCGACTAAATTAAAGGACACCTACTTCTGAGAAATCGTACTTCTCACCAACGCGAACTGTCATCAATAAAAGTAACAAAGTATTTAGCTTTGATATGAGATTCTACTCGCATCGGGCTACACAGATTGGAGTGCACTATTTCCAGCAAGTCAGATTTTTTTCTGATTTCTTCAGAAACGGAGTTCTTGCCATTTTTACCCGAAGGCAAATTCCACACTCGAATTTTTCCTCACATTTTCCAAAGTTCATTCCAAGTACTGTTTTACTGCGTTCACTATTTCGAAGATAGATGTTCGCTGTTTTCACGTACAAAGTACAGATCTCCGATCCGGTCAGCAGTTAATTTTGTATTACAATTTTTTCCAATAACTGTTGCACAATGTTTATTGAACAAAACTTCAAAATCCTTATCTGTAATTTTTGCTACAGACATTAGATCTTCACGGAGATTTATAACTTGCAACACATTATTTAAAGTAATATTTTTCTCTATTTCGTTGACTTTGGTCGAAATTAACACGGTTCCTTTCGCGGTGATTTTCGTTGAATCATTACTTGCAAGATTTAATTTTCCAATTTTCAATTCGTTAATTTCCGAAAACATATTTCCGAATCTTAAGGTATTAGTCGCGTGAAATGATTTTCGTCAGATTTTTTTAAAACTTTGTATCTGTATTCATGAGGTATTTATCTATGAAATGAGATCTATCCTATTAATTTTGACCACTTCTGAGCTTCAAAATATTAATTCAAAGTTTATACCTTTTACATGCAATAGCACAAAATGCATGTAAAAAATGTCTCTTATATTCAATTATAAAAAAACAAGTCGTCCGTTTTTCAAATAAAACTACTAAGTTACACATTGAGATAAAATAAATCCTTAAAAAAAAAAAAATGTTATTGACCACGCCGTATTAAAAATACAATAATTTAAAAATTCATAATTTTTCATTTTCACGTGGTTTCATTGAAAAATGTCGAAAACGTGTAAGCAATACATCACGATAACTTATAGTACCTGACTCAAAATCGTGAAAATTACATATATTATATTAGAAGAGGTTACAAGGAAGCAAGTGAGTTGATATAAAAGTTTATTTTTTGTTCTTTTTATTTTGCGGGAGTTTTGCGGGAGCATTTACGCGACTAATACCTTAACAAATATGTGACGTAGCACCACTATCGAGACATCACTTTTTAACGTTATTGTTACTATTGATACTATAGCTTTGTGACCATATTGTCTACATCGATGGAAACTAAATTCAAATTCTCCTTTTTCAGATTCGCGATTTCCCTCTTTGCCTTTATTTTTATAAAAATTCTTTTTCGCTAACATCGCGTTATGCACAGGACCACGTGTTTCGGTCTTCCTAGCATCACTTTCTTTCATGATTTATATACGAATCACTTCAGGTATTGGCAACTAGTCGCGGGACTCTATAGCACATCCAAAGTTCTCAAAAGTGAAGGGTAAACTATACAAAAGCATAACAGTTAAAAGATCTTCATTAACCTTAACATCCATTTCCTCAAGCTTGTCGATAATGTCAAACATTTTTCCCATATGCACGTGCACATCGTCACTTTCTTCTATTTTCGAAAGCATAACTTGCTTTAACAAAGTCGCCTTCCGAGCTGGTCTTTTTGATTAGTAAATTCCCTTAAGCTTATGACATACTTCCCGAGAGGTAACACAACCCTTTATTTGCTTGAGTTCAAAAGGGCTAATTGATAGTATGATGTCTGACTTTGACTTACTATCGTTTCTTGAACACGCGGCTATGGCTTCGGCGTTGTTTTCATTTTCAATTGCTTCAGGTTTAACAATATTACCACAAACGTAATCCCACTTGTCATTTTTGATCCATAAAGCCTCTATTTGCATCTTTCATGTATCGTAGTTCTCTTTATTCAGAGTTTCAACCCGCACAAAACTTGACGAACTCATTTTCGGCGGCAATTCACTACTGGGAACGCTAATCTCAAAACTACGCCCCACTTTCCACGTTTCACGTTTATTGATTCACTCGTTTCCCAAATCTTCTGGGTCCAAAACCTATGAAAATTTAGAAGCGCAGGAAACTGATTAAAATAATACACAAGTTACGATAGAAGCAAGTTTAATTAATGAAAACGTAATCCGTTAAATAAATCTTGAAAATTCGTGTTTAGGAGATCAAAATACGTAGGAAAACTGTTGTCTGGCTTCTGGTTCATATTATTTTTGTTGTTGTAGGGCTGTGTTATAAATCTGATGACAGATTTTCAAAATTCAAAATGGCGGATCCAATATGTCGGCCAACTTTTTTAAGTATATTCGATAATAGGAAGCTTAAGTAAGATAAATTAATAAATATAAAGTAATTGTTCAAGACTGCTTTTTAAAGTAAACGTATCAACAATTGACATTTGTTTTATATATATACTATTTTCTGCAGTTACGCAACTGAATATCAAAACATAACAAACGTTATTTGTTTTCTGTTTGTATGTCAGAATTGTGAGATTTTTTGAATAAAAATAAATTGCTCTAAACGTAATTTGGTTTGACACATTAGATCCGCCATTTAGAATTTTAAAAATCTGACATCGGATTCGTAATCAGCGACCCCGAAAACACCTAGATTTCGAGTTTTATGCAAAATTAATGTTTTTAAATAAAATATCTTGTCACTTTTTATTTAAGTGTTGTTTTCACTCCTAGAAGCCACAAACGACTTGATCTAGCAAAAGTACCAGACACGGGTATTTTTTTTTCCTAGTTTCCGAAAATGTTTTATTTTTTTTGTATGTAAAAAACGGCAGGGTGAGCTTGTAAATTTTTTTCTGAATACTGAGTTTTATAGGAGGTCTCTATCTCCTAGATTTCCCAAAACGAAATGACTTTCAGACTCTTTCTAATATTATATTTTACACTTATTATGACCCTTTTATTGTTATAGATTTAAATTTATTTTTTAAACTAAATTTATTTAAAACCTATAAAACTTGAGGGTCTTAAACTAAATTATTTTTCTTAACGTTTTACAAGAAAGTTAAAAAAAGAATGAAATTTAAATTTGCGCATTACAGCAATATATTTCCAAGATGATAGAATTAAATTTTACTTCGTTAATATTAACCAACTTTTATCAGCTTTTTTCATTTTTCTTACTTTTTTATAACTTACTTAATGAACTTATAAATCTTTGAAATAAAATATTTATCATTTATTTCTATTTTTCGTTTACGAAATTTAAATGGAAAAATATAAAGGGTTTTTGGGTAAACTTTTTTCTTGCTTTTCTGTGTCGCATGTGGTCCCATAGAAAAGAGCAGACTGGCTGTTGCGGCAATAGAAGCGAGACTTGCCGTGACAAGTAGTTAAAGAATCGCTGGCTAAGACCCTGTCTACAGGCATCTAAAAGCGCCATGATTGTGCCTGCGGAATTAAAATAATTAAAATTAAAGTAATTTAATGAGCTTCTCTATTATGATCGCCTAAAGAAAACTAAATCGTCATTTTACGTAAATAAACGTGCGTATGATGTATGGCAGGGTAAATGGGATAATAGTGAGAAAGGTAGAGTGACATATAAATGGATCAAGAGTGTGAGGTTTGCTACCAGCAACAGATGGTTCGAACCTGGACTGAAGGTGGGGTATATTTTGACGGGCCATGACGCACTCAACGATTTTTTGTTTTCAAGAAACCTTGGCGAGTCGCTGTGGTGACCCTGCGTAGGTGCCAGAGAAGACTGGAGTCATCTTTTGTTTAGTGTGACATGTATGAATCGTTTCGGAATCTCTTTAGTATGAATGTAGTTTAAAATGGGAATAAATGGGATGTGATTAATGTGTTGAATACAAGGGAAACATATCTCAATATGAGTTACTTCATCGAGAAAGAGAATAAGTTGAGAGCATGGGTTATTGTGAATTCTTAGTTTAAATGAATATGCAACGTACGAGACTTTCCTTTTTTTCACTGTTACCTGGTATTGAAATGGGTAGTATTCTAGCCGAGAATACTATCACGGGAGACCGGGTGCCCGCGGGGAGGGGATAGACACTGCCTACCCCCTTCCCGCCCGGTCACTAGGTTAGATTCTTGGTGCCAGTGGTTAACAGCCTATTTCCTTGGGTTAGCGGTTGCATAAAGTGACTGGCCCTTTGCATGCTCACTTCGGCATGATCGGGGCCATGAATTTTTACAATCACGACCTGTGAGTTGCGGTCTAAACTCGGGCAGTGGTCTGCAGAGCCGTCAGGGATTGGAAAGGTCCCATCGAGAGGTCTGTTGGAACTTACCTTCCACAGAAATTCGGTAGATATGATGAACATCATATCGCACTTGCTGGCTCGTATTCTGCTGACGTTAGGTACATTGCGTATTCTGAGTTGGGACCTGAAGAGAAAATGAAAGTGATGTATGAGTGGATAGAAAAAGCAAATTATAAGTGTATGAAGCTTGCTGGTTTACCTAAGGACAGCAAAAGAAGTGTGGAATGGCGAATAAGAAACTGACTAGAAAGCGTAGTGAGGTTAAGAGGAAGATAAAGGTATACCATAGAGAGAGAAGACTAAACAATGAACCGGACAGAATGAAGTGGAATGAGTAGAAAACCTGTGTGCGTGATTATAAAAGAATGATAAAGAATGCGAAAGAGAGTGATTGGCATGACTTTGTGAACAGAGAGAATGCGGTGAATGCATGGGCCCACACAGCAACGGAAATTCCCTTAATTTTCCCTAAATATTGGTCCACATTTCCCAAATATTCGAATCTAATATTCAGGGAAGTTTCGTGGAAGCATTAAAATATCCGCCATAAAAAATATTGGAAGCGAAATATCCGCATCTAATATTCCTTTAATATTCATAGTGTACATAAATTCACTGTACATGATGACGGACATTTTAATGCTTCCACGAAACTTCCCTGAATATTAGATTCGAATATTCGGGAAATGTGAACCAATATTCAGGGGAAATTCAGGGAATTTTTGGTGCTGTGTGGAGGGAAGGTTTATAAAATATGTATGGGAAAGACTGGTCATACAGACTTAGTCGGGATTAGAACGGAGAATAAATGGACAAGAAATTGCAAAGGAAGTATGGATGTGCTAATGAATGAGTCTTTCCCGTCGGTTGATAATAAAATTGAAGAGTGTTAAAAGTCTTGAGAATAGTGATAATTAGAGTTTTAATATCGAGGAGTTAATTAAAGCAATTAAGCGTATGTGTGCTGGGAGGAAACCAGAATCGGATGGGATTACTGATAGAATGATAAGGAGAATACAGAATGCTGCTGATGTGTTTATAATGAGTCTTTACGACACATGTATAAAGAAGGGTTTTTCCCAGGGTGTGGAAAGAGGTGAGAGTTGTGTCTTTGTTAAAGAGTAGAGTGGTAAGAAGAACAGATCCTCTGTCGTATCGTACAGCCCAATTATCCTGTTGAGTGGTCTTCGAAAGGTCCTGGAACGCATTATGGTTGAGAGAACCTTAGAGAAAATGGAATGACAGTCAGTTTGGATGCAGAAAAGATGCAAGAATTTGCGTTTAGCAACTCCTTGCGAAGTAAGTGAGTTAAAAATGAACGCAAAGCTGGCTGTACTTCTAAAGAAATAATAATGTAGAAAAGTTATTTTAAAGAAATTTTTGTGTATGCGCATAATAATATGAATGAAATTGAAAAAATAATAGAAAAGGGATGCCCACAAGGATCTGCTGCAAGGCCCGTAGTGTGAAATCTCTGTATAAATGTGTTGCCAGATGTGCTGTGTATATTGAGAATACGTCGTGTTGAGTTTGCGAATGATTTGATAATAATCATCAAAGGTTAGACAAGAGAGACGATTGAGGATGGTGTTGCGAAGGAATGAAACTTGTGTTTGAGTGGGGTGCTTCTTTGGGAGTACAGGTGTCTGATGAAAGAACCGAGTGTATGTTGCTTAAGGGAGAGTTAAAAAATGGAAAACATACTTGTATATGTTAAATTCAGTGACAGCAAGTAGAGAAAACTAAGGTTTGTCGAAAGTGTAAAGTATCTAAGTGTCTGGATGGGTGTGAATATGAATTTTAAAATGCATGTGAACGGCATGAGAAGTAGGGGGGATGATACTAAAGGCAAGTTCAAAAGAGTGATGAAGAGAGATTAGTGATTGGAAGGTAGAGATGTGAAATTGCTTATGAAAAGACTGTTAGAACTTGCAATAATGTATTAATTTATTTATTCATCAAAAGTTCCTAGGGCTATTGAGCCCTTAATAGAAAAAAAATTTACAAAATCAAAAATTTAATGAGCATGGCCTTCAAACTAAATAAAAGTACACTCGAATCTCTCCATAACGAGAAGCTCGGGAGTTTAGAATTCCTCTATTGCGATGCCCCGCCTAGAAAGAGGGGAGCCCTACTCTACGATCTTTTATGTCTATCGATAGTGCGCATGTTAGACTGCGCATCTGTCTTTAATCTAACATACCGTCAACTGGGGCTATTTTGTGCGCCGTGGGGCTATTTTGTGCAAGCGAGGTTTTTAATGAATAAAATCTTTATATTCCGTTGCTTAAGTTTGCTACTTGGCATAAATACTTTCTAATATCTAGACTACTGAAAGTACTTAATGAATGTACTTAATTCTTTGTCAGAAATTAGAAAAAAATCCTAAAGTCGTCAAAATCAAGCTGAAAAATTTCAATGTTCTCAAAATTCTGTTTAGAGTTCCGGAAGTTTAAAAGTGTTTCTAAGGGTATTAATAATACTTGTTGACAATTTAGTTGAGATGATGTATACGTGATGCTCTAACTTTTTATTGCATATTTTAAGAAAAAAGTGTAAAAAACTGAAAAACCAGGATTTGGTGGGTTATTTTGTGCATTCTTTAAAATCAAGTTTTTTTCAATAATTTGTTCTGTAGTTAGTAAAAATTACTTTAGAATTTCGTTTTTAAACATTTTTGTCTTATTTTTGTTATAAAAGACAAGAAATATGCATAAAATTTAAGTTTTACACATGGTGCCTTAAAAACCTCAAAAAAGTAACATTAATAATTACATGCTTTTCAAGTTAATTTTGAAACTTTTTCACTTAAAATAACTCAAAAAGTGTAATAGAATTTATTTTAAGTAAAAATTTTCTTAAAGAAATAACTTTTTTTATAAATCTACATTTTTGTGAAATTTTAGGGTTTTACTTTCAAATTAGTTAAACAATTCCCAAAAAAAAAATTTCTGGCTTTGTTTTTCTTTATTGTACACTAAAATATCTAGAAATAATATTTCATAAAGCAAAAACGGTCAAAAAAAATGTTTTACACAACATTATAAATAAGCAAACTTTGATGCACAAAATAGCCCCACCATGGGGTTTATTTTGTGCACAACTTTGAGTTTCTATAACTCAGACAAAAAATTTTTTCTTGTCGGCTAACTCATAGGACACCTTTGGAAGGATGTCCACAACATAACTGAATAGATAATTTCTTCAGTTTTTCAAATTCTGAATTTTAAAGTAGCATAGAGTGTAAAAAGAGCGGTTTTGTGCACAAAATAGCCCCACTTGACGGTAAGTGATAAACTTTATAACTGCTTTCTCACACTATAACAAAAGTTAAAGAAAGGAAAATGTGTCGTACAGCCTGACCTTAAACAGTAATCAATATTGGAGGCAAATCCAAATATTTCCTTTTTAAGATTAAAGTAAACAGTAAGTTTCCAGAACTACTATTCCTATCTAGACTAATAATTGAAACTGTAATTACCAGTAAGAAATATTAAAAATCGTACCTTCTGACTCAAATAAGAACCTAAAAAATAATTTTTTAAACATAAACCACAGGAGAGATTTATGAGATTTACAGTAATTAAGTTGTCTTCCAAGATCAGTAACAAAAAGGCTAGATAGCAAGAGGGCCAGAGAAGAGCCCTGTGGTCCACCACAACACACCTCAGCCCAATCTGACAACCCACCTTACTATTAGCTACTCTATGTTCACGAGAGCTCAAATAAGATTTAAACCAATTAAGTACTGAAGCAGATAACTCGAAGTTCCTCAATTTAGATAAAAGCAGATTATGGTCAACTAAATCGAATACACTTAAAAAATCAAGAAAGACTGCAAGTGTAATTTCATTTGCGTTCATTGCCAATTTTATGTCAGTAGTAAATTTAAGCGATGCAGTTGTTGTGCTGTGTTTAAGCAAGGAACCAGATTGAAAAGGGTCATTTAGGTTTCTTCGCAAGATGAATTTGGTAAGTTGAGTGTTAACAATTTTTTCAAGTGGCTTTGATAAAGCACTTAAGATAGAGATAGGCCTAAA
Source organism: Ganaspis brasiliensis (assembly GCA_037103525.1). NCBI lineage: Eukaryota > Metazoa > Arthropoda > Insecta > Hymenoptera > Figitidae > Ganaspis > Ganaspis brasiliensis. The sequence goes on along the minus strand of JAZKLR010000283.1, from coordinate 703,320 downwards.
ATCTGCGACTGATAAAGGGTTTGGTTTTTTTGGGATAGGTCTGATAATGGCCCTCTTCCAAGCGCAGGAAAAAACTCCTATCTGGAGAGAAAGATTATAGATAAGGAGCAAAACTGGAAAAATTACTGGGAGCGCAAGACCAATCATAGCCGAGGTAAGTCCATCCGTTCCAGCTGCATTACTATTGAAACTAGAAAGTGTTTTCAGTAATATATCTGGCGAGATATCGGAAAAAAAGAATTTGGAGTCATTAAAATGCATAGAATCGTGATCAGAAAATGTTTTCGAGGAAGAAAGTATAGGATCAAGGGTAAATTTATTTAGAAATTGGCTCAAAGAAAAATTCTGATCCATAGGTTTTGGTCCAGGAGAGATTAGCTTAAGTTTTTTAACTGTATGCCATATATTATGTTTATCACTTTTAGTTGTGTGATAATTAAACCTATGAATTGCAACTCGGATTTTAGTTTGTACCAAATTCCTTATTTTGTGATACTCTAACAGTACAGTAACTAACAGACAGGGGCCCTTCTTTTAGATTGGGGGATATGTAGAGGAGCAAAGACATCGAAACTAGAACATAGATACTCAGTTAGTTTACCGACTTTAACATTGATGTCCGCCGTAGCAGCGTAAACACTCCCCCAATCCTTCCCCGACAAGTATTGTAAAAATTGAGTAAGATTAATATTTTTCAAGTTACGAATAGATGTACCAGTAGAATTATATTCGCGGTTAATAGAAAATTTAAAATTTATGTCAATAAGACCATGTGTAGATAAAAAAGATACCGCATGTTGTGAGAACTGGGCCACTTTTTCAAGGTCATCGACTATAAATAAATCAATTCTAGAACTACAAGTCTTTGTATGATGTGTGGATGTATACAGTACAATAGAGAGTGTCAGAAAACTTAGCATGTATAAATTGAGAAAGGAACTAAGTATGGTAACCTTGATTTGTTAAACGATGATGAGATTGACAGAAATGATGTTAAGGGTATGAAAAGGTTGATTAATGCACGAGCATATGATAGACGGCAAGAGGAATGGAATGCATAATGTAAACATAGAGTAACGAATTAGTGAATTACAGATGTGAGATTTGTTGTGCGAAACAAGGCATTTAATACAAGTCTGCGTGAATGTTATCTTATGAGTGAACATGATGGTATCAATTCTCATTTCTTTAAGATTAAGAAGAGGTTCTCCCGGCGTGCCCATATGGAACTGGAAATGAGGACTAGAAACAAGTGTTGTGTGAGTATGATATATACGTTAGATTTCGAGACTCAGATGGTAAAAATATTCGAGAGAAACAGGGTTTCTGGAAATGTGTGCAGTGTACTGTGTGGACGTGAAAGTTATAAATGTCTGAAAGTATTTGTTGAGTGTATGTTTAAAACAAGAGCGTGGGTAATTGCGGACACTGTGACCTGAAAATAAGATTATGGCATGACTGAGTGAAGTAATAGAGAGCGATGGCCCTTTTGCGTGACATTGCAACACGATTGAGGTTACAAAACTCTTATTGGTTACGAGGTGATTCCATGCGGAGTGCTTATTGTTGGTTGGGAATCAAGGCGAGGGTCTGCGGGGTTCTTACCACCCTGTAAAAATAGGTAGATTCGGAATCACTTCTGAATCGCGTTGGTCGAGTGTATCTCGATCCCTGGGCTACGTAGGCGTAGAAGTGTGGGAATACTTTTACACACAGACCCTGCACTTAAAACGAACACAGAATGTCATGCTTATTTAATATGCACTGCGACGAGGTAAGAATTTACCTCACACCATATTTTTGAAATTATTTTAAAATATTAATAACACACCAGTCTGGAATTAATTTTCTCAGACTGTTGCATGTCAGATGTAAACTCGGCAACTTGAGCCTTTATTGTTTTTGAGATTACATTCTAATTTAGCAAATCACTTAACTTTAAGATTATTTAATTAAATGATTATGTTTATTTCAAATTAGATTTATAGTTGATCATGAAGGAAATAATAGGCATTTATAATTTTAATTTAAATTTTGTTTCGATTTTAGGGTAACATGAAGCAGAACGGGGATCGGGGCAAAACGGGGTGTCAATGGCATGATTAGTGTAAATAAAGTGCATTAATGTAATTTTAATAAAAGTAAGTAATTCCGACCGTGCACATGGAAGTTTTTACACATAAACCTAACTTGGGACCCTATTTCGAAGCCTCCAAATTTTTTTAAAAACGAAATAAAAATTTTAAATTTTACTTTAATGTAAAAATCAATTATTATTATTCTTCCCATTTTGACCCGCCTTTGAAGTAAAACGGGGAGAAAGTTACTTTTTCGAAAAATGCTTTTTATTATGTTTTCAGTATAATATTTGTTTAGTTTATAACTATATTTAGTTATAGAAAAATTATCTTTTTTTTATGAGTTAAAATTTGTTATTCGTTAGGGTCCTCCTTTTGCCTCATGTTCCCCTATGTGATACATGAATTTATATAATGGTTTGGGAGAAGTTAAACGAGTTATGCCGGAAAGTTGTGAATACTCGAGTTGGGGTATTTTCGTAAAGGCAGGAGAAATTCGCTGTTTCTATAAATTGATTGATTTTAAAGAAATTCGTTCATTTGTAATTGATTTTGATTCCGAGCAGTCCAATTTTGGCAATACTTCTGAGAGTGTCGCTGACAGCCTCAGAGTTAAATAAAATTGTGTTAAAGTTGAATTTTCCGGAAAATATTAAAAGGAGAAATTATTTATCTATTTGAAATTTTGTTCTATTTAAAATTTAGTGTGGTGCTTAATTAATCTATGGTTTGAGACGGAATATAAAAAAAGGAGCAGAGACAAAGGTGTGTTAGTCCGGAAGTTGGGAATCACTGATATTAATGGGTTGCTGATTTTTGAGAGTATTTGGACTCAAAAAAAGAAAACCGAAACTATAAAATTGGCATACTAAGTTTGGGCATTTTACCTGAGGATTCGTGGATTTAACAGCGCGAATTTTTGATATTTTAATTTTCCTGGCATCACTTCCGCTTCATGGTTTCGATCGTCAATTGATAAGTTTTTATTTATATCTTATTATTAAAATCAGATTCAAAATATTTCTGATTTTTAATTTGGCAAATTATGTGCTATTTATTACGGATATCAAATTGATATTTATGTAATTATTTCTCATATAATTTGAGTATGTGTAAATTTTACTATCTTAAACGAAACTATTTATTTCAGGTTAAAATGTTATGTAAATTGAATGCGTTTTCTCTTGTTTTATTATTATTGAAAGGTGTATGTTGTGTATTCTATTGATAATTTAATTATTAGCGATATTTTGATCAGAATTAGGCGGTTATATAGTTATTTTGCGACAACTACAGATCATTAAATATTTTTTTGTGTATCTTTTTCTATTGATCCAATTGAATTTGTATGTAATTTATTATGCAACATCTTTATTGAATATATTTGATTTTCATTAACTTTCGATTTTTTGTATTATTTTTTATTGTGATATATTTGTAATTCATCTAGTCTCGAAATACATATATATATTATTTCTATTCTTTTCAATCTTTTGTTTCAATTATAATGTGCGATTTAAGAATTATATAGTAAAAGTACTTAATCGTTACAATCACTTTAGCTTATTGTTTTCACTTTAATTTGATCATTTAACACTATTTTCCTGTAAAGTTTAACTATTTCAATTTATTTAAAACTTATTGTTAACCTGACAACTTGTCGGACCAGACAAAAATTAACCTTTTTGTAAGATTAAGAATCAATTGTTTAAATTAGGAAAAGCCAAAGCATTAAATTTGATCCAAGGAAGGTAAAGAAGATAACATAAAACATTTTTATATCATGTTATGCTTTTTTTTATTATTAAAGCAACGTTTCGATAACATTAATCGTTATCCTCTTCAGGCTGGTAGAAACAGTATATTATGCACTAAGGGTGGAAAACCCGAGTTTCTTGACAAGCACAATGTTCGATGAAAGAGTCAAAGTACGAATGAAATGAGTGCGAAGACGAGTTTGGAGAACATTGTGTGAGTCAATAAACGAGGTCCACCCGCGGTTTATACGTTATTTCCTTTCACAAATGCGCAAAACTCACGTTTGTGTGGGTGAAGCATTGTTGAAGTCAAAATTTTAGGTGAGATGACATCAGAGGGGAAAAAAGACTCAGGGCAGTGAAAAAACAGACGCGAAGCGGATGCGCATCATCTTTTTTCACTGCCCTGAGTCTTTTTTTCCATCTGACGTCATCTCACTTTAAAACTTTGATTTTCAACTATGGCTCACGCGTACAAAAACGTGAGTTTTTGTGCATGAGTGGAAGAAAAATATAAAACACCAATTAAAACACTAATAAACACAAAAAATACAAAAAAAAACTTTTTACATTTTTTAAAGAATGCTATAATTCAAAATAATAATTTTACTATCAATAGAAAAAATGATATTTCATATTTGAACAAAATTTATTTTCTATTAATTGACAAATTAAACTCATGACTTGATTTCTCTATTTATATTTTCCTTGTATACAATCGTGGTTCATTGACTCCTTTTCGTTCTGTAGGTAATTAACTGTAATTTGATATCATTTTATTTAGTCTTGACAAGAAGATCATTACGATCTGACTGGTTTTTAAACCAAAAAACTGTTTCGACGAGTTATCGTGTAACTTATAATTTGAATATTAGGTAATTTTTATTAACAATTATTTAAAAAATGTAAAAAAGTTTTTTTTTTTGTATTTTTTGTGTTTATTAGTGTTTTAACTGGTGTTTTTATATTTTTTCTACCAGCCTGAAGAGGATAACGAATAATGTTATCTCAACGTTGGTTTCATAATAAAAAAAGCATAACGTGACATAAATAATGTTTAATGCTTCGGCTTTTCCTATATTAATTTGGAAGGGAATTCATATTTTTCTACTAAAATTATTTAAATTCGTGTTAACACCCAGGAACATTACTCATAACACTTTGATGAGGAGAATTCTACCTATACATTGCTCATGGAAGAAGACAGTGATCGTCGTTGATGTTGGTGCCAATGATGGTGATCGTGGGATTGTCCTGGAAAATGAGTTTGAATGTGAGTCCCGTTCTCACAAGTGTGCTTGGACTGAAAGACTATCTTAGCGTCTGTGTTTACAACCTGTCATAACACTGGTGCCTACCAGCTTGATTCAGCTTAAACTGATCGACGTTTGTCGGTCAATCGTAGCTCACTAGTTTCATCCGTGGGTAATAGATACTACGAGAACTTTTATGTGTAACTTAGTTTAGCGGCATAGGGTCGTTGTTGTCGCCGCCAAGTGAACCAATGATTAGCCGTAGTGTTGTTCGTCTTGTGATTCTGAATTAGTGTGTTCGATCCTTTGGTTGTATTCTTTTTCAGAATGTTATAAAATTTATAAAAATGTTAATAGTATTACTGGACGGGGATCCATTCGAGGCCGTCATGCTCTTGCAGAGAAACTCCTGTAATAATTTTACTTATGTTCTGTGATGGAGTCGGATATCCGACTAATAAACTTTATAAATTAAAGTTATAGTTCGGTATTTAGTGCGCTTTATTTTTATGTTAAATGACCGCACCATCTGGTCGTCAGTCTACTCTACCTTTGCAATTTTCTTGAATTACACTTTAAATTAACTAAACTTGCACTGAGAAAAGTGTGGAACGTCAGATGTCCCGAGAGAGCCATCTGCAGTATTAAGTGTAGTGCTGAAATTTACTTACGATTCGGGAAATCACAAGTCCCAAAGTGGAAATTCTGACGGACTACTGTACTATTAGCCTGCGCATTGAAGCGTCGGTGTGTCTGAGAACACATACATAGGTTACTTGATGCTCAAAAAGCATCTGTGACGCATGTGTGTAATCCGTTTTTATTCTATTAGAGGGGTCTTTAAACGAGCGGTTTAATTTGAATATTTATTAATGTAGAAACATTTTATTTTTTGACGTAATTATTATAATTTATAATAATGACAAAGCAACACGGGCAAATCGACTAGTATAGAAATATAATTTTCTCACTTACAGATTTAAAGCATAAATTGGCGAAATTTAATACAGAATAAAATTATAGCATATAATAGAGAAAACGAAAACCAGACCCTTTATTACAATAATGGTATAAAAGATTAAATCCTTTTAAAGTGTTCGGAACGAAATGCACATGGGCATCTTTGTCACGTTTCCAGAAATTCGTATTGTACAATTTTTCTAAATGACCCCTGAGCATGGCGCATATCTGCATGCCATAAAACTCCCAAAGCTGTTTCCTGACCTGCGTTTTAAAAAAGGGGGTTTCTTATTTTCGACGCCTATTTTTCCTCCCTAAAAAAGGGCAAAGCAAGCTACAACGACGTTTGAGACGACAGATAGAGATTTTATCGATCTCAGAGAAGATCAAAATACGAAATGATTTAAGAACTAACAAATAGTTGTATTCTTTAGAGTCACTTTGAATAAATTAAAAGTTGGTTGTTAAGATTGATTTTATTGAGTTTCATTTTATTTGTTTTCCATTTCTTAACTTAGAGCGACTTCTGGCGGTACAGCTCACGACTTACACTTCCCTAAGTGTCTAGTGTAAACTAAATCGTGGTCTATTGGTTTCTTGTTCCCCACTCTCCAGACTTTTTTGTGTTAGTTGTGTCATAATTTGTTTAGGTTAATTATTATAATTAGTCTCTTATTTTTAACATTTTGTTGAGTTATTTCCTAAATAAGAAATAAAGTATCTATATCCTGTTACGCTTCCGTTAGTTTGACAGAGATGCATGTGGTGGCTAGTAGTGTAAGAGAAAAAGAATTAGCGTAGCTTAAAAACCTTGGTAGTGGGTTTGTTACGCAAAAAAGACAGAACTCATTAGTGAGCTTAACTTTGAGACATATAAGTAGTGATGGCTGCCTGTGTAAAAGAGGCAGAATTTTACCGAATACATTCGTATTCGGCAGATAGGATAAGGATAAGGAGCCTTTGGTAAAAATTGATTTCCATAACCAGTTTTGCTTGAAAATTTTTAGTTCAGGTTGATAATAACGATTCAAATGTTAGTCCTAAGAAATGCAAAATGGCAAATTAAAAATAGCGTCCACAATTTCAAAAATTGAGTGAATTCAATTGAGTCAATAATATTTTTAGTAAAATATTAAAGCAATTCCTTATAAATTCAAGTCGCAATTACAATTTTGTTAAAAAAATTGCATACGAAATTTACAAGTCCGATATTTAATCAAATTCAACTTTTCTTACAAAAATATAATAAATATTTTACTTTTGCCTTTTTGTTTCTTATTAACAAGGTTCAGTACGATAAAAAAAAGTAAAAGAGAAGTCGAAACAGTTTTTGTTTAAAAATATTAAGCACTAGCTGTCGTACCCGTCTTCGACGGGTTTTAGTTCCTACTGATACATTTCAACTTCTGTATTTACATTGCTCAAAATCTTAACAATTTGTAAAATTCATAAATGTTTTATTTTATTTTATTTTTGTTTATTTTTTACGATATTGTTTCTAAGATGTTTCATGTTAAAGTAACCAATCACTTATCTTAAAAAATAATTTAAAAATCTCTTAAGAATAGTAACATATTAAAGGATAATTTATATTCATAAGTATAATTTACCTACTTAAAAAGGACCAAAAAAGCAAAAATCTTACGAAAATTAATACTTTTGTATTGTTTTGTTTACATTATATTATATTTATCATAAGAGTATTTATAATATATATTATGCAAATCTGTTTTAATTTCAACTTTAAAATTAAATGAAATTAATTTTAGTTAATAAAATTTTTATTTCACATTAGCTACAAGTATTATAAGTCATGTATATTAGATAATAATAAATTTAAGAATATTTTTAGATTGTAAGAAAAATTAAATATAGATGAATTTTATCAATTTCTCCGAGTCAAGGTAAGAAGATGGTTCAGTCAATAAATAAAAACATCTTTTGTTTTGACGTTTCGACTACTATGTAGTCCTCTTCAGAACTGTAATATTTATTTATATAAGATTAACATTTCATTAATATTGAGAATAATAACGGATGTACAAATACGCTAGTTCTTTTTTTGAAAAAAATTTTGCAATAGTTTGATGCAAGTACTTACATTTAAAAAATCTGTAGTGGTTTTTTTCCTAACACACAATTATCATTGGTTATTCAATTTCGTCATTTTTTTTAAAAAAACTTTATTTGTATATTTATTCCTTAATTTTTTTAAAAATAAGGAGATAAATTTGTCACAAATTTTTCTTTCCATATTTCATAGGTCTTATTTGTAAAATTGTCAATATTTAACTGAAGGTTCAATTATAAGTTTTTGTTTATATTTACTAAGTGGTACGAGGAGAACGGGGAGAATTTAATTTTAATTAATGAAACAATTTTCTGTTAATTTTTAAATTTTATTTGTCGTATTATAGAGTCATATTGTCTGTTGAAAGTTAAAATATCTTCTTTTCTGTTAATAGCGTTTTTTTGTAATTTAATATGTATCATTTCAGAAAACAAAAGATGTTTTTATTTATTGACTGAACAATATTCTTACCTTGACTCGGAGAAATTGATAAAATTCATCTATATTTAAAATACACCGAGTGATAGATTCATATTTATATATATATATATATTTTATAAAAATTATATATATATTCTATAATTGTAAGAAAAATTGTTCAATCTCCTTTTTTAAATGTTTTTAAAGTTCTCTCAATTAAGGAACATTGTATAAAAGAAATAACTCTAAAAATGTACATTTTTCAAAATTATCTTTGTCAAATTTGATTTCAAACGAACAAAAAATTTTAAAAATTAAAAATTTTGATTTTTTAAAATTTGTAGAAATTTAAAATTTATTTTTTCATTTTATTTTTAATGTTAAAATATGAAATAATTTAATTATTTTTATCAAAATAAAAGAGCTAAGTACAAAGACTTTTGCAGTGATCCGTCAAAACATGAAAAAAATTACAATTTTTAAGTTTTAAATTTTTTTAAAAAGAGCCATAACTTCCGTTCAAAAAAATATTTTTTAATGGGGTTTAGCTAGAAATTATTATTCAATTATTAATCCCTTATCAATTATTGTCAAAAGAAAAAGCTATAGGTATAGAAAGTTTAAGAGTGTTACGTAAAAAAATGAAAAATATTAAATTTTTTGGTCTTTTGAAAAAATGTTATAACTTCCGTTAAAATTAACATTTATTAAAGGTGTTTGGCTATAAATTTAAGTTACGCGAATACCTAACAGACTGACAGATTTAACTTCATTCTGTGGACATACATACATACATACATACATACATACATACATACATACATACATACATACATACAAACATGCATAATTTTTTTAAACAGCATTTTTGGAATTGTTTCTACTTGAAACGAAAAAATAAATACAAATTTCCAAGTTCTGTGCAATGCACAAACAAAACTCTGATTTTATCTAAAAATATTGATTTCTACAACATGAAGCTCTGCATTGCGCAAGTCGATTTATTTTTGTTTTATTTGTTTCTTTGTTGTATTAGTCAGTAAGTATGGAAAATTAATGGTTAGTTCGTCAAGGCAAACAAAAGTACTGTTACGTCAAGTAACATATTTTATAATTTTTTCAAACTGAAATTGTATTATTATAAAAATCAATGTTTAAATAAGTAACGTTTTGGCTATCGACCGAAGTAACCCTCTTGTTTAAAGACAAAATCAATCGGAACGTTAATAGGGGAGATATGATGCTCGAGAAACATGCATATCGTCGGGGCTAGTGCAATACCGCGAATCTACATATTTCCATAAGGACTTTGTTGCATGGCAAATTGCACTAAAAATAACTCTTATGGAAATATGTAGATTCGCGGTATTGCACTAGCCCCGACGATATTACCCTAAATTAAATGTGCTAAGTGGTTCCTGACACCCACTGGGAGTTAGAAAAACTACATCGATTACTTTTCTAAATAAAAGCTTCAGGGACCAGCAGAACAAGCCAGTCTAATTCAAACCCCGAAACTCTAATTGTCAAAATCTTCGCATTAAGTCTAAATTCAACCCCGGAACCTGTAAATATCGTCAATCTCTACAAGTAACCTGCCAAGTCTAATTCAAACTCCGATACTCTAATTGTCAAAATCTTCGTATCAGTTATCAACTCTTCGTACAAGTATAACTCAAGACCAGAAACTCTGTTCATCAACCATCTCAATTGACTAGTTGTCAATTTTCTACGAATCTTATTTCGACGAATTGTATTCTTCAAAATCTACGCATCTTTTAATCAAATTTGAATACAAGACAATTTCCTGCCAACGTTCGCCCAGTACTGGTTGCCAGTATCCTGCCAACATTCAACCAACATCGCTTCTACTACTCAGCTGGTTGGTTGCCAGTTTCTTGCCAGTGTTTGGCCAACATCACAGCGACGTCTCAGCTGATTGGTTCTCAGAACCTCGCCAGGACTCACCCAACATCTTGCCGATCTCTCAGCTGGCTGGTCGCCAATATACTGCCAGGATTCAGCCAGCATTCAATTAGTCTCTCAGCTGACTGATTGCCAGATTCCACCCAAGGTTCGACCATCATTACTCAACTCTTGTTTCTGAGCTTGGTCTAAGAATCTTCACATTAAATTTAAAAGGTTAGTTCCAAATATTTTTAATCCCTTGTCGCTTTCCCAAACCCTTATCTATTTCCTTTGTAAAAAGATAAAACCTGTTTCAGATTGTCCATACTCTGCCACCAGTTCTCGCCGCTCTCTCAACACCTCAGCTTGTAGGTTTCTAACGTCGATTAGCCTTTGTGTAAACAATAAATTTAGATATTTGTACAACTGTCTCTCGATTCATTTACTCGTACACCTAACCCTCACTGTTCAACCACCGATAGATTTAAAAAATAATTTTCGTATGTTATGTTATTTATGACGTAACATACGTTAATTTGGTGCATCGTCCTGTGTGTACAGTAGAGGTTAAATGGTTGAGAGCATTTTGTGCATTTTTTCTCTTTTCACATTTTTTCAAGGTTTTTAGAGAGCGAGAGAATTTTGGTAAACTTTTATTAGTGTTATTATTCTTTTATATGTATTATGTAAAACATTTTGATAATTTAATATGATATGTCGCAACCAAATGAACAAAATGAAAAATTAACAAGAAATAAAACTAAAAATAACGAAGAATTGGCTAAAGAGGTTGAAAAAAATAATAAAATTAATCTTGATTCTAAAAGTGGACTTTCGATAAATCCTGATAACTCTATTATCACTCAAAATACCGGGGATTCTTTTGAATTAGACTCAACCATCAAAAATTTTAATTTGAGTGATGGTCTTATTAGTTCCACGATCCTTGAAAAAACCTTAACAAATAATCCATTAGAAAATACTCCTTATCCTGAATTATTTGATAAAACATTAATTGAGAAGCAATTAGAAATTGAGAAATTTGAAGAAACCTTAGAACGTAAAAATATCCTTGATCAAGAATTCGAATCGTCCCTAAATAAATCTCGTGAGTTATTAAATAAGTTTTTAACTAGTCCTTCCTTAAAAACAATTAAGACGGAAAATCAAATAAAAAAAGAAACAAAAATGGCTAATGAAAATAATCCAGCTGGTAGTTCACAGAATCAGGGTATAAGAGATCCTAATGTACAAGTAGCATAATACCCACACAATCAGAAGATATCATTACGCGATGCAATTGAAGTAGTTCCATTATTTGACGGAAAAACAATGTCTCTAGAAAATTTTATTGATGGCTGCACAGAAGCAAGGCAAATGCTTCCTTTGGCGGCAGAAGGAAATTTAGTAAAAATGATACGATGTAAACTTATTGGCGAAGCTAGAAAAAGTGTTTTTGGTACGACATTCAATAATGTAGATGAATTTATAAATGCTTTAAAAAGATCGTATTTAGTATCAAAATCGGTTTACCAACTACAGGGTGAGCTAGGAAATACCTTTATGTGGCAAGAAGAAAATGTTTTATCTTACGCGACTATACTTCAAGAAATTTCAGAAAAAATTTTAGACGCTCATAAAATGTCAAATAATCAAGAAATTGATGAAAATTTTAGTACAGGGTTAAATGGAGATTTAATAGATTGTTTTATAAGAGGATTAAGGCCGGAGACAGAAATTCAAGTACAACGAGCAAATACATTAAGAGAAACGATAACTTCGGCAATAGAAGTAGAAAAAAGATTAAAAGCGAGTCAAGATTTAAGGAGAAATAACATTCCAAATTCAGAGTTGGAAACACCACAAAGAAGTAGTAATATTCATCCACGAAACAATAAAGTAAATACTTTACAAGAAAATATAGTAAACTGTCAAATTTGTGGCGGAAAAGGTCACATTGCTCCAGTCTGTAATAAATTAAATATAAAAAATCAAACAGTTGCAAATCAACAATTTTTACCAAATCAACAACGTAATTTTTCAAATAGTCAAAGTCAACGGTTTAATACAAATCAATTTAGAACTTTTCAAAATTCAAATTTTAATCGAAATTATCAAACTCAAAATTTCAATCGAAATTTCCAGAATCCTAATTTTTATCAAAATTTTTCTAACCAAAATTTTCAAAATCCAAATTTTTCTAAACAAAATACAAATTTTCCTAAACAAAATTTTCAAAATTCAAATTTTTCAAGAAACCAAAATATTCAATATCAAAATCAACAAAGATTTCAAAATAGACAACATTTTCAAAATCAATCGAATTTTCAAAATCAACAAAAATTTCAAAACCAAAAAAATTTTTAAAAGCAACAAAATTTTCAAAATAATTATAACGAACCAATAAATTTTAATAACCAAAATTAAAAAGGTAACAATTTTTCTCCTAATACAAATCCTAATTAACAAAGTCAACAAGTGCAAAATTCTCAAGTTAAAGTAATGTGTAATTATTGCAAAGAAGAAGGTCATCTTATAAATGATTGTGCTTTAAGAATTCGTAATAATGCTCGAAAATTACAATAACCACAATCGGGAAACTCGAGCAACCTTCTCTTAGTAGATGCGACAGAGGAGGTTTTGAGCGAGGAAACGCATCTTTAAACGTTAAAAATAAAAATCATATTAAAAAAGAAAATCAACCGGAAAATAGCGAACAAATTAATGCTACTATGTCAAGTAGTATCCCATATATTTCGATAAGTGCAGCTGGCTTACAAAACACCGTAACCATGATGATCGATACTGGAGCAGGTTCAAACCTTTTAAAAGAAGGGGTCGTTGGACCTGATGTTTACATTAATACGGAGGAATGCTTGCGACTCACTGGTATCAACGAACATCCTGTTTTCACCCTCGGACAAATAACGTTAAATATACTCGGTCACCCCACGATTTTTAATCTAATCCCTAATGATGTTCCAATTAGTCATGAAGGAATTTTAGGCACACAATTTTTTAACAACAACAATGTAAAAATAAATTATGCGGAAAAACGAATTGAAATCGATGACAATTTTTATCCATTTTCTACACAAGAATACATAACAGTACCAGCAAGAACTATTGCAACAATTTTTGTTAATATTAAAAATAAAGATAAAAAAGTTGGTTATATTCCAAAATTACTTATTGGTGAAGGACTTTTTATTGGAAATGCTTTAGTAACAAATGTAAATGGTCGAGCTTATTTAAAAATTGCTAATACTTGTGTTGAAGCAATGAATATTCCTATATTAACAGTGGAATTACTTGACTTTATAGAAAATAAAGAAGAAAATGTAGCAACAATTAAAACCAATAATAAATATTCAAATTTAATACAGTCTACTATTAATACTCAGTTCAGATCATCAGAAAATTTTTTACATGGATTTATTAATAATAATAATGAAAAATTAAATAAACTTTGTCAAGTATTTAATATTACAGGTATTAATCGAATAGAAACAGTAAAGAAATTTTTAAGATTAGATCACTTAAACGAAGAAGAATTAACTCATGTAATAAATATAATAACAAAAAATATTGATCGCTTTCAAATCCCAGGAGAAACTTTAGAAGCTACTAATCTTTTAGAACACACTATCCCCACTACCGACGACCAACCAATTTTCACACGTCAGTACCGTTTTCCACCAATTCATAAAGAAGAAATTAAAAGACAAGTTAATGAACTTTTAGATCAAGGAATAATTAAGCCTTCACAATCCCCATATAACACACCAGTTTGGATAGTACCTAAGAAATCAGATTCTCAGGGAAATAAACGTTGGAGAATGGTCTTGGACTTTCGCAAATTAAATGAAAAAACAATTAAAGATAATCATCCTTTGCCTAATATAATTGATTTGTTAGACCAGCTTGGAAACGCAAAATATTTTTCAGTTTTTGACCTGGCATCAGGTTTTTATCAGATTAAAATGAATAAAGAACTTTCACACAAAACAGCTTTTTCTACACCAGACGGTCATTATGATTTTGACCGCATGTCTTTTGGTTTAAAAAATGCGCCAGCATGTTTTCAACGTATTATGAATGCTTGTCTTACCGGATTAATTAATACAGATTTATTTGTTTATTTAGATGATATTGTAATATATGCAGATACATTAGAGGAACATGAACAAAAATTTAATGCATTAATGGAAAGATTACGTTTAGCTAACTTTAAATTGCAACCAGATAAGTGCGAATTTTTACTACCTGAAGTTAATTATTTAGGTCATATTATTGATATACATGGCGTTAGACCCGATCCGAAAAAACTAGTAGCCGTAAAACAATTTCCAATTCCCAAAAATCAGAAAAATATCAAACAATTTCTCGGTTTAGCTGGTAATTATAGAAGATTCATCAAAAATTTTTCGAAAATAGCTACACCACTTTCAAATCTTTTGAAAAAAGACGTACCTTTTTCCTGGTCAGACGAACAACATGATGCTTTCGAATACCTCAAATCAAAATTATGTGAGGAACCTCTTTTAATTAGACCCGATTTTTCGAAACCATTTGTTGTTACGACTGATGCTTCAGGATTTGCAATAGGTGGCATATTGTCACAAGACCCAATAGGAAAAGATCAACCAATTTCTTACACATCTCGAGTTTTAAATGAAAATGAAAGAAAATACGATACATACGAAAAGGAAGCTCTAGCAATAATCTACTGCGTTACACAATTTAGACCATACCTATACGGAAGAAAATTTACATTAGTTACCGATCATAAACCATTAGTATGGTTCCAAAACTCCAAGGACCCATGTTCAAGAGTAACTAGATGGCGTTTAAAGCTTGCGGAATATGAATTCGATGTAGTTTATAAGGCAGGAAAAACCAACGTGAATGCAGATGCATTATCGAGAAACCCCGTAACATTTATACGAAAAGAAGATGACTATGAAACTGAAGAAGAAACATCTGATAATGAAGGTTCTATTGACTTGTATTGCGATGAAGAAATTAATCAGTCTTATGATGAATCTGATACCGATGATGAAATTGAGGATAATAATATAAAAATAAATTCTGCAAACCCTTCAACGTCAAAAATTCTAACAATCAATAATGGAAATTTCATAAATAATTTATATCATTAATTTCACATTAAAAAAAATAAACTTCAATGCTTCTTACAAATTTTTACACTTTTTTTAACTTTATTTTCTCCGTCCGAAGGAAAGAAAGAAATAAGTGAAGAAAAATGCTACCTAACAACTCGTAATAAGTCTTATAATAAAAATAACTTTAAAAATAAAGAAACTTATGAGCAACCAGAACATCAAGATCATCCTTTAAGAATTAGCAAAAGGAAGCGTGGTAGACCTAAGAAATATTTAGAAGAAAAACAAGAATTGACTACTAAGGAATCAAGAAAACGAGGAAGACCAAGAAAAACTCTTAAGGAACCCGAAAGAAACGAAAATGCAGCAGTGACAAGAAAACGTGGTAGACCTAAGAAACCTAAATGTAATGAAATTGAAGAAAAAATGAATGAAACTAATAATTATTATTCTGATACCGACTCAGATGATAAATCCGAAGATACTAATGTATCCGACCTTGAAAATTATTCTGATCCTGAAAATCCTTTTAATCCTGGAATAAATCCAAATCCTAATAATTTAGATGTTAAGAAATCTAGAAATCGTCGTAAGAAAAAATGTAGAGATGAATCAAATGAAAATGAAATGTCAAATTATGAGGAAGTAAGTAAAAATAGTTTAAGCAATGATTCGTCAGAAGAAGAAATTGAAAATGAAGAAATAAATGAAGAAAATAATGAAGAAAATAATGAAAATAATAATAAAGAGAATATTAAAGAAAATGAAGAAATAGAAGAAAACATTATTGAAGGTTTACCGTCTCAATCATGTCCAAAGGAAATCGAAAATAAATTTTAAAATATTGTAGAATGTCGGGATCAATTAACAATGAGAAAAGATAACTATGCGTATTTTGTAACTTGTAATGAAGTACCACGTGATAATGGATCTAAAGGTTTAGATAAAAATAATAAATTACCAAAATTTAAAAATTTATTAAAAAGCCAAGCGAAAGAAATAAAAAAGGGTCAACCATATCATATTGCTTTACCAATTGAAGAAGAAGGAAAAGAGAATCTTGAACAAACAATAAATAATATTAAATCAACAATTTCTTCAATGTATGAAATCGCGGAAAAACTTAACCTTAAATCAATTTCTATTGCAAAAACTTTAAGAGTAAATCATATATCATGGAATGAAATCGTATCTATACAAAACTCTACTTTCTGTAAATCAAAAATAAAAATTATTATTTGTAATGGAATCGTTCAATATCCGACAAAAGAACAACGTGTTAAATCAATCGAAGAAGCACACTCGTCAGCTATAGGCGGTCATAAAGGAGTAACAAAGACTTATAACAGAATTAGGCAAAAATTTTATTGGAGTAATATGAAGATTGATATACAGAAATATATTCAACTATGCCTTAAATGTCAACTTAAAAAACTCGTTCGCGTAAAAACAAAAAATCCTATGGTAATAACGGATACCCCAGGTATTGCTTTCGAAAAAATTTCAATGGACATTGTAGGTCCTTTACTTAAAACAAGTTTAGGCAATGAATACATTCTGACTATTCAAGATAATTTTACAAAATTTTCTCTTGCTATTGCTTTACCGAATCAACAAGCTAGCACTATTGCAGATGCTTTTACCAAAAAATTTATATGTATTTTTGGATCTCCAAAAGAAGTATTAACAGATTAAGGAAGAAATTTTTTGAGTAATTTAATCAAGAGAATGGGATGACTGGCTAGAATTAGCCATGTTTTCATACAATACCAGTATGCATGAAGGTACAAAATGTACACCACATGAATTAGTTTTCGGAAAATTAGCGCGTCAACCATCCCGCGATCCTCTTTTGCAACATGAAAAATTAGAAACATATGATGACTATTTAAAGGATCTTGTAACGAAATTACATGAAATAAGGAGTATAGCAAGATTAAACTTAATTTCAGCAAAAGAAAAATCTAAACACTACCATGATAGGAAAATTAATCCACAGAATTTTAAAGTTGGAGATAATGTATTTCTACTAAATGGTCCGAAACCACACAAATTTTGAAATCAGTATACAGGCCCGCATCAAGTACTAGAAATTTTTCAAAACGGAATGTCAAAATTTCAATTAAAAATAAACCAAAAGTTATTCACATCAATAGATTAAAGCTATCACATATTAAATAAATAAATGTTAAAAGTAAATCTTATAAAAATTAATATTATAATATTATAAAAATGATTAAATATTAAGATTGTATATATATGTATTCGAAATATTAGTATTTGTATATACAGCATATACATGCTAACCCCTTTTCCAGATAATGCAATTCAAATACAGTGGAATTTTTTTTGTCACCCTTTTTCAAAGTGCTAATAAGGAGCTATTGCAAAAACCTATACATTTTAGCAAGAATATGTAAACTTATTAAAATATCTAATGTCCTAAGAAAATTAAATAATCCACGAGCATCTCAATTGTTCCACTTGTTCACGAATAAAATTTGTTATTCATCCAAGAAGCATTTAAGCTAATAGAAATCAAATAAATCAATCTCTGTAGTCAAGTCTTTACTTTGAAATCTTTGTTTATCAATTTTATAAAGATCAACAATATTATTGTAAATCAAAAAATTAAAAACATTTACTAATCTAAAACTTTTCATCTTTTTTAGGAAGCGACCAACCATGGATGTCAACAAAAATTTAATGATTCTATACATTCTTTTTTTACACAGAAATTTAAATAATTCAAAGCAAAATTATTTTATAGAAATTTGATTAATAAACCCTCCTATTAAAATTATCTGTAGTTCATGAAAAAAAAAGGAAAGAAAAATTAAAAATTAAATATTTCGATTTAGCCAATACTCTAAATGATCAGGATATAAACCTTTAAGAGATCATTCTTTTAAATAAATTGCATACAGATAAAAACTACACTATTGTTGTAAACAATTTTCAGCAATCTCAAAAGATGTTCTTAATTTGTTTAAATCATTTAACTAACTTATATTTTTTTAATATTGAAACAAATTACATACTTTTAGTCTGCATAAAATCATAAATTGCTAAACTTTTTCATTTTTTTTTTTAAAAACCTAATTTTCAATGAAAAACTGTTCTAAAAAATTAAAATAAACAAGAGTGAAAGATTGTTTTGAAACCTTTTACTATCTTAAATTTATATTAATTTGATACCCCATAAGAAATTCAACATTACTATTCAATTATTAAAATATTTGCCCACATTAATCCTATCTTTTGCCAACAATCCTGTTTCCAAATTTCCACTAAACCTCATCTTGGAAATCATATAAATAATGTCAGAAAAACTTATTTATGGGATCGTTTCAAGAAAAAAAAATTTTTTTTATATTTAACACATTATTTATTTAAGATGTGCAGAATAAAAAACTGCATTATTTTTCTTAAATATTGAGTTATTTTTACTTAACGAATAATTCAAACAAAATTTTATTTAGGTAAATTTTTTTTATAACTTGCCATTGTTAAATTTCACGTCAAATTATATTACTGAAAAAATCTTTAATATTACAAAAAATTAATAAAAAAAACATGGTTCTATCGATAGCAAAACTAGATAATGTAAATATAGAATGTAGCTTCACAACTCATTATATTGTTAAAAATGTTAATACAAATATCAGAACTATTTCTAGTGACGTCACATTATATGAGAATACATAATGATTATCATTTTTTAGAGAATTTGTCAAATCAGTATAGTATAGAGCTAAATGCTCGCCATAAGTCAGTTATATAATGCCTAATATATTAATAGACATATATAGATAAAAAATAAACAAAAGAGAGAACAAATAGTATAAAATATTCTATACAAGAAATATAATCTTTGTTTTTTTATATAAAAAATTTTATTGCGAAAAATACTATAATACTATAATATAATACTATAAAAAACAAATATTATAAATAAATTATTTGTTCCTAAATCAAACATGATTTGTATCTCACATCATGTTTGAAAGTAAGGGGTGAGGGGCTCCGTGTATACACGTCGGATGACTTATTATTATGAAAATAAAAATAATACAAAATTTTTTTTTAGCGTAATAAATTTTGCAAATATATGTATGTGGGTGGTTGTCAAAGAAAACAAAAATCAAAACAAAAAAAAGAAATCTTTTTAAATTAAGAATAATTTTCATATATAAATGTGTTTGCCACATTAAACATAAATAGCAATTAAAATACTGATTCATGTAGGCTCTTATAAATTGAAAAATTGTAGCAAGTCCTTATGTTCTTTTAAATTTCAAAATTAACTGTAACAAACTCGAAAAATATCAGTAAGTTACGTAGATAACACTTTTTCTTAAACAATTAATTATGTTACTTTTAATTAGTTTTGTTTATCAGATATGTAGTAGAATGCATTCAAATCAGAAAAATTGACTGTTTAATCGATGTTTTAGTAATAAAATGCGTAAGTTACGTAAGTAACACTTTTTCTTAAAAAATTAATGTTACTTCTAATTGATGTTTTTTACCAGATATAATAGAGTGTTAGAAAACCTAAAATATTACTGTTTAATTGATGTTTTGTACGTAAATTACGTAACAAATAATCTTGTCTTAAAATTAGTAATATCACTATTTAATTGATGTTTAATATTAGATTTATACCACAATGCGTAAACAAATCTTTAAAATATTATCGTTTGATCAATATATTCTATATCGGATTTTGGTATAGCTTACGTAAAATTGCGTAAAAGTTTGTTGTTTGACTTTGAATTTGAATTGTTTTAGTGTGTGCTATTCATATCGAAATATTATAATGCTTTATTCAAAATCTATATGTACACCTTGATTACGAACATAATCTATTTCAAAAAAAATTATGTAAATTTGCGAAGTAAGATTTTTCAAAATTAATAACTGTTAATCGCATAAACACTAGGTTATAAGAAATGCACAAATGTGTGATGAATGGATTTGATTCTACTGTAAACGTAACAACTCGACATCTCGATTAACAATTAATAATTGATAATTCAAAACTAAAATTTAAAGGTTTAATTAAATCCAATAGAGTTATAATTTGGACCAAAACTCACTCCATAAGTTTTGGAAAAGAGGGCCGAGGTGTTACGTCAAGTAACATATTTTATAATTTTTTCAAACTAAAATTGTATTATTATAAAAATCAATGTTTAAATAAGTAACGTTTTGGCTATCGACCGAAGTAACCCTCTTGTTTAAAGACAAAATCAATCGGAACGTTAATAGGGGAGATATGATGCTCGAGAATCATGCATATTACTCTAAATTAAATGTGCTAAGTGGTTCCTGACACCCACTGGGAGTTAGAAAAACTACATCGATTACTTTTCTAAATAAAAGCTTCAGGGACCAGCAGAACAAGCCAGTCTAATTCAAACCCCGAAACTCTAATTGTCAAAATCTTCGCATTAAGTCTAAATTCAACCCCGGAACCTGTAAATATCGTCAATCTCTACAAGTAACCTGCCAAGTCTAATTTAAACCCCGATATTCTAATTGTCAAAATCTTCGTATCAGTTATCAACTCTTCGTACAAGTATAACTCAAGACCAGAAACTCTGTTCATCAACCATCTCAATTGACTAGTTGTCAATTTTCTACGAATCTTATTTCGACGAATTGTATTCTTCAAAATCTACGCATCTTTTAATCAAATTTGAATACAAGACAATTTCCTGCCAACGTTCGCCCAGTACTGGTTGCCAGTATCCTGCCAACATTCAACCAACATCGCTTCTACTACTCAGCTGGTTGGTTGCCAGTTTCTTGCCAGTGTTTGGCCAACATCACAGCGACGTCTCAGCTGATTGGTTCTCAGGACCTCGCCAGGACTCACCCAACATCTTGCCGATCTCTCAGCTGGCTGGTCGCTAATATCCTGCCAGGATTCAGCCAGCATTCAATTAGTCTCTCAGCTGACTGATTGCCAGATTCCACCCAAGGTTCGACCATCATTACTCAACTCTTGTTCCTGAGCTTGGTCTAAGAATCTTCACATTAAATTTAAAAGGTTAGTTCCAAATATTTTTAATCCCTTGTCGCTTTCCCAAACCCTTATCTATTTCCTTTGTAAAAAGATAAAACCTGTTTCAGATTGTCCATACTCTGCCACCAGTTCTCGCCGCTCTCTCAACACCTCAGCTTGTAAGTTTCTAACGTCGATTAGCCTTTGTGTAAACAATAAATTTAGATATTTGTACAACTGTCTCTCGATTCATTTACTCGTACACCTAACCCTCACTGTTCAACCACCGATAGATTTAAAAAATAATTTTCGTATGTTATATTATTTATGACGTAACAGTACCATTGTTCCTTTTATTTTGTGTTTTCGTTTCTTTCGATAGTTAGTATGTCTATTAATTTGATTTCTCTTAAAATATATGCAGGATTTTTTATGAATTTAGTAACGTATTTTAATTTATAAATCCAATTGTGAAAGGATGGCTTCAATCAAATGCAAATAAATACATTTAACAAATTTATTGTCAGGTCGAAATATTAAAATACAACCGCTCGTTCGCACACCCGTGTACAGACTGCTCGTTCCTTTTCTCTAAATTCTCGTAATCGCTACCTCAATAATTGCCCTAGACACACATACATACAATCTTTCGGTTTCACACAAGTACAACGCATGATTCACGAAGACAATACAGAGCTATGTTCTTACAGTTCGGCCAATCCTGACCATTGTTCGACCTCGAACATCATCATATACAAATACGTAAATCTACCCTTTTTCAGCTTCAATTTAACTCTTTTCGCCATAATTTCAGGTTTGCAGGTTCCCAAATTCCCTCGTATTTTTTTTTAGTGACTTGTCATCCAGGAATATCCGCTATTACGTATCTATTACTTCTTAAAATTTTAATTATTTGGTAAGGGCCTTTAAATCGCTGTTTTAGCTTAGGGAAAATTCCTGTTGTTGCGTCAAAATTTGTTAACATGACAAAATCACCAACGTCATACATAACCGGATTTTTTCTTGTTTTGTCACCTTGAATTTTTACTTGAGCTTGCTGTTTAATTATATTTTCACTTGCTTTATTTCGCACTAAATCTAAACTTCGAGTGTCATTATTGACGTCATTACTCACGAATTCGGATATAGGGTCGTGTATTTCACCTCGCTGAGGTATACCGAATAAAAGAACACTAGGAAATTCTCCTGTCGTTTTATGCACGGAGTTATTTAAAGCAAATTCAATTTCTTTGACAGTTTTAGTCCAATTTTTTCCGATTTTTTCCGATAGTTTACCGAGCATGGGAGCTATCTTTTTAGAATTAGCGATCGCTTCTTTCGACGTTGTTGTTTTTGTGGCATACATTTTTAAAAATTTTGAAAATCCATCGATAACTACCAGAATGTATTTTTTACTTGGAACGCGTACATCCGAAATGGTCACGTGATCTACATGCAACATCTCAAAAGGTCGAGTACCCTTTGGAATGCTTTGGATTTTTCCCTCACTTTTCCCACAAGGCGGGTTAAATGCTATGCATTTATAATAATTTTTTAAATGGTCAGACACTTTTTTTCTCAACTCCAGAAACCAATAACTTTTATGAATCACATCTATTACTTTTTCGACGCCCATATGTCCCAACTCATCATGGTACTTAAATAAGATACTCTTCTCCATTTCCGAGGGCACGAAAAACAACAACTGTCTAATTGCAATTTTATTTTATTAATTTCGGGATAAAGATTTTGAGAAATCATCAGATTAGCTTCAAAAGGGTTGTCCTGTACTACTGCTACAAAATCGCAACGACTAAGCCCGTCAACATGCGTTATCCGCGTTCCTGACCTATGCTCAGTAGTATAGTCGAAATTCTGTAACTCAAGTACCCAACGTGAAATTCTCGGGTTGAACAACATCCGGATTTACAAATTTATTTTTTATAAATTAAATTGGGCTTCCACTATCCAATAAAGCTACAAGATGAGCTTCGAAAACACCTTCTTCATTCTCAAACTTTAAAATAATATCCGGATAATATTCTGAGCTATCTTCATTTATTGAATTAACATTCGAAAATTCAATATTACTTGAGTTCTGATTCTTATTTTTAGGACAATTACCAACCGTTCGTTCACACACCCGTGTACAGCCTGCTCGTTCCTTTTCTCTAAATTCTCGTTATCGCTACCTCATTAATTGCCCTAGACACACATACATACAATCATTCGGTTTCACACAAGTACAACGCATGATTTACGAAGACAATACAGAGCTATATTCTTACACAATAATCAAATTTATTATTGAATCATTGAATTTATTAATCGGATAATCATGCTTATTTAAAATAAATTTTATTTTCAATCACCTTAATATAATATAATAAATGAAAGAAACAAAAAAAAGTTGTTACTAAAATAAAATAAACATTTCATAACAAAAACAATTAAACACATAATTAGTTTCATTTAATTTCAAACAAATAATAATACAACTTTTACGCAAAGCCTTTCTTTCTGGATCTACCACATTATATTTTATAAATCTGATTTGAAATTCTTAATCAACGACTTCAAAAAACTTTTAATACCAAATTTAAATTAAACCCGATAAAAATTAGTAAAAGAAGGTCACCACTTTGGATCCGCAGTTTTGAGCTTTATAATTTGAATCTCAAATTCGTTATCAGCGACTTAGAAAACCTTTCAATATTAAGTTTCATTCAAATCCGTTAAAAATAATTTGAAAAGGTCGCCATATTGGATCCGCTATTTTGAATTTTTGAAAATTGACTCCAGATTCGTAATTAGCAACCCCAAAAACCCCTTGATACCAACTTTTATATGAATCAAACAATTCTTTTTAAATTTGTCCCCCATATTGGATCCGCCATTTTGAATTTTGTAAAACTGCCTTCAAATTCGTAATCAGCGACTCAGAAAACCTTTCAATACCAAGTTTCATTCAAATCCGTTGAAAATAATTTAAAAAGGGTCGCCATTTTGGATCCACAATTTTGAATTTTGTAAAACTGACCTCAAATTCCTAATCTGGTACTTGAAAAACCTTTCAATACAAGCTTTCATTTAAATCCGTTAAAAATAATTTAAAAGGGTCGCCATTTTGGATTCCCCATTTAGAATTTTGTAAAACTGACTTCGAATTCGTAATCAGCGACTCTTAAATTCTTTGGAGACCAAGTTTCAACTTAATCAAATGACATTTGTAATTTTGGCCGCTTTTGCATGCTTCGTCGCCCACTGTGCAGAACAACGAATTTGTGCGATTTGTGATTATATGTATAAACAAACTTGTAGTTTATTTCAGAATATCTTGTGAAATTGTCAACACATCCCGGCTAAACTGAACAGTTAAATATCGTATATTTTCACAAGATATTTTGGATTTTATGAAAAACAGTACCGTCAAGTGGGGCTATTTTGTGCACAAAACCGCTCTTTTTCCACTCTATGCTTTATTAAAATTCGGAATTTAAAAAAGTAAAGAATTTATCTATTCATTTATGTTGTAGACATCTTTATAAAGGTGTCCTATGAGTTAGCCGACAAAAAAAAAATTTTAGTCTGAGTTATAGAAACTGGGTGGGGCTATTTTGTGCATCAAAGTTTGCTTATTTGTAAAGTTGTGTAAAAAAATTTTTTGAACGCTTTTGCTGCATGAAGTATTATTTATAGATATTCTAGAGTACAATAAAGGAAAACAAAGCCAAAAAATTTTTTTTCTAGGAATTGTTTAAGAGGTCAGTATGGATTTATTTTTTAAAAAAATTTATTTTTCATAAACATAAATTTCGTAGGGGAGACCGAGGAGGAAAGTAACAGAGGTGGAAAGTAACAACGCTTATAACTTCTAAACCAATGAGCGGACAGACATAGTCCTTAAATAATTTTAAGTCAGTTTTGCCCCTCTCTACCTCCCCCAAATTATGTTAAGGGTCTACCGGAAGCTATATATCTGGTACTGACATTTTGTGCAAAAATTACGTCAAAAGTAAGTTTTTGCCTAAATTTTTAAAATATCATAATTTTTTGCTTTTATGGATATTTTAAATATGTTTTTCGTTTTTTTGAAGCTTTTTTATTTATCTTCAAGTCGTGCTAGTGCATAATTAAAAAATGCAAAATACTTTTGTGTAATTTAAACTTGTTTTTTGAAATCCAAGGAAAAGAGGGGTGAGGTGGAAAGTAACACGTTGTTACTTTCCTCCTCATCTAATGCTTTATTTTTATAAACCTCCTCCTTTTTTATAACTATGTGATTTTATATGTTTATTTTATATTTTAAAGACTAAATTTTGGACTTTTGATTGGAATTTTTAAGAAACGATGCTTTTTTAATGTCACTCTTATTCAACGAATACTAAATAGATAAAAAAAAACTTGATTTCAAAAAAGTGCAAAAATATCTGCCAATTATGTACAAAATGTAGTTAATGTCACTTTGTCTTGTTGTATGTTCATAATAAAAATAACTTAAATTAATAGCAGTTTTATATTTGAAATGCTAGCCTTAATTTTAAAGTTTTACTTTCCTCCTTCGTGCTGTTACTTTCCACCTCAGGGGTGAGGAGGAAAGTAACAAATAAAGAGCTAATTAAAAAGTCCTGCAGTGAACTATCAAATTATTATTAATGTTTAATTCCAATTTTATTTAATAGGTGAAAGTCCAAGCTTTCGATTAATATCTTTACAGAACTTATCCGACAAATAGTTTTAATGCTAGCATCAAAAAACTGATTTTTGTTACTTTCCTCCTCGGTCTCCCCTATACTATATACCTATAGAAATAAGATAAAAACCAATATATAGGTAGTAGAGTTCAAAAACATGCTAATAAACGCGATACTGCAGAAACATAAGACGTATAGCATAGCAGTAAAAATTGTTTAAACAAATTTCATTATAGCATTATTAGTAAAATTCAATATTTGATAATACACAGCAATGTTAGAGAAAAGTATTTATGTATTTAAGTCCTTTTTAACTTAAAAATTAAAAGTACAATAGAATATTTATATTGCGTGACATGCGCGAGCAGTAGCCCTTGGTTGCGCGAATGTTTAACGCCTTTTTCTCAAAACAACGTTCTTCGACCTGGCCGACACGATTTAAGAAAAACTATTGAACCGATTAACCTCAAATTTTCAGGGGTTCTTCTATGCACGTGCCGCTTTAGCATGAACTAGGATAATAAAAATCCATTGATATTTAACCCTTTTTTAAAACAAATTAAGTTGTAAAAAAGGGTTAAAAAGGTTAAACTTCCGCCATTTTCTTCTCTTTCATCGGAATAAAAAGATCCTAGTTCATGCGATAACTACAGATCCACATTTTAAGAAAATACTTAATTTTTTGATTTTAGATAATCCATACTGACCCCTTAACTAATTTGAATGTAAAACACTAAAATTTCACAAGAATGTAGATTTACAAAAAAAGTTATTTTTTTAAGAAAATTTTACTTAAAATAACTTCTATTACACTTTTTGAATTATTTTAAAAGAAAAAGTTTCAATACTAACTTGAAAATCATGTAATTATTAATGTTACTTTTTTGCGGTTTTTAAAGGACCATGTGTAAAACTGAGATTTTATGCTTATTTCTTGTCTTTTATAACAAAACTAAGACAAAAATGTTTCAAAACGAATTTTTAAAGTAATTTTTACTAACTACAAAACAAATTATTGAAAAAATTTTGTTTTTTAAGAATGCACAAAATAACCCACCAAATCCTGGTTTTTCAGTTTTTTACACTTTTTTCTTAAAATATGCAATAAAAAGTTAGCGCAACACGCATACATCATCACAACTAAATTGTCAACAAGTATTATTAATACCTTTAGAAACACTTTTAAACTTCCGGAGATCTGAACACAATTTTGAGAACTTTGAAAATTGTCAGCTAGATTTTTACGAGTTCACGATTTTTTTTCTGATTTCTGATAAAGAATTAAGTAAATTCATTTAGTACTCTCTGTAGTTTAGTTATCAGAAAATATTTATACCAAGTAGAAAATCTAACCCAGTGGGCACACCTGTCCGAAAGACGTCCCTATGTCGGCTTTTATGTTTAAAATATGTCCTTAAGACGTCTTTTGAAAATTTTTGCCCACTGGGAAGCAACTGAATATAAAGATTTTATTCATTAAAGACCTCGCGTGCACAAAATAGCCCCACGTGACGGTAGTTACTTTAAAGTTTTTGAATATAATACCTCATCACACATAAGTTCTTGAGAAGGAATGTTTTAAAATATGAATATGCTTTTATTCTTAACCTACAGCTATAATTAGATACTCCAAAAGATTTGACAACTGTTTTTTAATTTAAATGTGGGTTTAATTTCAGCTTTCTTAATAACTAACAATAAAAAAATACAGCATGAGGTTTGAAATTCAGCCCATTAATTGGCTTCAGAATAAATTTTAGTTTTTAGTGTTGCTTTTTTGCTGCCCACTGTGTGTATTGCTTTCATACTGTTTTCTTCTGCTGAATTTCAGCTAACAACGACTTCTTTTGTTTACACCTTAAAAGAAGTAGAAAATTTAAACTTCTTTTAATACCTTGTTCTATATGTGTAGGGCGAGCGAACTCTTTTGACAATTCGCAGTCTGTGATGTTTGTTTAATATAATTTATTATTTTCGCTTTAGGTAAATAATACTACTGACTATGCTCTTTTCGTGGACATTGTGCCCGCCCAGGTGAGCTCCTATATTAACAAGTTATTTATTTTATTGTGATGAAGTCGATCTCCAATAATAGACATTAAATTTAAAGTCAGTGTTCAGTGCGCGTATTTTTGTACATGGCCGTGCCATGCGACCGGCTGTTTTTAATTACTTGTAACCTTTTAAAATGGTTTCTATTTAATAAATTTGTTATGTTGTTGTTTAATTTAAATTCTTAGTTTGTTGCTGCTCCTTACTCCCCACACTCCAGATGATGAGTTAGTTGTGGCTTTATTATATTTCAATTAAAGATTAGAATCATTTGACTAGTTTAATTAGTCTTTTATTTTTCATTAAAATAACTTGGCTTTCGGGTTTTGGTTTTATATTGTTTAATTAGTTTTGATTAAATATTTACAATTAAATTAAGAAACATTAAACATCAAACATAATCTGGAAAAATGCGTCACAGTACATTAAACCAGACCACATTTTTCTTGTGTATTTTGACCCTCTGAATACTAATTTTTAGTCTAGAAAAACTTTTATAAGGTGTTTTTTTTAAATTGCAAAAAACAGTTTGAAATTTTGAAATGTTATTGTTGGCAAAATACGTGCATGATCGAATTCCTGCGCCAATTCCAGTCAAATTTGGCGGTTTCTAAGTTCCGTAGCGGGGATGAGACAAGTCACACTGAGAATGACCTGTCCCAGAGACAGGTCTTTCCAAAAAATCTCTTTCAAGTGACATTACTTTCCACTGGACAAATCTCCCCGGAGGTAACTCTTCCCATGGGACTAGTCTTCCCATCCCAGGAACATTTTTTCCCATCATGAAAATATTTGTACAACGGGAGGACAAGTCTTCTCAGGGATAAGTCTACACAAATACAGATTACCCAGGGACATGTCTTCCTAAGGAATTCTATTTTCTCTTCGATTTTGAAAGAAGATGCCCTTGGGAAGACATTCCTTTGGGAGACTCTTGTCCTCGCGGTGCACAATTTTTTTCATGGTGGGCAGGGTTGTCCCTGAGAAGATTTGTCCTGGGAAAACTTGTCCTTGCGTTACACAAATTTATTCATTGTGGCAAGAGGTGTCCCTGGGAAGACACACTTATTGCGTTGTTTAAACATCGCATTAGTATTCTGCACATCAAAATATATTAAAAATAAATAGTGGGATCGCTGTGAAACAAAAATTTTTGTTCTTTGACATTTTTGAATTGAAAAACTGTGTTTTGAAATTTAGAAACTGTTTTCTGCAATTTAAAAAAACCAGATTGTAAAAGTTTTTCTACACTTAAAATTTGTATTTAGAGGGTCAAAATACATAAGCCAAATGTGGTCTGGTTTAATGTACAGACTACTTTTGTGTGGGGCAGTGTTATTAATATTACTTTCTTTATTTTTTTATAGCAACGCGTGTAAAATTAAAATTTAATGCTTATTTTTCTCTTTTATAAAAAAACTAAAACAAAAAAGATTTAAAACGAAACACTGGAGTCTTTAATGCTGACTACAAAACAAATTTTTAAAAAAATTTAAATTTAAACAATGCACAAAATTACCCACAAAATCCTGGTTTTTCAACTCTTTACACTTTTTACTTAAAATATGCAAAAAAAAATTAGCGCATCACGTATACATTATCACAAAAGATTGTCAACAAATATCAATAATACTTTTCGAAACACTTTTAAACTTCCGGAGACCTTTACAGAAGTTTGAGAGCATTGTAAATTTGATCTATATTTTCACGACTTTAGGATTCTTTTTTCCAATTTCTGATAAAGAATTAAGTAATTTTATTTAGAACTCTTTGCAGTCTAGATATCAAAAATATTTATACCAAGTAGCAACCTTAAACCAATCTAATTATTCATTAAAAATCATCGGATGCAGAAGTAGCACTGCTTGACGGTACACAGTGGGACTTTTAGCATTTTTTTGTTTTTGTCAAAATCTAATATCTCTGGATAGAATGGCCGAAAATGAGTGGTCCTTAAATCAAAATAAAGCTAGATAAATACAGAATAAAACAAAATTATAAAGAAGTTTCCTTCTAATTTTTCTGGTCGAGGAAACACTCGAGAAGTTAGCGATATTTTCCAAAAAACGACAAATTGAAGTATACAGACCAAACAAATATGTGAAACTTTACAAAACTCGTTATTCGTAAGCTTCTGAGGTCACTGTATTAAAATATGAATGAAACTTCAACTTTCAAAATGGCGAATCCAATATAGCGGACTCAGATCTAAAAAAATAATCGATTTTTACGAAACTTAGTTTTCCGATGTTTTTTGGGTCGCAAAATGTAAATATAATATTCAAATTGAGAAATTCAATATGGCGGATCCGATATGGCGGACTAAAATCTCAAAAAATAATAGATTTTTACGAAACTTGGTTTTTAGTTGTTTTTTGGGTCGCAGAATGTGAATATAATATTTAAATTGAGAAATTCAATATGGCGGATCCAATATGGCTGACTAAATTCCCCAAAAATACTCGATTTTTACAAAACTTGGTTTTTATATGTTTTATTAACCCAAAGTTTAAAAACATATCTCTGAGAATAATGTCAAGAACACATTTTTAGGAAATGAATATATTTTCTGCTGTTTCTGTAATAATAGTACGAAAGCTGATAGAGGAATTCCATGTATCTCTAAAGCCATAAAATACCCAGTTCGGTGAAAATCAAAATAGTTTTTAAATACATATTCCATAATATCAAGTCCACAATATTGAATTTCTTAATTTGAATATTATATTTACATTCTACGACCCCAAAAACATCTAAAAACAAAGTTTGTAAAAATCAAGTGTTTTTGGAGAATTTAGTCCGCCATATTGGATACGCCATATTGAATTTCTCAATTTGAATACTATATTGACATTCTGCGACCCAAAAAACATCTGAAAACCAAGTTTCGTAAAAATCGATTATTTTTTTAAATTTGAGTCCGCCATATTGGAATCGCTATTTTTAAAGTTTAAGTTTCATTCATATTTTAATGTAGTGATCTCAGAAGGTTACGAATAACGACTTTTGTAAAGTTTCACATATTTGTTTGGTCTGTATACTTCAATTTGTCGTTTTTTGGAAAAAATTGCTAACTTCTCGAGTGTTTCCTCGACCAGAAAAATTAGAAGGAAACTTCTTTATAATTTTGTTTTATTCTGTATTTATCTAGCTTTATTTTGATTTAAGGACCACTCATTTTCGGCCATTCTATCCAGAGATATTAGATTTTGACAAAAAAAAAGCTAAAAGTCCGACTGTGTGGTATCGCTATATTGAATCCACTATTTTAACATTTAGAAATCTGACCTCAGATTTATAATCAGCGAACCTCGAAACCTTTAAGTAATAAGATTTAAGCAAATTGCGAATTTAAAATAAATACTTCGCCATATAGGGTACGCCATTTTGACTTTTATAAATCGGGCTTTGGATTGGTAATATGCGAATACAGAAACCCTTAAGATCACGGCAATTACTATATTAAATTCGTTTTTACATCTATCTGTAAGTAGAGGAATTAATTGTTCTAAGTAAGTAAATTTTATATCTATCTTGAAGTAGAGGAATTAATTGTGTCAAGTAAGTTAATTTTATATCTATCTTGAAGTAGAGGAATTAATTGTTCCATGTAAGAAATTTGTTTCATCATGCTTGGAAACAATGAAAAAAGCAGCAGTTTTGAAATTCCAAAAGCAATTACAAAACTTATTTGTTTTTAGAATAATTGAAATAATTATATAATTTAAATAATTTTTAAAAGTTAAACTTACTTTACTAGTGAAATATTTTCCCGAGGTATTTGTGGGAGATCTTTAAAGCTATATAAATTCCCAGCAAATTCATAATTCGGATTAAATTCAGTCATCATACTATCAGAGACTGCACGTAGAGCCGTAAGCTCTGTTCCATTACCAAACATTACTTGACGACGCTTGACTAATGCCTTCCGGTGCTGATATCTGTTGTCTGTAAATGATGAATAATTACAATTATGAAGAATTTTAGTATATAGTCATTGTACTGAATATGGAAGTATACATTAAAAGAAAATGTTATCCTATTAAAGGAATGTATTAAATAATTATATAATCCATTTCTTTAATGGAATAACAACTTTTATTAACTTAAATATTTAGTTTTTATAGCAAAATAAATATGATTGTAATATTATTATTACAAGTATTATGTACTTACATAATAGAAGAAAAAGTCCAGAAAGGGCAAACATTAATCCAATACTAAATCCAATTAATATAATCATAAACGTTTGATGTGCAACATTTGATTCTTCTGACACTAAAAATATAAAAAAAAATAATTATTTTTTTCTCTGAATTAGTAGATTAAACTTATCATTAGTTAATTTTAACACAGGTATGTGTATATAAACACTGTTACTGTAATTCAATTTAATCTCTTTATATTTGTGATTAGAATCTGCAAAAGTTAGACACAAACTTGAGTATCTAAATTGAGCAAATAAGTTACAATATCGTGCATGGTAATGTGGACCATAAATGCATTGTAACGAGCATTGTAAAGTTTCTTTTTGAGAAAAAAGGTAGGACACCCCCGCAATTTGTTCCAATGCAAAAAATGTGAAACTGTATTTTTGGAATCTTTAAAATTCTGATATTAACTAGTGCCGCCGTACAGTGGTGACTGTGTGATATGAAATTGGAAAGTAGAGTTCCAAATTACGTAAAACAAGCAAATCTTACTAACTTTCAATTTCCATTGTTAAAAACATTCATTATTAAATTTTTAAGATATTGCTTGAGGCAGCTTTTTTAAATAAAGTTTAAAAATTTATTTAGTTTTTATTTATTTATAAACATTGAAAGACAAAGTTATTTTTCTTTAAAGTAGTGCTTCTTTGATAAATAATAGTAACATTCATTGGCAAAAGATATAAATTAGTTAATGGCTTTTCAAAAAGCATAATTCATCCATCAGAATGAAAAAAAAATTATATTTGTTAAAAACAAATTAGTGGTTTTTTAATAAATTTCTGTATTTCATAGTATTAAAATTATATTTATTAAAAAAGCAATATTTTATAACATCCTGCATTCAAAAATAGTGAAAAAACAAGATTATTTATTAATTATTGTTGCTATTGAATAAACAACTTTAATAAACATATAAATAGTAGAGTTGTTTCTGAAGGGAAATACTTCATTTTTTCTATGTAGTTGACTAATACTACCTCCAAAATATTTCAGTCTAAAGTCGTAACAATGAAATAATATTGTTTAGTTGTTTAAAAAACTTCGTTAACAAATGCGTTACTTTTTTAATATTGGCATAAAATTACTCGTGTTTTGTACCAAATCATTTTAAAATAGGCAACTTATTTCATTGGGATTACCAATAAAACATTACTAGAATTATTAAATTAATTGTTTAAACAATAATTTTAAAAAATGCATAAAGTTAATAATTTTAAAAGAAATTAGTCGTTTCTTCTAGAAAATTATTTTAGAATAAGCAATTGGTAGATACTTTTCCCCATCCACGTTTCCCAAAGAATATTTTCACAATTGTCATTTTTCCTAAAAGTGGGTCGCTTTTCCCACTAATCATTTTTCCAAATGGTTATTTTTCCCACAAAAACTAATGATACACGGTGTGCTTAAACAAGGTTTAAATCTAAGGTCAAGCGAAATGTAATTTTCTTGTTTTAAAATTAATTAAGTTAAGAAAATGGCCTAGTGTAACTACATTTTGTTTAAATGCTTTAATTAAATTTTTGGTTCAATTATTTTAGAAACATATTTATGGGAAAAGCAAGATTATATAAGGGGCTATCTGTAAATTACCTACGTCATACAAATTTCGATGAATTTTAACCCTTGTCCCTGTGTCAGACTTTTTAAAAAGGCTTTAAAATTTTATAATGGTTGTTACATTTCTCTAGACACCCCCCTACCCATAGAAAACGTGATGGAATTTCTGGCTGACCCCTAAGTAATGATTATAATATTTGTTCATATTTAGAATCTTTTTTTTTATTTTGTTAAAAGAAAATTATTAAACATGCAAAATTTTGAATACACGAACTGCAATTAACAAATGTTGATCAGACTTTAAATGTAATGTGTGAATCTTCTGTTCTGCCCAAATTGTTTTTAAATCAAATTGTACCAATAGGAATGCTTGTTTGATAAAAAATTAAAGTAGTGATACTAAAAGAGAACGGTGTAACTCACCGACCGTGAAGAGTTGTGTTCTGTAGGGTGTTCGGTTTACCGACTAAGTAGTTCCAGCGGCCACCGCTAGATGGCGCCACTTTCGTTAAAACAAAACGCTCTTTCTATGAAGTATTTTTGGGCCAGGAGATAGATGATTAAATACAAGATTAATCGATCTTAGGAAGGTTAGATAAAAAAAACAAACTTCAAGGAATTTTTTACTTTTTTGCACACAGCAACGTTTTGTTGGCTCCGGTTTTGCCAACCTCGTCAGGCTAAACTTGTTAAACCATAAATATTTTTAATACGTCAAATAATAAAATAAATATTTAAAATGAAATTGAAATAAAATAATGTCACGAGAACGTAACATTCTGTCGATATTTATGTTTTAACAAATTTAGCCTGACGAGGTTGGCAAACCCGAGCCATCAAAACGTTGCTGTGTGCAAAAAAATAAAAAATTTCTTGAAGTTTTTTATTTTTATCTAACCTTTCTAAGATCGATTAATCTTGTATTTAATAATACAATTTGGAAGGAAATACTATTACAATACTGGAGATAGATGTTTGAAAAGAGCATATTGAATTACCCATATTTTTACCCTGGCAAAACGGTGGGAATAGGAGGACTTAACAACAGGTTAGGTCCACCTAACGTCCCCAAAGCCTGCCACAAAGGGACCTAGCGGGGACTTAAGAGGTCCACGTTAGGTCCCGCCGTTTTGCCTGGGTAGTGATTTGAAGTAGGATACTTGAAGTTCTTAACCGGACTTAAAGGGGAGATTACAGTGATTTTTTTTTCAAAAAATCGAAATTATTTTTTGTCCATTTTTGGTTAGTATAATTATCTAAAAAGACGGGAAAAATAATCTGAAGTAAAAAAAAACCTCGTAAATTTGTATTTTTTATTAATTAACTAACTGTAGTATGTTTATTTTTAAATTTATAGTTTTTCTGGTGCACTGCTTGAAAGAGCAGTTCTTAAACTATAAGAAATGTAAATTGTTACATTCAAAGGGTTATATGTATATAACTAATAATATAAATTTTTCTTATTGTGCTTTAGTATTTAAAAATATTGCCGAACTATAATTGATGTTTACAGGAAAAAGTTTAAAAATTGGAAACTTGATTCCATTCACAGACTAGAGATATATATCAATAAGTACTATCCCATGCGTGCAAGTTCTTATATAGATTTGCCACTTTCTATTAAAAATAGACAAGCATGTATTAATGTTCAAAATAAAGATAATCAATGTTTCAAGTAGTCAGTTTTATCTGCTTTACATCCAGTTGTCAAGAATGCAGATCAAGTCATAAAGTATTTGCCATATAAAGACGAACTTGATTTTACAGGAATTCAGTTCCCTGTTGCAGTTACAGATGTTGCAAAATTTGAATCTTTAACCCTCCTGCGCATAAGTTTCTACCTAGAAAGTCGTTTCGAAATGCATACATTTTTCAGACTTATGGATTTTAATATAACTTGGTATTAACAGGTTTATGGGGTCGCTGATTACGAATCTCAAGTCAGAACTGAAAAATTTTGATTAGCAGTTACAGTATGGCAGAGAAATTTTAAAAATTTAAGGAGAGTCACCTGTGATATTTTCACCCATCCATATTTATGATGTCAAGAGTTGCCAATTTTTTCTAATGTAGTTTTTACATTATTGTCAACATCTCATCTCGAATAAATTTTAAAAAATTGTAACATACATATACAGTCTATATTCAATATAGATTATATTCACTGATTGTCATTCGTATACTACTTATTCAAAATTAGAGAGTAAACAAATTCTGAAATAGTTAAACAATTTTTTTTATAAATTTTTAACAATCCTATATAAGAAACGAGTACTGAAGGTCAGCGTTAAAAGTTACCGGAAAAGCGTTAACAGTTAACGAAAAAGGATATTTTATACCTAGTTCCTTGGTTAGGGAGAGAAGGTATTTGTTAAAAGTTTACGGAGAATGAAACTCTCAGCTCATTATACAAATTACCTTGAAATTTAAATTTTATTTCTTAATACAAACAATAGACTACCTGCTGGGAGTCATCATCATTAGAGCAAACCCTTGTATAATGAGGGTTGATGGCTTTAGGAAAAGAGATACAATTTTTTTTATTATAGAAAGTATTATTTATTGAGTATTATTGAAAAGAGAGAAAATAAATTATATTCTGAAATTTTACCTCATTACTCAAATATTCTTCAAATTTAAAATTTTCTTTCTAAATACGAACAATAGACTAAATAAGCCCATTGGTTTTCGATTCAACCCTTGCATAATGAGTGTTATAATTGGTTTTGGAAAAAAAAAATTTTCGGCTTTAACTAAAAGAGATATAAATACATTAGTGAGTGGTATAGAAATGCATGGTAGTGAAAGTTATTAATGAATATAACTTGAGTGTGTATAATGTGGAAGCGAATAATGCTAATTATTGTGTATTTTTTATTAAGTGTTTATAATAGAAATGTGTTTAATGTGAAAGTGTATAGTACTAATATGCTTATTGTTTATTAAGAGTTTGTGTTGAATAGTTCTTAATACGGTAAACAAAAAGTGTTTATTAAAGAAATGAACGGTAAGTGATAAATAATAAATAATAAAGTGACTCTAATAGTAAATATACATTAAAAATTAAATGTAAAAAGTGACAGTGATTAAAATCAAAGTGTGCAAAATGTGTTGACTAAAGTAACAATATTTAGAAAGTGTTTAAATTTTTTATTTTCAATAAAGTTAGTGTTATGAAATGCTAAAAGTGTCCATAAAATGGGATTGTGGATTCATTAAACAAGTGATTGATAACCGTTTAATAAATAAATTAATTGTAAATGTTTAATAAATAATAAAGTGATTATAATGTTTTTAAAGAGTCGTTACAGTTTATATGAAATAAACAGATAAAAGAATGAGAGAAATGAGGTAAAAATATAAGATAATAGCATGAGACAATGTGATGAGATAAACATGTGAAACAATAAGAGAGATCAGGTAAAGAAATGGGATAATGAGATGAGATAAATAGATATGAGATAAACATATGAGATACAGAAACAAAAAAACATTAAGACTTGAAATATAAAGATACTTTGGTGACATGTAGGCTAAAGAGGTGATTATGGAGTTAGATCGTGAGAAATAAAAAATAAGATTCATTTTTTGTTAATTTTTTTTTTTAAGTTGTTTTTGAAAAATAATTTCTCAGTTAAAGAAGAGATATTTCAATTTAAATGATAAAGATTAGGATATTCGTAATTGGAAAATGCTAAATGACAATCACATGTATAAGTTTCAGGAATTATTGGAACTTTATTCGGGTGGTAGTTTCCAAAATCAAATTACAGGTTATTTAGAAATGTTAGATAAAATTAAAGCAATTAATAAGAATAAATCACATATTCAAATATTGTTTAGTGGAAATCGACTTTTGGGTCACTGGATTTGCACTTACTATGATGGAAATGAACTTTTTGTTTATGATAGTCTTAATGAAGAATCTTTAAATAAAGATCAAAGAGAATATTTATGCAGGTTATATTCATTTAAACCTAATGTAGTTTTATAAAAGTACAAAACCAAATTTTGTTGATTGTGGTGTACACACCATTGCGTTTGCTGTTACTTTATATTTTAATATTAAACCTGAAAATATTGTATACAATTATGCTTTAATGAGAACTCATTTGTATATGATGTTTGAAAAAAATGTGTCATCTCATTTTCGGATAATTTTACAAAATTGTATAAACTTGGAATTGGCAATATCGAATAAATAAATAACAATAATTTACATGTGAGGAATGTAAAAAATGCGACACAGAAGAGAATATTAGATTATCAAACTAATGACGGCTTTACAGAAATGACTAAGAAACTAAAAAAATCAGTACCAAATATGAAAAAATGTATTGAAAAAGACCTAAGTTAAAAGGAGAGATGGAAAACAGAGACAAATAACAAATTTGGAAAGTGTAAATAGTGACAGAATGTAAATGTTTGTAAGAAAAAACATGTGGAAAGTGCGTCAAGTTCTATTGAAGTAGTAAGAGAAGGTAATAATTATAAAATATTAGAAACAATAGTAGTAAGAAGATATTTTTTAGCGATTCTAATGAGAAAAGTAGAAAAACTAGAGCAGAATATCAGAAAGAATATAGTGAAATGATGAAATTAAAACGTAAAAATTGATAACAAAGAAAATTTAAAGTTTAAATAAGAAAATAGATTTAAATTTTTCTAAAAGAACACATAAATAGGTTTAAGAAAAAAAGAGAGATAATAATTCTAACAAATTAATAATTTCTAGCGATTGTAATTAGACAAGTAAATAAAGTCGTGCAGAATATCAAAAAATGTTGAAAGTTAGTTAAAGTATCTTAAAGAAGTAGAAGGAGATGATAAGAATAAGAAATTACAAAGAATAGTGAGCCAGACAAAAATTGTTAACACCTCTAATCAGAAAATTAAAAAAAAGTAGAGCAGAATGTAAAAAGAAGCTATCGTCAAAGATTGAAATTGAAACAGAAGATGTGCCATGATAAGAATGAAAATAATGAAATACTATATTCAAAAGATATGCAGGAGAAAGATGTAAGGATTTTTGATGAGAAAATGAAAAAAAGTCACGCAAAATAACAAAAACAATAACGTAAAACATTAAAATTAAAAAGGAACGTAATCGATGAGGAAAAATTAGATTTTTCGGAATATAGAGGTAAAAAAATGGAGCCATTTATGGAAATGAAAACAACATTGATATTCGTGATTTTGCTTATGCAGAAAAAAATATTAATAGCATATATGTTCCAAGCTATAACGAACATTATCTTGGTAAAATGTAGTGTTTTTGCAAAATATGCAAGGCTAAACATTTTGAGAAAGAAAAATTCAAAAGAAATTAACTTATAATTATTGTTGCAGTCATGGTGGTGTATCGTTGCCTTCAGAAAAGTACCCTCATGAATTAAAAAAATTGTAATGAAATTGCTATTTTTAATATGAATGCTGAAGGTTTAAAACCAGAGTCTTATGTAACGATTTATAATATAGCGATTAAACAATTGCAATTGGTAAGAGATCATACCTTCAATCAATTTTTATATGGTGGAAGAATGTTTCAGCGATGGTTAGTTGATAATTATGTCAAAGTTGAAAAAGTTAGGTTACATTTTTGTAAAAATAATTAAACAAAATTAAGAAGTGAAACTTACAAAGGATTAATTGATCATTTAGATAAACAAGAAATTGAAAATAATGTACATGTTGGCAAGATGTTGATACTGCCTTCCACATTTATAGGATCACCTCGTAACATGTTAAAACAATATTAATATGCAATGACCATTATGTACCTTTTCATAATAGACCAGATTTATTTATTAGAATGACATGTCGTTCAAAATAGAAATAAATTTATGAAAATTTATTACTTAATCAGTCAGCTTCTAATAAACCTGACACGGTTGCAAGAGTCTTTCATTTAAAAGTAAAAAAATTAATGGAAACTATAGTAGATGATAAACTATTTGAACAATGAAAGTCCTATGTTTATGTTATTAAATTTCAAAAGCGCGGTTTACCTCACATTCATTTATTGGTTATATTGGAAGAAGGTTCTAAAATATTAAGAGCAGAGAGTGTTGATCGGTAAACTTTTTAAAGTAAAGTTTTTAAATTGGATTAGGTATATTATAATTTTTTATAATTATTCTTGATATTCTTCATTTTATTCTTTATCATTTTTTTATTTAATTAATTTTTAATTAATCAAAATTTGCAAATTGATATACACGATGAATCAAAGATCACATCATTTTAAATTTATTGCAATATCTTCTTATCATTAATTTTTTTTTATTAGATTATGTATTTCTTTTATTTCACATAATTATACATAAATAAAACATTGTTTTAAGAGGGGAAAACCAGTTGTAATTTTCGAAAAATCGTTTTTTCTTTTTTTGCATTTTTTTAAAGTATACATAATTAAAAATGTGTTTGTAAATTTCACAGTTGATCCTGTGAAAAATAAATGTGTTATACAGCACTATGCGGCGGCGCGCCAAGGTCACTTTAGACCAGCTAACACTTACACCAAGTGCTCCATGGCTATTCGTCTTTTGTTTTACGCTTAGATTTACAGTTTTTGTACCCTTCCTTCATAATTTTGAGGACAGAAATAATAATATGAGAAGCAAAGGTCATTTCAAGTATTTAACAAAAAATTACGTTGAGACTTTAAATGCGTTTTTCTTAAAATGACATTTTCAAAGTCGGTGATCACGATTACTTGAAAACCATTAAACCGATTTACTTGAAATTTGGTATGTTTAATTTACACATCTAAGTCGAGTAAGTGATCGAAGGATTTTTTTTATGCAAAAGTTTTTTTATATAGCTGAAAATCGACCGT
This sequence comes from Ganaspis brasiliensis, assembly GCA_037103525.1. Taxonomy (NCBI): domain Eukaryota; kingdom Metazoa; phylum Arthropoda; class Insecta; order Hymenoptera; family Figitidae; genus Ganaspis; species Ganaspis brasiliensis. Next base: position 662,376 of record JAZKLR010000283.1, on the reverse strand, counting down.
TTATTTTAACGAAAAATATACTGTTGACTTTGAAAGGTCACCATTTTGTCGAATATTTTTTTTTCTTCAAATCGTTCGGTCACTAACAGGATAATCCTATAATAAATGCAAATCAATTTCACTTTTTCATTTGATACAAAGCATACTGGCAGAATCCTGATCACAGCGAAACACCTTGTTTTAGATGGCGTCGCTTCAATGACTCACATCTTCAAAAGTTTTGGTTGAAAAACACTTTTATTTTTTTTTAATGACATTTTTTAACATGTACTTTTAACTAATAAATAGTATTCTTCAAAAAGTTTCATGGTTTTCTAGGAAAAAATTCTTGAAGAAAGCCCTTTTTTTGTAGTTACAACTGTTGTTCCCCCCTTAAGAAACAATAAAATTGGCGTGCGCTTGAGCGCGCGCTTTTTTTCTAGTATACTGTAATTCTAAGTCGAAAATTATGTCAGAAAAAAAATTAGCAACCCTCAGTTGCGAGTTGAATTTCATTGGTCTTCTTGGATCGAATTTAAGTTTTAAAAATATATTAGCCTGAAAGGTACTTATTTTATTACTAATCATTACTAAGTAATTCTAAACTTTCATATAACTGGCAGCAAAAATTGTAATAAAGCTTGTAATTATTTTTTTACGAAGATTTTGCTTTTTGATACTTCTTTTCCTAAACTTGTAAAAGTTTTAGGTCAAATTTTTGAAACTTTTTTATTCTAGTTTAAAACCATTTTTAATCTTTTTTATCTCTTTTATTAAAATATATTTCCTTGTACATCTTACATCACAAAGAATGGTTTAGCATGTAAATCTTCTACGCAATAAAGATCACTACATCAATAAAAATCTTATTGGTGTTGATTATAAAGATGATCTATAAATCATGCCTTTTAACTATCACTATGTATTAGGATGGTCCAAAAATACATGGGAAAAACAAAAAGTTGAAAATGTTATGCTCTCACCCCCTAGGATTCTTCTATATCGAAAAAAAATTACCCTATATTTTTGTGTTTGTTTTTTTTTTATATTTAGAAATCGCTCAAAGCGCTAAAAGCTTCCAATGCAAAATGCATGGAAAAAAAAGTTTTTCGTAGAATTGATATAAAATCCATAAAAATTATTATTTCTTGATCGGATAATGCTGCTCCTATTCAAGAGAATTTAAAAAATAAGATCCAATAATTTATTAAACAATTTTTAAAGTGTCCTAATAAAACCCTATAAAATAAAAAAAAAAGAGAAAAATAGTTTAAAAATGTTTATTACCACTTTTCTAAAAAAAATATTTTCCACTAAAATTTCATTTCATTGGATGCAAATAATTTCTAACAATTACTGCATGTGTTTTTTAATTTGTTTAAACAAATTAACATTGTTTATTTGCAACTTTTCATCTAACATTGATAGCGAGTTGTAAATTTTTCCTAATTTTGCAACTATTTAAGCCTAGTAAATCCCAATAATATTAAAAAACTAAAATATACAATTATCAAAAAAAGTTTAAATAAATTAATATTGTTTATTTGCAACATTTCATCTAAGAGAGCTAAAGAGTTGTAACGTTTTCCTAATTTTGCAACCTTTCAAGCCTAGTAAACCCCAGCACTAATTGTAAAGTAAAATCAACAATTATAAAGATTGATTTAATAACTAATTTTTCTTATTGTAACTTTTTATCTAATTAATGGTATAAAAATTTGTTGAGTTCTGCTTAAAAAATAAATTATTCAGAATTTATACTCCATTATTGTCGTTTACATTTAATCCTATACTTTGATCCTAAAGCCACTAACACTTTCGCAACATTTATTCTTATCTTCCCAAACATAAAAGATTGTAAAATCAATTAAAAGTACCAAATTTCTAGCTTTATTAGATGAAAAGTTACAAATAAACAATTTTAATAAATGTTTATTTTACTTTACAATGACTACCTACTGTGCTTTATTAAGCTTGCAACGTTGCAAAATTAGGAAAATTTACAACTTTATAGTTGTATTAGATGAAAAGTTGCAAATAAATAATATTAATTCGTTTGAACGATCTTTATAATTGTACACTGAAAAAAAAAGAATGTAATATTCGCTTGAATTGTTAAGTAACATTTTTTTTTTGCTTTTTTTTGCGTAGGATGTGAAAACCTGCTACCAGGTACCCTGTAGCCCGTACTACAGGGTTATGCGGGGGTGGCGATGTTCTGCAGACCCGCTAAAAACACACCCTTATTTGGGGACCTTAGTACCACTCCCGGCTAGCACTTTCCGCGCGTATCGCCATCAGGAGTGGTCTTATATCCCCTTCTCTGTCGCCAAAGCGACTTTATCCCTCCAAACGGAACCTACTATTATTGACGGTCATTGGGGTCCTTGATGCAAGCAAGTTGAGCCAAGGGACCTGATGGACCGTCAGTCCGCTCAAAAAACGCTTCAAGAGAAAGAGAACTTCCTCTATCTGCGTTTTTCTGCAACCTATGTGGCCCTTTGGCGACTTCGCTTAAGGGCCTCTTCTCTTTTCGCCTGCTCCAGGACTCTTCTAAAACAGGCGCACTTTCCTGAGCCTGCAACATGAGCCGTTTCCGCCTCATTTCCAGTCTCAGCCGCACAGAGGAAGCAGAACGCTTCCTTACTACATGCTGCAAGAGAGTGTCCGGCAGCCCCACACTTAAAGCAAGCGGAGGGTCTGTCCACTCCCTTGCAGTCTGCTTTCTTATGGCCGTAACCAAGGCACCTGTGGCACCTTGTGACCATAAGCCTTCTTCTAATTGGGCAACTTAGGAAGCCCAATTTTATTCTGCCGAGTTTTTCTAAGCGTTCCGCTTCCTCCCGGTCTGTGACCAAGATGGCGATTTTGTCGCCTCTCCTATTTGGTCCGAGGACCGCTACTTGTCTTCTCTCTCGAGGAGTATTAAGAACTACCTCGAGAGCAGAAACCCCTTTCTCCTTTTCGGTCAAGCCGTCAAGGTCACGGATTTCTAGGGTCACCCTCTGGTCCTCCGGTCGCCTGACGGTGCCCATTCCACTTACTGCCTCGGAGACCGTGGCAGTAAATTTCTTTAGGTCAGAACCTCCTCCTAGTTTTAAGAGGAGGTTCCCTTCCTTGGTGGGCCTATCGCTCACTACACTGGTCTGGCATGAGCCAGGGTCCACTTCCTTTTTGAGTCTGCCGAGGACAGACGCAAAAGTCTCTCCCTGACAAACACGAACAAGGACTGACGACCCTTTAGGCCTGTACGGCTCTACAGCAATTTTGGAGATAGGGTCCTTCGGTCCCTCCCTTCCATTTTTATTCTTTGAGGCCTTCACCTTCGCTGCCTCACCATGCTTCCTTTTTTTTATAGTCGGTTTAGGAGGAGAGCGGTCCTCAACTTTTCTTTCCTTTCTTTTGCATTCCAGAACTAGGTTTCTCATAGACCTAGCTTGGAAGCGTTCTCTGAACTTCTTTCTCTCTACTGCAGAGTCTTGCGTGCCGACAACGTTTTTATGTAGCCTTTCATCGGCCAGTTTTGCTTCTTCGTGCTTTTTTTTCATTGCTGAGATCCACTAGCTGAATTTCTTCAAGCCAGTTTGCATCGTCTCAGACACATTTCGCTGAACCTTCAGCTTCTCCATCATCTTTGAGAGTTCAGTCTTTATCTCCTGGAGGATGCTCTCTTCTTCCTCGCGAAGTTTTAAGCACTTGCTGCGCAAACCTTCGCAAAATGCGAAGTACTCTGCCGTAGCGTGGCTGAAAACACTACCACAGCTGCTGACACTCGCGGCACTATTTCTCCTCGACCTTGACAGGTCCTCCACCCTTAAAGTTGATGGGCCTGCGCCATCATCGCTTCTGCCAGATTTACTCGATGCCTTCGAGTTACCACCAACTTTATCTGGGCGCCTTTCTTCGTCGTTCAATTTAAATGTGAAACCTTTCATGTGATTCCCACAAGCCTGGGAGAAAAAACGGTCCACCCACACAGAGCTCCGATGTGTGGGTAAGGCATTTGTACACTAGGAGGGCGCCCGGTATCCTAGCACCGCTCGCGACACCTCCGAACTTGTCACTGGCGACGACAGTGCGTCCGCTGCCCAGGTCCCCGGCATCAGCAACCGACGCCTGCGCTTTACAGACGCCAAATTAAAGAGCACGTAGGTTGGGCGACGTTCGCACCATCCCCGGCAGCTTCACGCCGTATTTTGTAACCCTGGTGCCATCCATCCCTTGGCACAGTGTGGAACCTTAGATTGGGTTAGGTGTCGTTGGTCAGATCGAACAGACAACCGGTCCATCGGGCGCCAACACTAGATCGAGACTACTCCACACCAACTTAGAAAAACCAAGGAGGCGGGAGTGTCCTATTCTTCCCAGAACCCATGTCATCCACAGCTGACAAGGATGGTTAGCACCCATTTGAAATCCGAATTAACATCATCCGCACAGGTTAGCTAGTGCACAGGTTCGAAAAACGGCGGCTACCCGAATTAACGGGGTCCCGTTCATTCCCATGTGCCCAAACTCGCCAGACATCGGGGCTCGATGAGTTCTGGGAAAAGCCGAACAGCTCGTCCAGTGGTGGCGACCAAAGGACTAGCTCCTGGCCGGTCCTAAGCCCCCTCACCACGACAAGGTGACATGTTAAGTAACATTTACTTTTTAACTCAAGCAGTGCAAACAAAGTAAAACTTACTTTGTTTTCTAAGAAAAATAAAATGTCACTTTTAAAACAAATTTAACATGTTGTAGTTAAGAAGAATGTTTGAGGTATTTAAAAAAATAAACAATATATTAATATGAAATTAACATTTCTACTCACTTTTACTTATTCTTTCACAATTAAATGTTCTGGAATGAAATAGAAATTTTATTTTAAACAGTTTGACACAAAAACGTTAAATTTTGCTTCAAAAGTGTCATTTGCTTTTTTTCCTTGCTAAACAAAGTAAAAGGGTGAAAATACAGAGGGACTTAGCAATTATTTTTGATTCCGGGCTAACTTTTAATGATCATATTTCTTTTATTTTGAATAAATCTAATAAAACATTGGGCCTGGTTTTTCGATTTAGTTCCATGTTTTATAACTTGAAAGTGTTAAAGGTCTTATATTTTTCATTATGATTAGACCAATTCTAGCATCAGTCATAGTTGTCTGGTTACCTCAGTATAACGTACACAAATTGAGAATATAGCGTGTGCAGAACAGATTTCTGAGGTAAACTTCGTTATGCAATGAAAATTCCTACAATTTAGTCTAGATTCTTAAAATATGACCTTTGTTTTCTTTATATTTTGAATGGTTGAATTCGCTGTCCACACCTACTCTAACAGGTTTCTCTGTCCACCCCGATCAAATTACTACGAAATCATACAACTTTTAGAGTTACTTCTCATCGCACTTATCTCGGTGAAAACTCTCCTTTAATAAGAATTTTTTGTGTAGCAACATCCTTGCATCCAATTCAGTATTGCTTTTTTATATATGGTTTTAGTTTTGTTTTAGTGTTATCATTGAAGAACTTAATGAGATATCTACTTTTACATATCTGTTTGTTTAAACAATTTTTAAAATTGAAAAGAAGATTTCGACCTTACCGGTAAAGCCACATCTATTATAAGATGCCTATTACGCTCTTGGTTCGAGCTTTTGCTGGTAAATTTAAATTTAAATTCGATTGATAAATTGATAATTTTTATAATTATTGAAAAAATATACTGAGTCAAGTGACATTTTTGACTCAGTAAAATCGATAATATCTTTTCAATAATTATTAACTCAGTGATAAATTCATAATATTATAAAAAAAAATTCATAATATTACAGTAATTTTTATAATTGTATATTTTAGTTTTTTACTAATATTGGGATTTACTAGGCTTAAATAGTTGCAAAATTAGGAAAAATTTACAACTCTCTATCAATGTTAGATAAACAGTTGCAAATAAACACTATAAATTTGTTTCAACAAATAAAAAAACACATGCAGTTATTGTAAGAAATTATTTGCACGTAATTAAACAAAATTTTGGTGAAAAATGTTGTAAAAAGTAGTAATAAATATTTTTTAACGATTTGTTACATACGTAATCTATATATATATAGTTATTATAAACATTGTCATATTGATTTTCTTATTTCGTACTATAGCAATCTTTATATGCTATATGAGAAAGAACAGTAGATAAGATTTTATAATTAAAACCGCTTGAAAGGGGAAAGATCATGTTTACATAAGATATTAGACAAATGCAAGTCTAGACACGCTTTTTCAGCAGCTACGGTAGACCATCTCTATAGCGGAGGGAAGTACAAGTCTGGACATATGCAAGGGGAACGGGAGGAGAATAGGTATAGGGATCTGTGCAAGACTGAGGAGAGAACAGATAAGCAAGGGCGGCCATCTTCTTTTCTGAAATTTAAAGAACTACGATACACTTTCTCTTTTTCGTAGACAAACTTGGACCTATGCAAGGGAACGGGAGGAGAATAGGTTTAGGTACCTGTGCAAGACTGCGGGGAGAAGAGATAGGCAAAAATGTCCATTATGCTTCTTAATTCTTCAATATAAATTAGACCAACAGAAAGATAGGAGAAGTCAGTGCATTCAGAAGATTCAAGAGTGTAATTAAGAATTCAGAATATTAATGTTTGAAGTAAAATCCTTAATATCATTTTAAAAATCTTTGTTTTTGTATAGGAAATTTTTGTTATATACACAGCGATTCATAAATGACTTAAAATTAAAATTTTGATTCTCTAGACCAATAAGAGACCGGCCATTTCCCGCTTGGTATTTTATTTAAAAAAAGTTGGCTTGGTAAATCATACAAAAAATCAAACCGGATTGTATATATTTTTTATAAAATCTTCTCCTGCTGCAAACTTCGGATGTGATTGTGTTTAATAATTTAAATTTTGATTGAAAAGAAATTTTGTGTCACACGTGTTTTTTAAAATGTACATTTTAAAAATAAAAACAAAGTTGCAGACTGACAATAAAGAAAATAATAAAGTTAAAATAATGTTTACTCTTGAAGGAGAGAAGAAATAAATTGTACTCACGACAGTTGGAGGTAAGTGATAAAATTTTATTAAATTATAATTAATAAAGTAATGTTTAAAAGTGTTTTATTATTAAAATTTAGTTTAAAATTATTGTTTTGTTTTTCTAAATATTTTTTTAACGTTTTGAAAACTTGTTAAAAAAATAATCATAATTCTTCTTAGTTATTACATTGCTCGAAAAAATTAAATTTTATTTTTAAATATTAGATTTTTAAAATTTACGTTTCAAGTTTTTTTTTATTCCTAGAAATAAAAAGTTTTACTATTTTTAAACCTCTTAAATATTTATTCAGACTTTGTGCAAAGCTGTGGAAAAAAAATTCTCAACAATATTTTTTTAAACAACAAAGTTTTTTTTTATAAATGTACAAAATGATTATAATATGGAATCAATTTTCAAATTGGTTCTATAGAAGAAAATTTTTTTGTTAACAAAAAATCTCAATAGTATGTACTATTTAATCATTTACACTTTCAATTAGCTACAATGGCTCAGCGGACAAGTGTGCTGGTTTCGAAATAGAAAACTGGGGTTCGAATCGCGGAAAATTCATTTTTTATTCCTGAAAATATTGACATGTTTTAAAATGTTGTAACAAAATTAAAATGTTAATTTTATAAAGTTTTTTATAATTAAAATCTAGGATTAAACTATTATTTTTCGAACGGTAGTTTTTTATCGTTTTAAAAACTTGTTAATAAAGTATTCAAAATTTTTTTCTCTCTTTACATGTTCGGAAAAAATTAAATAACGTTTTTAAATATTACATTTTTAAAATTTACATTTCAAGTTTTTTTTATTCGTAGAAATAATAAGTTTTATTATTTTTTAAACTCTTAAATGAAATATTTATAAATATTTCTAGTAAACAAGGTATTGTTATTTGGACTCAATTAGGACTTGACAATTTGAAAATTTAATTAGGACATGACAATTTTAGGACTTAATTATGACTTGACAATCTTTAGATTTAATTAGGACTTGCTAATTTTAGGACTTAATTAGGACTTTCAAATTACAGAACTTAATTAGGACTTGGTAATTTTAGGACTTAACTAGGACTTAATTAGGACTTGACAACCTTAGGACCTAATTAGGACTTGGTAATTTTAGGACTTAATTAGGACTTGACAAGTTTAGGACTTAATTAGGACATGACAAGTTTCAGACTTAATTAGGACTTGATAAGTTTAGGACTTAAATAGGCCTTGACAATTTAAGGACTTCATTAGGACTTGACATGATTAGGACTTAATTAAGACTTGTCAAGTTTAGGACTTAATTAGGACTTGGTAATTTTAGGACTTAATTAGGACTTGGTAATTTGAGGACTTAATAAGGACTTGCTAATTACAGGACTTAATTAGGACGTGGTAATTTTAGGACTTAATTAGGACTTAAATAGGACTTAATTAGGACTTGACAATCTTAGGACTTAATTAGGATTTAGTAATTTTAGGACTTAATTAGGACTTGGTGATTTCAGGATTTAATTAGGACTTAGTAATTTCAGGACTTAATTAGGGCTTGGTAATTTTACGACTTAATAAGGACTTGCTAAATACAGGAATTAATTAGGACTTGGTAATTTTAGGACTTAATTAGGACTTAATTAGGACTTGGTAATTTTAGAACATAATTAGGACTTGAAATGTTAAGGACTTAATTAGGACTTGACAAGTTTAGGACTTAATTAGGATTTGGAAATCTCAGGATTCGATAATTTCAGGATTTATTTACGACTTGGTAATTTAAGGAATTAATTAGGACTTGGTGATTTTAGAACTTAATTAGGACTTAACATTTTTAAGACTTTATTAGGACATAGTAATTTTAGGACTTAATTAGAACATGGCAATTTCAGGACTTAAAATTGTCAAGTTCTTATCTTATTTATTCTTAAAAGTGTCAAGTCCTAATTAAGTCCTAAAATTGTCAAGTCCTATTTAAGTCCTATAATAACCAAGTTCTAATTAAGTCCAGAAATTACTAAATCCTAATTATGTCTTTAAATTACCAAGTCCTAATTAAGTCCTGATATTACCAAGTCCTAATTAAGTCCTGAAATTACCAAGTCCTAATTAAGTCCTAGAATAACCAAGTCCTAATTAAGTCCTAAAATTCCTAAATCCTAATTAAGGGTGTATTTCTTTGTTCAAAGCTGTTTTGGAGGCTTATTTCAATATTTTTTTTATACAAAATATCATTAAATCATGACAACTTTTTTTTTCTTTTTTTATTTGGGTAAAAATTTCTAAAGTTGCCCCCTGATTTGCAAACATGTAATGAAATTTGAAATTAATGTTATATTCCTATACTACTAAATGAGAGATAATTTGCATATAAATTGTTTTTTTTTAAATTTAAATAATGTCAAAAGTTATAAACAAATGAAAATTTTTGCATTATTTTATTTGAAAATTCATATCTTTTTTTTATATTATTAAAAATTAATAAAATTTGTATGACTTGTGTACAAAAGTATAAACTTTAGGATAAAAATAATTTTGATCACGTGCATTTATTTTTTAATGCAAAATTAATGATTTTTTATAAACAATTAAAAAAAAAACATGTTCTGGGCCTGCTAACAAATTTTTTTAAAAACGTATTGATTCAGTATGAATTTAGGTTTATTATACAAAAATAAAAATTTGGTTAGGTTTATATTTAACAGAATAGCGTTAATTTGTTTATAACGCTCCGGAAACAATATCAAGCGGCACTGGTTCGTTCGCAACTGCGCCTTCCGTAGTCCCTCCTATAATAAGATATGAAATAATTATGAAGTTAAGTCAAGTCAAATAATTTAGTTGAAAATAATAAAAATCACTTTTTTCATTTATTTATATAAAAAAACAGTATGTAATTAATTAAATACGCAATAATGTTAAAGTACACTATCATTAATAATAATAACTAATAACGTTAATAATAAAGTTAAAAAGCTTAATTTTTTTGTACTCTATTGTCGTGGACTTTTTGTGACCTTATGAGTCTTTATTTTTGAATCCTCAGAAAATATTTTGCATATTAGCTGATCTTTTTCAGTTGGCTAAAACGAATGGTACTGTCGTGTACACCAAAAAGTTTGTCTTGTAGATGTGAAATATATTACATCACCAAAAAGTTTGTTTGTATGGGCAGCACAATTTTTCCACAAAATTAAATTTGGCTTTTGCACAGAAGAGAAACATGCGATTAACGAAAATAATTTAGCGCCTTGAAATGCATGTGCAAAAACTGTTAGTTGTACACGACAGTACCATTCGTTTCAGCCAACTGAAAAAGATCAGCTAATATGCAAAATATTTTCTGAGGATTCAAAAATAAAGACTCAGAAGGTCACAAAAAGTCCACGACAATAGAGTACAAAAAAATTAAGCTTTTTAACTTTATTATTAACGTTATTAGTTATTAGTATTAATGATAGTGTACTTTAACATTATTGCGTATTTAACCTAACCAAATTTTTATTTTTGTATAATAAACCTAAATTCATACTGAATCAATACGTTTTTAAACAAATTTGTTAGCAGGCCCAGAACATGTTTTTTTTTAATTGTTTATAAAAAATCATTAATTTTGCATTAAAAAATAAATGCACGTGATTAAAATTATTTTTATCTTAAAGTTTATACTTTAGTTCACAAGTCATACAAATTTTATTAATTTTCAATAATATAAAAAAAAGATATGAATTTTCAAATAAAATGATGCAAAAATTTTCATTTGTTTATAACTTTTGACATTATTTAAATTAAAAAAAACTATTTATATGCAAACTATCTCTCATTTAGTAGTATAGGAATATAACATTAATTTCAAATTTCATTACATGTTTGCAAATCAGGGGGCCACTTCAGAAATTTTTACCCATTTACATTTTCAACTATGTAAAAAAAAATTTTTGACACTTTTTCAATCTAATTTGTTTACAATATTATAAATTAAAGATGGCAGCTTCGAAGTGAGGTAGGTGGTTGGTGCGCGTTCTCGTTCCCCTGAACGTGCTCTAAAACAAATAAATCCAGTAGATTATCGTTTTGTATGCTTTTGGTTATCGTCCGTAGTAAAAGAAGACATTTCTAACT